>OY720449.1:30476246-31123746 GCA_963082715.1 Harpalus rubripes | reverse complement strand
GTGAGTGAGTGAGTGAGTGAGTGAGTGAGTGAGTGAGTGAGTGAGTGAGTGAGTGAGTGAGTGAGTGAGTGAGTGAGTGAGTGAGTGAGTGAGTGAGTGAGTGAGTGAGTGAGTGAGTGAGTGAGTGAGTGAGTGAGTGAGTGAGTGAGTGAGTGAGTGAGTGAGTGAGTGAGTGAGTGAGTGAGTGAGTGAGTGAGTGAGTGAGTGAGTGAGTGAGTGAGTGAGTGAGTGAGTGAGTGAGTGAGTGAGTGAGTGAGTGAGTGAGTGAGTGAGTGAGTGAGTGAGTGAGTGAGTGAGTGAGTGAGTGAGTGAGTGAGTGAGTGAGTGAGTGAGTGAGTGAGTGAGTGAGTGAGTGAGTGAGTGAGTGAGTGAGTGAGTGAGTGAGTGAGTGAGTGAGTGAGTGAGTGAGTGAGTGAGTGAGTGAGTGAGTGAGTGAGTGAGTGAGTGAGTGAGTGAGTGAGTGAGTGAGTGAGTGAGTGAGTGAGTGAGTGAGTGAGTGAGTGAGTGAGTGAGTGAGTGAGTGAGTGAGTGAGTGAGTGAGTGAGTGAGTGAGTGAGTGAGTGAGTGAGTGAGTGAGTGAGTGAGTGAGTGAGTGAGTGAGTGAGTGAGTGAGTGAGTGAGTGAGTGAGTGAGTGAGTGAGTGAGTGAGTGAGTGAGTGAGTGAGTGAGTGAGTGAGTGAGTGAGTGAGTGAGTGAGTGAGTGAGTGAGTGAGTGAGTGAGTGAGTGAGTGAGTGAGTGAGTGAGTGAGTGAGTGAGTGAGTGAGTGAGTGAGTGAGTGAGTGAGTGAGTGAGTGAGTGAGTGAGTGAGTGAGTGAGTGAGTGAGTGAGTGAGTGAGTGAGTGAGTGAGTGAGTGAGTGAGTGAGTGAGTGAGTGAGTGAGTGAGTGAGTGTGTGTGTGTGTGTGTGTGTGTGTGTGTGTGTGTGTGTGTGTGTGTGTGTGTGTGTGTGTGTGTGTGTGTGTGTGTGTGTGTGTGTGTGTGTGTGTGTGTGCGTGCGTGACGATATTTTTCGTCCACGATAACTTACAACAAACTTCCGAAAATTTCTATTTTCCGAATTTAAGCTTTGTACATTCATATAAAGAGTTGATTAGGTTTTGGGTAACATTGGACGACCGGAAGTGATACTTTACCCGAAGCCCATAACAGTTTTTAATAAAAAAAATTATATTTAAATATAATCCAAAACTTTTCAATTTTAGTATTTAAGACTTTCATATCACGGGAAATAACAAATTAATAAACCGGAAGTGATAGTTTACTTGAAGCTCCGAACAGAATTTCGTGAAAAATATATCGATATATTCAAAAACTTTTTAAATTCAGTATTTAAGACTTTTATATGAAAGGAAACAACATATTAGATTTTTTATAAAATTGATAAACCGGAAAAAATATTTTATTTGAAACTCTGAACAGATTTCCGTGAAAAATATATTATGATATATTCCAAAACTTGTCAAATTTGGTATTTACGACTTTTATATAAATAAGAAGGACATATTAGAGTGTTTCTAAAATTGATAAACCGAAAGTGATACTTTACTTGAAGCTCTGAACAAATTTTCGTGAAAAATATATTATGATATATTTGTAAAACTTATCAAATTTGGTATTTAAGACTTTTGTATGAAGCGGAGCAACATATTAGATTTTGGCTAAAATTGAGAAACCGGAAGTGATACTTTATTTAAAGCTCCGAACATATTTTCGTGAAAAATATAATACAATCAAGAACTTTTCAAATTTTATTTTTAAGACTTTTATATTAATGTGAACGACATATTAGATTTTTTCTGAGATTGATAAACCAGAAGTAGTACTTTACAGAAAGCTATAAACAGATTTTAAAACAGAATCCAAAACTTATCAAATTTGGTATTTAAAACTCGTGTATAATTTGAAACATCATATTAGATTCTGATAATACTTATATGATAAACCAGAAGTGGTACTTAATTTGGAGCTCTTAACAGATTGTCGAGGAAAAACAATAAAATATAATCCAAAATTTCATATTACACACTTCTATATTTATTGGAACAATAATCGGAAGTGATACCTTACTTAAAGCTCATTGCTATTTTAAACATGGAATTGACAGGAGGTTATGTGCTGACCACATCAATTTTTTTTTATTATTTTATATAAAGATAGTATTTTTTACCTTCCGTCACCTTTAGGTAAGGTATTGTCTTTGGATAAAAAATTCGATGGTCCCTAGAATACGATTTTACTATTTTTACGATGATGTATGTATGTATGGATGGATGGATGTATGTGTGTATGTGTGACGATTTTTTTGGATCGCATAACTCCAATACCACCTTTCTAATAATTATAATTTTTGTGTATTCCTTTTCTTTAGATCCATATGAAGAGCTGATTAGATTTTGGTTATTATTGGTCGATCGGAAGTACCCTTATTTGAAGATTTTAACAAATTTTCTTGAAATAATGCTGTTAAATATCACTTTTTCACATTTAATGTCATTATAAATATTTAAGAATACTTTATTCTCTATACTTCATATTCAATGGATATAGAGTTAAAAAATTATAAAGAAATTAAATTTCACAAAGCAACCAGCTGTACTATAAACATGGAAACATCTACTACATTAAGAAAATTCTGATTGACAAATGTCAGTGTCAAAGTGCAATTTACATAATATTTTTGAGTTATAATCTTTTTATAATTTTTACTACAAATTAAAGAATTCTTTTGATGAATTTTAATTATTTTTTCATATTTTTGTATCAATTAACCACAGAAAGTATTAAACGAATGGCCTCTATGTTGTTCTCTTCACTCTGTACCTTTTTTTAAACAAGCCATATACCTAATATTACATATAAGAAATTGTTATCGAAAAAATAAATTTCGTCAAAGAAGTCATGATAATGTTAAGGAATTTCAAACTATGAAATTGTTGGTCACTTGTTAAATGAGTACCTATGCTCTGTTCCATTTAAGCCATTCTGTAGATGGCACTGGCAACAGCGCAAATCTGAAGTAGCCGAAATTATATTGGGTAAACTTGTCTCTAATTTCAGCCAATCAGAGAGGTCAAAACTATTCCTTATGCTCCGCAATACTGAATGGCTTAAATGGAACAAGGTATACCTATATTATTAAAATATCAAGTTCTTTTACTTGACATTCACAACTGTTTTTTAGAGTCCTCCATACGAATTTTTTTGCGATATATTAGCTGTATTCTTTTTGACCCAATTGTATCTCAGCTCAGTACATAACTGAGTTAAGCTAAAGTGAGTTGCGATTTTGCAAAAAGAACAAGTTTTATTCCATTTTATCATTTGCTACTTTACCGATAGTATTTGCTGTAACAGATGTCAAATTTATTGACATTTTTCTGATCTATTATACTGTTTATAAACGAAAAATAGATAATGTTGAAAATATATTACTTGTATGTATATCTGTATATGTGAATATAAATTTTGTTGAATTATATAACCTTAAAATGCAAACTGAGTATTTCAAATCATTTTGAGTTTTGTAAACTGGTAGTGTGGCATCGGAAAGGGGGGAAGTGAGTTTACTCAGAACAACTGAAATCAGTTGTGTCGAAAGAACAACGATTTCCTGAGTTTATCTGAAGTGATCTGAGATGAGCTCAGATTTTGTCCAAAAAGAATACAGCTATTATTTAGGTTTCGAAGCCGACTTGACGAAATTACAAAAATAAACAATTAATATTTTCGTTTTTAAAAAAGTCAGATTTTATTTTTAACGAATATTTGTTTTATTGCCGCTATTGTGTACTCTAATTTATAGCTGTCGGAAATGACAACAAACGCTAATAAATTCATATCTGATATTTTACGTTTTTCTCCTGAACTTTTCAATAGTTTTCATCTCTCCCGCGATATGTCTTCCTGGATTATAATTTATCACATTTTTCCTTTTATCAAAATAGATGGAATTTCTTTCAGAATAGCCCTGAATTCTTTCTATTCTTTGTGGGTTTTTATTGACTACACGTAAGAGAAAAGCTCGTAAAATAATTTCATGTTACAGTAATAGTAGGTTTTATTTTTACTCTCCACTGTTGACAATAAGCACGTCCTCAAACTTTGCCAACTGCTGTATAGTAAAAACGGAGCTACTTTCGTTTTGTTTTACTTGCTACGTTTAACTTCTGTTAGAAATTTCAAAGTTTGTCATTTTTCAAGCGACTGGGAAATTATCATGATACACTTACTATCGAAAAAAAGTTTATTATTTTCTTCATGAAAACTTCATTTTATACAATTTTTTATTCATGAACATTTTTCTCAAAATAAAAGTGTCTAATTTCATCTTACTAGGTAAGAGATGTAATTACATGATTTTAATAATTTTTGCACGATCGTGTTTTTTTAATGTTTACCGATAGGGTTTCCAAGGCATTATGTTTTATTCACAAATTACTGATCGGTAAATGATTTGATTACTTATCAGGAGGCGTGGCTGTAATAAATAAAAACAACGATCAAAGCTTACTTTATGTAATTTTTAAATCTTACTTTTTTAAATATTGTACATCGATAGTGCACAAAACGTAATATGCATTGCGGTCAGTAAGTGCTATTAGATGTACTGGAGATCTCGATCTCTAAAATCATGCTCAACTAGTAACTGACCGCAATGTTTAGTTAGGTACACTGTAAAGTTTTGAGGTAGAAACAGGGAAGATGAATCTACAAACAAGTCGCTGAACCTTCGTTTGGGTCGGTTTAGGGTAGAGAGGTAGAAAAATGGGAAGAAAAGGGTAGGAAATTTTGGCCAGGCAGATCAAGGTCGCTTACAGGTATCTGAGTTGCACTGTAAGTAAGTCAGGTAGACGCTTCCACCCATTTTGCATCTTTAGACCTTTAGAGTTGATTCTGCGAATATGAAATACAGTCATACCAAAAATATGGGTACGCAATCCACCGTTTCGAATAACAATAGCTTTTTTTGCTATTTGTCGCAAGCTATTGACTTTGTACTGAAAATAATATTTTGTGATAAATTTCTTTTCTTGGTGCCATTTTATTTAGGTATTTAGTTTCTATAATTAGTAATAGATTCCGTACTATCAATAATTCCATAATGAGAATAAATATTTTGTTAATCAAAAAATTGATATTGGAATAACGAATAAATTCAACTTAACATTAATAACACAACAATGTAATATATCTTGAGAAGAAAATTGTAATAGTGGGTACTGACGGTAAACTAATGTGTTGTGATTATGTAAAATTTTAAATGAAGTAAAGGGAAAAGTGGCAAATAAGATTTATGTTTTATTATTTTTATTAAAACACAACACATACTGCATATTGTTAATATAAATAAATTAAATTTCTCAATTAATACTAGCATATTTTATAATTCCGGAATACATACATTGTTGTCCATGTTAAAAAAAATTAGTAATAAACTCTTGAATAAGATAGAACGTTACAGCATTAACAAATGTGTGAAATAGAAAACTTGAATATAACAAATTACAATAGAAATTAAGTATAAATCACACGTAGGTATTCAACAAATTATATGAATGATTAAAATTTGTTTGAAACAAAATTGAGGATGTCGGTGTGTAAGACATAATATAAACAAATAGCAAATGATATTAGTCATCTGTAACATTTTGGAAATGAGAAGTGGTTGAAATAAATGATGTTTAGCATTTCTCAGAAATTGTGATAGCATTGCACGTGCATTGCAAGGTCAAAGCACCCGAATGGGTTTTTCGGCTAGCTCGGAATAACCGAATATTTCTTGGGTAAGGGTAGGGGGTGTCAAGGAGATGCGAACTTGTTGTTTTACGTATAATTCTATCATATTGTCGACAGTGAAACTGATCAGTTGTTCTATAGTGGAATTGTGCATTATTTATCTGGTAAGTTTTCAAATGTTATTTTGCTTAATTTCGTAGTATTTGTTCATTTTTCAATACTTCAATAATATAACGTATATTTTAGAAAATTCAATATGGCTGTTTTTAAGTGCAGTATTATATCCAACATCAGCTGAGTACAATTTGGTGTGCTCAAAATTAATTTATGTCTATCCAGGATTGACGGATAAACAATATTTATGTACTAACTATAGAATATAACACGTACCAATATTGTTATAGGACACTTGGTTAGCAAGCTTAAAAACCAAATTTAAGACAGAAAGAGGCAAACTGCAAGATGACGAAGAAGTTTTTGAAATGAGAAAAAAATTTGCAACACAAAGGAAAAAAGACGTTTCCAAACAATACAGAGGGAACAATATTGAAATTCCAGTCGTAATTGGGGAAGACAACAACACAATTAAAACACATATAAATAATATGAAATTAGAATTAAACAATCCGACACCCGACTTACTCATAATATCTGATCGTATGGAGCGTACTAAAGGACACAGATTTGGGATGTTTCGTGAAAATACAGTGAAAGAAATTTTGGAAATGTATCCTGTCTTAAGACTTGAGAATCAGGTAAAAATATGTTTTATAAATTAAGTATATGAAAACTAATATTCTACTGTTTTTAGCTCCATCTTGATTTAGAGAGGTATTACAAATGTAATAATATTACATATTATGAAAGAATTGTTACTACAATATTTCTAACAACCAAGTATAAAGAAGATGGTATCTATATCCGAAAAACGTGGATATTTTGAGAAACTGCGTTTTACATATAAGAATAATAACTTTCAAGGTAATTTTTCTTTATTTTATATTTCTACATATTATTTCATTTTCTTTTTATTTATAGGTTTTCATTTATTCCATTCGTAATTGTATAATATCGAAATTATAGAATTTTATCTTTCCGCACACAGTGACTATTTAATGTTTATTTTTCATTTAACAATATATTTTTATTATATATTTATATATGTATATGAAAAACTTGTATTAAGTATAACTACTTTTGAAAAGAAATCTAATAATCTTTTTTGTTTACAGATCTTTCGTTAGACACGGCCATGATAATTTTACCGTGCCTGCTGCAAGAAGATACGCAGAAGATCATTTTAGTTATTGATAATGTTCCCCCAGGACCTGCAATCGTTGGAGCAGTACCCAGCAACAATGATCTTTTTCTAAACAATTTGTTTTACGTTTGCATAGATAAAATGAAAATTTGCGAAAGTAAAACCATTACTGATGCGGTCATCGATTTGATGGCCGCAATATATATTTTCAATTTAAAATATCCTCCCGCTTTTAAAAAAAACACTTACGTTTTTTAAGTGATTTTGTCATAAAATTAATAAACCCTTGTAAAAATATCACAATCCAGAGATTGTTTAATACCTTATCTGATTAAGACTATGAATACCATGTATATATTTTCTTATTATGTAAAGTTATTTTTCAGTTATGTGTTTTTTTTTTTATATGATATAGTGACAAGAACTCCCGAACATAGGACTTTAACATGTAAAATCATACTTACATCTGAATCAATAAGCAAAATTAATTTTGCATGCCTTCTAATGACAAATTTGAAACGTCGAAAATCACCCTAAAAATAGCGTTAGCCATGAAAATGAAACAAATAAATTAACAAATTATCTATCAAGTTAGGTTAATTTATTTTTATTAGGTCTTTTTTCTAATTTCTGTTTAAGTGAAAAATGATCTATAATTTAAATATATAATTGTTCACTCGAACAGAAATTACAAGTAATAATATAAATAAACTAAACAAAGCTTGACCAATAAATCATTAATATTTGTTATTTTTGGGGCGATTTTCGACATTCTTACAAAATATGCAAAATTAATTTTGCTTATTGATTCAGATGAAGACTTTTATTTAAATCTCTTTTGCCTAAAGGAAAAGAAAGCAGGAAGTACGGAAGTATGATTTTACATGTTCTATATTTGGGTTTTTTTAAATAATATGTACCAACTTTATTTATTTATAATGTGTTTTTATGTAATGTGTACTTATTTTATTTGTGTTTTTTATAATATGTGGCTTTAATATGTTTTTTGTTTATTATGTTTTTTGTTTTTTTATTAATAATAATTTTTATTATTATAAACATTTTATTATTTTTCCTAAATCCTAATATTTTTAAAGGAATTTGCAACTTCCTTATGTGGGGGATCATATAAATCACTATAAAGCATTTCTAACAACCATACAGATATTTCCAAGTACCTTGTGTTACGTTATTTACAAATCACTATAAAGCATTTTCAACGACAATATAGATATTTGCAAGTACCTTGTGCTATGATATTTATAAATCACTTACAAGCATTTGCATAAACCTCTGTAGGTATTTCCATCCCACTATATGAAGGGTCGCATCGTGTCTACCTGGGTGTGAGGTAGGTTTTCCTACCCTAAGCAGAGATTGGTGCATCGACCTTTTAATAAGGAAGGATAGTTCTACCTTGGGGTTGCATATAGTTTCAACCCAAAAAGGTAGGTCCAGCTACGCCAAAACTTTACAGTGTACGATTTTTGCACGATCGACGCAGAAAATTTAAAAATAACTATAAACTTTATAGTGCTTTTAAGCAATAGGTATTGATTTGACGACTAAAAATCTATATTTTTTAATATGTCAACATATTTGATTTGTTAAATTTTTTACCCAGTTGCTAAAAACTAACTATTGAGTTATGCCCAACAATTTGTTTAGTCTGTACTTTAGCACAGAAATCTATCATAGTGTTCATAAGTAATATGACAAAATGTTTTGTAATACCTACGGCTCGACTACGCAAAATGTACTCTTATTGCAATAAGGATCATTGCAATACTTGTCTTTCAATGTACTATTTCGATTCTAAACATTTTTTATTACAATTTGACTTGCCTAAAAGACAATGGCATATTAGTAGCTGAAAAGTGAAATCAACAATGACACTTCCCAATTGTTTTCAAATGCACATAGTACTAAGCGATTGTGAATAAAAGTATTAATAGTTATTTACGGTATAAATGACAAGTGACTACAGACGTATACGTACACTTTTAAGATAAAATATCTTTACTCTCGAGTGCCATACAATTTTTTTCCTACACCTAGCTATTTTAAAGTTTTTTTCTATTTCGCTTTTGTAACAAAGCTATTACAGCACCCAAAAGAGTTCGTTAATTGCTCTTTCAAGTTAGATAGATTAGTACAATTTATTTTTTTAAGGTTAAGGTTTTTGAGGATACGAATGTCAAAAAATATCAAATGTCAAATCTCGCTAAATAAACGAACACAAACGATTGTCAAGAGTTTTATTTTTATATAATTTTAAAATAAAGAAAAGAAGTAATAGTGATAAAGTTAGAAAGAAATAAAAAATATCGTAGATAGTTGGTGTTACAAAAATAAGGTTAGACTTGGAATTAGTAACACCAACTAACACCAAATTCCCTAAATTTTGAAACTACGATTCTTATTTAAAAATGGTATAAAAGGCGCAAAATAGAAAAAAATAGTATAAAGAACTCATTTCATAATTGTCGATTATTTTGTTCGAAGGGTTGGGCCACTCCACTCTGCGTCATGACCCTTCCTTCACACAAAATTAAATGACATTTATGACTTTATGACACGTTCTTTATGCTATTTTTGATTTAAAATGAACGATATTATTTGTAACTGACAATTGACACAAATGTTTAATTTTTATAACGTTAAGAATACGTAGTATAGAGTAGTTCAATCAAATAGCAAATGTTTTATGATAAATTTTATGATATATCGAATTCCTAAATTTTGCATTGTGATATTGTAAAATTCATATATGTGTACTATGTAAATCTAAAAATCATTAAATATATTACCCGTGTAGGTTAATATATATTATTTAAGTATTTTAGTTTGAATAGTATTATATTCTACGTAGGCTGCGTGTCTATGTAAATTTTGAAATATGTTAAGTTTAAAATTAGCGATAAGCTTGAAAACTCCCTTCAAAGCTTTCAATCTCTTGACATTCTGGGAACTGAGTAGCGTTTAGTGTGAAGAAGACGTACATCTTGACGCCTACATTTCCTGTTAAGAGGATTTACGGATTTCAGCAACAAATCTTGCTTCTAACCCTTCATAGATAATCAAACCTCACCGCAGAGATGTGGCAACGAATGAGGAAAGATTAGAGAACAGTTTACTTAACGACATTAGCAAATTAATTCGTACATTTTATAAAGTGGGACAGAGTTTATATTTTAAACCACTGCGACGAAATAACTTTTCAATTTGACATAATCGTTTAAAAAATAAAATAATCTAGTATCATAATCAAAAACGAGTGATTAATTATTTACTCTACATAAATGCTTTATACAAAAATAGTTATTAAATAAAATAAATATCTGGTTGTATGACAGAAGTAGATGTCACTTTCGGAGACATTTATATAAAAACTTTAATAAATAGAATAGGTATCTCCTTCGTAATCACTTTTTATTTATTTATGAAATTCCTTTTTTGCCAACTCTCAAAATGCTAAAAATAATTTCAAAATTACATTTTCTATAAACTGACTATTTTTTTAATTAAACCAAAATTTATTGAAAAGTTTACATCTACATTTGCTAAAAAACCACAGATTTCTTATATGAACTAATCAGAGTAACTAATGTTTGAACATAATCGTTTAAATTGAACTCAGTATTAACTTATCATATTGTACAATTGGATAATTACATAACAATTATTATATTTTTTCAACTGCATCTTTATCAATATATGTACCTACTCAGTGAACACGATAATCTGTGGCATTTAACATTTAATACGGGAAAAAAGTGTTTACAAAAATATTATCTGTATACCGTAAAATTTAATGAGGTACTTTGTACATAGAATTCTAGATCATAAAATTTTGATTTTTTTGTTGCCAATATTTTTAAATTTGCAACTTTTGCAACTGAGTGAACTTATTTTAAATCATGGTAAAGATTTATCTATATTGTATTTGAGATAAGAATTGAGTGGTGGGAAAATAGAAGCAGTTTGATCTTGTTTTTGATTGGTTAATACCATGGTATTATCCTATCAAATACAAGATCAAACTGCTCCTATCTTCCCATCATTCCATTCCTATCTGAAAGACAGTATGGTATAGTATACGATTATTCAAAAAATGATCAACGCTTATCTGTCAAACTAATAGTATATTCTGTAACTTAACCGCGGTGACCAAGGTTCTGGTTATGCGTTCCGTAATGTAACCAAAACATAATTTCAGGATCGCGGTTCAATATCGGAATGTGGTTCCTGAAAGTTTTGGTTACGTTTTCGTGACCATGACGACCACAAATTTTTTGGGGTTGTTGTGGTCATATTCTTATTTCTTATAATATAATAAATAATATTCTATAAATGTATAATTACTATATACTATATACTGATATGTATAATATTTACGTTAGTATAAGGACAGACAAAAGTTATGTTATTTCTAATGACGCGGTGGTTCCCTGCTTTACCGACACAAATTAACTAAAATGTTCCGAATCACACCCACTTTTCAGTGACCATAACCTGACTACTTGAACCATAACCACGGTCGTGGTTAACTTCGTACAGACCTGAACATTGCGCCGAACGACAACTGAATACCCAGCAGAACGGCGAACGAAACACCAGTTTGGACAGGAATACGAATGCGTTTGCAAACACATTTGTGTTCGCGATCGTGCCCGCGGTCGTTCCCATCAGTTGTCGGTTTTTATGTATACATCAAAGGGAAAGCGCGCAAATGTGTTTGCAAGTTTGGACGGTACGACAAGCACAACGGTGAACGTACGGAGACCGCAAGGTTTATTCCTGTGTTTTGTAATTTTGATTATTACTATTATTATTCTTTTTATTTATTTAAACGTATGGTAGGCGTAGGTACACGAAAAAACAGCAATACAGTGATCAGAAGAAATGAAGAGAATTGTTTGCAGCTGATTAATGTGTATCGACCACATGAGTTATTGTGGTATGCAAGACATCCTCAACATTATAATAAATTGGAAATTGTTTTTCTTCGCGATTAAAGACTAATAAATATAAATATACGCCGCTGCAACTTCCATAGTTGTTTGCAAGAAACTCTGGGAACAGAACAAACCCGTTCCGTTCGGTGAAATTTATATTCATTCTCCGGTCTGTTTGGTATTCGATTCGTTATTTTGTTTGTCGTTCGATACAATGTTCAGGTCGGTACGAAGCTTTTTTAATTATATTAAGGTATAAGGTAGTCGGGTGCAAGTTTTGTGCATTATGATAGGTTATGTTAAGGTATTTTTTTAATGCATCTATAGAATAATTATTTTATCGTCACTTTCTCTCTATTTTTCAACTCAAATTTTCCCGGGGCTGCAGGATTAAGCTTTTCATTATTCTGTATGTGATAATGTTATATCTTACAAATTATTTTTATTGGTAAATATAAGTCAACTTTTTATTAAAATCGTTGTGTATCTATAATTCTATAATAGTTGCTAATAGGGATGTGCCGAGTCAGTATTTGACTGGAATACCGGAACCGGATTATCCGGTTAACTGTTAACGGCGGGACCGAATTGCCTGAATTCCGGCCGCAGTATGAGTTCTTCTTACCTACTATGAAAAAGAGAGCAGTGGCGTAGCTAGCGGGGGGAGGAGGGGGCGGTCCGCCCCGGGTGGCACTTTTTTGGGAGTGGCAATTTTTATTACTTAAATAATAATTACTGTTTTAAAACTATACTAAAAACTAAAAAATACCAGTTGTGTACAGGGTGTAAATCGAAAAGTCGAACATAGGTGTTTAACATGAGAAATCAATTTTTCTTTGCGCAAACGTTACCTAATTATTCTATGCAAAAATACTTTAAATAAAAGTTATAGAGATTTAAAGACTGCATCTAAATCATGTGAAACGATTATTTTATCTCTTCATATAAACGTAAAAATTAATTACAAAGTTAGAGTTTTTATAAGCTTTTTGTCTAAGCAGCCATGAATTTATGACAAAAAACAACACAGCTCATCAATGACCTTGAATAATCATCTTTCGTGAATAATACTTTAAGTAAAATGGCACCAATCGCGCCAACAACTACCAGTTGGGTTGTCAAACAAAACGTGAAAAATATTGCAGTTATTAAAATACCTGTATTCTCGGTGAAAATTTGCATCGTTAGACATTTTAGTTTCAATAAAAGCTTTTGTAACTTTTTACGATAAGTTTTCTAAAGTTGGCTGAAACTTTACTCACATTCTACGCCTAATTTTTTTAGAAATAAATGTAATGGTCCTCTGTTGTTCTTAGTATGCGCAGATCCCCATTGCGCATATCTTCTATCTCTTTAAATTGAAAAGGTCTATTATTATTAAATTTTTTAAAAAAACGGGCATTAATCACTAAAAAAATATTTTTTTTTACTTTCTGAGCAAATTTGGTCGGATCTGGCGGAATTATAAGCTCAGTACAATATTTCCAGTTTTTAAGCTGGATCAACCGGATTTAGTGGTACGCCGGATATCCGTTCCATCTCTATTTGCTACATCCATCAGCAGGTAAAGAATTAAGCAATGAAATATTTAAATAAAATATTTGTTTAATTTACGAATTATAATAGGAAAAATTAGTACATCTGCATAAGCATATTTTTATTCCTCCTTTGTCAACATTTCCCGATCTAAGGTCCACGTAGTCTTGGCCCTGGCCACCGCTCGATATATCATTCGTATTGGCTGAACTTTCATATGTGTCAGGCTATCTAAGGAAGTACGTTCCTCGCGCTACATATTGGAAATCGTTTGTTACCTCCATGACACTCTGGCTGATTTTATTTCCTTATTTTCATACTCGAAGAGTAGAACAGGTATTAGAAAGGGAGAGTCAATCAATTATTTACAGTTCTTAGCATCTGGCAGTTTTGACGGCGCAAACAATAAGTCATTTTTGTAATATTACTAACACAGAAAAAGAATTCAATTTTAATATGAAAGGAAATGTCTGGAAAAACATTTCATTTCTTTCGACAAATAATCTTTCATTTTTTGCATTCTTTCTTTGTATGTGGGATGTAGATCTAATTTTAGACATAAAAACAACGCGCGATATCATACCACACATCATGAAATAAACAAATATCGCAGAAAGTAGTCTGTAATTACCTCCGTTACATACAGACATGCGGGAAATAATAATAAATCCTTTGATGAATAGTTTGTTCATAGATATAAGAAAACTATTCCCATTAGACCCCTGGAGTGAGTAAACCCTAAGTAGATTAAAGAAAATTTATGGTTGCAAAAATGTCAAAATTTCCAGTGATGGATTTAGAATAATTGAAAATATATTTTCCCGAGGTAATTTGTTGATTTTCATGGAATAAAACACAACATATAATAATACACAATTTTTTTTATTAACAAAGTTACTAGTCAATATAAAAATAACAATCTAAGAATTATTTATTTGCTATTGCATGTATGTCACTGTCATATACATAATATTTTATAAAGAATGTTAAAAATCAACATAAAAATAGAATTTAGAATAATTGAAAATTTATTTTCCCGGGGTAATTTGTTGATTTTCATGGAATAAAACACAACATATAATAATACACAATTTTTTTTATTAACAAAGTTAAAAGTCAATATAAAAATAACAATCTAAGAATAATTTCTTTTGCGTCGCTCGATAAATGTTTTCGATGCTGGGCTTCGTCGACGACGTCCTCTTGTTCATCCCATGTACTCCATATTTTGACTTCTTTTAATTTAGAACAAGTAGTTGTTTCAAAAACAGATTCGATTCAACTGAACTCATATTTTTCACTTACCCTTTATAAAGGAATAATTTAGAAATAGTCCAGTACGTAGGGGTTTTTTGAATACAAAAGGTGGGGTAGTAGCGATTTTTTAGTATGTTGTTAAGCTTGGAGCCCTAATGAAAAATCCAAGTTTTCGACCTCGAGGTGCCTGCGCTCGAGCCGCCATCTTGGATTTTAAGTACAAAAAGTTGGTTTTTTGATAATAACTCAAAAACGGTGGCTTGCACAACAAAAGATGTTCTATACAAAATTAAAGAGGACAAAATTTCCTACATTCTTTGTAGAATTTTTTTTTTTGTAGCACACATATGTTAGGAGTTACAGCTCCGTGAAGTTGCACTATTTGAAAAAAAAATGCGGAAACTTCATTTTGGTTGAGTTTTATTTTATTATTTTTATTATATATCATTATTGAATTCTTTTTATTATTTCCCGTCCCCAGTCATCATCCCGTTCTTCAGCTGCTTTTAAAATTGTAGTTTTCACTCCCAATTGTTGCACCATACAAACGAAATCTCGATGAGATGAGTGATGTCCTCTTTTTTTTGTTTATTTATACTATGTTTCGTAAGTCAACCAGAAAACCTGTATCTTGATTACTGGTACACCATGGTTCCTTGAATATTTTCATCTATTTCGGAACAGATTGACATTAATTCATATGACATTTAAAATTGACACAACCTAACAAAAATACAAATTAACTAAATGAATGATAACGTTGAATAATGCCAATAAGAATAACGCAATCACCAATATCTCAAATATAAATAATGTTTTCATACTAATTATTAGTAATACCACTAAAAATGCGGTTTAGAAATTTGACACTGACGGATATCGTTTGATTTTGTTATGAACCAGGATTATTTCGTGGTTGCCGTGGTCCGACTTTTTACCAACTTCTTTCAGGAACCGCGTTCCAAATAGAAACCGGTAAATAATTTCAGGACTTACGGAACACAAAACCGTAAATCTGGTCGAACCGGTTGCATTACGGAACATACTATTAAAAAGTCCGGTGTAATTTCTTCAGTACAGAGAAAACACTGTACTTTAAAATTAAAAGTCGGTATACTAGATCTGCGGGATATCGACGCTACTTGAGGTTCGTTATCTTTTTTACGACAAAACGCGGCGATCAGTTTTTCATTAATATAATTTTTTTGACATGCGCCATGCACAGTTACAGAAAATAGTGTTTGCAAAATGCGCGTATGTGCGCGATTACCTCGTAACTCAGTCGATTTTAAAAGTGTCTTTACACCTCTTTCCTTTACAACGACAACGTCACTTTCACTTCAAAGTTTTCTCACAAATAAAGCACAAATCAACTTGGGGATTTTCCGTTATAACAACGTAACCTTCTGCAAGCTAGACAAAGCACACTGACGCATATAGCGTATTAATATAAAATTAAAGTAGAGTCTCTTTTCAATATGATTTGCATTTGTTTAAATTATTTATTTTAGTTGTCAACAGCCAAATAACAAAATACTTATATGTATAATACTTATTTTTC
Organism: Harpalus rubripes; assembly: GCA_963082715.1. Taxonomy (NCBI): domain Eukaryota; kingdom Metazoa; phylum Arthropoda; class Insecta; order Coleoptera; family Carabidae; genus Harpalus; species Harpalus rubripes. The sequence goes on along the minus strand of OY720449.1, from coordinate 31,107,437 downwards.
AAATAGTGCAACTACACGGAGCTGTAACTCCTAACATATGTGTGCTACAAAAAAAAATTTTCTACAAAGAATGTAGGAAATTTTGTCCTCTTTAACTTTGTATAGAACATCTTTTGTCGTGAAAGCCACCGTTTTTGAGTTATTATCAAAAAACCAAATTTTTGTACCTAAAATCCAAGATGGCGGCTCAAGCGCATGCGCCTCGAGTTCGAAAACTTGGATTTTTCATTAGGGCCCCAAGCCTAACAACATACTAAAAAACCGCTACTACCCCACCTTTTGCATTCAAACGCCCCTTTTTGATACCCACGTACTGGACTAAAAAGGGATTATCTATGTAGTTGTATGATTCTAAACAAAACCTATGGTTGCTTAAACAGTAATCTTGTTTTATGTTAATGATAGAATTACCGTTAAGTATAGAAATTTTTAATTTTAATTGCAATATTACGAAAAATAACAGTAAAGTTCATTTTTCCTGTAATCCGGCCCCTTCAATCGGTGCTTGGACCGCATGCTGTGGGGCGGTTTGCCACAGTCATTAGTGACACAGGTAGATTTTCTTATATCTATATGAACAAACCTTACTTTCAAATAGACGAATACCCGTGAAATGATTTGCGGTAAATGGCATTTACGCTACTTACACACATATCTTCGTTGGCACACACAGGAATGGGTAGAAAACTATGATAACACGGGTAAAAATAATAATAAATGTACTTTAATTAGCTATAACATAGTACGTGAATATTAAAACAAGGTATACCTATATTTTAAACATTTAGGTATATATTAGTTGTCTAAACGAACGGACACACATATTTTTTTGTCTTGTGACATTTTCTACTATTTCCTGGTGTTCCGAAATGACCTCCTAATCCTAATAACACTACCATCCTGTAGGTATATTTACACAAATTCTTATTCATTATATTGAGGGTATTTTAAACTCGCGCGTAGGAATTAGACATTGCTACAGAAGGTTGATAAGGCCAATAGATAGAATAGCGTGCATAAACGAAGTTTGCTTATATAGTCGCGTACTATACGGAAATGTAGTGCTGCGCGCCTAAGAACAAAATTTACTTTTCTTAATTCCATTTCTTAATGTCAACTTTTTGTTTTCGCTTTAGGGCGTTTATCTGTTATTTTTCTCGCACTAATACAAAAAAGTGACAGCTAACCCGTAATATAATAATTCATTATTTTTACACATAAATAGTTAATAGCTGTAGTTTCTTGTGGAGTTACGATGCACTTCAGCGTGGATAAGTGCGCATTGGCCCCATAAAAATCCACAGAAAATAACTATTGCTTTGTGGCGCACTGCACCGCGCTTCCGTCTAGTGCGCGACGGCTTATAGAAGCATTGGGAAATTAGCATGATTTTTGTAGTCGGAGAATGTGAGACCTCGATGAATTCGTGAATTTTTTTTTTAACAATATGGAATTTCCATTATTAACAAGAAAAGAGTTTACAAGTGAAGACATTTAAAGGTGGTCGAATATCGATGACGAAGTTAAAAGAGTTTTTACCTCCCGTCATACCGTAGGTAAAGGAGGTAATGTAATCGTGCCAAAAATTCGATGGTGAGTTTTCAGTAAATAAGCACGAATTAGGGTCCCCACAACACGTTTTTACTATTTTTACGATAATGTATGTGTGTGCGTGTGCGCGTGTGTATGTGTGAGAGAGAGACGATTTTTTCGCCCACGATAACTCTTATAACAAACTTCCAAATATTTCTATTTTCCGTATTTAAGCTTTCTGCATTCATATAAAGTGATTTGATTTTGGGTAAAATTTAATAACCGGAAGTGACTGTTTACTTGAATAAAAAACTATATTAAAATAAAATCCAAAACTTTTCAATTTTAGTATTTAAAACTTCTATATCAAGGGGAACAACATTAGATTTTGGCTAAAATTAATAAACCAGAAGTGACACTTTACTTGAAGCTCTGAACATATTTTCGTGAAAAATATATCGATACAATCGAAAACTTTTCAAATTTGGTATTTAAGATTTTATATTAATGAGAACGACATGTTAGATTTCTTCTAAAATTGATAAACCGGAAGTGATAACTTACTTCAAACTCTGAACAGATTATCGTGAAAAATATAGTAGGATATATTCCAAAACTTGTCAAATTTAGTATTTAAGACTTTTATATAAAGGGAAGCAACATATTGGATTTTGGATAAAATTGATAAACCGGAAGTGATTCTTTATTTGAAGCAATTTATTTTTATTTATTTATTTATATATTTTCGTGAAAAATAAATTGATACAATCCAAAACTTTTCTAATTTGGTATTTAAGACTTTTATATTAATGAGAACGACATACTAGATGTTTTGTAAAATTGATAAACTACTGTACAGGAACCTAAAAACAGATTTTTTTGAAAAATTATATTAAAACATGATTCAAAGCTTCTCAAATTTGGTATTTAAAAGTCGTGTATATTTTGAAACAACATTAGATTTTGATTATACCTATATGATAAACCGGAAGTGGTACTTAATTTGGAGCTCTTAACAGATCTTCGAGGGAAAAAATTATAAACAATATATTAGATTTTGTTTACAAACGATCACCTGGAAGTGATATACTTTACTTAAGTTCATTGCTATTTCAAACATGGAATTGACGGGAGGTCATGTGTTGGCCACATTAGATTTTTTCTGATATAATAAAGATGGAATAATAGTACTAGAAGTTTATTGAGAATTAGAATGTATAATTTGATGTTACTTTTTGAATAACCCGCGTATTATAACTATTTCATAAAATGACATAGGTTATTTTATAACTTCTTTTTTTATAATACTAACATATTCATGTTCTTCGCCTGCGAAGATGATCACCAGATGAAACTTTATCTTTCTTTCCAGCATCAAGTTGCGACATGGTGTTCAACAGCGATGGTCTAAAAAACGGAACTATTCAGAGTCCGTCGTATCCTACGCCATATCCTCCACGTACGCATTGTCGCTACGACTTCCAAGGGAGAGGAAAAGAAAGAGTGCAAGTCGTCTTCAGCGACTTCAACTTATATCATCCTACGGACGACTCCAAAGAGTAAGTAACAAATTGTATCATTATCGAATTCAAATTCCGTTAATAAATTCTTCAAAATATTTATATAAAATACTGCATATATTTGTTTGATATGTATAAGTTTTTGTTATGCTAGTATGATCATTTAGTTCATTTTGATTTCATGCCCTTTAAAGAAGGCACTGGAAAAGCTAAACAATTTCATGAATTCTTATAGAATGAGACTGGCATCTGTAATTAAAACTTTCAGCTAATGTGGAAATGACCTCGTTTGTCTTTATAACTATTTTTTGTTGTTGTTGTGATGTCTACTATATTAAATAGAAAAGAATCAATATTGACACAGAATATTTGTGAAATTTTTCGCTCTGTTCAAGGGTAAAGTATATGAAACTTGACGTTTATAGTAATTAACGTATCAAGGGTGTTATAAGGACAATAACGCCTGAGGTCAACAGTGTACATTTCGAGGGCCTCTGGCTTGAGATGTGTACGTTGACCGAAGGCATTATTGTCTGTTTAACTCCCGTGGTGCGTTCAACGTTTAACGTCCGACTATAATTTTTTTATATTCTACGGATTACGGACGACAAAATTTTAATAAAATTTACGAAGTAGTTAGGCTATGCTTCTGCTTATTTTTAAGCTTTATCCCGGTATCAATATGAAATACTTGACATTACCATAGCAACAACTCATAACACGCCCTTGGGTGTTATTTGGTATATAACAACCCTGAAAGCAAGGTTGTTATGATAATAATAACATACTAGTCGGACGTTAAATTATTTTACAGATGTGCGGTTTTAATTCATAACATTTCCCTATCATATGTTTGAAAGGAAAATGACCTTTATGGATTCCGTGAGAGAAGATTAGAATTGTACGAAACATTGAGGCGTGAAATATTTTGCAAATACTCATTCAAATATTGGGCTACGATGCTACGATATTCCAGACCAGAAATACATTAGCATGTCTTGCTCAAAATAGATGGATGACTATTAAAAGATGAAATATTTTAAATGCACCTTATCTTATTATCCTAGTGTAGTATTTGAATGAGCAATTTTTACACTTCATTATTTCATACAATTCTAATCTTGGTGAATATAGAAACAGCACATCTATAAAATAATTTAAACATCAATTTTCATTCGCGTCATACTATAACAGATACTGTAAATAATAACGTGTAAATAATATTATAATTAAATAAAGTAAAAGAAAGTGAATCAGAAATACATAAATAATCTTTTCCTGGAACGGACCAGTAGCGGATTTGAATAATATGGAGCACGGTGTTTAATTGCATACCTAATAATTTACTTTAACTAAAACTTATTTTAATTCATTTTTGTTACAAAAATATATCTTACAAGTAATGAAAAATGAAATAATAAAGACAAATAATATAGAATTATTAAATTATACAAAAGTTATCTTTCCAAAATATGATGAATAATTTTTTTTTTTTAATTTCATCTACATAGAATAGAACGTAGTGAAAAACATGTAGTGTATACTACATACTACTAGCGCAGATTTTGCAGACATATGAAAATGTATAAATTATGGTTCATAGAAAAAGTATGTATAAATCATACGAAATACATAACATCTAAAGAAACCTATTTTCTTATGTTAAACGCCTACGTCACGGACACAATATAGAATAATAGTATATTATGCAACGAGTATATAATGATAGTTATTAATACATGAGCATGAAGTTTATGGCACGAGCCATGGCCAGTGCCGTAATTATATACACGAGTTGCGTACCCTATTTTTTCTACCACTATTCATAATAATTTTAAAAAAACAAACAATAAACCAATAAATTGGTTATAAAATTCATCTGTATCAGTTGCATACACTTTTATCTGTACGACGATTCGTAATAATTTGAAAAAATAAACTATAAATTAATAAATTGGTTATTAAATTCATCTGTATAATAATGATAATCTGTATCGAAATGAAAAGAAAATCTGTATTATAATGAAAATCTGTATCGAAATGAAAAAAAATCTGTATCATAATGATAATCTGTTTCAAAATGAAAATCTATATCTTAATGAGTACCATTCAAGGACAGGGTTCCCGGAAACTTCATCGTGGGTAAATTGATTGCGGTATATTTACCGTGGAAAATTAATCGCTGGGAAAATTGATCGCCGGTAAATTGATCGCCGGAAAATTAATCGCGAGGTAAGTTGATCGCTGGTAAATTAATCGCGAAGAAAATTTATCGCGAGGAAAATTGATTGCCGGAATATTGATCGCGAGGAAAATTGATCGCCGGTAAATTTATCGTGAGGAAAATTGATCACGGGGAAAATTGATCACCGGTAAATTGGTCGCAGGGAAAATTGATCGCCAGAAAATTGTTCTTTAATATAGCATAAGTTCATCGTCAAGAAAATTATAAAATTAATGTATAGGTACAAAATAAATTCATCATATTCAATGAACACCGAGGGGTTAAAAGGACGGCGATGGTGACTATTGTATCGTAGTTGTAATATAAATAATTCCCTGAATTTTGCTAAGATATGAATGGGAATTCTTAGACTTCGTTCGCAAAGTAAAATTATATTATTTTCTCCACCTGCAAAATTTTGTGAAGATGCGGCTGGGACGGAGAAAATAATAAAATAAAATATTAATAATCAAACTGCCGATTATCAGTTGTAACAGTTTTTATTAAAACTTGTTATCTAGTTAGTAGTTACACAATACCTAGCCGCAAAACACTAACCGTCTTCTTCTACTATACATGATAGTTATTGTTATCATCTCCTTCTAATATTTTTTGTGTCTGTATAAATAAAATAAGTCTAAAGATCTAGTTAAAAAGTGAAATATTTTAACAGGTAGGTAAGTTTTTTTAAAATAAATTATTTGTCTTATAATAGATAAACACAACAAAAAAAATTAAAATAAAGTCTTTAACCCAATCGTTTTGTTATAAACATTATTTTTTGTATGTATAAATATCCTTTTTTGGTGATCAGTTACGAGATAAATCGCAATAAATTTTCCTAGCGATCAATTTTCCAACTTGCGATCCGCCGGAACCCAATCACTCCACTTCGCTCCTTATTGGCTCCCATCGATTCTTAATATAATATCCCTAACTTTTCAGGGACAGCAACAACTACAATAAACGTGGTTTTAACTGGGATGAAGGAGGGGCTGGAATTTAATGTTGGCCAAAAATTAGTTCTGTTGGACCCTGTAACACTAATAAATATTTTATTGCTATTTGCACAACCCTATGTATTATTTTAAAAAAACAACCATAATAACATTGGTTTTTGGGTAATTAATTAGTAATTAATGAGTACTAAATTTTCTGATTGATTTTATGTGATTGTGCCAGGTTCAGGGCCCTAAAAATTAAATTATTAAAATAAAATTTGTAACAATTGCATTTTTATAAACAATATTTTTTGTGTGCATAAATATTCACGCAATAAATTTACCAGCGATCAATTTTCCTCGCGATCAATTTTCTGGCGATCAATATTCCGGCGATCAATATTTCCCCGAGATCAATATTCCACGCGATCAATTTACCGGCGACCAATTTACCTCGCGATCAATTTTCCGGCGATCAATTTACTGGCGATATATTTTCCAGGCGATCAATTTACCGGCGATCAATTTTCCCCGCGATAAATTTTCCGCGATCAATTTACCAGCGATGAATTTTCCGGACACGAAGGACAGATGACACCTACATAATAGGTATATTAAAGCATAGGAGTAGAAAGAATATTAAAAATAACTGTGCTAATACAGTGAAATGGCTCTTTCCATACTTAATAGGTACGGAATATACCTACAATTTTATTAAACGAATGAATTTCCGTCCATGAAAGCCAACTGAAAAGATTAAGATAAGGGTAGAGATATGATATACTCCATCTTAAATCGTTTTCAGCAATTCAGTCTTTCCTGTCCTCCCCTAATATCTTCGTCAAACATATTCTTTCGTTACGTTTTGACATAATACTTTGCTTCCATTTTGCATTTTTATCTCATATACGGGAATTTATTCATTTTGTTTTAAATTTCTTTTAGGAGCACATGAGAACATTTTATTTTATTTGAAGTTTAATACCCAGTACATGTTAAAGTAAAGTGTTTAGCTAAGTGTTTTTGTTTCGGAATTTGAATTGCTAATTAGTAGAACAATATTTGTTGAACTGAAATTCCAAGAGAAAACAGATAACGTAAAATAAGATATAAGCGTAAGAGTCTTGAGAACAGTTTTTGATTCCATTAATTGATTCTTTAATTCCATTTCCTTTTAAAGAACAAAGAATTGAAGCTTTTATAGAAATTCTTTTACGACTAGATAGAAGATACGAAATAATAAAAACATTTCCTAAATTCAAAAATGGAATTTTTTTATCCAGATTACGAACCCGTTCTACATTAAACTAAAATAATAACTAACTTAAATTATGGGCAATTTTTACTAATATTATACTCCTAGTTGTTTTGTAATTCTACTTAGGAAAATATGATTTTACCTTGACAGTGGAGTCATACCACATTTTCCAATTTTTTTTTAAGTACACTTAAAACTACTTACATAAATTTATATTTGATGTCACATAAGTTTCAAGTTTTAATTTCAAATGACGCCACATTTTTGCGACCTTGTGGAGTCTCTCCCGTGCTGTTTACAAAATTATGATCACATCAGACTCAGATTATTTATAAAGTAAATCAAGAATGAAAAATATAATAACGTTAAATATTTTTGATGAATATATGCATAATATTATGTAAATTTTTCATTTACGAAAAATAAAAATCAATTATTATTTTGTATGACCCTATTGACAACAGCTATCTACTTTAACTAAACTGGTAAAAACAAATGCCGTTATAATTCGTATAATTCCATATAGATTGCGCTGCTTACATTAAATGTTTTGACTTCTTTGAGCGGAAGTCTGGAAGTAAAATACCAAACAAATTAAATTAAATATAAAATTAACTTTAAACTGCTGTTGGGCACTAAAGGGATAAATTATATTAAAATGTTGAAATATTCATTAAATAAAAAGTACAAGAAGACAACAAAACAGTAAAATAAATGGAATAGGATTACAAATATCTAGGAAGTATAATCACACAAAATAAAATTGAAAATTAGAAGTAGAAATAACCAACAAGCTAAATATATAAAATAAATATATAAATAAAAAATCTGATGTGCCCAGCACATTACCGTCCGTCAGTTCTATGTATTTTGTATAAATGTCATACAGAAAGTTCCTTGAAAAAGATTATATTTCTTGTACATTACCTTAAGGCAGTTGTATGTATTTTAAACAAATTCCAAACAGAAAGTTTCTAACAAAACATCCCTTATTTCCAGAAAAATTATAACATAAACATACTGTCAACTGCACTTGACACTGACACCTTTCAATCAGAATTTTCTATTTTATTAATGTAGCAGCTGTTTCCAGAGTTATAGCAAAGCTGACTAATATATATGATATTTAATGTCTTTATAATTTTTTAACTCTATGTCCATTTAATATTAAGTATAAAATACATTCAAATTGTATAGAGAATAAATAATTCTTTAATATTTATAATAACATTAAATGTGAAAAAATGATATTTAACATCGTTTTTTCAAGAAAAACTGTTAAAATCTTCAAATGAGGATACTTCCGGTTGACCAATTATAACCAAAATCTAATCAGCTCTTCACATGGCTGTAACGAAGAGGAATACGAAGGAATTATAATTTTTGGAATTGTAGTATTAGAGTTATCGCTTTAGAAAATTTTGTCACACACAGACACACACAGACACACACACACACACACACACACACACACACACACACACACACACACACACACACACACACACACACACACACACACACACACACACACATACATACATACATACATACACACACACATACAGACATCATCGTAAAAATAGTAAAATCGTATTGTAGGGACCCTAAAACGTGCTTATTCATCAAAAACTCACCACCGAATTTTTTGACCAGACAATACCTTCCTTACCTAAAGGTGACGGAATGTAATATATCATCACGGCATATTACCCATTGCTGGGTGTGCCAATCAGCTTTGTACGCAGATATTGGTAATGATGATGACATGGCACTCATTGCTGGCGTGGAGAGTGCACCACAGGAGTCAATTTTGTGCCATTTAAAATTCGAAATATTTGGCGTCGGGATCGAACTCGGTTCCCCAGATTCGCACGCGGCCATAGACCCCATATTAACAAACTAAAGAAAGCAAATAACATGTACCTATATACTCTGCTATAAACTTCGGTATTGGACAAAAAAAATATTAGATAAGAAAGCAAAAATGTAGGAATACAATACCGGACCAAAAATCATGTAAGTTAGCAATAACTGGAAAACACAGAAGATACGCGTAGAGAAAAAAGAAAATAAAGGCAACGGATGTGTAATCGCTTAGAAAAATCGCAAAACAAAATAGGACACGGAAAGAACCGAAAATATAAGGTTAATGACAATTTAAGAACTAAAGATATAGTAACCAGGATAGATTAGAAGCAATTGGGCTGGTACAGATACAATGAAATATTAATCAGAACAGCTCAGGGCCGTTCCTTGCAGGCGTGCAATGCGTTCCCCGCACGCAGGCGGCTAAAAGGTGGGGCAACCGTCGTTACGTTGAACTTATAAATAACATAACAAAATATTTATAATAAATAACGTAAATATTTTATCAGATTACAATATATACGAGAATGTAGCAAAATATTTAATATGTTTTGTATTTTTGTGTTTACGAGGTGCTACCCAATATAGCCAGGAATTATTTTCTGCCCGAGTGTCATTCTTGGAGAAACACCTGAGAGGTCACTATGAATTTTTTCGTGAGTGCTCTTTAACGTGTTCGATGATTTTTTAATGGCGGACAATAAAAAGCAACGTGTTACCATCAAGTTTTGTTTCCTGTTAGGAAAATCAGCTCAATGTTTGAGAGAGCTTAAAGAATTGCGAATCGATTTCTGACTGGTCTTTCAAATCCTAACACACACTCAAATGGTTAGCCCTCTGGTCGTTGGACGTGCTGTCGTAGAAAATCATCTTCAAATTTTCAATCAAAAGTCGGCACAAACTCCAAGGTATTCCAGTGAATTCCTCTAACTCATCGATTGTTCTACGCACGACGATCATATCACAATTTTTTTAATCATTTTGGACGTTCTGGAAGTCTTCACGGTCGAGGTTCATTTTGACTTAAATTATCATTCGACCATTTTTAACACGAAAAAAACACTCGTATACCCTTGCGTGGCGCAAATCTTCCTCCCCGTAAGTCCTCCGAAGAAATGCGACAGTTTCCGCTGTTGGTGTTTTCTAACAAGAAAGTAAACTTTACTGCCTGCCATTGCAAAATCGGTGAACACGTCAAACGGCGCTTTCCAAAAAAGAAAAAAATATATCACACTGACTGATCAGATGTTTGCCCAAGGATGCCACTTGGGCAATAGGTCCAAAAGGGTGTCTAGTGAAGGCACTTATTGGGAGAAGTCTGAATTAGCGCCCTACCAACTGCCAGAAAATAATAGAGTATTCTCTCATATTTTTTTTTTACCTGTGAAAACCCGAGTTAAATATTTCTTTTAATAAGCGAGATATTAATTTTTAAAATTTGATTTTGTTGTGTCACGTGATAGTGACGTACTAGTTGTACAGTACCAGCGGTGGGCTATCAGTGGTTCATGCGACCTCTTATCGCATTCGAACACGGAGTAGGGATTTCAACTGGTCTCCCATTGGAAGGTCATCTAGTACATCAGCAAAATTTAAATGCTTTATATCTTTTGCAACAATCAATTTATAATATGTTTTTTTTTTCGTTTTTTTCCCTCTTGTTTACTGATCATGATCAACACTAATATTTTATATAAATTTTTAATGTTGGCAGTTCTCGGAGAATACCCTATTCTCGGATATTTTGGGTAGCACCTCCGTATGTATGAATAAAGTAGATATTATGAATTGTAAAAATTGAATTTTGTTGTGTAGTTATCATTTGGGGGCGGCGAATTATATATTTGCAAGCAGGCAGCACTATCCCAAGGAACGGCACTGGAACAGCCTTAAGAAAAGTAGTAGAAACTGATAGTATGAACAAAAAAAAAAGAAGAGGAAGACCGACGAAAACATGGGAAGGGAGAATTGCAAAACTCGGCAATAAAAAAGGTAAAAAATTAAAACAAATGAAAGAGCTGACAAAGAACAGAAAGAAGTAGAAAGAATGGATTAAAAATTAACCCCGAGAAAAGGAAATTTCACACTTGACTACAGGTATCAGAGATATGGAGAAAAATAAATAAAATACATATACAGATGTCTTTAATTATTATTCCGAAATGTTATTTTTTGAAGTGAGACTACAAGAAAACAATTATAACTAAAAAATAATAATAACAGTAGGTTCTTTTCAATGAATGGTACCGTACAACTTTGATGTTAAAATACATACATTGTTGCGTCCCTCCGGTGCGAAGGACTAAGTAATAAGGACCTAATGGCTCGAAGGACCAAATGTTCAATACCTAAACCAGCGAATCCGGTCTAGAAGAACCAAAATGTTTTGATCCTGCTCGCAAGCCCAAATGTGATGTCTCTAGATCAGCGAATCCGGTCTAGAAGCACCAACAATGTGTTTGATGTTAAATTCAATGAATAAAACAAAACTATATGTAAACCAAAATAATTACAACCTTCGATAGCTGGTTCACATCACTGGACTTGGCCAATATACGGGATAATACTAATTTGTGAAACGTACTAATTAACAACGAGCGAAGGACCAGCTAGTTTTACGAACTAACAAACGTGCTAAATATAATTGCAACAAAATAACAAACAACTGAAAACCAATGCTGAGAGATATGTGATAGCGTATTGAATATAAGTGACAAACAATAATAAACCAAAAATAAACAAATACAATATTTGTATAAATTAACTAAATCATTTAATAAATGTATGAACAACCAAATTTAGTTAAACAATATTAAGAATTCTAAATGAACTTAATAACAACCAACTAGACTGCAAAACTTGTTGCATTGAATGTACCTAGTCGACAATAACAGCAGATGTGCTGTGGATGACGTCACTCGAACGTGGACGTGTGTAAACAGGTTTACAAAGAAATAATAATAATTTCACCCAAGGAAATATGAATCAAATCCCTAACAACACGAGTTCCGTGAGAAATCAAATTGTACAGTTCGATGAGATGTGTCTATTAGCTGCATAAATTGGCGCCGGAAAGTATTCACGGACTATAAAGTACCAAATTAAATGAAAACCGAACGATACTCCTTGAATTAGTCGTGCTAGGCTAATCAAGCTACGCGTACGATAATTAAACAACCAATTACTTTACTGACCATATGAAAATCAGAAAGTTTATGCAAAATGGTGGAAAACCACTCTCGCGGACGACGACGCGATACGTGTTTACCGTTTGCAAGCCAGAGACACTCTGAGTCGGTCGCTGCTGTAGCGGCAGTACGCTGGGCGTGTGGGTGCGCGCGCACTCGCGTGAAGCTAGTCAGCAGTATATTAATATTAATAAATAGTTTAAGATACTACAGCTATTTCAAACAATTCTAAAATTAAACATAAACACGTAAAAACATATAACTAATTTTTCCAAGTAACAGAAACAGTTATTTCCATTTATTTATTGAATTATTTAAATAGAGTCAGGGCGGGTTAACCGTTCTATTCCCATGTGCAGCGGGTTGCTACCTCAAGGAGTTGACATTTTCTAATTTCTCTCATTTAAAACATATTAGTTTTAAACATACCGGCCACCTTAGGGTCTCCCTAAAGACAAACTTAGGCGTTGGTAATCTCTGTCTGAGCAGAGTTGGTTCGATCTTCGTCAAGTTGAACCACTTCACTTTGTGGCCAACACGAGTAAGGTTGTTGTAACCACTCTGGTCCACTTATCCAGAGAGTACATGTCTTGAAACTTAGAGGACTGAGACCTCTAGAACCTACGTCGGCCGCATTGTGTTCCGACGCTACATGACGCCAGTGTTCACTCGGAAAATTTGTTTGTATTTGAGCGACTCGATTACCCACAAATGTTTTCAGAGTGTGTGGTTCCTTGCGCAACCAGGCAAGAACTACCATAGAGTCCGAGAAGCAATGTACAGCCTCCGGTTGTTTTGGAATATTTTCGAGAATATTCTCGAGAAGTTTGGCGAGAAGATGCGCCGCACATAATTCCAAACGAGGTATAGTAATTTTTTTCAAAGGCGCTACACGCGTCTTTGCAAGAGCAATTGCACCACTGGTTTATCGTTTAGATAACTTCTAACATAGACAACGGCACAGTAGCCTCGTTCGGAGGCATCCGCAAAACCGATAAGATCGAATTTAGAACCCAAACAGGCTAACCTTGGTATCGAATAGTTGGATATACAATCGATCTCGTTCAGAAACAAGTTCCACTCCGAGACAATATGAGCGGGAGGTTCTTCATCCCATTCTACCTTTGATTTCCAAAGTTCTTGCATGATGAGTTTAAGAAACATCACCAATGGGGACATAATGCCTAATGGATCATAGATCCTTGCAATGCAGGACAAAATGTTTCTTTTGGTGCACAAATCGTCGGGTTTTGAGACCATATACTCGTAGCAGTCGGACTTGCAAACCCATTTGACACCTAACAATTTCACTGACTCGTCGTCAGTAAAGTGGACATCTTTCACTGCGCGTGCATTGTCTGGTAGTTCATCCAGTATTGTTTGAGAATTACTGGCCCATTTTCGGAGGGTGAATCCTCCCTTTTCGAATATATCCGTGAGTTCACGGCGCAGTGTCAGTGCTGACTGAATGTCTTCAGCTCCAGTCACAACATCGTCCATATAGACATCATTTTGCAGGACTTTAGCTGCTAAGGGATATTGATTCCCTTCGTCTTGAGCCAACTGCTCAACTGTACGCAACGCCAAGAACGGCGAACAATTCAAACCAAAGTAGATAGTGTTGAATTGGTACACAATAGGATGTGTGGCATCCGCAGGTTTCCAAATGAACCTTAGAAATCGTTGATGCTCGCGTACAACTCTAATTTGTAGGAACATCTGTTTTAAATCCCCCGTAATTAAAATAGGATAAAATCTATTTCGCAAATGAAGAGTGAAGATACTCTTCTGTAGTACCGGACCAGGATACAAGTAGTCATTAATCGACTTTCCATTAGACGATGGCTTTGAAGCATTGAACACAATGCGTACCGGTGTCGTCGCACTATCAGGTTTAACCACTGCATGGTGTGGAATATAGTACAAATCCCGATCATTCAAATTAGGTTGCACATCAAGTCTCGTGACGTAACCCTTTTGCAAATATTCTTCGAATATTGCATCATAAGCCTTGAATAACTCTGGGTCTTTACTCAAGCGAGTCAGCTGTGCGTGACAAATGGACAAAGCTTTCTTGTATGAATTGCCTAGTACTGGTGGGTACTGTTTATAAGGTAAAGAAACCGTGTATTTTCCCTCGGAGTCTCTTTGGGTAGTATTGACAAAATGATCCTCTACCATTTTATCCTCGGGTTTAGTGACAACCGATGGAGTTGGAACGTTTTCCAATTCCCAAAATTTAGACAATAGTTCGTGGGTCTCTTCTTGTGTGAATGTATGATAGGACACCACAGCATTGCTTGTTTGCTTGCTGGTATATTCTCCCATAACCACCCAACCAAAGATTGTTTTGATGGCGGTAAGTGTGCCATCGACTCCTTTCTTAACTCCGTTACGAATGACCTGACCCCAAATGTCAGCTCCTAACAGCATGTCTATTCGTTGAGATTTATAGCATTCGGGATCCGAAAGTTGGATATTCCCAAATTGTTTAAAGGTATCCCGAGATATTGGATAATCTGGGATTCTGCCTGTAATGTTGTCGATTACAATGCAACTCAAATCGAGAACTGGAGTTTCTCTACGACATGGTTTGATTTTGGTATGTATAATACCACAAGTGTCCTTGACGTGGGTGTCACTGATTGACATAATCTTTGTTTGACACGCTTCAATAGACAGATTCAATTTGTGGACACAACGACTTGTGATGTAGGATTTCTGCGATCCTGTATCCAATAAGGCACGTACAACATGTACCTTTCCTGCACTGTCAAATATATGCAGCTTTGCAGTTGGTAGTAATACCGAAGTATGTTTTCTGTGTTGACTTAGTGAATAAGTCCTAGCAGACATTGACGTAGTAGTTTCAGAATTACTACTACTGGCTTGAGAGTTTGCATCACTCTTGGGTGATGACGGACGATTGGTTTGCTCAGATTTTTTATCACGTTTGGGTGATAACGACTTGTTCGACCTTTCACCAAAATGCAGCAGCGTATGGTGAGGTTTGTTGCACGTTCTGAATGTGGCTGTACTAGGACAGTTCGGGCGTATGTGACCCATTCTAAGACAGTTGATACACAACTTGTGTTTAATTGCAGCATCATGTCTTCCTTTAGGTTTAAGAGCTATAAACCCTTCACACTGACTGATGTAGTGAGACTTTCTGCAATACGGACAATTCGTATCAGTTGCCAATGTCATCGCTCGGGATGCTGGCTTGTGCCTTTTGAATTGTTTGATTGGCTCGTGAGTTTTGACAGGTTTGTCTGGTTCAACCTCTAAGCTTGAAACTTGCTTAGTCAAGAACGCAATTAACTCTACATGAGTGGGCTTGGAGTCAGAATCCAATGTTAGTTCCCACTGTCGTCTAGTAGCCGAATCTAGCTTACGACAAATCATGTTTTCCAAAATGACCCCACATGAGTCAACATCAACCTCTAAATTTTTCAGAGCAGCGATGTTTTCGCGTGCTGTGTTCAACAACGATTTTAGTGTAGGAGCGTCTGCCTGCTTGACCTTTTGCACATCTTGGAGTGCATTCAGATGTACCGACCTCAACAACCTAGGACGATAATATTCATCTGTGATGGCGTTCCATGCAATATCAAAACTATCAGCTTTGACGGGAATATTTGTAATAAGCCTAGCGGCTTCCCCTTTTAAAGATAACTTGAGATATTGAAGTCGTTCAATATCTGACAAACTGTCCCGATTTATCACCAACTGTGTGAATAAATCGTAAAAATTCATAAAAGTTGTTTTCTCCCCATCGAATGTTGGGAGATTCAATTTAGGCAAGCTGGGTTGCATATATCGCAAAGATTGTGCTGATTGAATCGAATGTGATTCTGATTTAGCTCTGTCGGACCCTGCCTGTGATCCGGTGTCTCCATTGAACTTAAGTTTGTAATTGACACGTATGTCGCAAATGAGTTCTTTTATTTCATTAAACAATTTCTTAACTCGGGAAATTTCTGCCAATATATCCTCGTCGGGATTTTTGGTTTGTTTTAACTTTGAAGAATATTCACAATAAGTACGATTGAATTCTTGTTCCCAAGCTGCGAGAGACGGAAAAGTTACCTCAAATTTCACTTTACTTTTTTCATCAGTCTCTGAAGAATAGACTGATAGACGACGAATATCTTCTGTCACAACCTCTAATTGTTCGTGCAGTAGTTTAGCCATTTTACAGTGTGTTATTAAATGCAATTACTAATACCAAAGTAACTAGAAACAATAATTATCTCCGAATACCGCCAAATCCGGCTCGAAATGATCAAATGTTGCTAGAAACAATAATTATCTCCGAATACCGCCAAATCCGGCTCGAAGGACCAAATGTTGCGTCCCTCCGGTGCGAAGGACTAAGTAATAAGGACCTAATGGCTCGAAGGACCAAATGTTCAATACCTAAACCAGCGAATCCGGTCTAGAAGAACCAAAATGTTTTGATCCTGCTCGCAAGCCCAAATGTGATGTCTCTAGATCAGCGAATCCGGTCTAGAAGCACCAACAATGTGTTTGATGTTAAATTCAATGAATAAAACAAAACTATATGTAAACCAAAATAATTACAACCTTCGATAGCTGGTTCACATCACTGGACTTGGCCAATATACGGGATAATACTAATTTGTGAAAAGTACTAATTAACAACGAGCGAAGGACCAGCTAGTTTTACGAACTAACAAACGTGCTAAATATAATTGCAACAAAATAACAAACAACTGAAAACCAATTCTGAGAGATATGTGATAGTGTATTGAATATAAGTGACAAACAATAATAAACCAGAAATAAACAAATACAATATTTGTATAAATTAACTAAATCATTTAATAAATGTATGAACAACCAAATTTAGTTAAACAATATTAAGAACTCTAAATGAACTTAATAACAACCAACTAGACTGCAAAACTTGTTGCATTGAATGTACCTAGTCGACAATAACAGCAGATGTGCTGTGGATGACCTCACTCGAACGTGGACGTGTGTAAACAGGTTTGCAAAGAAATAATAATAATTTCACCCAAGGAAATATGAATCAAATCCCTAACAACACGAGTTCCGTGAGAAATCAAATTGTACAGTTCGATTTTACAATTGATTCCTGAGATGTGTCTATTAGCTGCATAAATTGGCGCCGGAAAGTATTCACGGACTATAAAGTACCAAATTAAATGAAAACCGAACGATACTCCTTGAATTAGTCGTGCTAGGCTAATCAAGCTACGCGTACGATAATTAAACAACCAATTACTTTACTGACCATATGAAAATCAGAAAGTTTATGCAAAATGGTGGAAAACCACTCTCGCGGACGACGACGCGATACGTGTTTACCGTTTGCAAGCCAGAGACACTCTGAGTCGGTCGCTGCTGTAGCGGCAGTACGCTGGGCGTGTGGGTGCGCGCGCACTCGCGTGAAGCTAGTCAGCAGTATATTAATATTAATAAATAGTTTAAGATACTACAGCTATTTCAAACAATTCTAAAATTAAACATAAACACGTAAAAACATATAACTAATTTTTCCAAGTAACAGAAACAGTTATTTCCATTTATTTATTGAATTATTTAAATAGAGTCAGGGCGGGTTAACCGTTCTATTCCCATGTGCAGCGGGTTGCTACCTCAAGGAGTTGACATTTTCTAATTTCTCTCATTTAAAACATATTAGTTTTAAACATACATGTAAAATTTACTTATTAGGAAAGTTTTATCTAAGGCGTTTATCCATCCAGATATTATCCGTACTCACATTTACTTGACTCTATAAACTGCAAGTCTATATATATAACTGTCCGCAACGAATATAACGATATAACATTGTTACGGACAACTTATTATCGTATGAAATATGGTATAAATATGTATTTTATCTATTTCTATAGGTACAAACTAAATTGACAGGTGTTAATTAATGTTGAAATTGAAAACGTACAAATATTTTTACGAATATTATATTTTATTTTAATATATAAACTCAATTTAGCATCCAATATTAATTACTGATAAAATCGATGAGTCCGTAATGAAAATTTGTTTTTAATTACTTCCATTAAAATGTAATTGAACTAAGATAATTATGTTTTTGATCCCTCCCAGTAAATCAATGCGAAAAAATTAACTGATAAATCAAATTATCAAGTCTTCTGAGAAGTTAATTTTAGAAATGTCTGATATTTGATTACTTTTATTATATTTATTTTGGAAAGACTTGGTAAAAAAACCTTTTTATTCAAATGTACCTACTTTTGATTGAGTGAATGTAAAAAGATAATACAATAAAATTGAACATCTTAATTCTTCAACATCAATAAAATAAATCATCGGAATATAATTGGCTTCTCTGTGAATATTTGAAAGGAGGAATTTTGTTGAATGTCAGAGAGAAAGGAAATAATCTTTTCTTCTGACAGCGCCGTCGTTGATTTTATTTTCCGATTTGCGAGGTAGAGGTAGAGGTGCGGTTCTGCTGATTCTATTTCCTCAAAGATTCAAAGTCACGAATTTTGACCAATCAGAACACACAAAACGAGCTTGAAAATGTTTCTTTGAAGGTAGAACATTTTTTGATTAGATTAAATTTGTAATATACGTGGAATACGAGTATATGATTTAAAAAATCCAGTTTAAAGTAGACCAAACTAAATCGTTTTAACCTGTATACTGTATTTATTTGTTGAGCTTCATTTATGAATAAATTTCCCATATGTCAATACAGTTAACATAAGCAAATTGATAGATGCAAACCGGACACATTTGCATAGGTAAGGCTCGAAATCTGTCACCCTCTATGAAATGTGTCACACTAATTGACACATATAACTTCACTCATATAATCCCGGGATTCCATGTACATATAGCAATAAGATAAAATACACGAATACACCGAACACAAATTTCCTGTTTTATACTGTTTTCCTTTCCGCCTTTAATCCCAGATAAAAAACGAGAATACTCATTTGTATTTCAATGCCGCGAAATCAGTCTGTAGCGTTCCGAGAGAAGGCGGCTTTGATGGGATTGACATTTGATAAACTTAACAGTTTTGCAAAAATTCGTTGAAAAGTAGAAAAAGGTATTTCTAAATCACTATTTTACAACATTTATTTTATTTTATCAAAAAAATTAACTAATTTTCGCCGCCGTTACCATAACAACGGCCGCGAAATCCAATTTCGCGGCCGTTGTTATTTTATTATTTATTTACTTACTTACTTACTTACTTACTTACTTACCTACTTACTTACTTACTTACTTACTTACTTACTTACTTACTTACCTACTTACGTACTTACTTATTCACTTACTTACTTATTCACTTACTTCCTTATTCATTAACTTACTTATATACTTACTTATTCGCTTACGTACTCACTCACTCACTCACTCATACTTATTCATAAACTTACTTATATACTTACTTACTTACTTATTCGCTTACTTACTCACTCACTCGCTCACTCACTCTCTCACTCACACACTTACTTACTCACTCTCTCACTCACTCACTCACTCACACACTCAAGCAGTCACTTACTCATTCACTCACTTATTCACTCATTCACTCACTCAATCACTCACTTATTCACTCACTCACTCATTCACTCAATCACTCACTCACTCAATCACTCACTCACTTACTTACTTACTGACTTACTCATTCACTCACTTATTCAATTTCTTTGTTACTTACTTACTCACTTACTTAGTTACTTACTTATTCACATACTTACTTATTCACATACTTACTTACTTACTTACTTACTTACTTACTTACTTATTCACTTACTTACTTATTCATTAACTTACTTATTTACTTACTTATTCACTTACTTACTCCTTCACTCACTCACTCACTTACTCACTCACTCACTCACTCACTCACTCACTCACTCACTCACTCACTCACTCACTCACTCACTCACTCACTCACTCACTCACTCACTCACTCACTCACTCACTTACTCACTCACTCTCTTACTCATTCACTCACTTATTCACTCTTTCATTCACTCATTCACTCACTTATTCATTCACTCACTTATTCACTTTCTTTATTACTTACTTACTCACTTACTTAGTTACTTATTCACTTACTTACTTAATTACTTACTTTCTGGCTTACTTACTTACTTTCTTACTTACTTAACCATCGCTCACATCTCCCAGTGTCCGTCGTTCATTTGTATACCGAAAATATTGTTACATGAATAATACTTCAAAACCAAACAATGCACTATAACTGTCCATTTATTTAAAACATGAAAAAACCGATTGTGCGAAATAGTATATTTCATAACGAGTACCTATCGAAAGAGAAATATTGTGCGAGTGTAAAGTTTGACGAACAAGGTGCAACCGAGTAAGTCAACTGAAGTTAACAAACGAGCAATACGATATTACTTTTGAAGGAGTTATGAACACTATGACTGTTTTATAGACGACCACAAAAGAATTTTATTTCAAATGAGAATATAATTCATTAGTCACGTGACATGTTTTCCGCCAAACAACATTCAGAATCTTTCTAGTTACATGTCTATCACAGTAATGATAAAAAATAAAAAAAATATCACCTTATTTATATTCGTTACTAAGGGATTTGTTTTCTTTATTTGACATTGAGAGTTATAAAAATGTGCGAGAATCGTTAGGTTGATATCAATAACGATGAAAATAATAAGACAATTGTCAAATTAACCATGTTGTAATGCAATATATAAAAAGTTAGGTTAGCAGCACACACAATGTGTCACAAAAATTCATTATATACTCTCATTAAATATAAGCTCGTGATATGATTAATAATCGAAGATATTGCTCGTGAAACCGAAGCAGCATATTTCACTCGTCCTTCGGACTCGTGTAATTTGCAACTCGGTTTCACTCGAGAATATCATCGATGATAATCACATCATTTGTTATATTACGTATGACAATACCTACTTACTGTTTTTTTTTAACAATCAACCATAGCACCAAACAAAGTAAAGCTGTCTGGCTATCAGTATTGCAATATAGCCGTATCGTGCTAGAACAATATTCATATGTACGATCAACTTTCTTAAGTAGGCTTCTTTCGCGATATCTATTATTTTCTGAAGTGGTCCTCTAAAAATGATATTTTATTGCAACGTTGCAATATTGGTAGATACCTACCTATTCTCCAAAAAGAACTCACATCACAAGTACACAATTACTATCCTTGCATACTAGAGCTAGAGATTTTTATACTTAATTACTGCTTTACAGGTGTGAAAGTATCGACTCGTTGATGGCGTTCGTACACATAGACGGACGTATGGAGAAGATCGACGCCTTTTGCGGCAGTGTTCTTCCGCGTCCCGTCATGTCCAATGGGCCTAGACTCATGTTGGAGTTCAAGGGAATCTACTCCTCTAGGTATTCCAGAGGGTTCAAAGCTACCTACTCCTTCACAGAAAGTAAGAAACCGCTTTTTTATAGAGTTCTTATTGTACAGGGTTTCTCACGGATATGGGACATCTCGATTATTATTTCTTTGTTATTGGAAATACTTAAATAGAAGAAAACCATTCAAATGCGAGTTGTAGTAGATCGAGAGGAACATTCGCTTACAGAAGAGAAAGAATTTTCAAGTAGTTCTCAAAGTATAACTCGAAGTAGTTTTTGTATAGAAATCTATAAATGAGTTTAGTTCATTCGATAGAGATTTTTTACGCCTACCGCTTGCATCCTTACAATATTAAATGCATTATTGGACCAGAAATATGTATTATCTTACCATTTTCGTCACTATACTTGCTGTCAAATAAGTATGAACTGGAAATTTCTACACTGTTGCCACTTCATATGGGCAGTGCTGATATGATTATGAAGAAGCGGAGCAAGGGAGTGCGGAAAGGGAAAAAAGTTGAGAATCAGTTCAAACTCATTTGACGGCGAGTATAGTGATATTTAAATTTTTTATTTCAAATTATTTAATTCTATGTACGGACGTTGTAATACCCCATTATTTTCCTCCAAATAATATTCAATTTACAATTATATTATATTATTCTAATATTTAAGGCCCGGTATCATAAAAAAAATTAATTTGCGAATAAAATGCAACGTGATTGTTGAATGAATTTAATGTTTATAAGAACATGGAAACTGATTAGAATTTGTTTATACATTTAAATATACTTTGAAAGTAAAATTTAATCCTAGTTTTTTTTTTATAAAACTAGGCCTAAAAGTATTAGATAAGTTATTAAAGATTACATTCATAACTGAGATTGTGTACTAAATTTGCGCATAAGATTTTTTTAATTGGAGATATAAAAGAAAACGATGCTTTACTCAATATTTAAATCCAAAGTCATTCAATCACGAACTGGCATCTTTGTTATCCGTATGGTCAACTAAAAGAAATATTTAACATCAACTAACTTTAAAATAAATATGTATACTTCTCACAATTTTTTTGCAAACATTTTTTTTGCATCTTCGTGACTATCAAAATAATAAAGTTTGTTTATTGCATATGTAAAAGTTAATTGTACGTCGTTCTTGCAGATTTTGGCGTGACCACAGGTCGTCAATTATCCGAATTCCCATGTGCCTTTGTATTTAATAGTAGCGACTCGCGCAACGGATCATTCTCCAGTCCGAACTACCCGGGTTTTTACCCCCGAGACACGGAGTGCCACTACTTCTTCCACGGCAACCTGCAAGAGAAGGTGCATCTGCATTTCTTGTACTTCGACGTCGAGGGAGTTTTACCGTAAGTTGAAAATAATAACAAAAATACTCAAAGAATAATATATTACTTATTAAGTATATACCGTGTGTCTATTTTAAAGGTGTACATAGGAGATTAACATGGGAAATCAGTTTTTTGCAATTTCCTGCTCGCCTAATTATTTCAGGCAAAAATGCGTCAAATAAAAGTTTTAGGGTATAAATTTCTACATCTAAAACAATAAACAGAATTATCTTTACATGCCTTATAACGACAGAAATTAAATATGAAAATGTCGAAAATTACGTTAAAAATATCGACAGCCATGGAAATGAACAAAAAATAAATAAATGCTTGACATTTTATCTGTCAGGTGATCTGTCATAACGTAAGTTAACTTATTTGACGTTTCTGACAATTTGATTTGAACAAATATCGTTAATTATGGCAATAAGAGATATATAAAATTAATAAAGTTAAGAAAATACAGTTTTGTTTAAATAATATGAATATATCAAAACTTCAACATTGCGTAACAAAATTATGTATGATGCTGTTATGTATTCTCAACTCATTTCCAATACATCTACCTTAGTAATACAGAAGGGGTCTACACTTATCATTCCTAACACTCTTTCTTAGAGTAACACATGTTTTGCTCGTCCTACATTCTGATTACACGGCTCACGTGTAATTTTTGAAGACACATTTAGCAGTCTTTTCAAATT
This sequence comes from Harpalus rubripes, assembly GCA_963082715.1. Lineage (NCBI taxonomy): Eukaryota > Metazoa > Arthropoda > Insecta > Coleoptera > Carabidae > Harpalus > Harpalus rubripes. Next base: position 31,083,450 of record OY720449.1, on the reverse strand, counting down.
TTGTCACGAATTTAGCTCTTCATTCGTATAAATGTTCATTTTTTAATCATTTCAGGCTATAAAACTAGAGACAAAATGAAATTGTCAGAAACGTCAAATAAGTTAACTTAGGTTGTGACAGGTAAAACGTCAAGCATTTATTTATTTTTTGTTCAGTTCCATGGCTGTCGATATTTTTAACGTAATTTTCGATATTTTCATATTTAATTTCTGTCGTTATAAAGCATGTAAAGGTAATTCTGTTTATTGTGTTAGATGTAGAATTTTATACCCTAAAACTTTTATTTGACGCATTTTTGCTTAAAATAATTAGGCGAGCAGGAAATTGCAAAAAAACTGATTTCCCATGTTAATCTCCTATGTACATCTTTAAGACAGACACACGGTATGCAGGCAAGTTCTGGAAGCGTCTGAATCCAGTTATTTTACCTACCACTATCTCTGACAATGTATTAAAAAGTAGAATAATTATTGATGCAATATGCAGAAATACAATTTTATTTACTGATTACCCAAGTAATGCACATTGTCTTGAAATTTTACAGAATTATATAGCCCAGAGAGCCGATTTTTAGCTCTAGGTCGTTAAAATTATCTATACCTATTCAACTTCAATTTTAGAAAAAGTACCATGCATTCATTTTCAAAAATTAAATTAAAATTTCAGCAAACTAATATTAATTACAGAAAAAATAAAACAAATTTCAGAAAAATTAAATTCAAATTACTCGTATCTGATGTGGTCAGCACATGATCTCCCGCTAATTCCATGTTTACAATAGTAATAAGCTTTAAGTAAAGTATCCCTTCCGGTTGATCGTTTGTATTTGTAAACAAAATCTAATTTGTTGTGAAACAAGTAGAAAAGTCTGCAATACGAAATTTTGGATTATTTTATTGTTATTCCTCGAAAATCTGTTGAGCTCCAAATTAACTACCATTCCGTTTTATCATTATAGTCAAAATCTAATATGTTGTTTCAAATTGTACAGGAGACGAGTTTTAAATACCAAATTTAAGAGTTTTGGATCATATTTTAATATATTTTTTCAAGAAAATCTGTTTAGAGCTTTCATTAAAAACTGTTATGGGCTTCAAGTAAAGTATCTCTTCCGGTTGTCTAGTATTACCCAAAATCTAATCAACTCTTTATATGAATGCAGAACACAAATACGGAAATCTCACTTTCGAATTTTTGGACCGAAAACATTGCCCCCCTTACCTACGGTATGACGGGAGGTAAAAAACTAATGATATTTTTTCTTCTTATTCTTTTTGCTGTTGATAATAGTAATTAATAATCAATATATTTTCTACTTCGTATTTCGTTTTGTTTTCTTTTATAAAAGGTCATTTGGATGTTGGCCAATATTAAGATTGAATACCATTACGCAAGGATGAAATCATTTATTGTATATATATATATATATATATATATATATATATATATATATATATATATATATATATATATATATAATATATATATATATATATATATATATTCTATAACTCTTTTTCAAAAAAAAATAGAATAAGTTATACATATCCCTAAAAAATATAAATTATACCTACATAGGCGCTGATTTTTGAAAATATGTTTGGGTGCTCTACCCAAGAGCGTAGATAATTATATAAAAATAATTATACAATAATGCTGTGGAATGAGAGTTAGAAGAAAACTGTCTAAGGCCAAGTGACCAGACAAGCAATTTCTAATTCCAACTTTCATCGAAAAATTCATAACAAATAATGCACATGGTCATTACAAGGTTTAAAAATAATAATTGGTATTTGTTTTTTTCATCTTTAACTCGGTAACTTGAAAATTGCGTTTAAATAGTAATTATGAATGAAAAATCTGATGTGGACACCACACGACTTCCTTGTACGCAAGACCAACATGTACTCGTATAGACCCAATTATAAAATTGCCGTAATTTAACATAACATTAATTTTTTATACTTTTTTATCCTAATCCATAGCAAGCTTTATTACAAAAGCCCAAAAAAAAAAATCTGATGTGGACACCACACGACTTCCTTGTACGCAAGACCAATATGAAGATGAAGTATAGACCCAATTTTAAAATTGCACGTGTTTGACGTAATTTGACATTAACATCTATTTTTTTGTTATTTTTTGTCCTAATCCATAGCAAGCTTCATTAAAAAAACCAAAAAGTATATAAGTTTTAAATTTACATATCTCGCTTATACAAAGGGTTAATTTAATAATACTTTATGTGCTAGACGCAGAAATTAATTCTCTAAAACTCTTATTTGAAGCATTTATTTCTAAAATCAAAATGAAACCATTTTATTCAAGAGAAACTGTTAACAACTTCAGGTAATATATCACTTCCAGTTAGTATGTTTTAACCAAAATCTGCTATGTTATTCCAATTTATATAAAAGTCTTATATACCAAATTTGAAAAGTTTTGGATTATATTTTAATATAGTTTTTCATTAAAATCTATTATAGGCTTCAAATAAAGTACCATTTCTGGAAATTATGTAATGACCAAAACGGGAGGTGCACAACTAGATGTTATAGAAGTCCTAAATACAAAATTTCAACTGTCTACGGCTTACCGTTTGTGAGTTATGCGAGATACGTACGTACATACGTACGTACGTACAGACGTCACGACGAAATTAGTCAGAATGGATTCAAGGATGGCCAAAATGGATATTTTCGTTGAAATATGGAAACCGAAATTTTTCGCGAATACAATACTTCCTTTACTTTGTACAAGGAAGTAAAAACTGTTAATAACTTCAGGTAATATATCACTTCCGGTTAGGCTATTTTAACCAAAATCTACTAAGTTCTTCCCATTGACATAAAAGTCATATACCAAATTTGAAAAGATTCTGATTATATTTTATAATAGTTTTTCATTAAAATCTATTATAGGCTTCAAGTAAAGTTCCACTTCTGGAAATTCTGTAATGACCAAAAAGGGAGGTGCACAACTAGATGTTATAGAAGTCCTAAATACAAAATTTCAACTTTCTACGGCTTACCGTTTTTGAGTTATGCGAGATACGTACGTACAGACGTCACGACGAAATTAGTCAGAATGGATTCAAGGATGGCCAAAATGGATATTTTCGTTGAAATATGGAAACCGAAATTTTTCGCGAATACAATACTTCCTTTACTTTGTACAAGGAAGTAAAAACTGTTAATAACTTCAGGTAATATATCACTTCCGGTTAGTCTATTTTAACCAAAATCTACTAAGTTCTTCCCATTGACATAAAAGTCATATACCAAATTTGAAAAGTTTCTGATTATATTTTATAATAGTTTTTCATTAAAATCTATTATAGGCTTCAAGTAAAGTTCCACTTCTGGAAATTATGTAATGACCAAAAAGGGAGGTGCACAATTAGATGTTATAGCAGTCGTAAATACAAAATATCAACTTTCTACTGCTTACCGTTCTTGAGTTATGCGTGATACGTACGTTCAAACTCCACGGTGAAATTAGTCAAAATGGATTCAGGGATGGTCAAAATGGATATTTCCGTTGAAATCTGATAACCGATATTTTTCGTGATTACAATACTTCCTTTACTTTGTACAAGGAAGTAAAAAATATCAAAACTGAGTAATTTGTTTGTGTGCTCCGCACCCATTACAAATTTGGTATGGGTGCTTGGGCACCCAGAGCACCCATGCATTCGGCGCAATGAAATTATACTCCTAATATGTTTGTGAAATATTTTTATTATTTTAACTTTTGTTTCATTCATTAAGGACCTGTTTTATAAAGGTCAACTAATTGTAATCAATTTTCATTTTCTTATTACATTAAAATACTTGCTTATACTCGTAAATATCGCGTTACATTTGTGTAATTTGTACATTTCATTAAATTTACTATGGAAATATGTTTAACTGGACGTTTATAAAACCGGACCAAAATATCTACATACGTTAAATATAATAAAATATTTAATTATGTAAATTATATGTAGTTTAAGAAAAGGCAGCACCATATATTCAAACAATTTTTATTTATTATATTCGTTTTCTAACTTATCTATAACTTTTTATCTTTCTAGATGTGAAGCAATATCGGCGAGCGATTACGTAGAGTTCTCAAATTTTATGCCTCGGGACCGAAAGTATCCACGTCATTGCGGCCAGCTGAAGGAATTCGATATCGAGTCCGACCGCAAGTTCTTCAGAGTAACGTTCAGGTCGAACGATAGGCTGGATGGAACGGGCTTTAAAGCTACCTACCAGTTCTTAGACGAGGTAGAATCCTACACTATTAAACCGGACCAAACGAACAGCGCAGTTATCAACGGTAAGAGGGAAATAATTTCATATTTTAAAATACAAGAGATATGTATTCAAAATCTATATACAATAATTTCACTGTTCAAATTTATACAAAAGTTAGTTTATTAAAAATTAATAACAATGCCAAACGAATAAAACTACTTTAATAACTTTTATAATTTCACCCATTTTAGCTACGTAGGGGAGACCGGTGTCAATTATTACAAAATTTAAATTTTTATTTTTCATGAGTTAACGTTACATTTCGAAATGACATATATAAAAACCTACCCACCTTTGTGAATAATATTTTGAATTTTAAACTTTTGAAAATGAGACAAATATAAAAGTATAAGGATTTTTAGTCAGGCATTACAAATGTTACAATTGACACCTAACGTGTCAATAGTAACAGGGCCAGTATTACCTCAGAAAATACAAAATTCAGATGACTCAACTAAAAGCAAACAAAATATATATTCTGTTGATGATATGGACCATTTTAACCAATGCCTTTAGTCGCTAACGAAATTGCAGCCATCTGAAAAGTAATCTGCGACTGTTACTTTCGGAACTGTTTTTCGTTTTTTTGCTCTTCTTCTTTTATGTTTTTGATAGCAGTGGGTTTTCTTGTAATTTTTATCATGATCAATACTATACTTAATTATTAAACACGTTACAATCGACACCGTGGCATGTGTTACAACTAACACCGCTTCACTTATAAAGATATTATTTGTTTTTTTGTGTATTTATTAGGCTATAATACGAAATGTTTTTTAATGAAAAATAAAAGCAGATATAACTCACAAACTGATCCTTAACTTGAAATATTTCCGAGCAGAGCACTTATAGTGTTTTAGAAACAATGTGTGTCACTACCTGTATTTACTTTTTGTCGATTTATAGACATTCGTCAGAAACAGACGCCGTATTTGCGCGTATGTACTTAATATATCTATAAAACTAATATACTGCTGGTGGGAGTGAGATTTGTGAGACTAAAATTAGACGAGTATATATATATATATATATATATATATATATATATATATATATATATATATATATATATATATATATATATATATATATATATATATATATATATATATATATATATATATATATATCTGCATATATAGCTGTACTTGTTTGTAAAAATAGCTCTGGGAGAGTGCCAGATTGCTTTGATTTTATTGGTGTAAAACGGGAAAGGGGAACTAGCGGGAGGTAAATTCTTACACTAACTGACAAGGATAGACAATAATATTTGTAGCAGACTCCTCTTAATTGAGAGATAGGGCATCAGCAGTATATAGTTTTATAGGTATATTATGTACATACACTAAATACCAAAGAGCTATGACTCTTTCTGCTTTACTCTGCAAGCGCGTTTTAATCTACTTCGAAAAGATGGCCCTGTTACCTACCCTTGTTACATTTGACACCTGTTACAATTGACACCGGTCTCCCCTACTACGTTGTTAATGTTATAAAAGTTAAAAAGATGTAAAGACTTTGTAAAAATATTTTCACAAAATTGGAATTATTCGTGTACAATATCGCAAATGTTTCTGAATGCAAAGAGCTTAATTATATTTTTAATCAATGGTATTGGTGAAATAATATTATGTTTATTCGTTAAACATTGTTATAAATTTATAAACGTCCTTATATATAAAGAAAAAAAAACCTTAGATTGTAGTTAAATATGTATATTGTCTAATTAAATGGTGTTGTTTCAGCAATGAACACATCAATTCTAGTTGCCATCCTCGCTCTTGTACTGTTAAGGACAATACGAACAATCAAGAAGTAAATAAATAGTTAAGAAATAAGTAACATTGATTTTAGTTACTGTTATAGACTAGAAAATTAAATTATTTATAGAATCTCTTGATCAAATGTCTGTGATTGACGATTTAATATAAAATAATACATCAAAGATCAGCTCCGCTGTCACCTGAAGACCATAATGTCAATAATTTGATTTATTTAAATTTATTTTAATGTATTTTATATTTATATTGTTAAATGCACATTCATTTTACTTTTCTGTAAAAAATACTGTAAATAAGTAAAATAATTTAACGAAAATATCAGTATATTTGTTGTCTATCATATTCTTATCATAAAAATTTTAAGTTAATTTGTATTTAAAATAATGTTAATAAGTAAATGATGTTTCTAATAAAACTGTTGTTTCCTTAACTTTTATTTTTCGTTAATGTTAACTTGCAAAAGAGCTGAAGATATCGAACATTGCTAGAAGCTTGTACAGGGTGTCTCATTTTCGATGTTTTTTTAAGGTATCTCTGGTAATATTAATGATAGAGCGAAACCGTTTGCACATGGCAGGGTCAACTTTTCGAGAAAAGTTTAATAGTCACAGGAATTTTCGATCTTCTTTTGTTTCTGAGATACAGGCAAAAACTCGTTTTTCGCCCCTTTTGAAAATATATCATATCTTATTTATTATGATATTTAGAGAAAAAATGTTTTTACAAAAATTTTACCGTTTTTTAAATAGAATAAAATGGCGTAATTAGATTTTTTGGAAAGATATAACACAAACTTATGATTTTTTAAATGGGAACCTATGTTGAAAATACTCTCGTCTTTTTGCATATTTTATAAGCTTTTCAATGATATATAACAAGTCTTCATTTTTTTGTTTTAAACATTAATAAAAGACGAATTATTAATTTATTGAGGTGAAAATATTGGAAATTATTAAGAAACAAATGAAAAAATTTATTACAAATCATCATTTGTTTATTTTGATTCAATTTCTATTAATTTTGTTCTCAAAATTATTCTTAACCAATTATTTTCGAGTTAGTTAAATTACTATTTATTGACGTTACAGTTGGCTTTGACACAATCCGAACAAAATGGTTTAATACGCTTTTGAAGTAAATAAATTGAAAAAATGAGTAAAAGTGAAACAAATACTATTATAAATATGCAAATGATGATCTGGAATAGATTTTTTTCATTTGTTTCTTAATAATTTCGAATATTTTCACCCCAATAAATTAATAATTCGTCTTTTATTAATGTTTAAAACAAAAGAATGTAGACTTGTTATATATCATTGAAAAGCTTATAAATTAAGCAAAAAGACGAGACTATTTTCAACATAGGTTCCCATTTAAAAAATCATAAGTTTGTGTTATATCTCGAGAATTATTAAGTTTTCAAAAAATCTAATTACGCCAATTTATTCTATTTAAAAAACGGTAAAATTTTTGTAAAAACATTTTTTCTCTAACTATTATAATAAATAAGATATGAGATATTTTCAAAATGAGCAAAAAACGAGTTTTTGCCTGTAGTTCAGAAATAAAAGAAGATCGAAAATTCCTGTGGTGACTATTAAACATTTCTGGAAAAGTTGACCCTGGAATGTGCAAACGGTTTTGCTCTAGCATTAATATTACCCGAGATACCTTAAAAAAACATCGAAAATGAGACACCTGTACACAATCAATAACAATTTTTTATTTCACTTCTGTAAATATTTTTGTCATCTTGTCATATATTCAAATTTGGATACTCAATTCCATGAAAATAATCACCGATTTATTTATTTTTATTTTTTCACTAAATTGACTGCGTTTTTCAGATATAATAAAGGAAATTATTACAAGTCAGTAGATATGTTAATTATTTTTCCCACTCCCAATATCGTAAGTAGGCTATTGGGACATTGTTTGTAGGGGTGTATGTTTATTTTACTGTCAAAATATCGGTTTCTATTAGCGACGGGAAGTAAGGATTGTCCTTACTTCTCTACTGTTCTCTACAGCTGAACTTACCTCCCTCTTTGTGGAATACCAACAGTTAGATATTTTAAACTTGTGTCAAATATATATTCATTATTATAATTTTGAATTTAATTTCTATCATTGTCCTCATTTCATAAATATTTCCATTCAAAAGTAATCGTTGACGTGACAAATGTGACAGATGACAGCGTTATTCTTCTTAAATTTTCCATGGAATACTTAGATTATTTTTTATGTATCAATATTCAACTGTATTCTTTGACAGCCTTGAAATATCTGGCAGTGAAAATGAAGAGGTAAAAAATAAATCATCGGGAGCGGAAAAAATCGTATATGCAACACGAGATACATTTGACCACTCCCGAACTTATTTGCTAGGCGTCTGTTGTAGCATAAATAACATTATTTCCCTCCGTCTGTCCGGTGCCCTTGCTGAAACTCTTTCGATCGGGTGTGGTCAATGGAAAAAAAATATCTTCTGAAGGGCATACCTTCCAGTTAATTTCGCCTAAATATGTTTTCTACAAACCTGTTTCTATACACTGCGTAAATACAGGACTAATTCCAAACTCATTTTTCTTGTCTCAGTTAAAATTTTAAAAAAAGCTTACAATTTTACCGCATATTTTCCAAAATTTGAGAACAACGCGTAAATAAATGAAAATTTAATTCTGTGCATATATACAGGCTGTCCGGATTTCGAAGGCCACCATTGGGATCTCGGAAACTATGAGATACGACTTCGCTAAATGGGAGAGGTGGTGCGCCTTTAGGGGGACATCTTAGATGTGCTTTTGTTTTGACAAAATTCTCATAGGATACTAGAAAATGGCGGAAGACTAAATTTGGTCGATACTTTCATTTTGAAATTACTTCTAAACTATCAGTAATCGAGAAAAATGTTTCAAATAAAAAAGTTAGATATTTTTATTGGCTATCTAGTGACGTACGAAAGTAATTTTTCTATCGGTAAATTTTTGAAATATAATACTAACTTACATTTTCTTAATATTTGATTTTTGCTTCAAAAAAATGCTTATTTTTTTCTCAAAAATGTTTTTGTGCATGGATGCAGCTTAAATGTAGCATCCATGCACAAAAACTTTTTGACTGAATGTAAAGGGTATACAATGGAAGTAGGAATAAATATGGAGAGAGCCTAAACTTGAACTATGAACAAGGGGATTGAAGAACGATGGAGACGGACACATTGATGTGGGGATTTGTGGAGCAAATATAAAATTACATATTTGAAATTGAAATGTTTTATTTCTTACTAATTTCTTTAAACATATATATTTTTCAGCAAATATGTGCTTACAATAAATAAGAATATAGAAAAAATATTATAAATAATTAAAATTCCACTTACCTGTGATCGATGTTTTTACATTATGTATTTAAATCAATAGATCTAGGCTAGGATGAGGCTAGATTTGTAAGAAATTACAATTGTTTTAATACATTCAATGTATTAGATTTTTTAATTATTTATTATTACATTATACAAGATACAGACAAGATAAAAAAAATATATTGTTAAAAATTTAAGTCATGATAAATGTTTATTATCATAAATAGTCGATAAAATGAAATTTTTCTTCCAATTTTCATTTCTTTTTCTATCAGAGTGCTGTCTTTGCCCCTGACGTATTGGAGCACTCCACACTCCACAACACAATAAAAACACCATTGTTCAAAAAGTTTGCAAATAATTACTTGTGTTAAATGAAGAATTTAATATTATTGCAAGAAAACTTACATACAGCAGTTCAAGAGTTGACAGCAACAACCTTGCACCAAGCTTGTAACTTCAACTAGACGGGAAAGATGCTTCACTAGCGATTGCAAATACTCCCTCTATACTTATTCCTACCGCCATGGGGTATTGATAAATTCCAAAGACTAGTTTTAACCAATCACGATTCAAAACACTTGAAATTCAATCAATGGGAACAGTATTATACTGATAAAACTCCGTTACCCCGATGAATTTTCACTACCAAGTAAATAAACAGTTGTTATTGTTTACAACTGTGTGCCATTTATTTAATATTTCACGTTTAAAAATAAAATTATAATAATTATGTTTCATTTTGCGTTGTCTTTGGAATTTATCTCACCAAATACCACACAACCTCTCTTATTTTCTTAGATAAACTTTTATTTTTAAGCACTCATTCTTTTTGCTTTTAAGCAAACCGACATTAGGTAGGCAGCTTGATTTCGGGTTTATTGTAAAGCAAAAAAATTCATGCAAAATAAAAATTTATCGATAAAATCAGGAGTCTTGCCATATTAGTTCTGAAAATTTCTGAAGGTATCTGGATAACATGAACGAGAAAAGCACTCGAAATTTAAGAATTCCTTATTTTACTTAAATTGCAACGTTTATCGATAGGTGCTGCACTCTTGTAGTCATTTTAAAAACTACATACGTGTAGAAAAAACCAGTAAAGATGACGCACACCCATACCTTTCAAATTTAATAAGTGTACATACTGTATAATAAATAATTATTATATTATTAAGACTTTTTTTATAAAATAGCTATTTGTGTATTAAGAGCGCAAAATGGGACATTGTCGATTGAGAGGTTGTTGCCGCGCTCCTGCGTCGCGAGCATTTTCTCGAAATCGACAATGTCCATTTGCGCTCGAAACACTCACAAGATTTTTCTACAGTCGCCACAATGGTGTCCTCCACCATAACAAAAAATTGTTTGTTTCAAGTACACGCCAAACTTTTGCAGGTGGCAGCATAACTGTTCTTCTTCTTCTTCTTCTTCTTCTTCTTCTTCTTCTTCTTCACAGATCCTTAATACCCTTTATTGGGTGTCGGATATGGTTTGCTACTTCTCGTTCTTGACTCATTGTTTCCATGCTGTCCGGTCCTTTGCTAGTTTTTTCATTTCCTCCATGTTTTTCCCTCTCCTTTTGCCTATCTCTTCCATTCGTCCCTCCCATGTTTTTCTTGGTCGTCCCCTTGTCCTTTTCCCTTTCTTTTTTGATTCTATTACTTTTTTAACTAGATTGTCTTGCTTCATTCTTCTAATATGCCCAAACCAATTCAGTTGTTTATTTTCTATTTTTAATAATATTTGATCTTGATCTGCTTGTTGCCTGATATTTTCATTGGTTTCTCTGTCCCATTTTGTTTTCCCCATTATGTTCCGCAAGTACTTCATTTCTATTGCTGTTAGTTTTGATTCCATAAATTAGTATTGGGATTACTACAGCGTTATATATCTTTAGCTTTATATCTGTTCCGATTTCTTTCTGTCCAAGTATTGTTTTATTAATTGCGTAGTACAAATTATTTGCCTTCTTTATTCTGCTTATCTATATTTCCATCCTGTGTTACTATACATCCTAGATATTCGTAATTTGATACTCTTTCCATTGTTTGTCCACTTATTCCAAAAATTCTTGTATTATCGTTCTGGGATTTGTTATTTATTATCATGGTTTTACTTTTTCCTATGTTTATTTCCATTCCCATCTTCTTTATTTCTTCTGGCAATACTTGTACTAGTGCTCTCATTTCTGTATGTGTATCTACAATTAACATTATGTCATCTGCGTACAATAAGTTATCTATCTTCACGGGCATCATTCTATTATAACCTACTATTGTCTTCATTTTAATCGTGCATAGTTGCTACTTTCAGGTAGCATCTATGCATCCCAAAAAAAATTTAATCGTGCATAGATGCTACTTTCAGGTAGCATCTATGCACCCCAAGAAAAATTTAATCGTGCATAGATGCTACTTTCAGGTAGCATCTATGCACCCCAAAAAAAAATTAATCGTGCATAGATGCTACTTTCAGGTAGCATCTATGCACCCCAAAAAAAACTAAATCGTGCATAGATGCTACCTTCAGAAAGCACCATGCACCCCTAAAAGAATTTAATCGTGTATAGATGCTACTTTCAACTAGCATCTATGCAACCCTAAAAAAATTTAATCGTGCATAGATGCTACTTTCAGGTAGCATCTATGCACCCCAAAAAAACATGTTTAATCGTGCATAGAGGCGACTTTCAGGTAGCATCTATGCAGCCAAAAAAAAAATTTAATCGTGTACAGATGCTACTTTCAGGTCGCTTCTATGCACCCCCAAAAAAATTTGAGTCGTGCATAGATGCTACTTTCAGGTAGCATCTATGCACCCCAAAAAAATTTTTAATCGTGCATAGATGCTACTTTACATTCAGTCAAAAAGTTTTTGTTCATGGATGCTACATTTGAGTTGCATCCATGCACGTAAAAGTTTTGCATCCATGCACGAATGTGAAAAACGGTACCTATCATTTATTAGATTGACAGCTGCTACACCCTCGTGCCCGTTTTAAAAACTATACTTGTAAGGATTAAGAATTGATCAATTATATTTTTTAATAAGTGCCCGTGAGGTGAAGCCTGGTAAGCGCCCGCGCGGTGAAAGTATTTCATCGTTATCGATATCTGTGTATAAAGCAGATTGGCACAACCAGCAATGGGTAATAAGCCGTGATGATATATTTATTTATTTTTATTTAATTTATATTTTATTGTATAAAATATTGAACATTAGTTACATGAAATACAATGTAAAATTTAAATAAACAATAAATACAAGTAAAATTTATACAGAATTATTTAAACATCCCTATTTCTAATTTTTCAGGACAAGAATATGTATGTTTATATTAAATACAAGTAATAAAAATAACTAAACCATGTTTAATACTGTCACAAATTGTTATTAGATTTGTTAACAAATTTAGTAACATGAACAGAATTATAACACAAATGAAACGTAGAAGACATTTGTGTATAAAATTTCTGTTCATAATTACTTGTTACTAAGTTTGTTGTCATATTTGAAACCAATTTTTTAACGTGTTTTGTTACTAAATTTGTTAACAAATCTAATAATTTATGACACTGTCAAACATATGGTTTAGTTATAAAACTAAAACGTTTGTTACCAAATAAAAATATCATTATTATGGTTATATTTATTTGTTATTAATTATTTTGCAGCTTTATTCTGTATATAAAGTTTATTTGAACATAAAACTTTTATTTACAGAATAATTAATAAAAATAATACAACCATAATAATTTCATTCGGTAACAAAAATTATAGTTTTATAACCGATCCGAAACTCTACTTTTAATTTTAATACCCAATTTATTAAATAGAGTTCCGTTTACAATGTACTTATAGACTATTTAATAAATTAAATCTTGGGGTCTTTAAATAAGATTTCTTGTTCCCATTGTTAAAAGTACAAGATTTCTCATTTATTTAACAACCGTTTGTGAACCTTTACATTAATTATGTTATATAAATATATAATATTTATTTATACAAAGTTTCGTTTACAATAAATACTTAAAATCAAATTTTACCCTGATCGCGTCTAAATACTTAATAATTACAATTTTTATTAAAACTGTCTACTGTACGACTAATGCTTAAATTAAAATAAACAGAACATAAATGATTGTTTTATTGTGTACGTACATTTTACACAGGTCTTTATGAAGAGGAAGCCATGGTCTGCGTCACCAATCGGCACTGCAACAATGTACAGTGACAGGGCAGTAAGGAGTTCTTCCAACTTAAAACTACCTTAAAACTAAAAACTAAACTCATTATTACCTCCCGTCATACCGTAGGTAAGGGAGGTAATGTTATCGGTCCAAAAATTCGATGGTGAGTTTTCAGTAAATAAGCACGAATTAGGGTCCCCACAACACGTTTTTACTATTTTTACGATGATGTCTGTCTATGTGAGTGACGATTTTTTCGTCCACGATAACTCTTATAAAAAACTTCCAAATATTTCTATTTACGCTTTCTGCATACATATAAAGAGTTGATTAGATTTTGGGTAAAATTGGATAATCGGATGTGATACTTTACATGAAGCCCGTAACAGTTTTTAATGAAAATGAAATATAATCCAAAACTTTTCAATTTTAGTATTTAAGACTTATATATCATGGGAAACAACATATTAGATTTTGGCTAAAATTAATAAACCAGAAATGATACTTTACTTGAAGCTCTCAACAGATTTTCGTGAAAAATATATTACGATATATTCCAAGACTTTTCAAATTTGGTACTTAAGATTTTTATAGTAAAAATTTGATGTGGCCAACACATGACCTCCCGTCAATTCCATGTCTGAAACAGCAATGAGCTTTGAGTATCACTTCCAATTGATCGTTTAAAAACAAAATCTAATTTGTTGTTCCAATAAATAGAAAAGTCTGTAATACCAAATTTTTGATTATATTTTATTATGTTTTTCCTCGAAAATATCTGTTAAGAGCTCCAAATTAAATACCACTGCCGGTTTATCAAATAGGTATAGTCAAAATCTAATGTTGTTTCAAATTATACACGAGTTTTAAATACCAAATTTGAGAAGTTTTAAATCATGTTTTAATATATTTTTTCAAGAAAATCTGTTTATAGCTTCCTGTAAAGTAGTACTTCCGGTTTCAATTTTAGAAAACATCTAGTATGTCGTTCTCATTAATATACAAGTCTCAAATACCAAATTTGAAAAGTTTTGGATTGTATCAATTTATTTTTCACGAACATCTGTTCAGAGCTTCAAATAAAGTATCACTTCCGGTTTATTAATTGTATCCAAAATCTAATATGTAGTTTCCCTTCATATAAAAGTCTTAAATACTAAATTTGAAAAGTTTTGGAATGTATTATAACATATTTTTCACAAAAATATGTTGAGAGCTTCAAGTAAAGTATCACTTCCGGATTATCAATTTTAACCGAAATTTAATATGTTATTTTTCTTCATATACAAGTCTTAAATACTAAATTTGACAAGTTTTGGAGCATATCATAATATATTTTTCACGAAAATCTGTTCAGAGCTTCAAGTAAAGTGGCACTTTTGGTTTATTAATTTGTTCCCCTTGATATAATAGCCTTAAATACTAAAATTTAAAAGTTTTGGATTATATTTTAATAAAGTTTTTCATTAAAAACTGTTATGGGCTTCAAGTAAAAAATCACTTCCGGTTGTCCAATTTTACCCAAAATCTAATCAACGCACGCGTGCACCAGGTCCAGTTCCGACCATAAATTCTTAATAATCTTGTTTTAATTACTAATGTAACAATAAATACATTTAAAAAGGGAACATCCTCTACTAATACCAATATCAAAGTGATATAGAAAAATAAGTGAGTCGATGATAATGACAAGAAATTCTGCAGTCATACGAACTAAAATTACATACTATTATCATTTTAAATTAATAAAAATAGATTTAATAGAAATATATCTATATTCAACAAAGAATAATACAAAACAGAAGTTATTACGGATAAGTAATTGAAGTTACATAGATTAAAACATCAGATAGATCAGAATCGCTCCCAACAGATTACTAAATTTTGTGATTGGCTCTTCCAAGTCGTAATATGTCCGTTTCCACACCACTGTGGCCACTTTTAGCCCCTCTAAAACACACAAAAAGCCTTTAAAATACATTATAATTATAATTTCATTCTAATCTTCTTTCAAGTAAAAGAGAAATACAATCATTTACCTTTATTATATGTTAGATATTATATTTTTCGAATACTTTGAAAATATTCAGACACTGGTACAACGCCTTTCTTAGTAGCTATCATTAAATTGTCGGCACACACCATCTGATTTATCAAAGGATTGTGTATTTCTGCAATCTGTGAAGATGCTGCAGTTGCTGAGTTACTGGAATTGCCGATACACCCGATCCAAAATTCATTACCGGGCAACGAATTACTGTCGCTTGCATAGGAAACAACTAGCAATTTTTCTAAAATCGAAAATCATTTTGAAATTAAAAGCTGTAGTAATACCATTGATTAAATAATGTATACACGTGTTGATCGGCACTGCCTAGGTCTTTAACATGTAAAATCATAAGTTCCTAATTTCCTGCTTCCCTGATTATTTTAGGGGAAAAATACTTCAAATAAAAGTTGAACATAAAAAAATGCATTTGAATCAATAAACAAAATTAATTTTGAATGCTTTGTAACGGTAAAAATTAGGTACGAAAATGTTGAAAATCACCCCAAAATTAGCATATCATTAGCCACGGAATTGAAACAAAAAGATAACAAATGTTCTTATATTCTTGGTATTACAATTTCTCCTTAAAGCTAGATTAGTTTATTTTTAGTATTAGGTACATAATTTTATTTCTGTTAAAGTGACTAATTACCTATAAATTTAAATAAATAATTATTTACTTGAACAGAAAATTACAAATATTATCTAATAAAAATAAACTAACCTAATCATAAACATCTCAAATTAAGTTTTTGACATAAACCGTTAAACAGGTTAAACATTTGTGTATTTATTTGTTTTATTTCCATGGCTATTCCTATATTTGAGGTGATTTTCGATATTTTCATAACTATAATAATAATAATAGTACTTTATTCCATCGACAGTGTATAGATGCATGTACAGAATGTCAGATTAACAAAAATAATTACGATCAAAAAATGTTATATGAGCTATAGGTGAATTCCTCGTTGTTTCGGGGATATCGAAGGAATAAAAAAAAATGATAATTGAGTTAGCCTTCACGAATGGATGTATGTTTGACAAATGAATGATTTTCGTGCTGTCTTATTAATTTAAGCCACTATAACGCATTTTACTAATGCAGAATATGCCGATATGGTTTTCGTGTATGGTTTTTACAATGGAGGTGAACGTACTGCAGCTGCGGAGTACCTCAGGCGATACTCAGATCGCATTGTTCCTCACCACACAACATTTTCAAACGTATATGAATTGGCAGTAATTAACTGGCAACATTCTATGACTCGAAGGATATAGCTGTATGTTTAGAAAATGGCGGTTCTCACAGCGGTTCTCATTTTGAACAGTTGCTGTAATTTTGTGTTAATTAGCTGTCCATTGATGAATAATTTTTTTATCATTTTTTTACCTTCCGTCACCTTTAGGTAAGGAAGGTATTGTCTGGTCAAAAAATTCGATGATGAGTTTTTTATGAATAAGCACGTTTTAGGGTCCCTAAAATACAATTTTACTATTTTTACGATGATGTCTGTATGTATGTATAGATGGATGTATGTATGTATGTGTGTGACGATTTTTCGGATCGCATAACTCCAATACTACCTTTCCAAAATTATAATTTATGCGTATTCCTTTTCTTTAGATCCATATGAAGAGCTGAATAGATTTTGGTTATAATTGGTCGACCGGAAGTACGCTAATTTGAATATTTTAACAGTTTTTCTTGAAAAAATGCTGTTAAATATCACTTTTTCACATTTAATGTTATAAATATATAAGAATATTTTATTCTCTATACGATTTGATTACATTTTATACTTCATAATCAATGGATACAGTTTAACATATTTGAAGCACCACTTGAAATACGTTTGCGCGGTAAATTCGCGCCAGTGTGAGGACTGTCAGACTATCACTACTTGTCACTGTGTACTTTTAGTCGACGACAATTTGGAAAATATTTCCCGTTGATTTGGGAGAACCGTTAGTTAATATGTAATTTGTGTATTCCGTTTACTTACATGTTTTTTGAACTTTGACGTATTTTTTTGTCAAGATTTCCTTCGTGCGCTTTGTATAAAGTTGTCTACTAATAATTTATCGTAGATCTCAAAAAATATTCTACAATTATACATTTTACATTCAATACCATGTATATTTCATACGTATTTTATTTTATTTTTCATTATTGTTATCGAAGGTACACAGATATGTATTGTCCCATAACCTATTATGAATCAAAGTATTTTGTTACTAAGTTATAATTATTGAACTAAATTTTTTATTTGATAAAACCATAAAATATATAAACTTTAAAACCATGTTGTGTGCTTGAGAAATATGTAATCAGATTTTTAATAAAATTCAACTGTACTTATGTCATTCGACGAACAGATGGTATCCATTTTTGTCGCCTTACCTATTCCCAAGGTTAATAAGGGAAGGAGTAAAAGTGAATCTTATTATCTCCATTATATTTAGATTATTTGCACTCTACAACACAACATGTTTGATGGCTTTTTACCACGGTTTTCGTTGCTCATCGCGTGTTTACGAACTGTCCTCCCAGCCACGTCCCAACCATAGTGTTAAAAAATCCGCGAGTGGCGCGACGATACGTACTTGGTTACATCTACTACATTAAGAAAATTATGATTAACAAATGCCAGTGTCAAAGTGCAATTTACATATTAGCTGTATTCTTTTTGAACCAATTGTATCTCAGCTCAGTACATAACTGAGTTGAGCTAAAGTGAGTTGTGATTTTGCAAAAAGAACAGGTTTTATTCCATTTTATCATTTCCTTCTTTACCGATAGCATTTGCTGTAACAGCTGTCAAATTTATTGACATTTTTCTGATCTATGATACTGTTTATAAACGAAAAATGGATAATGTTGAAAATATATTACTTCTATGTATATCTGTATATGTGAATATAAATTTTGTTGAATTATATAACCTTAAAATGCAAACTGAGTGTTTCAAATCATTTTGAGTTTTGTAAACTGATAGTGTAGCATCGGAAAGGGGGGAAGTGAGTTTACTCAGGACAACTCAAATCAGTTGTCAGAAAGAACAACTATTTCCTGAGTTTATCTGAAGTGATCTGAGATGAGCTGAGATTTTGTCCAAAAAGAATACAGCTAATATGTTTCTGTATGGAATTTGTACAAAATACATAGAACTGACGGAAGGTAATGTGCTGGCCACATTAGATTTTTTTCGATATCTCCGAAACAAAGAGGAATTCACCTATAGGTCATTTTTTGATCGTAATAACCCCCGGAATATATGGTATAAGTTTGTCGGTCGAGTCGCGAAACATCCTAAATATGATGAGCTGTCATTCATTGTATGAAATAAAATATTAATTTATTAGCCTATTCTACCACTGGATATATCTTTCAACATAAGAGAGATTAGCCAGCAATCTACTAACATTGTTTTTATGTCAATCATTAATGGATTATTTTAGAGAAAAATACTTCAAAATTTAATCAATAGGTACGCTTATCTGATTAAAATGTGGACCTAGCTTTTGACCTTGGCGCACAATGGGAAATTCTCCAACACAAATTTCATTATAAGGCTCGATTTACATTAGCGGTACAATGACGGTACGGATACTTCTTGCTCCAATGTATTTTAATGGATACATTTACATCTCCATTCACGGTACAATGACGGTACGATGACGAACCTTCGATATTTACTAATTTACATACAGTCACCGTAGCATTATTATACCGTCATTGTACCGCTAAAGTAAATCAAGTCTAAATCTGTTTGGCACGACCCCAAAATATTGTTAATAAATTTGGTAATAATTGTAGAAAAAAATTAATGTACGAAAACAATTAAAACTTTCATTATTTTAAAAATAATTACCTGAATCTTGCAAACTCTGAAATGATTCTCGTTCTGATATAAATATCTTAATTCCTCCTCTTGGATGATTGGAAATAGAAATTACGTTACCATCATGGTATCCATGGCAATTAATTGTCCTCCCGAAATATGATAAATGTATATCCGATATTGAATGAAGATTTTCCGATAAAGCACTGAAAAATTGAATAATTGCATATAGAAAAAATGTAAGTGCAAGGAATAGGAATTTGTGTGAATGCAGTTATAAAATGTAGGCGATCACCCATCCAAGTCATGACCGCGCTGATCACAACTTGAATGTAATTTTTAAAATAAATTATTTTTGCTGGTATATTTTTATTTACCTGATTCTGTATCCAAGAGCATCTACAAAAATATCTTCTTGATGATCAGAAACTCTCCAGCTACCCAATCCTATGCCTACAAAATGTACATATGCAAATTTTCCAATTTTATGTGCTCTATAATTTGCTTCTAATAAAAGAGTATCAAAATTTACTATTAATCTTTTCGCATACACTTCATTATCGAAAATATATCCATTTTGTAGATCTCTATATCTTAATATATTTTCAATTGGTCCATACCTAATATTATTATATAAAAGAGCATTTGTACGATAAAAATTTGTAAACAATTTGTGTATACTAGGTGTATTACAATCGCCATATCCATTTAAGACGGTATTTTGCTTTTGCGATATGATTATTTCTTCAAATTCCATAATATTTGGTTTGTTTAATCTGGGGCCTATCATGCTTACTACTATTGCTTCTTCTTCAATATTTTCTTTATTTACAATGCCTTGATTTCTTCTTGAACCATTATTTATAAAATAACTATAAGAAGATATAGACAAAAATGCTGACAATTTCAATTCATCATAACTTAAATATTCTTCTAAAACCAAAGGCTCTTTTTCACATTCAGTTCCAATATTTTCCCAGCCTATTTCATCATTAAACATTAAACCATTTCTTAGTAAATAACCGGAGTTACCCAAAAACATAACGGCTCTTTTAGATAACAATCTTTGAATAAATCCCAATACATTCATTTCACAATAAAGATTTTTTTCAACAACACTACCATATTTTATTTTGTACATTAAAAATTCTATGCATAGTTGAAGCACAGTTTCATGTATAACTGGATATGCGCTTTGAACATTTCGTTCAAGGGTTTGTTTTGGTACATGCTCCAATAAATTTTTATTCCTGATTGTATCAATTGGGAATTCAACACAAAATTCATCCGATTTTCGCATGACGTCTTCTAAGCTCACGAATGGTTGTAAACAATTTATATTTTGTATGAAACTGAGATGATCTTTGGTCCATATCAGAGGCTGAATCAACCATGTTTCTAATTCACTCATCTTCTGGCATATTGATCACAGCGCACTAACTTGCAGCTTGTCGTGTGTACAGTTTTTACGCAACTAAAAATATCGTAAATGATTCATGTTTAAGACTATAAAATTTAGTGCAGCGCAGCAAAATATTAAAAAAGAAAATTTATGTTTTCCTTAAACGCATAAACACCTGTTGATGGAGTCATCAATATAATGCAAATTTGATATATGTACATATTTCCCCAAATTCGTGTATTTACAAAATTATAATAAATTATATTTCGTTATGCTATATTTTCCGATAATGTTCAAAATTATTATCGGTTTTAAATAAAGTGCGGTGTATAAATAGAAGGTTTATTATTTGGCCTTGGCAATGTGTAGATGAGTTAAACGTCATTCAATTAAATACGCTTTATTAATAAAAGTAACCAATTTACAACATTTCCGTTTCAAATGTACTCATTAACCACAAAAACCTACTTCATTCATACATAACATGTGAATATGTGGGCTTACATTATTACACAAGTCAGTCGATTAATTTTTTCAAATATTAAATTCTGTTCTAAAATAATTAGAAAAAAATGTGTACATACGAAATATGTAATTTGTAAAACATCTATATGATTAAGAAAGTCAGATTTCATGATGGGAAAAACCAAATGCAAAATACATAAGAAATATTGACCGCAAATAATATTGAGCAACAATAATATCTGTGACTGTAAACAATGTACACATAGGTAAATAAATGTTTAAATTTTGTTACTTTTAAGTTATTTATTGTTCTATTATGCCAACCCGCAACATAGAAATGCAAGTACAATTGCAAAGAAAATAAATTCAAATTCATGCCTCATGCATTGTTCCGTTGGTTCCGTTATCTCAAGCTGTTCACACTGTTCATAGCGCAAGAACCATAGAGTTAAGAATATACATATAATAGAGGGCGCACAAGTCCGCAATCTTGAAGCTGTGCGGGGAATGGTCCGCCATGTTGCACTGGTCCATTTTTGATTAGTTTTTTTGCTTTTTGCTTGCGTCGACGTGTACTATTTCAAATGTGTTGTTTAAAATTTTATGTTTAAATACCTTTTTGACCATATTTAGTAAATTTTAATAATAAATACAACAGTTTACTATGTATTTAAACTGCAGAAATGGACCAGTGCAATATGGCCGACGCTTCATTCCCCTTCCGTCAATAGGCATCAAGGTCATTGCCAATGAACTATACTTCACGCTCTCTCAATACATACTCTATGGCATGAACAAAGAATCAACAGCTGGTTTTCTACAAAAAGCGCTTGCGTCAAAGATAATATATTTCGTGATATTTCACAATTATTTACGTGCGTGTACCGGCGTATATTACCTACGATGCGTACATGAACTGATTTAGTTAACATTGGTAGATTGTAACAGTATTTACTGATTTTAGCAAATTTAAACTATTCAAAGTAAAATGAGTGAAGTTATAATTCCTGAGTGGCCAAAATTTACTGCAAAATGGGACGCAGAAACTATTAATTTATTACAAAATAATTCCACATCTATAGAAAACGTAACTGTGGATAATTTAATTGAAATAAGCGACAAATTTCCAATTAAATTTCCCATCGATACAGCAAGATGCAAAACTTTACTTTCAACTGTAAATAAAGAAACTTTGCAACGAAATATTAATTCTGCTTATCCATTAGTTCACGAATATGGATTATTTTTATGTGCGAAATTCTTGTTATTTAAGAGAAAACATGGAACAAACATAGAGAAAAACGTATACAAAGATATGTCTGTTATTGATTTAATTGATAGATTGTTAACTAAAAGAGCTGTAATGTTTATGGGGAAATGGGATTCTTATATTTTAATAAACAATAATAAAGGCGCTGGTAAATGGGACACTATTGGGAAAAATAATGAGAAAAGTCCTTTACTTTTAAAAGATTGTATAAGTTATGATGAAATTAAATTATCTGTGTTTTTGTCTGTGTCGTCATACAGTTATTTTATTAACGATGGTAGCAGAAAAAATAAAGGTAAACATATTTACAATTTTTGTAACAAATATATATATATATATATATATATATATATATATATATATATATATATATATATATATATATATATATATATATATATATATTTTAGGAGTTCCTGCAACATCTAGATCAAACTTAGAGCAAGAAGGTATAATAATAGGCCTTATAGGCGCTCGTTTGAAACGAATAAACGCAATGGAGTTCCAAGAAATGGTCATCACTAAAACACAAAATACACCAGAAAATGGATACGGTGAAAAAAGCGATTCCTTACACACTGAATTCGCTAACTTTTACGATGAACCATGCTTCACTTATACCGAAGCTTGTAATAAGTTGGAAAGCGATAAAACTAGATTTAAAAAATTAGATAACGATAATCTTTTTGATAATGTTGTATATTCTAAACGATTGGCGTTATCATTTGATACTTTATTAATAGAAGCAAACTCTAGAGCTAAAGAGGCGAATAAAACTGCGTATATACATCTCGTAGGAATTGGACTTGGTGTATGGAAAGCTTCAGATCACCAAAAAGATATTTTCGTCGCTACTGTCTTCAAAAGATTAAGGTAACAATAAATGAAAATACAAGGCCCGGCAGAGTAAACGTATGGTTTTCAATTAAGCGCTACACAGAAAGTATTTGTTTTTTAAAAAAATATTTATATTCGCGATTCAAGTTAGTTTTACCGCCATGTTTTGTGACCTCACAATGCGGTCTAGCCAAGGGACCTTTTACATTTTTATTGCACCCTGACGTCATGTTTCAATGCGCCACGTAGTGAAATTCTTACGAATTAGAAATGAGGAGGCACCATGTTGTCAAGTAAAATGATTAAAAGAACAAGCATTTATTTTCGATAAAAAATTATTTAAACAACACAAAAACTTACATAATTTTGTCTTTAACTATAAAGAAATAATTAATAATGAAAAAAATATACAATTTTATTCTTGTTTATTACTTTCCTAAGTATCAAACTGGCAACTACGCAATTATCTGTCACTTTATGTGGTGTTTATTTCGTATCTTGTGGAACAAAAAACCACTTTTTTGATTCCCATCTCCTCTTCCTCTTGTTTTAAAATATTCATCACAAACGCTTTGTGTGAATTTATTTAAGAAAGTTAAGTTTTTGCCAGAGTTTTTTTTCCGCCATCTGTAATTTTATTTGAAATGTAACTGCCTTCTCAATGCGCAAACAACCTACTGCGCACTAAATATATGTCATTTTTGTCTTTCTCTCTTTTTTGATGTAAAAGATCCAGTGACTGAACTAAAAACTAACCTGGTGGGGTGTGTGAACAGCCGAACAGCTATGGTTAAGAAAGTTTATTATTTTGTTATATACAATGAAAGTGAAATTAAAGGAAGTTTTGTTTTAATTAAAAGCAACGGCTTTTGGGTCCTATTCTGTTACTTGGTGGTTAATTTTTAACCACTGGTTAAATTTTTTATCCAATAGATATTGATTTGACAACTAAAAATCCCTTTTTTGTTACATGTCAACATACTTGGGGCCCTATTCTGTAACTCGGTGACTAATTTTTAACCACTGGTTAATATTTTTATCCAATAGTTATTGATTTGACAACTAAAAATCCCTTTTTTGTTATATGTCAACATACTTGATTGGTTAAAAAATTTAACCAGTGGTTAAATATTAACCACTGAGATACAGAATAGGCCCCTTGTGGTTAAAAAAATTAACCAGTGGTTAAAAAATAACCACTGAGTTACAGAAGAGGCCCTTTTAAAGCAGAATTACTCACATCGCGGACGCGGAGATGTCCTTCATTTTCTGCAATGCATGATATCATGCGTTCCCTGAAGCTGCGAACTGCGTTAAGGGGATATGTATGCATGTATCTGCAACTGTTTTATTTGACAACAGTTACTGCAACTTGTAACCTATGTTATCAGACGTACGTAAAGTTGCAGGAAACGAACCGTATGACCGTAGGTAAGGGAGGTAATGTAATCGTGTCAAAAATTCGAAGGTGAGTTTTCAGTAAATAAGCACGAATTAGGGTCCCCACAACACTTTTTACTATTTTTACGATGTGTGTGTGGGTGTTGTGTGTGTGACGATTTTTTTCGTCCACAATAACTTTTAACAAACTTCCAAATATATCTATTTTCCATATTTAAGCTTCCTGCATTCATATAACGAGTTGATTAGATTTTGGGTAAAATTGGATAAATGGAAGTGATACTTTACTTGAAGCCCATAACAGTTTTTAATGAAAAACTATATTCAAATATAATCTAAAACTTTTCAATTTTAGTATTTAAAACTTTTATATCATGGGAAACAACATATTAGATTTTGGCTAAAATTAATCAACCAGAAGTGATACTTTACTTGAAGCTCTGAACAGATTCTCGTGAAAAATATATTATGATATACTCCAAAACTTGTCAAATTTAGTACTTACGACTTTTATATGAAGGGAAACAACATATTAAATTTTGGATTGAATTGATAAACCGGAAGTGATACTTTACTTGAAGCTCTGAACAGATTTTCGTGAAAAATATATTGATACAATCGAAACTTTTCAAATTTGGTATTTAAGACTTTTATATTAATAAGAATGACGTATTAGATTTTTTTCTAAAATCTATAAATCGGAAGTGATACTTTACTTGAAGCTCTGAACAGATTTTTGTGAAAAATATATTATGATATATTCCAAAACTTGTCAAATTTAGTATTTAAGACTTTTATATAACGGGAACCAACATATTAGATTTTAGTTAAAATTGATAAACCGGAAGTGATACTTTATTTGAAGCTCTGAACAGATTTTCGTGAAAAATAAATTGATACAATCCAAAACTTTTCAAATTTGGTATTTAAGACTTTTATAGGAATGAGAACGACATACTAGCTGTTTTTTATAACTGATAAACCGGAAGTACTAGTTTACAGGAAGCTATAAACAAATTTTCTTGAAAAAATATATTAAAACATGATTTAAAACTTCTCAAATTTGGTATTTAAAACTCATGTATAATTTGAAACATATTTTGACTACCTATATGATAAACCGAAAGTGGTACTTAATTTAGAGCTCTTAACAGATTTTCGAGGGAAAACATAATAAAATATAATCTAAAATTAGGTATTACAGACTTTTCTATTTATTGGAACAACTAACTAGATTTTGTTTACAAACGATCAACCGAAAGTGATACTTAAAAGATCATTGCTATTTCGAACATGGAATTGACGGGAGGTCATGTGTTGGCCACATCAGATTTTTTAAAGTTTGAATCATGTATTTGTATTTAGACGAATAATATCAGAAATGAACAACAAACTGTTAGCTGTTACTACGTTATTTTTATGGTTAGATAATAGTGAGAACGATATTATTGTTATGAGACGTAAAAAAGAAAGAAAAACACGAGTGAATCCGTGGTTACTTCGAAGAAGATCGCATGGTATTGCTGATAACCTTCTTTAGTTTAAAATATGGATGTCTCGTATTCCACAGAGCTTCTTCTTACGAGATTAATCAGATTTTGAAAAAATTCGTCTAATTTTATTTCAACTCAAGCTCCTCCAGCCATTTTTAAATATCTAAACATCATTCCAGTTAAGAAGACACTACTGTGGGCTAGCACAGGGCTTCTAAAACTTGGGCTCTGATTGGTCAAAATCGCGGGCAAGTTTATATAGAACTATTATTGCGTGACTAACTAACCATCTCATTTTCTGGAATTGCAAAGGCATAGAAATTTATAGTATAGTGTACGGTAACGTAAATTTACAAGTTTTAATAATAATACGACATAATAATATATGTAAATAGTAATATAATGAAAATTATTAGATTCAGCAAATATTGATACGCAATTAAGCAAAATGTCGAAGTAAAGTTAAAAGAATTTCATCACTTTAAAGTAAATTTTTATTCGTACGCCTTTGTACAAATAAGATATGAGATTTGGTGGTAAATTTAGCCTCTAGAAACGAACATTACTGTAACTATATAGTCTTATTTAAATAAGATGTAGTTTTTAAAAATAATGTAATTCATAAAACTGCTATTTTCAGATATCTATCTTCTTTATTAATAACTATTTTTCTACATTATTTCAATTGAATTGCATATTAATAATTATTTAGTAATAATAAAACTAATTTATTAAATTAACGTTTTTTAGGCGCGAAATTCAAACTCAGTTCATAACGCTGAGAACATAATTTCAATCCCCGTGTATTTCTTACCAAGGAAATTTTTGCTCAACTTTAAAGGCCGAAAAATCACATAAAAGTAAATCTCTTATGCAAAGCATTGTATGTAGCATCTAGACCGATCCTTTATCTCCAGATTCGTACAATATTCACATGAACTCTGCACAGTTTATAATTATTTAAATAATAATACAACACTACAAAATTCATTGAACGTATGTCTAAGTTTGATCGTGCATGCTTCATCTTCTATTGTGCTGTCCTATTTACTGATGGGTCAACGACATACGGTATCCTTGCTTGCACCAAGCATTTTAATTTCTAATAATTTTCTTACTTTTCCTTTTCTATAGGTTTAAACTGTTGCAATCTATTACTGAATAAACAAACTATCGAATTCTTAGCAAGAGCTGTTTAATTTCTTTTACAAAATAGCTTTTTTTTGTCTGTAAAATTAAACTCCTATATGAAACCTATACTAGGGGATTCAAACTATGAACTCGCGCCAAAGACAAATTCTAACCTAACTTTTCTGGTCTATTAAATATCACTAGATTCAAATTTAGCGCCTAATTTTGTAACTAAAATTTACGTTTTCTACAGCGTTTTGTCTTCTGGTTAGTGTCTTCTTAATTGGAATACATTTTAGTCATATTATACCTTAGGATTAATTTATTTAGGTGACAGTAAAGTAAAGAAGATTAAAAGAAATAATTTATAAAATATTTATTCATTTCTAAATAGCCCAACTCGATGATGCTTATTTGTAATATAATCTTTTTCCGACAGTAATTTCGTTTCGTGATAAAATCTAATTTTTAGAAATGTGTCAATAATTTTCATAATTTGCGTTTTGTGATTGTCTAAAAGAGTTTGTTCCTTGATGTGGTTAACAAATTCGATTGTATTAAACACATGAGGAGAGCATTGCTGAAACACATTAATAATCATGCGTTGTTTTAACTTTTTATTTTTGAAGATTTTGATTTTACCTATATTCTTTCGGTCTTTTTACAAATAAATGCCACATCCTTTGAGGAATGTAAGAGGCTTCCCCGATTTTTTATGTTAATTATTATGATTTCTCTTCTATCAAAGCACAAGTACTTCGAAGTACGTGGACGTGACGTGGACAATAGTACAAACAGAAATGAAATCAACGCCAAACCCCAAACCATGTGCTCGCCGCATCAGCCGGCTACAGCTGTCAGCGTTAGCCAATAGTAGTCAAGATTTACGAGCGTGCGCATAATTCCAGGCTGGGTGTTTGTGTGAGATAGACTTATGCAGAAATGATATTTCCATTTCACAGTGTTTCCTTCACACTCTTATGGGAAAGATGCGAGCATTAGCAACAACCGAAGGAACAAATTCAACATGAAATCAGTCAAATTCCGCGGCAGTTATTGACTGACGCAGTTCGCAGTTTCCGGGCTTCGGTGAACGCCTGAAATTATGCATTGCAGAAAACGGGGGACATCTCCGCGATTTTATTTCCTACACATGAGATAACGTTTTTAATGTGTCATTGTATACGGTTCATTTTCATATACGAGCCCAAACTCATATTAGTTGGGCGGGTTTACATTTTCAACAAATTATAAAATCGACACAAATGGTTAGAAAATTCTACAAAATTATTTCGGCTACTTAAAATATAGACGTAAACCTTAGAAAAAAAACTGTGAGCTGAATTACGGTGATAATAGTTCGACCGGTATTTTAATGGTCGTCTTCTAGTCCAGATTTAGCTTCCAAGTAACTTCGTAAAAATTCAGTGCGTACAGTAAAATCTACTTTTCAGGAAAATGTGCAGGACTTCGGGATCCAATAGGTAATAGTATTAAAGCTGGTATTATTAAAAAGGTGATTATATGACAGAATAGTTGAATAACAAATTCAGTTTTTGTAAATTCAAAATCTATATTTTAAACTAGTCGTAAGAAATTTGTAGAAATTTCTCTCCATTTGCGTAGTTTTTATAATTTGTTGAAAATGTTAACCGGCCCAACTAATATGAGTTTGCTAAGAATTTTACTTTTCATGTTTCAGTGTATTAGGAAACCAATTACACAACATATCTGACGTAGATTTTGCCTATTTTGGTGAAGGAATATCCAACAAAGACTTTAAAAACCATCTTTATCAAATAAAAGATCATCCAAATAAAGGAATCAACATACATATCTCAAAACGGGACCCTCATACAAAAATAAATTCAGGTAACTCTTAATTATCTATAAAAGTTTAAATCTTACTTTTATTATTTATCCAGGTAAACTTCTAGTAGTTTCTTATGCCTGGGACGGAAACGCTCTTCCCGGTAATGAGTTCTGGAAAGGCATGTTAGGATCAACAGGAGATTCTGCAGCTGCATCTTCAACGCAGATCACAGAACTTCATAATCCACATATTAATACACGTGTTTGTGCGGCAGAATTGCGGATAGTTACTTCAGATGGTCTTATGACGCTGGGAGAATATCTGGAAAAAATTAAAAATGATGGTCAACTGCCGGCCAAAAAACTTAAAACATAAATAAATTTATTTTTATATATGTTTATACATATTAAAATTTTGTACTTAAATATATTTTTGTATTTCATTTGAATCTTTTTATTAGTTATCCACTTTCAAAAATTAATTTAAAATATTTTTAATCTCAAATAGCCTTCAAAACTGGATAGTACATAGCACGGAAATTATCTATTCCATACTAGTTATAGAATATACTATTATAGTTTTTCTTTCTCGTATCACGAAATTCAAGTTATATCCTATCGTTCAATTTATAGAATTTGTTCCACTTGAAAATTATTTTTCCAACCGATAATAAACAGGAATTTTAATTTCACAATATTTACGGTATGCTTATACGCATTAAAAATGTTTTACAAAAAAATCTTAACTATAAAACTACGTAAACAGTACTAATGACAATTGATTTTTATACTATAAAAATATTAGGAATAGACCTTTTCAATTTAACGGCTATCTCTTTCTATCGCTGCAAATAGTAAGTAAAATGGCGCAAACAACTGCCAGTTGGGCTGTCAAACGATACGTCAAAAGTATTGCAGTCATTAAAATACTTGTATTCTCGGTGAAACTTTGCATTTTTAGACATTTTAGCTTCAACAAAAGCTTTTGTAACTTTTTTCAATAAGTTTAAAGTTGTCTGAGACTTTTCGCACATTTTACGTCTAAATTTTTTAGAAACAAACGCCACTGATCTCATTTGTTCTTCCTATGCGTAGATCCGCATTGCGCATATCTTCTATCTCTTTAAATTGAAAAGGTCTATTCAATGTTTTTGTAGATATTTTCATTTACTTACTTTTAGATATATTAATTTTTTTTATTAAATACCTGCTTCTCCTAGCTTTTGTATACAAAACTTTTTATTATTTAAATTTAAATATGGTATTATTTTGTTAATTAATTATAAACTAATAAAGAAAGGATGAAAAATATGTTATGTGGAGAAGAATAAATAGTATGGTAAAACTCTGCTGTTTATATTTTTATTTATATGAATACATGAATGATTCTTCAGTCAACGGCCTCTTCTGAATATAAATGCATTTAATGAACATAATTAATTATTATTGACTTGTTTTTTAAGCTGACTCAGCTTAGTGAGGCACATGTCTCTCCATGCTCGACGGTTCTGTAACTCAGACAAAGGAACCATCGCCTCTAACTGTCGAGCTACATCCTGAACCTGAGGGCCCTCGAACTTAGGCGTTGCGCCCATCGTCATGCTCACGTCGTAGATTGTTTTGCTGTACCGTTCGCAGTAGCTCACCATTCCTTAACAATATTTCAAATTTAAATTTAATTAGTGTTATTTTCCATATTAAATGACAAATAATTTCAAATTTATATTGACAGGTCTAATATCTACGCCGAAGCAATTAAAATGTTTTAAAAATTATCTCATTTTTAATTATATATTAAATACCAGAATAATATTTACCTTCTGCGTTTAAATGTGCAGTTTCCAACGGTCCCATAAAAGCGTAACGTGGTCCTAATCCCTCAGACATTACTTTATCGATATCTTTAACATCTAATATTCCGTCTTGGACAAGGCGCCATGTTTCATTTAGTATAGCATACCTATTATGTAATAAGATTCATTAAATATTTAACACTAATCTTGTATTAATCTCTTTTCACGTTATTTACTTTTACATTTTAGCCATCCACTAATCCATTATTATTAATAATAATAAAATAATGTTTCTTACTGTATTCTGTTCAGAGCAAATCCTTCAATTTCTCTCGACAAGGAAACTGGAGCCTGTCCAATTTCTTCCATTAGAGCCCTTGTCTTCTTAGCTACTTCTGGATCTGTCCAGGGCGCTGGAACTATTTCAACTAATGGCACATAATAAGGAGGATTTACAGGATGGCACACAATTACATTTTGCCTAAAATATTACCCTATTATTTCAGAAAACATAATTATTTATATATAATTTACTTATTTTTCAGGCCTTCAGTGAACAATGAAGGCATAAAAGTTGATGTAGAACTAGAAAGAATTGTTTGCGGTTCTGCAATAGCATCCGCACCTCTGAAAACTTTCTTCTTAAGTTCTAAGTTTTCGGGAACGCATTCTTGGACGAAGATTGCACCTTGCATAGCTTCAGCCAAATCGGAAGAGCCTAAGAAAATATTTGTAATGAAATGTATTAAATATTTTATAATTTTCACCTTTAATGCAAGCATATTGTTGTTTCGCAGTAAGTGTTCCTCGAAGTAAACCTGTACTTTCTAAAGTATTTAATTGATGTTGAATGTCTTCCAAAGCAGTCGCAACTTGACTAGTATCTATATCATATATTGTTACTTTATATCCAACTCCAGCAAAAAGCATAGCCCAAGATCTGCCAATCAAGCCACTATACAAACAAAGATAATATTAGAAAAAACATTTTGCAATAAGATAATTAATATTTTCAATGGGTAAACAATAAATTTCAATATGTGACACACTATTCAGATTAAGTTCTATGTAATTTATTTTAACACTATTCAATAATTAAAACTTCTTGAAAACTAATTCTAAAATATCAGAAAATATAATTACTTTTTCCAATTTTTAAGTTATGATAAGATCAATGAACTAAGTCAGCAACAAACATATCTAATTAAATTTATCATGTATAAATAAGATTACATGATGGAATGAAGAAAAATTAAATGTTTTCTAAATAATTGATAGACAATTCTAATATATTACATGTACTATTCCATTAATTTTAAAAGGTTGTTTTAGATTTCAAGGAAATACATATTGTTATTTACTGAGATAAATCATTATTACATAACCGGTAAAAATTAAACAAAGTAAATAATATAAATATTTTTTCTATTTCGGTGTTCTTGGTCATAGCCACCTATATATACGTAGTTATGGTTTGATACAATATATAAATGTAAACAATCACACAAAATTCACAACACTGTGAAAGAGAGGGTGGTCTGCGGGGGGTAAAATTTGATTTATTTTTTAGAACATTCTTATAGTTTCAGAGATATTAAACACTATCTAGTTTTTGCAAAAAATTATTTCGTTTTCAATGGGGCTTAGTGGATAAAATTACCTCAATAGAAAAAATAGTATAAAAAAACACGTATTATTCTACTGTAAGGTCTATTAACGTACTTGTCTTTTGTAAAACTAGCCTGGCGACTCGTTTTCCAAACTTGGCCTCGTATGTTAACAGATTACTTTATGATAGGTACTTCTGTTTTAATGTAGAAAATTAAATGAAAGTGAAAATTTACGAATATTTGTTTCAATTTATTTATATTAGTAAATTACTGATCATAAAAATATTGTACTTATCACATAATATTTATTAGTTTTGTTACAACTTTCTAGCTGTTCTATTTTTTAAAGATAATAATGTAGGTAATCATAAAAAATTGTTTACCTTCCAATGATTCCAATTTTTTCGGTCCTGTTAGCCATGGTGGATATTTAATTATAAGTGTAACGGTACTCCCCGAGCGCAACTGCCTTATACTGAATTAGAAAAACGATTTACTGTTGCTTTTATGCCTTATTTTTCTTATTTGACATTGGTTGACTTTCTTATCTGTAAAGTACCGTCAGGGCCATTTTATTCTATTTCTACGTGGCGGTAATATGAACATAATGTCTTTTAAAGAGTATCCTGAAATTATATATTTTAAAAAATATATAAGTAATGTAATTAATTCAAACAAAGACAGAGTCAAAAACTTCCACTGCAGCCAATTAGAGAGCATTGATTAATTCACCTATTTACATTCACAATTTAAATACAAATGATTTTAATAATGGTTCAAAAATATCTCAAGAAATACTGGCTATTATACAGTACTGACTAAAAGTTTCACTATGCAATTACGCATAATGAATAGATAGGGTTATTAATTATATTTTTACCG
Source organism: Harpalus rubripes (assembly GCA_963082715.1). Classification (NCBI taxonomy): domain Eukaryota; kingdom Metazoa; phylum Arthropoda; class Insecta; order Coleoptera; family Carabidae; genus Harpalus; species Harpalus rubripes. Next base: position 31,049,816 of record OY720449.1, on the reverse strand, counting down.
AAATCGAGACATCACTCCGCGAAGTTAGAAACTGTAGCTAAAGTAAAACGTTACAGACTCATATCTCACTCTGTCACACAAATTTACAGGTGAGTATGTAGTTAAATTTTAACATGAGTCTGTAAAGTTTTACATTAGCTACTATTTTGGCTATATGATATCGTCACTACACTTCATTTCACGTAAGAAAATAGTGATGGGAAGATAGGTGCAGTTTGATCTTGTTGTTTGATTGGATAATATCGGAGTATTATACAATCAGAAAACAAAAACAAACTGCAGCTATCTTCCCACCACTATTTTCTTACGTGAAATGAAGTATAGTAACGATTTCGGAAAAAATATAATTAATCCCTTTAAACTTTTTCTTTTATTTGTATAGATCGGTCATAATTAATTCGTTAAGGAATGAAATTAATCCATTTTATACGTACTTACAATCTATAATACTTTTGAACAAATATTAAATTCTTATTTACCTTTTCGCAGTAACAATGACAAAGTTCTTGGTACCGTCGCAAAACATTTCTTCTTCTAATTCTTGTTAAATAATAATTTAAACTCTGCTTCTCTATACTTTTCTGCACAAATCCTATAAAACAATAAAGATATCACTGAAAACAATGAATGAATCAGAATAAATTTTGACAAGAATTAAATAGTAATAATTATTAAAAATGCATTTAGATTTAGCTACTTTGTATTATATGTTTACTGTAGCAATACCTACTATTTTCGGTAGAATATACATATTTTGGTAATATTAATCATACAAAGCTTCACTTATTACAGCTTCTGGAGTATTAATTACTTTTCTTTGCTATATTCTACGGAACGACAGCTGTTTTTGTAAATTGTTTGACCCTTTAGAAGAAGAACTACTTGAATATGAGGAAGAAATGAAACTCTTAATGGAAGGAAAATTGTAATTTATTTACAAAGATAAGTTTTCTAATTCAGATATTAAATCCATATGTTTAAAATTATCAGGTTTATTTGTAAACGTTTCAAGCAAATTTAATTTCTTTTCATCTTCTTGCCCGTAGAACATTTGTAGTTGATTTGCTAAACATTGTGCCTCTTTTGCATCTATTACATCCTTATCAAATTCTCCTCGCATTAAAACTATATTTTTATCATCTTTTAAGTCAGTGTAATGTGTAATTGTTAAACATTCAGGTGCATTTTCTTTATGAACCTGATAACAAATCAAAGGCGTAAAATGAACAGTATTTCTAAAAAACTGGCACATTATAAATTCATATCCTTGTGATCTCGGAAGAGGAAATATGAATGTAGGATGTGTAGAACTAAGAGACATGATCCTATCGTATATTTTCGACGGTATTGTAGCAGAAATCACTTCCTTTTGTATATGATATTCTGCCCAAATACGTTTAATTTCTTCGGAATCTTTGTCTTTTATCAATTCTACTTTCATTATATCGTTTAAGCTTTTGTCTTTTGTTTCCTGCTGAGAAATTAAATTATCTTTTGGCTTCAATAATGCAGAATATTGTCTCTCTTTTATTCCTCCAAATTTCGGTTTGTTCTTGACTTTTTCATTCTCTTCAATTCTCGATAAGAATTCTTCTGGTGATGTTTGTTGCAAAGTAGCGATTTTTGTAGCATATTTTTCATAATAAGGGTTATTTTTTAGTTCTTCAGCAGCTTTCTCTGCCCTTGCAGAAGAAGTCATAATCGTTCTACTGAAAGTGAGGTTATGTACTACTTTATAATTGATTATGAATCTTCTCAAAACTATTGCCATAATATAACAAGGCTTGTTTTAATAATTTACCACTAAAATGTTATATTTTATATATTTACATAATACTTCCATCATATCACACAGTTACCTGACTGACGGAGCCGCGAGCCGTGCAAACAGAAATTAGGGAGACATAAATCATAAATCTCCCTAAAACCTAAAATTATTAATAATAGTTACTTGTATATCAAGGCCGCGAAATCACTCTTTAGCGTACCGAGAGAAAAATTGTCGCCGAGCCCGCTTGCGGCCGAGGCAAGACAATCTCGAGGGCGCTAAAGGATTCCGCGGACAAGGTGTACACAATATTTTTTGTGCAACCGTAAAAAATATGTAATTACAAATTTCATTAATTTTAAACAGTTTCATTGTAAATAGAAATTTAGCTTTCAAGGTGGCTATGAGATTGACATTTGATAAACAAAACCATGCAATTCTCAAGTGTCAAAGTGATTGTTTATCAATTCAATTTCGCGGCCTGTATTGCGGCGGCGTAATGCTTATTTTGCGTCCGGTTGCACAAAAATAAATAAATATCATCACGGCTTATTACCCATTGCTTGGTGTGCCAATCTGCTTTGTACCAGGCGTCACCTCACGGGCACTCATTTAAAATTATTAATGACATTGGAGGACTAATAGCAGGAATGCAGTATAAATTTGTTTATTATTTAGTGAGGCCAACGTTTCGCTACCACTTACAGCTTCATCAGGGCAAAAGAGTAAATAATAAACAAATTTAGACTGCATTCCTGCTATTATTCCTCCCATCAACAATATCAGTCGTTTATTCCATTTACATTAATGACATTATTTATTATAAATTACAGTAAATTATTTATTAAATGTAATTATTATGTACATTTTATACAATAAGTAAAATATATTTCTATTTTCTATCTACTTCAATCATATATTACAAAATATAATCTAAAAATTAATTTGTATAACTTCTATTTCATTGACAAGTCTGTCTACCAAATCATCACTGATGGAATTGGCTGCAAAATAAGCCTCGGGAGTAACTTTTTTAATTCCTCCAAAGAAATCAAGTACGAATACTTGTTTAATATTTAACTTTGCGATGAAAAATCCATGATCTATCGATAATTACAAATTAGAGATCAAAATATAATTACATATTAAAATTTATGTACCTGTGGGCCAAAAACTCATAGCAGGATGTTTAGAATATAGCGCGTTTCTTGCAAAAGTTTCCTCCGTACTGTTAGTCTGTACCTGGAGCAAAAATTTGAAATAGTTTTTCAAAAATTATAGTAAATAAAACTTACTTTTGCCACATTTCCTGTTAACATAATTCTAGCACATCGCGGGTCTTGGGGATCATATTGTTTCTTCTTACAGTAATCTCCTTGTGTTAAAGACATAAATAAAGTACACCGGTTGTCGTGCTAAATACAAATTTAGATTAGTTTAATTAATTAAATTTTTCAAAGGTCTATTACTAATCTTACATTTAAATCATTCATTGAAATGTCCATATCAGTCATCAACATGTACGGTATTCCAGTACCATTGTGTTCGGGTCCATCAGAAATTGATTTTAGACCCACAAATGGGAAGCCTTGAATCGGTTCGGTGACTGAAATTGTTCCAACTGATGCCCAATCTGGAAAAAGTATATTTAAAATATTTTACCTTAAATAATACCTTTATTACCACACACACCGGCAAATTTGGAGCATCACAAAAATTGTGTTATTATACTCATAGGTATATCAATTTATTTGAATGAATTTGGTAGCGGCAAATTCATATTACAGACTAATAAAAAAAAACTAAATTTTCTATTATTTATAAATTGTTACTTAAAAATAATATTTTTTCTTAGAATTGAAACAAAAGCACAATTGAATGTTAATCCTTGATCTATAGTGAACACGAATTAAACACCCATATTCAATAAAACTGAAGACCGAGCAACAATTAACATCTCGATAAATGATAATTATTCTTTATTATGTGGCTATATTTAGGTGTTATATCATTTGTTCTACATGTAAAATGAATAAGAACACAAACGAATAAGAAAGACTTCAATTTTTTTTTAAAAAAAAAACGTGACTGGTAGTATTTTCTGTTAATCAGGGGTGATTAACCTATGATTAAATTAACAAAATCAGTTGCTTTTTAATAATTCCTATTTTCAAATGATAGCCATGGTAATTAGTTAGTTAGGGTGACTAAAATTTTGAGTAAATAATAGCAATCTGCTTTTTTTGTTGTTCCCCGGTGTTTGTATTATTATTTTTTATTTTTTTTGTTTTAACAAGCTTAATATTATATTCTGTGAAGAAATTTATAAGATTATTTTGTCACATTTGTATAATAAATAATAGTAATGTTTTAAAAACAAATTTATTACATACCTGCGTTATGAGCAATATATCTTGCCATCAATGCTACATTGTTATGAGGTGGCGGTTCACTTCTTTGTAAATGAGGAAAATATTTCTTTGCTGTTGCGTCTTGGGAGATAAGAGTTGCGAACAAAATAATAAAAATAATATTTGAAGAAAACATCATGACCTTGAATACGAAAATCTATTTAGTATTTATCTAGCTTTATGTTTATGCTTATTTATTCAAAAATTAAGTTTATATTGCACAGTCATTCTCAATTTTATTTTTTTATTTAGTTCCATTGAATAATATAACACCAATAATTAATTTCATCTAGCAGATAATTTTATTAGAAAAATCAAAACAGAAAACTATGTTATAAATAATATTTTAAATTAAATTATTGTATGTATTTAACATTTCGATTAAAATACAGGTATACCTTGGTGTATTGTTAATGTAAATGACCTAATAATAATTGGTTTCAAGAACAAAGAGATGTGATAAAGTCTTACCTTTGTTCAACAGTTGAAAGACAAATATACGCGTTATTAAACTCAATTACTTCGAATGAAAAATAAAAATAAATCGTATTATTGTACGACACATGAGACTGCGCAATACAAAGCGATGATTGTGTCTGAAATTAGTCAGAGAGTTTCATGTTATTTATACTAAACTACTCCACTACTCGTGATTTTTGTACCCACATTGATAAAATTTGAATCCTTTCTTCTTAAATACCGTTTACTTAAATTGTCACGGAAATATTAATAACAGTTCTTATACAATAAAATTATCTTTATTATGATATAGCCACTAATATTTTTTTTTGTTTTTCTCTTACAGCGGCGATACAACAAATAATTTTAGATACAGTACATTATTTTAACAATTATTCAGTACAATTGTACCTAGCACACTGATTTGAGATCTCTTAAAGCACATTTTAACAGATATTCTACAAGAATTCTTGCACATTCAAGTATACGATGATTTATCTTATTTAATGGACTTTCGTTAGTAAACTGATTATTTAGCCATTTATAAACAAAAAGCGAGAGTCAATACAAATTTTATTTTAGCTAAATGCTATTTAACCTGTGCAACACGAATGAAGTTCATGTATAAATTAAATTTGCATGTAGTATTTTTAAATTATGGCAAATAACCAGTTTATTTTTACGTCCTAGCTATGTTGCAGTTAAAAAATGGCCCACATAGTTAACAAATATAATACTCCAAACTGTTTGTGCGATTTTTATCGATAAGTTCAATAAAATAAAATTTTGAATATAATTTAATGTTTTCCACTTAAAAAGTGGCATTTTCGTTATCTAATCACCAATAACAGTAGTTATCCACTTATTTTAACTCACAAAATTGTATTCGTTTCGGACGTGAGCGATAAACTCAAAATAATTCACAATCCTCTATATTAATGAGGACGTGAATACCCGTACAGTTCAAATTACAAATACCTGGAAGTATAAAGCCCTAATCTTAACAAATTAATATACCCATCAAACAGTCTCAATCCAGGTATAGTAACTTTTACAGACATTATTTTCTATAGGTATGTAGAATATTTCAAAAAGAATAATGTTTTTAAAAGAAAGAACATGAAAATTCACTTTAATGAATTGTAATTTCTTTTTATATTACAAAATTTATTGTCATGATATAAAAATATGCTTGTTTCATATACATATTTCACAATAAAAAAGTTTAATGTCAATGTAATGACAAAATAATTTTTCAGAAGGAAAATCACTTTTGAAATATTCTACTGGTATATCCCTACTATATAATATTTACATGCAACATGCATCTTTGTTTTAATTGATAAAATATTTCAAGATGCTAGGCACCCTCTATTAACACTTGGAATAGTAATTTATCTATTTTTATACGACTAACAAGATACTTTTTGTTTCTATTACACAAATTTACAAATAAAATTTAATAATTACAAAATATATAAAATATTACAAGTTTTATAGTTTTGCAAATTTTGTACAATAAAAAAATAATACAAACGTTAAACGTTATAGCAAAATGTACAAATATGTACCGTATCATTGGACAAAAATTATTATACTATTATGTATATTTAAACATAATGAGTACCTATAACAGTTACTAATATATCAAGTCTTTGTCGTAGCATATTTCATTTGACGTTTATTGTGGATATCTACTCAAGAATGAAAATCTTACACCCCAAAAATATTTTGTTTTGGAGGATAGCCAGATAGAAAATGAGTTATTAAATCTTGTTGAGCAGTCATCAAATAATTAAAAAGTGCTGTGTATAGGTACTTCTACATTTATAACATCACATTTATTTGAAAATTGCTGTGCTTCTTTGCATAGTTCAATATTGCACAACTTTAAAATAAATACACCTCACATTGCATTCCTATTACAATACTGCAGCCATCCTTCACTAAGGATGTAAAGTACAATGTGAAGCATTATAACATATTAAAATGTTCATCACCATTTATTAGGTAAAAAACATCTATTATATTATGGCAACATGATTAGAAAAGACAATATAATTAATAAAATATGTAAAAAACATTTACTGTTACACTTTACATAAAGTGAAAATTAATAAATAATTATTGTTAAATTGTGTGGGTACATAGTTGATAATGAGTGAATTGGGCAATTCTGAAAAAGAAGACAAAATTATTTACGAAAATATCTCCAAGTTTTTATGAAGGAGTATATTTAAAACTGTAATCAATAAAACTTGTGTGGATAGATGACCTGATGTTACATTCTAGTAGCTGATTTATTATAGATTATAATGAGTTCTCGTAAATCAGAAAGGAATTTTATTTATTTAAATTTTTTGTATTTCAATTATAGAAGAGTATTTTAATTTTTTAATTATGACAGATAATTTTGTAGATATAAACAGTAAAAAATATTTCGATAATTTTCATATATTCGTCAAAGTAATCTTATCTTTTATCATTGTAAAATATTTTCTATATGAAGTTGTAACTTACTCGAATATACAGTGCCTTTTGCTTGCGGTAAATATCTTGAAGGTTCGATGGATGAAGAAAAGGATTCGATGATTGAATGCAGTTCAGACCGCGAAAACAACACGTTACCAATGCAGCATACATACAAAGAAGACCTATCAAAAGTTCACATCACATTTTTCAAAAGAAATTAATGATGTAATAATATCAAAATACGCAAATAAAACAACATGCTCTGGCACAGTGCTAAAAGATATCACATAGCACGGTAGGGACCTTGCATTTTTAAATACTGAATAACAAGAGACGGACCGCCTCCAACTATCTCTGGAGGTATCTGCGTCAATGGACAATTTTCAATACTCATTATCTGAAGATTCGAACAGAGAGCTAGTTCGAATGGCAGGTTTGTTAGTTGAGGATTATCGTTAATGTACAACGATTCCAAATTCTCCAAAGTTCCTATTTCTTCTGGGATGTAAGTCAAGTTATTTTCTCCCACGCTTAAATATACCAAATTTGTAAGGTGACCAATCGCTCTGGGTAGAGTTGTCAGTTGATTGGACTGTAAAACTAATTTCTGTAAATCCCTTAAAAATCCAATTTCATTTGGGAGTTGCTCTATTTTATTTTCTTCCAAATCAAGTACTCGTAATTTTCTCAAATTAGCTATACTTGCCGGTATTCGTCGCAGTAGATTATTAGATAAAATCAACATTTCCAAACTTTGCAAACATTGGATGTCATCAGGAATTTTAGTTAACTGATTTGTTCCAAGATTTAATTCAACCATATTACTCCAAGTTCCAACATCCAAAGGTAAAGAAGTTAACTGATTCTCTTTCATATTTAACTTAGTTAAATTTTTAGCTCTAGAAAATATTCCATATGGAATTTTATCAATTTGATTGTGTTCTAAATTAATAGAATCCACGTTTGTGAATTGTGCAGGACCGCCAGACGGATAAGAAGTGAAGTTATTTCGTGATATAGTGATACTGGTAAGTTCTGAAAGGCTTGCTAGAAGACCTTCTGGTAGCTGACTGATTGCATTTCCTTCTAAATTGAAATCATCCATGTTCTTGCAGTTACTTAATGATTTAGGAACTGAGGACAAGCGATTGTATCTCAATCCTAGACGTGTAAGTTGTGTAAGATTGCCAATAGATTCAGGTATATCTAACAACTCGTTATGTTGCAAATCCAAAGTGGATAAATTTACACATTTGCCCAAATCTTCGGGGAGATGTTCCAAGTGATTGTGTGAAACATCAAAAGTTATTAGATTTACTAATTTACCTATACTTACTGGAAGTTCCTTTATTTTATTTTCCCTTAAACTTAACATAGTTAATGCAGTCAAGTTCTTTAAATCATCTCCAACAATACGTATTCGATTAAATCTTAAAAATAAAGTTGTCAGTGATGTAAGTGTATAAACTACATCTGGAATATCATTCAATTTGTTGTGTCTCAAATCTAACACACGAATTGATTTCAAATTCTGCAAGGAATCTGGTAAACTAGTTAGAGCATTTTCACTCAAAGCTAATGTTAACAAATTAGTACAGCATCCTATTTCTGAAGGAAGAGCTGTAAGTTTATTTCCATATAAGTACAATTCGCAGAGATGCGTTAAATCTCGAAGAGTAGGTGGTAAATTAGTAATATTCGACTTACTGAGGTCTAAACGTTTGATACCTTCTTCCTTGCATCTTAAGAATTCTTTCGTAACATCTAAATCTGCTTGGATAGGTCTATTCTTTTTTACAGTTGGCTTTGGTTTATTTGATTCGGGATGTTTGACTGTGACCATTTTGGGTCTTGTGCCATCGTTAGTTGTCAAAGATCCAGCTGACAATTTTTTCTCTTTTAAATGATCTTTTTCACGCATATTTAATGGAGCGACAGATTCCGCTGCTTCCGGCATTTCTGATCCAATCAAGTTAGACGTACTTCCAGAAGATATCTGACTCATCCCGAGGAACAATTTTATTACTTGAAACAATTACACATGAAATCTTCTAAAAGGCATTCGTTGGGTTCACAGCAAACATACTTGGTATTTCACAAAGAAAAGTCAACATTTTACTTCACAGCACCATTAATGTGTTAAAGCAGTTAACATGGGTAACTTATGTTTTAACAATACATGTTCAGGTATCACTTTTTGATTATCTTTTTTAAAGATCGTAAATAATACACAAACGTCACAAACCAATTTCTCACACACACACATTCAAAACACAAAGTGCAAGCAACAGTGTTTCGCCGCACCCCGCAAATAGGGGCGGTGTCATCACAGTAGACGCTGTATTTTCAAGTTGTTCTGTTGGTCAAACTACAGTGCAGTTCCATTTCATTCGCGATAGTTTAAGCAGGAATAGAAGACATCTTGGAACGTATTACCAACTACCAACCGTGACACATTATTGAAAAGCAAATCATTCCACCTTTACAAAGAAACAATCAATTATAATAAGTTATGTAATATAGACTAGTTAAATAAAAATACAAATTAAAGGGAATTAAATAATATTACTAATATTTTCGACCGAATTACTCGATATGATTAAACTTTATTTAAAAAACTTTTGTATTAGCAAAACAAACTTCTTTAATAATAAATCATAGAAATGTATTTTGCATGAACTTACAGTCGGATGTAGCTGTATTTAAATATGTCTTGCACAATATTATAATGAAAATATGTACAATATCTTGTGTAATATAATAACATCTTACACAATGTTGTATAAACAAATATTATTCCAATAATTATACCTATTTTTAAAACTACTGAAAACTGTAAGCTCCTGCTTGTGGTGGCCCCAGTTGTGAAGGGTCTTCAATAGGTGGATGCACAGGCTGAAATTGCTCTGCAGATAATCTGGTGAATAAAATTCCTACGCCTTCAATCAAGGCTAAGAGCATGCCGCCAATGAAGGCACTGACAGCCATTGCAGGTACTCCGTTTCTTGCCGCGAGAATTCCACCAGTTGCGGCTCCACTGATAATAGAATTCCAAGGATCTTCCTTTTTTCTAACTTGAATTAAAGCACAATCTATTGTTGAAAACATCCCACCCCAAACTGCGAAATTTCCTGCTATAATTGGGGATCTCTGTTTTATCGCTGATAAACTACCCACCTACAATCGGATAGGGTTAATAAAAAATATTATTTTTTTGGGATGAATCAATTACAAGTCTTCTGTTTATGCCGGATGGAGCATTTCGAAAACCTTTAATGCTTTGGAAAACAGCCCCGCCGATTAAACCCATAGTAAATGCGCCGCCACAATCATCTACGATTCTCCAGGGGCAAGGTTCTCTAGTATATTCTTCCATTCTTTACTAAAAATAATATTTGTCAAAACATTTCTGTCACTTAAATTTTGACAAGTAATATTAAATATATTTGTTCAAAAAACTATTGCAAATACTTACAAGTATTATAATTCAGGAAATGTCTAAAAAAATCACGTTTATACAACTTCAAATTTAAGTATTCAGCATGTAGAAATTACGAAACATGAAGAAACATAACCTCAAATTTCATGAAGAAAGAAATATGAAGGACGACGGAAGGTAGTGCTTTACGGGCAAGCGGGTCCTCTAACTTATCACAACAAAATCAAATTTTACTTTACTGTAAATTATTATGAACATTTAAATTTAGACCATGATTACCAATGAATTTAAATCATTTAAAAATAATATATCAATATCTACTTGAAAACAAATGTATAAATATGTAAACATTTTGTCTAATAAAGTCTAAAAATACTTTTTTGTACTCATTACAGAGATTTATAAATAACTCTTTCTTTCCCTTACATCCATTTGAGAACAACACACGTATAAGTGGTAAATTGATTTAATTTTAAAATAATTCATTACTTGCTTATAATTTACATATTTATATAAAGAAAACGGTATTTGTTCAACAGAAAACACCCAAAATGTTTGACCAAAAAAATGAAGAAATTAATGCGCATTCTGCTTCCGAATCTCCAAAAATAGAAGAAACAGAAATTAAAGTATACACGTAATATAATCAAAATATTAATTATTAACTATTCTTTTTATTACAGCCCAAACCACAGGGTGATGACCTACAGAAGCTATTACAAGAGAAAGATGAACAAATAAACAAATTACAACATGATTTAGAAGTAAGAACCGAAGAACGAGAAAATTATAAGAATAAAATTGACGGTCTTGAAAGTGAAATAGCGGAAATAACAAAACAGGAACCAAACATGCTAACTCCAGCCCAACAAGATGAAATTGATAAGATAAAGAAAAGATCAGAACATATGCTCACTAAAGCAAAGGGAATTATATACGACAAAACAAAAATCTGCAAGAATCAAGAACTTCAAATTGAAGCTCTTAGCCAACAAGTATCTTCACTAAAAGATTGTTTGGGAATTACTAAAAATTTATTAGAGATCCGTAATATTGAAATAAAACATCTTCAAGAGAAAATGGATTGTATGGACGTCAAAATAAGTGCTGAAAGGCACAGGCAAGACTTGTTGTGTAAGAAGATGGAAGCTTTGAGCTCAATGAATGCTTGCTTGAAAGAAGAATATGAAAAACAGCTTATTATGTTTGAAGAAATGCGCAATCGCTACGAAAGTGATATATAACTTTATTTGTAACTGATTTTATATGAGGATTGTTTAATAAATTGTATTACAACTTTATGTTTTATGAATAAACAGTAACAAAATATTTAGAAGTATTTTATTGTAAAATAAGTAAATATAATTTCAGGAATTACAACTGAGTATGAGAAAGATTTCGTAAATAATCTTAAAATTAAGTTTATAGCCTTTAAATTTTTAACAAATTAGAACGATTTTCAATTTATATGATTTTATCTTTAAAATTTATTTATAGCTATTTATATGATATAGTACAAACTTTTAATGCGTAGTTAAACAAGAACGAAATTTTAATTTCTTTTTAGTAAATTAATTTGCGGCAATATTTTCAAATCTCGTTGGTATTTGGCAATAATTAGACTTCACGTATATTTTCAACAAAATGAGTATTGAAATTTGTATTTTAGGTTGATCCCATATTCTGCAAATTAAAATCTCTCCTTTCATAAAATTACTATATGTACATATTATTGCACAGGTATTTTCTTAATTTTTTTTACAATTGCTAACTTCCAAGAAAAGAATATATAAAAATTATTAATTTATCTTTAAATAATTACTATATTATCCTAACTAGTTTTCAATTCAGTTATTAATTTTCTAAAAATTAATTAATAGTTTCGAATAACAAAGATTTTAAAATATTAATATTTGGACCAATATCTTATTGCGATATTCATCACAATAATAAATATTAAATATCTGTACATATTCTTTAACAAGTAATTAAATCCTTACTTGGAAGTTAAAAGATTATTCGCAATTACTAAATACAGTCACTCACACATTCAATATTCGCTCTGTATATTTCCTTACTAAATTGAATTGCTTCATTTATAAGTATCCGAAGAATATAACAAACTGGTTTAATTGCATAATTTGGCACAAAAATATTAAAATATTTTGGCACATGACAACTGGAATATTACTAACTTTAAAATTGCGTAAACAATTTACAGAATATCTTTAAATAGAATAAAGTTAATATTCAAAACGAATATTGGCAACAATTTGGACAAATATCGACGAAATTCATATTTTACGTTCCAACATGAACGAATCTTTCACAAGTACGTTTTACGAGAACAAGTGATTAAAATATTTTAACAAATGCACATTGTACATAATTTTACAATTTAGACGAAAAAGATAATTATTTGTACGTTTTACTATTAATAAATTATAACCGTCGTACTAATGGCAGTGATGAAATACCAATTTTTCTGGCCGCTTCGCGAATTATTATTTTCAAAAAGAGTTAAAGTTTTTTATTATTACATATAAAATATTTCACCAATGTAAAAAACTTTAACAGAAAATATAATCGCGTACTGTAAAAAATTTATACAGAATTTGAATTATATTTTAAATGTAACTGTGTTTTATGTATAAATGTATATTAAACTTTTAACTCCATGAAAGTGATTAGAAACGATATTTAATTTTGTTTTTAATTTATTTTATGAAAATTCGAACAATAAACAAAATAGCTACAAATATAAATTAATAGAAATACCCGAGCCCGAACTATTTTTAGAAAGATCGCAACAGAACTCATCATAACGTGAGATAATTTGACTACAATCCATTCTAAACAGGATATGTTTAACAATCTGTTGATAACAAAAAATAAATCATAACACTCATACCAACACTTCCATTTTATTTCCCTTGCGTAGAACACGTATCTGTCCTGGCTGGACCTCAGGCAAGCTCATACACTTAAAAGTGAAAATCACAGTTTGCTGGCCGAAGTTTGCATCGAATCTAGAAAAGAAAAAACATAAATTTTCATCTTTTGCATAATTTTAAATTTTCATTGATCCGAATCTATAGATCATATATTAATATTAAACATCACATATTTCCGTAAATATATGAACAATAATGATATTGATAAGAACAAACATTGTCTTTTTAGAAAAACAATCAATACTATAGGATTTGAATTATTATATTTCGATCTTACTCTGTATTTATGTTAACTTCTGGTGCCTTCCCAACAGCGTTTTGAACCACAAGAAACAACTTGGTGACTATTTCAATAACATGGCCGGTTTGAAAGACAAAATCACCTTTCTTTTTACTCAAATCACTTTGAAACAAACAGCCTGTAGGTTGTGGGGTAGCAGAACCGCTATCGCATTCCAACATGTTGGCTATAGGACACTAAAAAAGATAAAGAAGTTATAATTTCGTAACTTTGAACAAATTTATCAAATAAAAATTAATTTTAATTCAAATTTTAAATTTAAATATTTCGAGGATATAAATTTAACATCAGATTATAAAATTAAGACAAATTCTTTATTTCAATGTCTTCAATTTTTGATGCATCCGAAAATAGTTTACCCTATAACAAAAATTGGAAAAAAATAGGGTTTTCCAAGCCAATGACTTTTGAAGAAATAAGCAGTGCATATAAATTTTAGTATAAAGTATATTAATATAAAATAAAAATAATAATAAATTATATAGTATTTATAAATGAATTTTTAAATTGAAAAGTCGCCACAACCCTAACGAGTTTCTGTTTAAAGCAGTTTGAAGGTTGTAGACAATGTTAAATTATTAATATATATATATATATATATATATATATATATATATATATATATATATATATATATATATAATAATAATAATAATAATAATAATAATAATAATATAAGTATAAATCATAAAATAAATAATAAATATATAAATTATATAATACAGACTTTCATGAAACTAAACTATTATTCAATCAAAATTTGACGTCGTCTATTTGACATAATATTTTCCACAGGATACTGATTTCTACGCTAGGTTTACTAACATTATTTGCAATTGAAAAAATAAAAATTGCTTCTTTAAATTTTCTTCTCCTCTATTGTTCTTCCTTATATTCCCGCGAATCAAATTTCCGTTACCAGTTATAGATTAGTTATTGCTAATCATAATTTTGAAAGCAAAACAATTCGTCTTCATGAAAATGTGGGGTAGCTTTTCTTCAAAACAAGTATTGAAATAAAAAAAAATTGTTTTTTTAAAATAAATACGTGTTTAATGAATATATATAACATAAAATAGGATATACGATTTAAATCAAATTTATAACCGTGTTTACAACCTATAAATTCTATTTAGTAGCTTTTTTGGATTAATATGCCAATTATTTATCCAGCCTAAGGCTAGTACCCCAGAAACCCAATTCCAATTTTCATCAAATTATTCCGTTACAATTTTTTTATTCAAAATTTAGAAAATAAACAATATAAATTTTGCGACTTTTTTTTTATTTTCAGACTTTTTCTTCTAAGTAATTTTTGTAACATAATCGAATATTGCACAATCAAATTTAAAACTATATACTCTCATTTTGTAGTTATATGAAAAAAATGAGTTGTTTAGTAAACCTTTAACAATAAATCTCTAGAAAATGGAATGACGACCTGGGGTCATATACATAAAATCAAAATTTTAGAGAAAAAATTGACGAACAAATTATGATATACTTTTTTCCTATATTTTGCATATAGAAGAAATGTATAAAATACATAATGATCACTCACTGCTCTAACGTGGAAAACTGCAACATCATCCAGGTACGGACTCAATGACATTCGATAAATCTCTGTAGCAGGAACACGGTATTTCACCTGAAGAGTTCGTTGGTCGAGAATCAACATGGATCTCGTTGAAACGACCAGTAATATAGGCACAAACTAATAAACAAGAATCAGTATCTACTGAAACACAAAATAAATAACTTACCTTTCCACTGGATCTTGTAATTTTATTAATAATATCTGCAAAAACTACATACTGGTCATTCGTTTCTGTGCAAATTTTCTTCCATTGGATGTTTTGCCGTAAGCGGACGTAGTCACCCAAAAATGGATGCGAGACGCTAGAAAAATAAATTTAAAAAATTCACACATATTATAAATTTAATTGTATCTTTATTTTACCTTCTAGGATAGGACGCTTTCCTATCTTTGAAAATAATACTTGCAGTAACTTTTTCCCTCATCCGATTCCTAGCTGTCTGATCGAATTTCTGTCTGTATTTACGGCACTAGAAAATAAGAATTAGTTAAATAAAATATGAAGTATATAAGTTATTACCCTCCATCTATGATGTATCCTACGTAGCAAAATACTAGTTTCTAGTAATTTTGGGGGAGAATTAGGCCACTCCCTACAAATAGGGGATTCGTAATCAGGGGGTAACATTAACGGCAATCGTAGAAGAAACTGCCTTCGCTAAAAAAAAACAAAATTTATATTTCAATAATAAAATTAAATTCTATACAATATAAAATAGTATATACATACTTTCCATTGAATGTAATGTCTTTGAATTATTCGAACAGCCCACATCATTTGCTTCTTGGTTTTTAATAATTTATATTCTCTTCGTGCCTAAAAGTATTTATTTATTTTTTTACTTACTAACAAAAGAAATTTATACATACTTTCCAACTTCTCCAAGTTGTGGCAATAATAATTTGACTTTTCTTTAACAATAAAAACCTTTTGCGAAGGTAATACCTCTTCCAAACTTTTTGTATTAAACTTGCTAACATTTCTAAGCGAGCTCGACGAAAATCTTCCAATTCAAACACCTAAACATATTTTAAAATAAAATGAGATACTCCAAAATAATTACAGATATATTACCGTTCGAGGGCTCCGGACAAATATTTTAGTTCTACCAAATATAAATTCCGCACTGGGTATAGGAAGTGATCTAACAAGATAAGATACTCCCTCAAAAGGCGACCCTCGCCAATGAGGCCACGTATGAAGTGACAGCATTTTATAACGACTTAAAAACTGAGCGTATGTTAGTTTATAACAAAAACCTAGTCTCCAAACTTGAACCGTCTCCATTAGGCTACAAAAATAATAATATTAAACATAAATAGAATGAATATAATACGAAAAATTGTAACAATCTCACCTTAAGTATCTAATTTGGTGCTGAACGAGGGCCATCTCAAAAATTCTCGGCTGTTTGAGTTCATTCGGTTTAATGCATCGAACATAATGTGCTTGTCTACTAGCTAAAGTCTTTACAAGAGTGTTTATAGATACTTTTAGTTGTTGAGTAGATGATACAGGTCGTTTTATGTTACATCTTTTCGGATTTCCTTCAGGAAAAAAACAAGGGAAAGGATGACGGCAGAAAAACAAAACACGAGACAGTTCGCGGTGTAAAATATCGTGGTTTTTCTCTACAAAACCCTCAGCGTTGTAAGTTACTGGGCCGGCATAATGTCGAATTCTGAAATAAAAGATATAATACACAGGATGATTCATATTCTCATATCTTGAAAAATTAAATAAGAATAAATAATAAAATTTATTATTTTAGAAGTAGAGTTCCTTTAAGATGTGAAAATACGGGTCTAAATATTTCATACTTACTGGAAACTGTTAGGTGGTAAAGTATGATCGGCAGCTTGACAATGTGAATGCCCTGCCCA
Organism: Harpalus rubripes; assembly: GCA_963082715.1. Classification (NCBI taxonomy): domain Eukaryota; kingdom Metazoa; phylum Arthropoda; class Insecta; order Coleoptera; family Carabidae; genus Harpalus; species Harpalus rubripes. Next base: position 31,032,531 of record OY720449.1, on the reverse strand, counting down.
ACACTGCTCAACTCTCGTTAAAAAGGCGGCGTCACATTGCACATGGGGTTCATCCAACAACGACAAAATTCCGTGACTTTCCTGTAAATTCTATAAATAATATACACGAGCAACAAAAAAAGAAATGTATACTATACTTGTTCAATTAAATCACAAACAACATGATTATTAAAAAATTCAACTCTAGTCCATTCAATTCCTTCTTTAATATATTCCTCTTGCTCTTCTTTTAAAGTTACTTGAATAACCATTTGATGAATTTTTTCATTACAATAATTAATAGCTAACTGCTCAAAACCATTTCGATCAAAAACTTCAAACCCGTACATATCCAAAACGCCGAGAACTTTGCGCCTTCCAGGATGTTTTGCCTATGAAAAATTTACAATAACGAATGAATTTTATAATAAATATTTCTTACTTTGGTGGCGTCGTTAATTCTGTTAATAAGCCATGTAAACAGTCTGCTGTAAAGTGTTTTACATAAAGAATTTCTTATTCTACTAGCCTCTGATGCATTTAAATCTGCTATAATAACGTCATCTATATTTCGACTTGTTAGGGCTTTATATAACCATTTTTGATCTACGCCGAGTAGTTCACATATATCATACAACTCTGAAAAAAATACATTAATTTTCTTCCACATAAATAGAAATAAAATAAATCTTACCGTAATCGTTACTGATAGCACTTCCTTCCGTGCCATCAATATTGTTGGAAGGCACAAACTTAATATTTCCAAGTTTCAATACGACCGCAATGACTTTAAACACATCAACGATTTCATCATTTGAAAAGCCAAGAACTTCTAATGCAGTCTACAAATTAAAATACAATTATATAATACAGTTATAAGTATTAAAATTTACTTACTCTAGTGTAGATAAAGTGTGTTTTATCATCAGTTTCCTGGGCATGCAGTACTTGTGTTGCTGATACATTCTCTTTATGTAAAAACATATAATTATCTACATTTCTTTGAAGTTTTAAACATTCTAAAATTCGTAATTATATCAATACTCACTTACACGTTTACATATTTATATAAACTTACTTAATAAATGAATATCTGCTCCAGTTAGTAACTGATAAAATATATGAAAATTTCTGTCACCCGGTGACAAATTGGTAACTCTGGACTAGAAAAAAAATTTATAATAATAATAAATACAATTCAAGTCTTTAAAATAGTACATTTACGATAATCAAAATTATTACTCACTTTTTCCAGTAAAACTTAATAATAAAGACAATATAATTAATTTTATATACGAAAAAATTAATTTAAAAAACTTACAATGTGTTAAGTGTCCGCCAATAGGGTCACCTTTGTAATCAATTTCAATATCAATAAACTTTCCCTAGAATATACGAGTTAGTAGTAGTTCACGTACAAACTGTAATGTGTGGACTTACAAATCTTGAAGCATTATCATTTCTCGCAGTTTTCGCATTTCCAAATGCTTCTAAAAGAGCTCCCGCTTGTACTAAACGATCTTTTATTAATTTAATGCGAGCTGAATCCCCTGACACCAAAACAATAAATTGTAAAACTATACGAACTGCCTCTGTTTTGCCAGAACCACTCTCTCCTAGAAAGATAAAATAAATAGCTAATTCTGCAATAAGTGATGAAAAATATGTATACTTTTCCTATGAGTTGCATACAAGATTTTTTCTACTACCACTTGCAGTAAGTGTAAAAATATTAGTGTTAGTGTTATATATATATATATATATATATATATATATATATATATATATATATATATATATATATATATATATATATATATATATATTATAATAATAATAATAATAAACTAGCTGATACCCGCTTTTGGTAACGATTTATACTCGCGTTTTTATTTCATGGGCGCATTTCCGAGTGTTTACGAATACTCCCGAACCCCGGTCATTAGCAACACAAGCGCCGCACTCGAAACCAATGCAAATGCTTTTATGTAAGCTTTGAAAATTAATTATAAAAAAACTAGGCAAAATTATGAACTCTAACTAGTTCTACGATATCTCCGGAAGTTGAAAGAACATCTCTACAAAATTTGGCGTCCATATATAAAACAATGTAGATTTATATCGACATCAAACTTTTTATACGTACATATACAGCGTGTTCATCTGATTTTGTTTACTATTGCTATCTCGAGAACTATAAGAGCTACGAAGTTGGTTAAAATAGCAAACAATTTCTATTTTACTAGACGATTTTAATGAGCTTAAAATTAATTTCTTACAACCATAGTGGTTTTCAAACTGTGGGGACCGACTTTGTTATTTTAAATGGGAGCAAATATTTTTTATTTATTTATTAGATAGATAATATTATTCAGAATTCAATGCATAATATTTCCATACCCTCACATAACAAATTTTTTGAGAGTGCCACGAATGGAAAAAATGAATACATATTATTTTTCTTACATAGAATCAGAATGCCATGATCAATTAACAAAAGAAAATTCTAGGTAAAAAAAAAATTAACATGTATTAATTTTTTACTCTCATTTATAAGGCCCGAGCAATCACGTGAATTCGTTGGCCTTTATAAGCAGATTTATCTGCAGAGATATGGGAGCCCATGTCAGAATGACAGCTACTAATTATATGAAATACAATAATTTTTCAATCCAAATTTCATGATTTTTCAATTCCAATTGGTTTATTTTCCTTGACAAGCAAATTTCACACTCCTGGTGACATTGACATTCATTGAGATAATTAGTGTCATTCTGTTACATTTGACATTGATGGACATAATTATTAGGCGTCATTCTGACACGGGCCATAATTTCAAGATTTTCCAAGTTCCCGTTGTTAATTTATCACTAGGAGTGTGGAATTTAGTTGTTGAGGAAAATAAACTACATGGAATTGGAAAATTATGAAATTTGGAATGTAACATTATGGCATTTGATATAATTAGTAGCTGTCATTCTGACACGGTCTCCCATATCTGCTTATCAAGGCCAACAAAGTCACGTGACTGCTGGCGCTCTAGTCATATTTTAATAACGCATATTTGTTTTAAAAAAATCGTTAGGTAAGGTTATTTACCGGTTTCAGGACATTAATTCATTATTTACATGTACAAAAGTAGGCTGCTAACTAAGTAATAACTGTATCTGTATGGTAATATTGGCCGCGGTCAGCATAGCACAGCGCTGAGCACCGAAATTTGCCGAATACAGTTGCTGGACCAATCACATTCGTCCATTCATTGCGTTCGGCAAAACTTCGGCGCTCAGCGTTGCTAGCGCTGTGCCTTGCTGAACGCGGCCATTATTACCATACTGACTTTTCAACAACGGTCTACTTAATCAAAATAAAATAAAAGTATAATGCTCTTCATTAATACATACAGATAACGGTTCTGTATCGTTCTAAATACGGTTTACTTTATTCTAAATTAATAAACATGAGGAATAATGCATATCATTTGAATATTTGTCATATTGACATATGTCAAAAAAAAATGTTCTGTTAACCATAGCATTCTGAAAGTAGCATTAACGAGAGAATTTCAAAAAATAATATTTATTAATATAGTCTTCATTTTCTAAAAACCGATAAACTATTGAACAAACAACAGATGTTATGAATCATAACAAGCCTTAGATGTCTTTATACTGACATCTGCGGCAGTTATGATATATATATATACCGTGTGTCTGTCTTAAAGGTGTACATAGGAGATTAACATGGGAAATCAGTTCTTTGCAATTTGCTGCTCGCCTAATTATTTTAAGCAAAAACGCGTCAAATAAAAGTTTTAGCGCATAAAATTCTGCATCTAAATCAATAAACAAAATTACCTTTACATGCTTTGTAACGACAGAAATTAACTATGAAAATCTCGAAAATTACGTTGAAAATATCGACAGCCATGGAATTGAACAAAAAATAAATAAATGCTTGACGTTTTATCTGTCACAACGTAAGTTAACTCATTTGACGTTTCTGACAATTTGATAAAACGTTAAGCATTTATTTATTTTTTGTTCAATTCCATGGCTGTCGATATTTTCAACGTAATTTTCGATATTTTCATATTTAATTTCTGTCGTTACAAAGCATGCAAAGGTAATTCTATTTATTGATTTAGATGCAGAATTTTATGCTCTAAAACTTTTATTTGACGCGTTTTTGCTTAAAATAATTAGGCGAGCAGGAAATTGCACAGAACTGATTTCCCATGTTAATCTCCTATGTACACCTTTAAGATAGACACACGGTATATATATATATATATATATATATATATATATATATATATATATATATATATATATATATATATATATATATATATATATAACATTCCTAGGTATGTTAATAGCTATTACCGGTTTCAGGAGATTAAGCCTTTGTTTACATGTACAAAAGTAGGCTGGTAACTGTATTTGTACGATAATATTATTACCATACAGACTTGTCAAGAACAGTCTACAAAATAAAAATAAATTAAAAGTATAATGCTGTCCATTAATACATACAGGTACCGTTACTGAATCTTTCCTAAACGGTTTACTTTATTCTAAAATCATAAAAATTATGTCAAAATAATTGTTCTTTTTATCATAGCATTCTGAAAACAGTATTATACTTCGTTTCACGTAAAATGTGTCCATACATATTTCATGTTGCACGCCTATGCATACGAAATGCAATGAAATTATCTGCAAGTAATATTGAATCAGACGGCTCACAAATGACCTTGAATAGTCATCTTTCGTGAATAATAGTTTAACATAGAAATTGTTTGCTAATTTAACGGACCTCGTAGCTCTTATAGTTCTTGCGATAGCAATAGTGGACAAATAAAATGACCAGCCTGTATATGAAATAAAGTTATTTGATACAACAAAAAAATATAGTCTACTTTTTCATTCGTGCGCAATAGTGGGCAGTCATTTTTTTTAAATAATACCTTTCCGCACTGACATACTTTTCCACGCTGAGTGCAAAAAAATAATTTTCTTAGCCAAACCATAATAGAAATAAAATAAATAACGCAAAATTGTAAAAAAAGAACTATATTACAAATAAACAAATAGCTATACGAGTCCAAACTCATAATATTTCGGCCGGTTTACATTTTCGGCAAATAAATTATAAAACCTACACAAATGGTGAAAAATTTCTAGAAATTTCTTTTGACTAGCTTAAAATATAAATTTTAAACTAACAAAAACTGAATATGTTATTCAAGTATTCCGGCATTTAATATTGAGTTACATGGCCTTTATTAGAGATACTAGCTTTAATTCTATTAGGCATTGTTTCCCTACTTTTCTGTGAGTATTGTCTCACATGTCTTGCAAGGTAGATTTTACTGTACGCATTGGATTTTTACAAAGTTGTTTCTCATTGTACCAAAAATTCTCGATAGAAACTAAGTCTGGACTAGATGACCATTCAAATTCCGGTCGAATTATTATCACCCGTCATTTGACACACAGTTTTTTTTTTTTTAAGTTTTAATTCTATATTTAAAGTAGCCGAGAGAATTTTGTAGAAATTTCTAATTTGTGTAAGTTTTATAATTTGTAGAAAATGTAAACCGGCCGAACTATTATGAGTTTGGGGTCGTACATAGCAATAAAATTCTTACCGGACACAATTATACACTGGTCTTCGTTCCTATCGTTCAACCATCTATATGCAGTTCCAGCAATGGCATAACTAAAAAAATTCGTATAGATTTTAATAAAATAAAAAAATCACAATTTCTATCTTACATGTGGGGTGGAAGTTGAAAAGGCCCCCTCGTTTTATAAGCATGTACCAAGTCAGTGGAATAAAGAACTAATTTCTTGTACGGATTCACAGACAACAGTACGTTTCCAATATAAGTGTAGATGTGGTCCCTCTTAAACCTCTGGTGAAGATTAGCTATGAAACTTTCCTCAGAAAGTGGTTCTAGTAGTACTGAATCCCACGCACCGACCTCTTGTTCGAGACTTAGCATTGCTGCCACACCGCCACCCCGACACACTCGGCCGCTTCCGCGGCATTTAGTCTTCACAAACTTCTGCACTGAAAGAAAAATCCCGCAATCAACATATATGAATTCAACAACATGTAAACGGGACATGAGATAAGAATTCCACCTGTTTCATTGAATATATACTCGCATTGAAGTGTTATAGGTTGTCAACAACAGTTTTAGAGCTTTTTGAGCCACTCGGACACAGCGGTGCTTTTTGGATTGTAAATATGTACAGGACTTGAACCTACAACCTGTGTCTTACTAAAAGAACATGTTAACTATTCAAAAACTATTGCCCGTTATTATTTACTCTCCGTACATAACAATGAACAAATTGATTAGGTTACACATTGCGGAATATGGATATAATTCATATCTCAAGTATCTTTACCAATATCGAAGATAATCGAAAATGATGATATTAAAATTAAATTATCTGATCTTTATAAGACAATTTAAGTAATCCGATAGAAATAACATAAATGAAATTGGCTCACCTTTTGCTTATGAATATCATTATTTTGTTACTTATAAACAATTTCATTTTTAAAAAGGAATATAGTGTAACTTATATCAAAGTATTTTACAAAACATTATCTTCGTTTTTCCTTTTCACATACACAAATGAGTTACAAATGACAACTTAAACATTAATATGAAGTTTGCTAGGAAGTAGGAAGTACACATTTGTAATGTGAATGTGTTATGTTCATATGTCACTGTTGCAAAAAGTAGAAAAATTATTTACAATTTTTTTTAAAAAAAATTAAATTTATCTTTCTTTAATATTTATCATGCTACTCATTATTAATCATAAGCAAAGAAGAAAGTATGATTCATGCAACGGAAACACTTCATTTAAGTACAGTCTGAGCAAGTAATTCATTAAAAATATAAAACAATAATATGTACATGATTATAAATTATGTTATTTCTTTGAATAAGTTAGAAATTCGTATTACGTGCATATTAATTATATTCATATTAATATTATAAAAAGAAAGCTTATCTGTAAGCCTCCTGTCTGTAAAAGTTAGTAACGTCAATACTTTATCGGACTGTACTTTCTAAAATATGTACAATATGATTGGTTCTCGTACTAGCTAATTTATTTTTTGTTTTTCTAGTTACATTTGAATATGCACAAAAGCAAGGTGGTTTCTTGCTGTACCCCGAACTTGAACTTGTGAAGTAGTGAGCTTTATAATTTCTTTTTTTAGCAATAACTTAAACAGTTTAAGTGCATTTCGAATGAACAAGGTGCAAATTATTTACTAATTTTTAAAGTTTTTAAACAATGGCTTCTGCTGGAAACGAAGGAAAACCTACAATAATAATATTAGGCGGTAAATACAATTTTGCTTTATCTTTTACCACACCCAATTGATAACATATCAACAAGATGTAATAAGCAAATAAATACATTTATGTTTGTTTTAGGTATTTCAGTTTTATTTACATTTTAGTATTTATAACCTATTTTTTGTTGCCATGATAACATTAATTATTTGAACTTTTTTGTATTTACAGGTTGTGGATTTATTGGAAGAAATTTAGTAGCGTATTTAATTTCTAATAAGTTAGTAAGTGCAATAAGATTGGTAGATAAAGTACCACCTCAGGTTGCATGGCTCAACGAAACACACAAATCGTTTATAAATAATCCCCTCGTTGAATTTAAAAGTGCAAATCTTATTAATTTAGGTAACGAATTTCTCTTATTTATTATTTCGATCTTTTGGTGTACTAAACATTTTAGATTCATGTGAACGAGCATTTTTGCCCACGGAAAACCATTCTTGGGACTATGTTATTAACTGTGCTAGTGAAACTAAATCAGGGCAGACTGATCCAGTATACCAAGAAGGAATATTTAATTTGAGTATAAACTGTGCAAAACAAGCAGCAAAACATAAAGTTAAACATTATGTGGAAATTTCATCAGGGACTGTGTATTCTTCGGATAAAGTAATAATACTATTTTAGTTTCATATATTTTATAGTGTTATAGATTTTTTAACAGGTGGCCCATAAAGAAACTGGTCCAATTGAGCCGTGGACTTACATTTCTAAATGGAAAAGCCGCGTTGAAATTGAATTGAAAAACATACCGGGATTACGGTACACTATTTTACGGCCCGCTGTTATTTATGGTATTGGCGACCGATGTGGCCTAAGTAAGTACAAAATAAGGGAAAAAAAATCTATCTTTTAATAAAATATTAATTAATAATTACTTTATAGCACCGAGGCTAATAATCGGTGCAGTTTACAAACAGCTAGGCGAAACAATGAAATTATTGTGGAATGCAAATTTAATGTTGAATACCATACATGTTGAAGACCTTTGCAGAGCTATTTGGCATGTATGTGGACGTGAAGACACTTTAAATGAGGTGTATAATGTTGTAGACGACGGAAATACCACACAGGGTGTCGTCACCGACATTGTTTCTGAGTTATTTAATATTAATCATGACTATTGGGGAAATACGCTTTCGAATATCGTCAAGGTAAGATAGAAAATAAGAAATATTTATTTTTACCACTCACGGCAAAGTATTATTTTCAATCCTCTATTACTACTTTGAATTAGATCTGGATTACCGTGAAAATGTACACCTGAAACTTCCTCTTAAGAACGAAGTGAAATATGTACTACAAATCGGTGTGTTTATGTAAAATTACAGTAATTTATTTTTGGTGAATTACGGTAGTAATTTACCGATTAAATCAAAGCGGAATTTAAAATTATTTATTATTGTAACTCGTAAAATATTTTAAGTTACAGTATTAGTTATTTTTGTAATAAGTGCGGAAAATTAGTGATTCTGAAACGAATGCAAGTTTTGAAATTTCAGAATCAGGCTTTCTACATGAGTTGCAAACTATATTTTTCTGCAGCTTTCTACAAAATAAAATTCAAAATTGTTTAATTATTTGTCGCACTAGTGTGAGAATAGACTATTTCTCGTTCAAAAAAAAAAAAAAAATGCAGAAATTTAAAACTGTATTTTTTATATAATTACAAAATTTAAAACATGTTTTTCTTATGATATAAATATAATATTTGATATAAAATTTCTCTGGTAAATTACGGTAATTTATTTGTTAATTTATTCGGTAATTTACGCTTTTACATTCCTGCTAGCAACATTAATCAATTATTGACTTTTATGTTTAATAAAAAATATAAATTACCTAAAACCTATTAAATATTAATTATACCAGCAAAAATTGTATTTTTTTATTCAGGCGGATTTATCAAATGTAGTGGACGAAGTGAACGATAAACATCTCGGTCCATGGGCTGAAGCATGTAGAAGAGACGGCATAGATAACACTCCACTAAGTCCATACATGAGTGAGGAATTATTGTATAATAAACATTTGTACTTAGACAGCGAAAAATTAAAATCTATTGGTTTTAATATTACAATTCCGAAGGTTACTAAAGAAAATCTTGCAAAGGTAAGATTTTTTTTATTATAGCTTAATTTGAAAAATATTTTTATTATTTTTTTCTAGATTATCGAAGATTATGTACTTATGAAAGTGTTCCCCCATTCCTTGGCTCCATAATATTGTGATAGCATCTTGCACTTTTTGGTGCTAAGTCGTTCAGGGTGCCTATATTTTTATACTTGTTTAGAAATTGCTCAAAATTTTAAGATTGTCACTAGTTTTTGACAACATAATTAAGAATTTAGATATTTTTATGTGAGGTTTACAAAGGCCTGTTATAGTTAGCTTTAATAAGATAAGGAATAATTTGCTTTAATGTTAAAGTGATGAATATTTACAAATGAATAAGCAATATTGAGGCACTACTGTTGTACGCCATTGGGTTATAAAAGGTGATAATTTTTTTATAATTGTTCCAAATAGACATAATATTATTTTTATAAGAATAGTAGAAACGACTATTTGATTGTATTGATTTATATTTTCAAATATTCTTAAATTTTGTATCGTACTTAACAGTATCTATATGGTTGTACTGTAAAACTTGTCTGTGAGTAGGTAGGAACAAATTATGAAATAGATACTACTTATTATTTTCATAACTATATTTACTCTATACATCACAACTATTTTTATGCATGAAAATTTAAAGATCTTTATTTTAGCTTAAATATTGTTTGATTAAAAATAACGAATGTATTTGTTACTATTCTTTACATTCCAATTTATATTATAAATATTTTGTAAGTAAGCTTTATTGCATCAAAAAGCAAATAAAATTTGCGAAAATATTCCTTTAATTAGTGCCAATATTTGAAGTTTAGTCATGGTCAGCCATTTGCTTCATGTGATTTTACACATAATTTATAGTGAATATATATTATGTTCTCAATGTTCACTATTTTATGCGCAAATAAATAATTTTTATGTCACAATTTGTTTTATTGAAAATTATAAATATAAATCGCACTTGCACGAAGTGTTACACATAAAATATTTATAAAACACTTATTGTTTTTATGGTTTCCACAATCTAACTAGACCATCTTCGCTGTATGAACACAAAAGGTTTTGATGCGGATGGTGTGACAATCCAATCACATCTTTTTCGTGTATCTGTCACAATAATTTCATTTAAACACAGCATTTACAAAAAAAAAAATTACTTACGTTCAATGTACGTTCCAGTTTTCCAGAATTAGTAGAGAAACAGTATAACACTAAATCTTCTCCTACACAATATATCCAATCCCCTCTAGGTGAAACTGTAGCACACACAAAATCACCGCCCTCACGTTTACCGCTTGAAAATGATCGCACAATCTAAGAAAAGCAAAATTTTGTTTACAATATTAAATTGATATAGAAATTATTACCTGTCCCTGCATATTCATAATAACAACGGTGTTACTTCTGTTACAAACAACAAAATGATCGGGATTTTTCGCCATACTGTGAATACTGTTCACTGCAATATCAGCAGCGCCTAAAGATTTGAAAGTGTTGCTGCATTCTGTTGTTTTGATGCTCCAGACTTTCACAGTACCATCAGAAGAAGCGCTAAAGGAATTTTATTAAAATTTCAGTGAAATAAAAAATTATATATTTACCTTATAATATTATGACCATCTTGGGTGTACGTTACTTCATTTACAAAAGAAGTATGTCCGCGAAATTCTTTTAAAGTTTTGCCGGATTTCAAACCATGTATTCTAAAAATAAACAATAAGTAAACCAATACATACTTTCATTACAGGATCATGCTCAAATTATAAAGAATAAGAAAATCAATTAGGCCGTGGGAAACAAAATTCGTAAATAATTTTAATCAGTTATTTATCGTTATTTGAAATTAACTTGCGAAAGTTAAGTTAGTTGGAAGTTAATCAAATATCGATGTAAGTGAAAATTTGTATTTAACCAAAAAGCATTTTATTCACGCTTGGAAGAAAAAAATAGTAAAGGGTGAAGGTTTTCATCTGAAGAAGAGATGAATGCTGCAATTTATAATTCTTTTGAAGCATTATGCTTTCTAAAAGAAGATTTGTTGGGAGCCTTAAGAAATGGAAGGAAAGAATGGTGAAGTGTATTATTGTGGAAGGTAACTACTTCGAACTAGAGATGGGTCAATTCCCGAAATTTAAAGAGACGGGAAAATTCCCAGAAATTTTCCCGAATTTTTATTAAGGAAATTTCCCAAGGAATTTCTTATATAAAGGAAATATTCACAAAACATTAAATGAGTAATTGAAAAGTATCGTACTAAATTTCACAAGTACTTATATTTACTTTTAAAAAAATAAACCAGAATAACAATTTATTATGAAGGAACCATAATTTACACGAAAAATGAACAATTTTATATATTTAATAATTTAATAACTATTTACAACCGCTTGAACCAAACATCAAGGCCAAATATACGGGAAATTTTCAAAAATTATATTCACGAAATTTTCCAAAAAAAAAATCCGGGAAAAAAGTTACAAAATTTTTTCCCGTAAATCGCGGATGAAGGAATTCCCGGGAATTTTCCCGAAGAAAAAACAAATTCCCGGCGGGAATTTTTCGGCGACACATCACTACTTCGAACATGTTTAAAATGAAATTCTAAAAATTATGAACCATGTGTCTATTCACAATAGTTCTAGCGTGATTCTCTTATTAATTACTGCATACCTGATTGTGTAATCGAATGATGCACTCAAAATTTGGCTGTTATCTCTTGAAAATTGTAAACAAGTAATACCTTTCGAATGAGCCTTTTCAAATTTCCTTAAACACTGTCCAGTACTAATCCTCCAAACTTTAATTCTCCCGTCTTGTGAACCAGATGCCAACATTTCGCTATCACGGGAAAATGTTAGGCATAAAACTGCTTGCTCCATCATCATAAAATTGTCCTAAATATTTATATAAAAAAAAATGATTCCTTATAAATTATTTATATTTAACTCACCTGTGCTTGGTACTTCAAATCTTTTCTAACTTTACCGGTTGTAAAGTTCCATACTTCAATGAATCCGTCTACACTGCCAGTTACCAAATACTGGCCATCGGGAGAAAATCTTGCACATTCAACGTGAGATTTTTGTCCAAATTTAATTTGTTTGGACATTTGAGTAGGGAATTGTTCATCTTCTTGGTCCCTTATAGCTGCTTTTCCTCGAAATAAATCGATAGTTGTACCTGTGAGATAAACACGGTTAGTATATAGTACCGTGAAGTTTAAATATTAGACAATTACTATTAATTAAAATAATTGTTTATTAAACTATAATGAAAATTGCTATTACTAATATTAAAGAATTATAAAAAAGTAATTAAGACTAAAACTACAATTAACTAGATAACACTAACACTATTTATTTAACCAATTAACACTACTATTTATTTCTACGATATTATTAATTATTTAATTCACTACGCGTTCCTATCTTAGACTGCCAGGCTGTTGCAGACTCTTGTAGACTGTTTACGCGATATTTATATCACTATATTTATGTCGCTATATACTTATATCACGTTCAATTGTCCGCCTACCGATCTCCATAGCGTCTATATACTCAAATGACTCAACAGCGTCTGTAAATTCAACTGCTCGGACAGAAGTCACACCTTTCACCTCACTGTCTGTCTATTCGTATAACTAACCTTCTCCTTCCACAGCCTCAGTATCACCAACTATCCGTAAGCCACAATACTTCAACACCAATGTCGAGTATCCTCTCCAACTCGCTGTTACTGTCCTTGTATACCTAGCTTCACAATACTCGTTCACATCCACAGCTCTCCCAGTATACCAGTAACTTCCAGAGTACCTACTCCACTCGACACTTTACTGAATACGCTCACTACGATACTGCTGTGCTTCTCAAACTCACTAACACTCTATGTGAATATCTCTATGTCTCTGAATGTAACTAACTATGTAACTAACTTACTCCCGAGCATAGCTGCGTCCCTTATACAGCTACCATTAACTTCCAGAGAGCTCTAGCATGTTCGACCATATAATAACAATGAACACAGAAGGTTCAGGCGACCGGAAGTAATTAAACACGTCGCGGCTTGTTTGTTTACGTAGCTCGGCTGCTAGCGCGATTGAGTCATCGCTATACTTAGACGCTTGTGCAGCGTAGCAGCGGGGCTCACACGTTACAATATTTACAGATGGCCGCTAAATTACAAAATAAATTCAAATACTCACCTGGTGGAAGTAAACCTTGATGTTGTTGCCACTTTAAAGCTTGACCCAACAAAGCTAACAATCTTGAAGATGGTACAACTGAAACTTCTCCGGAAAGAGCATGGGCAATAGCGGCACGACGCTTTTCTTTACTACTGCCGTCTGGATAAGCTTCTCTCGGATCAAAATATGATCTTGCCAATAAATTTTCTACAAAGAAACAAATCATAACACATTTAAACAAAATTATTATAACTCACCTAAATGAATATATCTTTCGGGCTCATGCTGTTTCATCATAATCATAGGATCTGTTTGTCGTAATAAAGATCGGGCGGCACCTAGTTCTCTTAATTCTATAAGTTCTAGAACCACCTATACACAGGAACACAATATTATAAAGTATACGATGTTAACAAATACTCGAAATCTGTCATACAGTATTTATTGAAGTGATAACTTCTTATGGGAGGTGAACCGCTAAGGAATTCAGACCTAGCGATTAAAATTTTTCCCCAGTCCAACGCCCAAGCTGCCGCAGAGAGATGGCAAGCCATTGCGCATGCATCTCTCGGTCTTTCTAACTACATTTTGTTTTTAATATTTTATACGCTGTTGTATTCGTATATAATACTTATACGATAAATTACTTTAACTTAAAATAATCGGGACAAAGTTATTATTTCTATCAGGCGGGCATCCCGAGAAGCACACTTTTTTCTTAGAAAACCTACATTTCGATACACACTTGTAACTTCATTAGGGTAAGATCTTAATTCGCTCTTAAATTCTCAAAATCGGATTTTGAGAACGAACAGGTGTGTACGTGCTTTTTGCACATTTTTGTACGATTTAAACGAATGTATTTATGTGTACATGAGTGTATGTAAAAATCTTACCCTGATGAAGGTATAACTGTGTTCGAAATATCGGCTTTGCAAGAATAAATGATGTACTTCGAATAGTTGTTAACACCTAATCTACACCACAGTCGAGAATTTTATACACATTTATAAAGTATAAGGCCTTACCTGTTCGTAAAGATCGATTAATTTCTTGTCTGGTAATTTTAAAGACTGTATGGATTTGAGAACAGTATCCCAATGACCATTGTTTATATCAGCTACAAATCCATCAACACTGTCTACAGTATTTAAAGAAACTCCTGTTTCTTCCTACAAAATGATTAGTTTTATAAGATAAGTTTAGAAAACACAAATATATAATTCACCTGTAAAGTCTGTAATGTTTTGATTAAATTTGACTCTTTTAAATATTGTTGTATGAGTCGAACAACACTAAAAACATATTTATAAGAACATTTCAAGGGTTAATATTTTATACTTACTCTGCAGATTCTATTTCTATAGACATATTGAGAAATGTGTTTGAGAAGAAATCAAGATGTTTTCTATCCTTCTAAACAAAACTAACCTATATTATTTCTTAAACAAAACGACAATGTTCTCAACCCAACTATACGAAAACTAGAAAGTGTTGCCACATTTGCCAGAAGTAACTAACTAAAAATTATATACGAGGGGAGTTTTTTATGTTATCTACATATCTATGAAAACAATATGCTATCGCGTTAATTTTCTTATGCCAAGTTTCTGTGACATTTTATAGTGTCATCTCCAAATTTGACTCCAATCGCATCATAAAATTTCTATAGGGCGTAAACAGATACGTGACTCGAGCGACCTTGAAGTGCTTGGAATAAGCTGATTTATGTGCGCGTTTCACTTTGACAAGAACAATATCAATTTGACAAGACCAATGTCGACTTATTTTGATTTTGACTAGTAATTTGTTAATATTTTACAAATTCCAGGCAGTAAAACACATGAACTTAAAAATAGTAACATTTTAACAGTTCAAAATTAAATGATTAAAATAAGTCAAAACATTGGTCTTGTCAAAGTGACATTGTTCATGTCAAAATGACACGCGCACGCATATCAGCTGATTAGCACTTCAAGGCTGCTCGAGTCAAGTGTCTGCTAAGGCACGGAAGATCACGTAACCTATCATATGTTTGTCCCTTTCTCACTTCAGACCTTCAGACTCGATCTTCAGCTCTGTTCCATGCTAACTTCAGACTGTACTTTATAACGCAGTACGCATGCGTCAGTTTGAATAGTTGTCTCTCTGCTCCTGTGTCTGCACCTGCATCTAAGCTCTGCACATGAACTACGAGTAACAGGTTTGCGCAGCTTCAAGCATATCAGAGTTTACCGACATACCAACAGATTTTGTTTGTTAGCGTTTTTGAGAATTTTCAAATCAGTTCTCAGAACTTTAGATTTCTTCATTTTAAGTTTAAGGGACGTAAATAACTCTGTCTATCCACATTAATATATTAATAATATGTCGTGTTTTTGGGTTCTGGTAACCTAAAAAATGTCTTTCAAACGGGCGATTCCGGCCGCTTCACGCGATATTTCACGAACATCTTCGAGATAAATAGAATCGTTATTATAAGTAAGGGTAATATGTTTTGTTTAATCGAAAGGGTAATATCAAACTTAACTGAATGATAGCTTAAATAGCTAATTAAGTAAGATATTGGCGACAAAATGAACTGCTTAAAATTGTGGCAATAAGGTTCACTTTGAAAGATGTGTTCAACGGTAGCACAGTAGTTTAAATGAAGCGCGCCGCATACGTTACCGGCCATTTAAAAGTGAAAAATTTGACAGCACGATTGGTTTTTAGGTTTTTGTTTTACAAGTCAGAAATCGTGAGTTTCAAATGCTATTCGACCGCCATGAACAAGAGGTATACCTTGTTCCATTTAAGCCATTCAGTATTGCGGAGCATAGGGAATAGTTTTGACATCTCTGATTGGCTGAAATTGGAGACAAGTTTATCCAATGTAATTTCGGCTACTTCAGATTTGCGCTGTTGGCAGTGCCATCTACTGAATGGCTTAAATGGAATAGAGCATAGAAAGATTTCTTGTCCTCTTCAACGACAATGTTTCCAACTAACTATACAAAAAGAACCAGATATTTAGTGAATTTCCCTAAAATCGTTCATATGTGTCATCTGTCAAACATTCACAATTTCAAGTTTTTCAATGTACACTTTCATTTTTGTTGCTTTTATGTAATTCTTTAATTTTACACATTTAAAATACTTTATTATGTTCGACGGAATAACCGACGATGATGATGCTTTTTTTACACCGGTACCAAGGTATACACAGCTAAAGCTTAAACTTTGTTTACAGACCTTTTATTTATTATAAATTAATGTTTATACAGTTCCAATTTGGCATCTTTATTTGGTGTTTCCGTGGCTCAACCAGATACATCATCTGGCAATACTTCTTTGACCTATACTGCTCCTGTACAACCAGCCAAAAAAGATGATGCAGCCAAAAATATTTCTAAAAGTAAACATCAGAGCTCTGTCATAGTGTTTAAAGAAGTTCATGCTTTTAAAATGTAATTATACCTAATTTTGTGAAATTAATTATTAATTCTTTTTTTTCTCGTAGAGTGGACAAAAATTATTTAGATCAGAGAAAATGTGGTTTAGCATTAATAGGAAACGATATTGTACAAGTTTATCAATTATTATTATACAAACAGAAAAACGATATAATTAGCTCAACTAAAATAAGTAAAGAATTCCATTTTATAATTTTAAATGATAATTATAGTTCTTTCTGCGATGATCAAAAACAAAACTGGACTATTCATTTTAATTCCGAATCAGATATAAGTGAATTTATTTCCACATTAGAATCTCGCGGTGGGAAAATTGTACACAATGAAAAAGATAAAAAAGGAGGAGCGAATTCAACAGCAAAACCTCCAGAAACCAAAGACACAGATAAAGAGTTACCTAAACAAATAGATTGCGATAATCAATCGGATACATCTAGCAGTAATGTAAAAGCAAATATTTTATCTCGTATGGCTAAAATGGGACAGAAATTATTACCAAATACTAGTATTTCTGATGGAACTGATTCAGACACGGATCGAGAAAAATCTTTACATAATAAAAGTAGAAAAGTGAAACGTAATACTAACACAAATTCTCCAACATCTTCAACAAATACGGCAGCTGAAATCGTGAAGAAACCATCAGTAAATTTACCTCCTCGAACTAATACAATGCTAGGCCAACCCTATATACAACCATTTGGTCAGCGATACTCCATTATAAATGGTATTCCTGTTATACAACCAGTGTACGGACAAATACCTGCAGAACCAAATAACTCACAAGCACAGTTCACGCCAATACCTACGAGTATAGAACCAAATACATCATGCCACTCTATACTCCCGGTAGAAAATGTTTCATCTCCAGTGATGTATAATCAACTTGTACCACCAGCATACGATCAGTTACAGATGTATTTCACCGAAAATAGAACACATAATAGTGAAGTGCGGATGAACATTTTAAGATTGACTAACAAAATGGAAGAAGTTTTAGACAAAGTACAAAAAATAGACATTAATAATTCTTCAAGTGATAGTAAGGACAATATTTTAAAAGAAGAAAATGAAAAACTGAAATCTCATATCAAAAAGTTGCAAGATGATCTTCAAATAAGTAAACAGGAACAACAAAAACTAAAAGACGAATTCACGAAAAAAGAAGAAACATTATTGAAAGCAAATAACGAATTACAAAAGAATGTTGAGAAACAAAAAGATAATGAAAAAGAATATGAAGATAAAATAAAAGACTTAAAATTAAAAATCCAAGAATATGAAGAAGCTTCCGTTGATAAGACGCAAGCTGATGGTGATAAAACGAATGAAAGAAATGAAAAAGTAAAAGAATGTGTGAAGAGAATAATGAATAATCTGTATTTTGAAATAAATGATGAAATTCAAGACGACGAATCTGCTCTCGGGAAGGATATAAAAAATATATTGGCGCAGAAAATTAGAGATAATACGTACAGTATAATATCAGCTGTGAATGAACTTAGTGTATCAAAATAAAATGTAAATACTAAAAATAAGTGGTAAATACATTATAAATTGTGCTTTATATATTCTATTTTTATTAAATATAATCAATTATTTTGGAAATAACTGCAGTATTTTTGTCTTATACGTAAAATAATGTAAGTTGCTGTTAATCATAAACTAATATATTATGCCATACAACGAAATAAAACAGAAAAAAATCATAAAGGAGACGTGTGATTTAATTTAACAATATTACCAAATTTTATTATAAGGATTTAATTTTTATAATTTAGAAATTCTAAGTGTAGTATTTGTCACATTTTAGCGCATAGTTAATTACAAATGATTAAAGAATGGGAATGGTTGAAATTACATCAGTAAAAAATATGTGAGTTAGATGATATCTAAGTCTTGAAACTAGACCTGATAAGTTTTTATAACTAAAACTGTTATCATGCACAGCACAAGTAGAGAAAGTTCAAAACGTTACAGTAATATTATGCACTGATCACAATCATAATTTCTGTACTTAATATTTCATAACAATCGTATTTTATGCATATAGCTTTTCATTTTTAAATAATCTATTCTTTATCATTATAATGAGGACTAGTAAACAAAAATAATAATAAAATTCAATTACATATTTTAAACGCAAATAAAAATTCATTCCTTCCCACGAAATTTTGTACACGATTAGTTTTATATACATATTTAGAAATGAAAAGCCCACAGCAAAACATTTGACCGTACAACACTATAATATTCACACATCACACTTATTATTGGTTCAGGTGCTAGTGTCTCCATCGCAAGGGATAACATAGACAATTTCATTCTAGCAACAAGACACGAGTTTTGAACACAAGAGTGATTAGGAGCACGGGACAAAATGCAAATGTGATCTCCTTTCTTATTCAGGTTGCAAATCTTACGACGATTATCCAACTATCTTAAGTACAATAAATCAAAATTATACTTAATCCATTTATGTATAATACTTTTCTGTAAGGGGAATATTTAAATTTAACGAGAAATATAATTCTGGTTAAATTTGAAAGCTCCTCACATAAAATATGAAATGAATTATTATTGTTTTATCATTGCTCTTACGAGTCCATTACAACTGAACTGAATGCGTAAATCCGTCAATAAGCAAAATCTGGTCTAACACAAAATATCCGAATACAAATATAACACTAAGTTTATTTTGAAAATTCAGTTGTAACAGATAAATGTATTTTTATAATTTATTTTGTCATTTTGTATCTATTTAGTTCTCATCTTTAAATATATAGTATAATACATGTGCTTTCCAAGTTCCATTGTTTTCTAGATATAATAAATTAATCAGTAATAAAATTTCAACCTTTATAACTTACACAGCGGTTTGCTACAACTACATGCAGTTCATTTTATTTTTATAAATTATAATACACTACACACTGACAGTTCAAAACGAAAACCACTTCCATATTATGTTCAGGCCACTACCACTGAGAATACATTGATGAAACGGTGTTGATCAAGCACTGTTACTAACTAGCATAAGAAGATCTATACAGAAGAGAAAAAGACATACTTGAACCGCCAACGCGCCCTATACACGAACAAGCTTTTTGCGATTTTGAAATTTTAAAATGTCTTGAAACCATGAAGGGGAAAAACGTTTCACTTGTGAAATAAACAGTTCGTCACTAGGATTACTAACACTTTATATCTTTATCTATTCCTTGCTTGCGATAGCTTCGTCCTTGTTCACGTTGTCCTTGCCGAGTTCCGAGGTCTGGTTCGCCGCGGTTCCTCCAGCAGGCACGCTCACCTTGTTGATGGCGACGTTACTTGCACTGATTGCTGCCGACGACCCGTTCTCGCTCAGTTTCGAATCGTCAGGTTTATCTGCTTGGGACGATGAGATGCCGCCGCCTGCTACGAGGAGCAGTGTTAGTTACGGATTGCGATTCTATAAAGATATCATGCTTGGCATGCAGGTAACATACTGAGTTCATACTACCTTGTCCGCCATAATATTGCCTCTGTGGTCCGCGGGAATTCTGGTTGTGTGTCGGCCGGTGACGGTTAGATACATTCCCACTGTTTTGCATAGCGCTGTTTAGAGATGGTTGAAAGTTTACAGGTCGCTGGATTGGAGCTGGGTATCTTGTCGGTGGCTATAATAACACAGTGCGTTATACAACCTAAATTGAGATAATTTTTTAATCATTCAACAGCATTTGTGCTCAGAAACGTTATCTCTGAAAAAATTTATAAAAAACGTATACTCCCATTCACAGCATTTCATTGATTATTATAATTTATAAGATTGTAATATAAGTATTAGTTCCTAACTTACTATTTGCGCTGATTGTTGATTGTTCACTGATTGATAAGCTGAAACGTACTTGTGCTGCGTCGGGCTAGATTGTGGAGGAGGTTGTTTGCAATTTTGTCGAGATTTTGGGGATGGTATTTGTGGTGCTGAAAAAAACAATTTTTAATACTACATTCGCTCCCCTTACCAAAAATTAATAAAATACTTGAATAGCACAAAGCTTTACATTTATTAAAGACGTCTATACAAATAAAATATCTTACAAAGGAGACAATACAAATATATACGAAATTAAAACAGTAAATCAGACTTGCGTGTGTAAATATACAATTTCAATAACAATATAAAATAGATACAAGTGCTCTATGTAGTTACATTACTGTATAATTTTAAACAGAACACGCAAATAATTGTGAAGACTTTACAAGTAACACACAAAATGTGACCAGAAAGTGTTAACAATTAAACCAACAAATAATAACAATATGAGTATATCCCATTGTTTAAATATTAAAAATTTGCGATGAAGATTAATTATAGTAATTTTATATATTAGTTACGTACTATTACACGTTATAATTTTTTAAAATTAATTTTAAAGTTTGTGAAATAGTTCACAATTATATTTAGTAAACGTGTATATTATTCAATATAGTAATAATTACAGAATCAAGATGTTCACCAAAAGGTTCAGATTACAAATTACTTTAGTCAAATTTAGAATAAAAATAAATTTAAATTGTGATAAATAAATAAAACAAATTATTCTCAACTAAAATTTGAACGAAAACCAACAGTATAAATCACATTAACAACAGAACGAAAATTTGTGAACATAAGTATTTAAATCTAAAAAGATTATATATAGAACTATGAGTAAGCATGCTCTACTGACAGATTACAAAACTTAAAATATTCCAAGTTGTTAACCCAACCCTGTGGAAGAAAAACCCTCAATCCACAAGCGAAGCCACATAAAACGAGATTTTATTTACCAGAATTGAAGACCGAAGCGAGCACGTCTTGCTGGTTGGCGCCCGGGGACTTGAGCTGCTGAGACCTGGAGCTCTGGTCAGTGATGTGTTGTGTGCCAACGCCCTTTAGGTACGTGGGATTGGGTAGACTTGGAGAACGGAATTGTTGTTGGGCAGTTAGTGCTGCTGCCGCTGCCATTTGCATCGGGGACGACAAGAATTGCGAACCAAAGCTCTGCAGGCCTGCGGCATTGGCGTGGGACTGATTATGCGTCCCGAATACGTTACCCTGCAACCCGAAACTGGTCTGATGTTGATGCAGAGGAGCTGATTGAATTGTGGAATTGCCTGGTTGTTGATAGAAACCAGTTTGGGCGCCTAAGAACATAATAAACGAAGGCAAATAAATAATGTAACATCAAGATAAAGTTATCGTTAAATTACAATATTTATTCTTACCGGCGGATCCAGAATAATAGGATGAAGAAGGCTGAAGTCCCGGAACAACGCTATTCTGAACGGGTCCGGTTGGACCGCGTTGCAAAACTCCTGTTCCAGATAAATAGTTCGCCTGTATATTAGGATCATATGGGATGTAAAGCTGCTGTCCTTGTTGAGATTGTTGTTGATAAGCCTGGCCTACTGCACCTGCTTTAGTACCTATATACCCACAAAAATAGGTAAAATAATATTTAGCATAAAATAAATAAAAACTTACCTATAGCACTGATCTGCTGAGTGGATGGTTTAACAGTCGCTGACATGAGCGAATGAGAATTAGAAGTAGACGATATCAGAACAGTGCTAGGGTTGTTTGTAAGTTGCTGGGATTGTCCGAATGGTCCAGTTGCAGCCTAACAAAAAAATCAAAATCGTTATTAACAAAGAAAAATTTATAAAAAATAAATAAATATAAATAAATCTTCGCGGCTTATTACTCATTTCTGGGTGTGCCAATGTGCTTCAATTCAGATATCTGTAAAGACGAAATATTTGTACCGTTGTGGGCGTTTACCAAGCACATAAGTGAGGTGAAGCGTAAAAAATAATACCATGGATGAAGTGCATCCTTAGCGAATAAACTAATAAATGTACATATCTGTTTTGATCTAGAGATATTTAGATAGCCAAAATGTCATAAATCTTAAAAAAAAAATAGTATAAATAATGGGCGATTCATTTAGAAGTACTTTTTTCAAAAATTAAAAAACTGAAAAATTCAATTTTATGGGGTAATCTTTGTTATAATACAAAAGAACTATTCTTTATATTTATTTTTTAAAGATAATTTCTTTCAAATGTTGGCCGTAACAGCGGTTAACATGGTCCATTCTGAGGTTCCAATTTTCGATGACGCGTTCGAGCATTTCGAGTGGTATTTGGCGAATGACGCGAGTTATGTTAGCTTCCAATATATACATTATATAATATTAGCCTTCGTTTATTTAAGAAACAGAGAAATGATTTATTAATTTGATGTTTCTGATATAAAATTGTTGCTTTTTGAAATATATTTGAATAACGTGAAGGCGATACTGCTCCGAAATAGTATTATAATGTTTACCATTCTATATTGGGACGAAATACTCTGGTAGATATCTGGCGGCGGCTGAGCACTTGGTGGTGGATGGGGCGGTGCAGTTTGCAAATACATAGACTGCGCACTGTAGGGACTCGACGCCGTTTGACCCATACCATACGGAGTGGGAAACTGCGAAAACTGGGATCTACCCTGCGTATTCAACACCTGTGACTGATCGATCTGGAACGGGCCGTATAATCCGCCTTGCGTGGGCATCTGTTGAGTGGAGTTGAATAGAACAGTTGGAGGAGACGGAATTGCTGACATGCTGCCGTATTGGGCGCTGCCACCGAGACTGGGCTGCTCAACAAAACATTATTTACTTCTACGAAGCAAGATACACTAACAACATTGTCTATAAAACTACTACGAAAGTAATGAACAATCCAGCTTTGCTAATTTACGCACTGAACTCAATATATGCATACACTAGTACGCGCTATGAAACTACATTGCTATAGTAATAGCCGATAGATACATAGCTTCTAAAAGGTAATTTGTCCTTATGCATTGCCATTTTTTACAGCCAACCGGGTTACTTACCGTTAACCGGATAATAAGTTTGGTAACACAATATGAATAAAATATGCCCGGTTCATTGACTAGTTAAGTTACCTTACATTTAGTAGATATTTATCTATTTTACAGTATTTAATATCTTTAAAAAAGTATTGTTAATAGTCTGTATCACCGCACAGTGAATCAAGTTGAACAACGATGCTTGGCATATTCGGGCTACATTCGCGTCTTTCCGTGTGCCTTAAAATTTCAATTCATGGTGGGAAATTTGAATAAACTGTATAAGTTTGTATTTCTACCTTAATAACGGTAAAAAATAAGACATTATTCATTGATATTACAAATACAATCTTAATAGACATACGTATAAACATAAGTATGTACACACCATAAATTGATACTAAATTTAAACAAAAGCTTCAATAATAATATAAAATTACACGGTGTAATATATGAAAATGAATTTTTATTAATTTTTTAATATAATCGTTTTACTAAAAGTTAATTTATTTTTTTGTAGTGGAAAATAAACTTTCTTAAATGCATAGATCATATCATAATCTACAATTATTTATTCGTAGAGAATGGGGTCCTGCACCCTGATTTTTAAAATTATTTTAAATAAAAGTTCTTTTAATTTTAAAGCAATTCGTAGTATTAAAAAGTCTTAATTGTTTTTAGTTTAACCGCATATGATTTTTAATCCTTGTTTTTAATGTCAACATGACGTCACGGCGACAGCGACACCTACAGCTACTATATAATACATACCTGACTCGTCCGCCATATTGGTGCCAAAATGAACGCAGTAAATTATGAAATAAAAGTACATTTCTTATAAGTTTAGGTAGTAAATATTTTTCATAATTAAATATAACTTCCATATTTGCCATATTATATTTACTTAAAAAAATAAAACAAGAAAAAATACGGTTCGTTAAAGTTAAAGAAATATATATGTATTGCATATATACCCGTAAAAATTAAAACCATTTCTCAAATGATTTTCACAATTTGGAGCAGAAGAACCCGTCATTATGGATAATTTCTATGATTAATAATACTGTAAAGCAGATATTGAATCATTTAAGTGGCTCCAAAATGGTGGACGAGTGAGCTGTCACTTATCTAGTAGCGACACCTATTGCTATATCTTTCTCTGGCACAAGTTCTATTAAGCAGCGAGAGAAAGATAGCACTAATCTGACGTCACAGTGGTACTGACATTAAACCTTAAATATCTCGCAAAGCAGTTATTAAAAAAATGTGTTTTTTCATCTTATTTGCTATTTATTGAGTAATATTTTAAGTATAAAGTGTGCATTTTATTATTTTTTGTTATGGTGCAAAACTCCATTTTCGTTCATGGCAGTATTGATTGACTTACTACTGTTTTCGCAGAACATGATTATTTGGAAATATACAAATTGTAAAATATAGCAATACGAAAATAATAATTTGTAAATACTATTTGTGTTGTCATTCATACTGTTCATATAATGGTTATAAGAACAATCTTATCTTAACGCGGTACCGAAATTAAATACTTAAAATTAAATTTCACAAGTTTACCAAGGCTTAATAGCCATAACCACAAAATAAAACCATAGACAATGAGACGCGGGCGAACACGTGACTTTGACAAGTGCTTGTAGGGCCCCACATGGGTGCCAAGTATGCAGCTTGTGTACCTTGCCTGTGTTGCCAAATCAATTTAAGCGTAAAATTAATAAATAAAATTGTAAAACTAGTTATTATTTAATGAATATTTTGTTGTTTTATTTTCTGACACATTAAACTTAATTTTTATAAAAATAGAGCGTTCAACATGAAATATTTGTATCGTAGATGGCAGCATATATCGCTCTATTTTTATAAAAATATTATAAAAACTAAGTTTATGTGTCAGAAAATAAAACAAAAACTAATTTTATAATTTTATTTATTAATTTTACGCTTAAATTGATATGGCAACACAGACAAGATATACAAGCTATATACTTGGCAACCTTGTGGGGCCCTACAAGCACTTGTCAAAGTCACGTGTCCGCCCGCGCCTCATAGCACAATATAAGTAAAGCCGCATACGGTAGGAAAAGATCTATTCGTTTAACTTCGGCAGCGCACGAAAATACTCGAGTAGACCAACTATCTCCTTCAAATTGCTCCACTGTCGTATGCACAGCAGAATAGCATATGCAAGTTCCAGATAAGTGTTATATTTCAGGGGCCTGTACAAATGTCAAATTTGTCAACTATTAAAAAATAGATACAGGTTTCCGAGAAGAGCTACACAAAAGATTGCTTGAGTTTTGTATGGATGGTTTGTTTAATTTTTAAATGAAGTTTGGTTGTCATCTCTCTGTTATCACTTTAAATTAAACGTCATACTTTAATGCTTGTTTTGTGGTTTAAAGTTACACTCCACTGCAGTGGTTTTTCGTCAAACAATAAAAACTGTCTAAAAAAGTTCGCGTGCTTTTTATGGTTTAGTTAAGTATCACTAGTACGAAAGAAAATCACCATCAGGAGAACCTAGGACATCTAATGAGACAGTTGAATTAATTTATCAATCATGTATCAGCAGCCCAAATAAATACAATTTCGTCATTTAAAATTATGTCTCCCAAAATCAACTGTACACAATGTCCAGCGAAAAAGATTGAAGCTTAAAAAAATTAACTATGACAATAATAACTTAATTGAATTTCAAATAACCTTTTTCGGAAACCCTGTACAAGTTATAGTGCTCCATAAAATGCAATTGCAATGTAACTGTAACTTTTAGGTAACCACTCTTTTGTCCCTCTTTATAGCGCGTACTATTGTATAATATTGTGTTTAACTATATTCCTACCTGGTAATTTATGTGTTGATTGCTGGTGTACTGCTGTGGTGGTTGCCCAAGTCCAACGCTAGCGCTTAACATCTGCTGCATGGGAGGTGGGCTCAGCGGATGTCCTATGAGATTCTGCCCCACCATGGCGGACTGCTGGCCAGCACTCGCAGCACCAGGATGTTGCTGTGAAGCCGCGTGGTGAGTGCTCACAGAGTGGACTGCCTGACCACTGCCTGCTAGCTGTTGCGTTGGTTTAACCTGAAGTAATTATACATTTAATTGAACTTTAATGAGTTTTCATAATTTTTATTAAGGAGCATAAGGCAAAAAATTAATTTGTTCCAAAAATAAGTGCAATTTTCAAATACGGATTTAGAATTTTTAACGAGAGCTGCTAACGTATCGTATATTCCGTTAATATTAATTTTGTGTGAAATTAAAATACAAAACTGATTTTAAATAAAACTGAAAGTGTTTTTAAAGCTCTCAGCTATGTTGAAATGTACTACGAACCTTGCATACATTTGTGGTGTTATTGGAAGTGCAAGACTGACTGGGAGACGGACTGTAACCTTCGTGGTTGTCGTCGGGAGTGTCAGTGCCCTTGCTAAATGCATTAGAATGATCTAACGCGTTTGGATCAGGCCCAAATGAACTCGAAAACGTCGCACTGCTACTCGTTACATTATCCTCTTGTCCAACTGAATGTTCCAATACAGTTGGCATTGTTGTCTCCCATACCTGCAAATATTCATGCACTCTTTGTAAACAAATATCATACATTATACATACTTAAAGTTGTAAACTAAACACATCATATTTAAATATTTTATTTTCTTAATGTGAATATTCAAATACATGCAATATTTAGTATCAAATTACCTTCTTCACTGAAGCAATTTTCAAATTGAGCTCCGCGGTTGACGGAGATATAGTTGTGCTTTGTGCACTAGTAATGGCATGCATAGATCGCGGCAATCCCAAACTTTTACTGCTCTTATCCTCTGTTAATTGTGACAGATCTGAATCAAAAGTAAAGTCTAGTTTCATATCAGCGTTGTCTTCAGCTTTGTTGAAAGATAGGGGCATTTGAATCGGATCTGGCTTAGATTCATTCTTATTCAATATATCTGATATAGGTTTGTTGAAACCAGACATAACTGTCGATTCAACATCATTTTCTTCAAGTTTATTACTTCGCGGTTTATCTGTTCTTTGCTGAGTCTTCAAATGTGACGAAAATTTGGATTTGACGGCTAAATCTGCAGGTACTGGAGCAGATTTATAGTTAGTATTTTCGAATATGATTGTGTTTACTGGAGGAGTAGCTCCGTCTAAAACAGCCTTATCTTGTCCTACACTTCCTTTACCAACAACTTTATCATTACTTGGACTGCTTCTTTGACTTGAAGTAGATGACTGTTGAGCTTGTTCAAGATCAGCGCAATTGTCTACTCCGATTGAAAGTAAAGCATCTTGTTCAACATTATTTCTCAACTGAGAAGTTATAGGTTTGTCCCAAGCATTCACAACTGGCACTGGAGCTGGTGCAGAAGCATCCTTCATATTGTACATCGTAACGGACTGGTTGATCTTGTTCATTTCATTCACATCGCAAATTCCTTGTTGCATCTGAGCTTTTTGAAGGCGATTATTTTCACGCTGTTTGGCAAAACGCGGAGGAAGTTTATTCTGACGAGGTCTTTCAAACGACATTTTATTACTTCCTGTGTTCATCATATTCGGTGGGTTTACAGGAGTTCCCAATAAAGGTGGTATATTGGCAATTTGCTGTGGTGTTAATTGACTAGCAGGACTAGCGCCTTTTGATTTGTCTCGACCTCTGGAAGATTCTTTTTCAGGTTTATTAGAACGAGATGAAATCTTTTCTTCTTTTTGACGTTCTTTGACATTCTTTTTGCTTCTAACTTCTTGGAATCCATCTGCATCAAAGTGAGATTTATCATCTGAATTAAGTTCATCTTGATTATTTTCATTATATTCAATTCGTTCTCCTTTCGCGTCTTTTGGTTTTTCATTATTAGTATCATTTTTAACTTCATCTTTAATTCCTTCTTTTTTCTGGGTACACTGATTTGATCTTAAACTAGAACTGGAATTCTGCCTAGGCCCAGGATGTTGATCGTTTCTTCCAGGAAAAGTAGCACCAATTCTTTTCTCCCCAGAATTGCGATTGGCTGAATTATTTGACCGATTGGAAACTGCGTTTGATCCAGTATTAGTTTGTCTTGGCCCACTTTGAGAAAAAGAACCCTGACTACATCTTCCAACTGATCTTTTTCTTCCAGCTTTTCGTTCATTTTCGGTGTCTGAGTTTTCAGAAGTTGTTTCCCAGCATTCATCACCAGGGTCGGAACTATGCGGTTTTTGTTTTGATTTTTGTCGCCTTGAACCAGAATGAGTTCTACCTTTACTACCGTCTCGTTTGTCGTCGCTTTTGCGTTGAGAACGTTGATTTTCTCCTTTAGATTGATTGCGGGAACTGCCAATAATTCCAGCTGATAATGCTTGCTGTTGATTTAGTTTATTTTTTTCATCTGAACTTATAGCTTCTCCTCCTATTTCATCTCCTGATAATTTCTTATCTTTATCTTCTTGCTGATTTCCAAACGGACTTTTCGATGGTGGAATTCCGTATCCATCTATACGTTTAGAAGTAATAGATCTGGTACCCCTGAAACCTCCTCTGCCGTGTCTGGATGGTTCCCCTCTAGGAACAAAGTTTTCTCTATTATTGCGAGGTTGTTCGTAAGCGCGTTTGTCATATTTAGAGCGATCTGATGATTTTTCTTGTTTCAAATCTTTATTCTTTTCATCTTTTTCGGATTTCTTGACCGGGTTCGGACTTCTTTGAGGTTGTCCGTGTCTTCCAGAGCGATCTTCTTTGCCACTTTCAGTAGAAACGGAGACTTCATCAGCAGATAATTCTGAATCAGTAGCGTGCCAATCTCTTGATCGGGGTACAGAACGTTGTGAACCGCGAGGTCCACTGCGAGGTTCTCCAGAACGTTTGGACCACGAATTTCCATGGTAAACTGAGTAACCGCCCCACTGTCCGCTACGGTGATTGCGGGAAGAATCAGACCTGGCACGAGAACCTCCTTGAGGATGCTTATCGTCTTTATCTTTATTAGCTTCAGGGTTTTCTTTATCTTTTTTAATATCAGTCTTCGAATCTGATTTATGCAATGAATCGCCGCTAGAAGATTTTTTATTCCCCTTTTCCAAAGCTTCCATAAATTTAGATTCAGATGAAACTGCTGGGGGTGTGTCTGCCCAAGCTTTTGGACTTGTTGCTGAATCATCCTTCTTTCTTATAGTCCAAGCATCATCAGATTTCTTTTCTTTATCATCAATTTTCTTATCAGATGACCGTTTTAATTGTGTCAAATGTCTCTTCTCGTTTTTCAAATCATCAGCTTCGATCTTTTCTTTGGTAATGGGGCCCGGGACTTGGCGACGTTCTTCGCGATAATTATCTTTCTTTTTATCTTCTGAGAATGTTGGTTCAAAAGGAGAATCTGCCCAGTTACCTGTGTAGTCAGAATCTCGCGTAGATTCTTTTGAAATACGGGAATCTCGGCTGTCAGGACGTTGAGAGATTTCTTCGCGGTGTCTGTCTTGGGGTCTTTCGTCCCATCCATCTTTAGAATATTTGTCACGATGCCAATCGCCAGTGTCGGATCTATTAATTTCGTGTTCATCAAACGGATCTTGTTGTACTGCAGTTTTCTTATCTTCTTTCCTGTCATCGTAATGTCTATCTTTCTCCCATTTGTCATCGTCTCTTTCCCTTTTGAAATCATATTCCTGGCTGTTTTCTCTTTTATAGTTGCGATAATCGTCATAATAGCGACCTTCACTTCCTGATATTTTTCTTTCGTTATATCCACGATCACGGTCGTCTGAAGTATGACGATCGCGACGTATATCTCTTCTATCGTCATCTCTTTCACGTTCAAAGTTAGATTCAGTCTCGGAACGATTCTTGGTGCGACTAGGGGCAGATATGTTCTTTGCAGGAAAATTGGAGTTACTCTGTACCCATCGTGGATCATATTGCTGAGCGAACGACATGCCAGACGTAGTTGTAGATTGTTGCGGCTGAGGACTGCTGGAGTTACCGCTGCTGCCATTTCCGCGGTGGTAAGTGCCACTAGCACTTTGTCGCTCGGCTTGCTGCTTTTGAAAACGAGGAGGCAGATTAGATTGGAAGTGACGGGAGAATGGACCATCACGATCACGGATTTCACGATCACGATCACGACAGTCACGTTCACGAGAGATTTCGCGGTCACTACTGCGAGTGCCTTTGTTTATAAAAGGGCGGCCTTCGATTTGCGTCAACTGCCTAAAATCGGGTTCTCTATGAGACGAAGAGTGAGATTTGTTTTCTAAATTATCGTTGGGAGTACGAGACCGCTCACGATCACGTGTCTCTCTATCTCTCTCCCAGTCTGGAACTGGGATTGGAACAGGAGTAATGGGTTGTGGAGGTACCGCTGAAGGGTTAATGGTGCCTTGTCCTTCTTCATTTTCTTTCAAGTCTGCTTCTTTCTTTTCCTTCAACTTTTCTTCTAATTTTTGTAGTTTCTTCGCTGCAGCCTGTTTAGATTCCATAAAACGTTTTTCTTCTTCCTCTTTACGAAGCTTTGCACGCTCAACAGCAATTGCAACGACCTCGGAGGTCTGACGACGACGCTGATTCCACACTTCTTCGTCCTGGTCGGATGGGCGGACACCCTGAGTCCCGCGACCGGTCTGGGGCGTCGCGGGCTGGGAGCTACCACCGGTAGTTCGAGTGGAGCCCCAGCCACGTACTGGTGCTACACCACCACTACTAGCGCCGTTGCTACGTGTTTCATTTCCGGAACCGCTATTCATTTCTAGTCGTTCCAAATCCTTCTTTAGTAGACCTTGCTCTTTGCGACCATCACGTTCTGTGGGCGATTCATCATCACTGAATGCAAGTTTCTGACTAAAATAATAAAAAAGTAATAATAAAATCATTGAATAAAATAAATGAAGAAACTTACTTATAATCAATGTCGTCATGACTTGCCCAGCCAACATCTCTGGTCATATCATCCATGCGATTCAAATCTTCTTCTCTAATAATGGGCCGAGGAGTGACTTCATCTACTTCAGGCTGGGGCTGTGAGGCAGGCTGCCTCGGAGGAAACTGACCAGTGGGGGCAGTAGAACCAGGAGCCGGGAAACGACCGCGCCCCGTTAGAGGGTTAGTCATTGCGGAGAAATTCGACACACCATGTCCATTGGCAGGGAAGTTACCTCTGAACATAAATTGCGGTACGACGCCACGGAACTGTTGCAGCATATGTTGGTGTGAAGCCGAGGTGGCTGCGACGGCGACGGCGGCAGCGGGTATATTGGGAGGCGCAGGGCCGGGAGGGCCTGCCGGGCCCAAGAGCTGCGGTGGGCCCGCCAGCTGGGCCGAGCTGCCCTTGTTGGCCACCTGAGCCGGGTCTGGAGCTGCAGGCGTAGAGCGCGAGCCGCCCTGGATCCAGGAACCTTCTGTTTGTGGCCGCAGGCTTGGCCCGGGTCCGTACTGTACGTCGGAACCACCGCGCTGAGGTGCTCCGCCGCCGGCGCCAGCCGCAGCCGTATCGCCCGCCAGACTGGGGAACTCGTGTTGGAATTGTGGACTCTGGTACGGTGGTGGATGCTGACCGAGGATATCTGAGCCAGTCATCACCGCGCTCCATGATTTGTCGGAGGCGATTGCAGGCGGCGCAACCGGAGGCGGCAAGGTTTGCGGATGTGGTGGAAGAGTAGCGACTGGATGTTGTGGGGGCTGCTGTAGTGGGTGCGATGCTACTTGTTGTTTGTTGGGCGAGGTCGCAGCTGGAACTGGCGCTTGTTGGGAAGGGGTCACCGAGGTCGGTGCTGCACTTGAAACGACTGAGTTGGTCGACGTGGTGGAAGGCGCCGTGGATGATGGTGTTGTGCTCTCTTGTTTGCCCCATCCTGGACCGCCGGAAGGTACTAATGAAACCGCTGCGTCGCTACCACTGTGTTCTGACTTTAGTGACGGTAGATTGGCTGGTGGCCTACGTGCACTGGGCACTTTGCCCAGACTTTGCATTCCATGTTTACGGGGGATTGTATTTTTTTGTTGATGTGTTTCTAAGGATTCGCCCTGTTTAAGAATTTTTAAAGTATAACAACAATGGAAATATTTGAAGAACAGTAAATAATTACTTACGTAATTAAAACAATTCTACGAATACAATGTTCAGAGATATATTTAAAATAATTTAATCTATTATAACGAGTATGTGTAATGTTAATATTGATGGATTCTTTTGGCTTGTATAGAAATTACAACAAATATAACAATGAACAAGAAAGTTTATAAACAAAAAGTAAAACAGTAATATTTTAGGTAATAATAATAATAATAAAAGTTTATAAACAATGAATCATGGCACTGTGCATAGTACTTACCCTGCTAAGTTTATATAAATTGTTAATATCCAATGACTGATATTTTGATTTTCCTTTCTCCCCCTTGGAGGCCAGCCCTGGCAAAGTATTCATGCTGTCTGCACGCAACCATTTAGATCCTCAAGTCCCAGCGAACGAACCCTATTGCTAAAATATTTTTTTTATTTTAATAAGGACTAGGTATATTAATCAATTTTCCTTATACAAAACATTTACCATAAACTGTATATAAACTATAAAGTTATTAATGTTCGATTAAACCAAGAAATAGTGAGTAAAATACGAATGATAGTAAAGAACCAAACACCCAAATAAGAATAGTTATTACAAATGTCAAATTCAAAACGAGTCAACCAACAATACGAAGTAAAACAACAATTCATTCCTTGTTTTTTCTAGAAGTGTAAAACACTGAATAGAGTTAGATACAAGATCAAACAATGATAATGATGCCAAGTAATATAAACAAAGACACTTTCTCGAGGTCTTAAAATTCATGTTATAAATTAATACTGGCATCGATATACCTAAACGTTTGATATTTTTAACTGAAAAATATTCTGTTATATGTATATACAAACCAATATCAATTGAAATCTTATTGAAAGATGAACTACGTAAGCAGATATAAACCAACCCAACCCCAGGTAGAATGTCAATGTTACAGTACTTTAAATAATCATAAATTTCATTTTAGAAGTTTTGTTTCCACTTATTTATTAAAATAAAGTACAAAGCAATACCTCATATGGAACTGAACATATAATTGTCCTAACGGTAAACTAAGAAACTGTCGTCCATCAGAACGAAAACAGTATGAACAAATGCAATCATCCAAGTATAAATTTCAGAAATACATATTTACCTTGGTCCGTCCAAATGGGTAAACAATAAACAATTAGAAATTAATCCCACTGCACTTAAATTAGGACGGATGATCACAGATTTTATTTAATTTTCCACTATCCAATCTATTACACTTAAGTCAAGATGGCGTTTCGCCGACTAGGGACAGTTTTCTTTTCGATCAATATATGACGTCATCATTCCCGCTCAAATTATTAAAGTGACATCTAGTGCAAACGCACTTTGTTGATGTTGCAAAAAAATATAGATTTCACAAAATTATTAAAATAATAATTAATTTAATTGTTATGAATTTATTTTTAAAAGAACTCTACATTATACGGTAAACACTTTTAAAATAAAGATTATTAAGGTACAAAAAATATTCAGTATTCATAAAATATCTTTTCCAAGGAAAATTATACATATTTTTCTGCAATAAATAAATATTATAATTATTATAAATGTTACAATACGATATTTTAATATTAAGCAACTGTAGTTGCACTTCTAACTGCCCGAGTTTGTTGTTCTTTGCGACATTCTTCCACTTGGTTCTGCAGCTGTTGTTTTAGTAATAGAATTTCTCTTGTACGTTGATATATTGGATCCTAAACAAATTTGCTTTACTAATAATACTAAAATTAA
Organism: Harpalus rubripes; assembly: GCA_963082715.1. Taxonomy (NCBI): domain Eukaryota; kingdom Metazoa; phylum Arthropoda; class Insecta; order Coleoptera; family Carabidae; genus Harpalus; species Harpalus rubripes. The sequence continues at coordinate 30,997,689 of OY720449.1, read as the reverse complement.
ATAAATAAACATACCTGAATTCTCATACTAGGATTCCATCTACAATAATATGCTTTCCACAACTTAATATGCCTTATACTTGCAACTGGTACGAGTACTTGTTGCTGATTGGCTGGTGACCAGTATAAAGCATTTCTGTACAGATCTATCTGATTATTAATATATGACCACAGAGAAACTGTTTTGGTTTTTAAACCTATAAAATATATATTAATTTTTGCTTGCAAGTAGCGTGTAGAGAAATACCTTCTAAAGTTCTTTCCCGATCACTGTTGCACAAAAATGTACCAAATCTACAAGAATATAAATGATCCAAAATAGTAATCAAAAAGTAATCGTTAAACTCAAAAGCGTTTGGAAACTGGGATGTTATTTGCCATACACAATCAATAAACTGTAAAAATACTGGGGATCTATCTGCATCCGAATGGTGATCGTCGCCATGTCCTATACGCTACATAAAAAGAAAAATAAGACCACGTATAAACATATACAGAATCTGTACCTGTTGACATTTATGTCCAAAAGACAACCACTCTTTCTCAATAAGAACTTCGAACCCTCTTATAGTTCTATAGTAAGGATCCAGCATCAACATAGACAAAGCAGTCAGTTGCGCAGTCCTATCCCATCCATCAGAACAATGCACGAGAACGGAAGTCTTGTGATTTTCAACTTTATCTACAATTCTAACAGCTCCTGCTAAAATACACTTGATATGTTTCAACCAAAACGTGGATTCCAGTCCAGAAAGCCATCTAGATTCCTCAATGTTGGGGAAACAAAGCTCTTTTAACTTCCTTAATGATTCTCGCATAACATGGATGTTGTGAATATCAAGAAATATTAATTCAGCGTTCTGATAAGCGTCTTCAGATTCATAACCACCACCTTTAGCTTTGTTAGCAATAGCATTTGCACTGGGTCTGGCGTCCATAATGAACATTTTATGTGACTGGGCATTTGCGTCCATTATTAGCTGTATATAGCGTTCGTCTTCGCGACATCGTTTACCGCTTACCTAAATTTTTTCATAACATTACATACAGGAATATGTCGGGTCCAGACCAAACAAACAAAACAGAAACACGAAACAAAATAAAAGCACAATTTAAAATTTTTCTAAAAACTAGACAATTTAGGATCTATGTCCACATTGCAGAAACAAAATGTTCGCCAAATGTGGAACAAAACAGCAACAAAATGTTTTTGAGGTTTTTGGTTTCATTTGGTTTTATACTGTCCAGACTACCCGTAAACATATGACGCTATCGTGCTCGTGCTCTAGCTGACGAAGACGATAATTTATTAATTTCCGCAGTTTATTTTCTTTCGACAATGTCGAAGAAAAAACGCTTTTGGGTAAGCCCGACTTAACGTAAACTAACCATGCATAGCATTCATCAATGGGGTCATACAAAAAGAAAAAAAATGTTGACTTTTCTGTCATAAATGAAAAATTTACTTAATATGCACATATACATAAAAAATATTTAATATTATACTTTTCATTCATGATTTTCTTAATAAAGATTCTGAGTATGATTTTGTGACGTCATAATTTTTTACACAAATATACGAGAGTGAGACACACCCGTAGTCGTGCCTGTACTGTACATGAATCAGATCTGTCACTTTTCTAACATAACCTTATATAACCTTGCAAGTTGTTTTTTTCTTTAATAAGTACAAATAACGAAATAGGCCAGCCAACATGACGTCATAAGTGGAGGGCAAGTGTGATTTTAACCTCACTTTTGAATATTTTTAAAAATTATTTATGTATATATCTTATTAACATGATAGAAATCGAAGAATTTTGATACAAATTATTCATAAAATTAAACCATAATTTTTTCCATGGCTCCATCATTGAGTAAAATATGTATGCAATTTATTTCTGACAGCTGTCCTCCGCTACATTCATCTGTTATGGATTGGTCTATAAAAATTATACATAAAACAATTTATGTTTGATTTATATATTACAATGGTTGCACAATATTGTTCTGTGCTGTCCTGCGAGAACAATTCGTTGAGAAGTAAAAATAAAATTTTTGTTCGTATTCTTATAGCTCAAGATGGAAGGGAAAGATTGGTAAGGCAATAAACAGTCCAAAAGTTTTGGACTACTTTTATTTATGGGATGACATAAACGTCAAATGTAGTTCCATTTTTACTCGGTAGGCGATATTACGGTCATAATTTTTGACGTCATTTGAAATTTTATATAAACATTAAAAATTGATTTCTGTAAAACTAGAAACTTATGTGACAAAATATATATTTTCGGAAGTAGTTTTAAGTATACTTTCAGAAAAAAAAAATTGGAAAACGTGGTATGACCCCATTATTGGATGATGTACGGAATGACGATGTTGATTTAAATGGAGAATTACGATCAAATTTCAAAAGTTTATTTAAGAATGTCTACCGAGGATTTTGAAAATTTAATCCTATTAGTCGGTCCTGCAATATACAAGAGAAATACAAACTTTAGAAATTCCATCACCGTGACAGAACGTTTGGTTATTATAACATTGATTAACAATAAAAAATGTTGTTTTAAATGTGCTTTAACAGTACTGTATGCTCAACCAATATATGCGTCAAAACAGCCACGGCCGTTATTTTTTATAACAGTACAATTATTAAAAATCATTTGTTCCTAAAAAAAATAGCATCATTATGAAATTGTCATGAAGAGCTGTCATCTGTCAATATGTCATAGAAAATAGAATTTTCAGAAGATATTTTATGTTATTATGAAAAATATTGAACGTCACACGGCTGATATGCAAATAACTGACTCGGTTGATTGTAAAATCTCGGCTGTTTACAATATTGAACCGCGTGTGTTATTTGCTTCATATCAGCCTTATGACGTTAATAACTATTGTACAAGTCTACAGTGCAGTGACGGAGTTCGTTAAAATCGAAACAAAATATAAATTCGTTTGATCTTTACTGAGAAGCGATGGGACCAAGATGGGACAATAGAGTAAGATCCCAGGGTCCCCAGACGTAACTTATTTTCTCAAAGATGAAATGTGTGGAATAGAGTAGTATTCCTATGTACATTGAACGCACGCATACCTGCTAAGTTGGGTAGACGGCCAATTTACAGGTACCAGGTGCGAAAGGTAAGCAAAAATTGGACTTACTTCACTTAAATTCTGAAAGCTGATTTTTATGTATGGCTTATAGAATATTAGTACAAAATAATATTCAACACTCCCAGACACTTCCGGTCGGCCTTAACTTCCGACAGACGCTTTAAAGCTCACACAAAATACATGAACTTTACTTATTTTCTGATACTTGATTTTTATATATGTTACTTAGGGGACTATTTCAAACCTACATGTACACAGCCAGACAAATGCTAAGGGCCAAACATCCCCCAGACACAAAAAACATTCTGCTAAGAAATAAAAAATTTAATTATTCAAAATTAGAAGTTATTTATTAATAAATAATTAACATATCAATAGAAAGTTTATACTTAATTACTATCTGTTTTGTAATAAATAACTTCTCAGTAAATATTTTTTTGATTTTTTTAAAAATAAATTTCCAATAAATTTTTATTTAATGAAAAAAATTACTTTTAAACTATATTTATTTCCTAAATTAACATCTATGCTCTTACAAACTCAATATAATACTGTATCCCAAGCGACACAAAAAAATGTTGACTTTTCGATAAAATTTATTGAACAATAAGTCAAAAATTAAAAATTGTGGACTAAAATACCACAAAATATTTTATTTGCCACTTAGGATGCTACAGTGCAAACACATAGTAGAGTAGAGCAGACTGTAAGTTTAAGAGAGGGAAATCAGTTTACATGGCTATCTCGCTCGCTCTGAAACGCGTGTATAATCCCCCGCGCTCATACTCAGCAGAATGTTTTTTGTGTCTGGGGGGATGTTTGGCCCTTAGCATTTGTCTGGCTGTGTACATATAGGTTTGAAATAGTCCCCTAAGTAACATATATAAAAATCAAGCATCAGAAAATAAGTAAAGTTCATGTATTTTTGTGTGAGCTTTAAAGCGTCTGTCGGAAGTTAAGGCCGACCGGAAGTGTCTGGGAGTGTTGAATATTATTTTGTACTAATATTCTATAAGCCATACATAAAAATCAGCTTTCAGAATTTAAGTGAAGTAAGTCCAATTGTTGTTTGCCTTTCGCACCTGGTACCTGTAAATTGGCCGTCTATCCAACTTAGCAGGTATGCGTGCGTTCAATGTACATAGGAATACTACTCTATTCCACACATTTCATCTTTGAGAAAATAAGTTACGTCTGGGGGCTCTGGGATCTTGGACTACAAGAAAATGTTTGTAATAACACAAACAAAACAAAGTTGTAGTGTAGTAAAAATGTTTTCATTTTGTTGCGATTGATTAGAAACATCAATTTTCTGTTTTGTTTGTTTGGTCTGGATTCGGCAAGCAAAGAGCGATTGTTTTATTGATAATTTAAGGGTTCGTATTGATTCAAATTGTAGGAAATAAAAATACAATAACTTACTCCTACAAGTGGCTGTGAACATCGAGTAATAGTAGCTTGTGATTCTGGATGAATCCAACTTAACACTGGAATACGTCCTCTGCTTCTAAAATTCGCCACTGCTCTAATTTCTTCGTCAGTAGCTTGAGCTGGAATCGCTAAAACTTGGGGATAACTATCACACAACTCGTAGTTCTCATTAATTTTTGTTATTCGCCACATATCATTATTCACTCCCTATATTAAAATGTAAATCAGTGTAGTTATGTATATAAAATTAATAGATAAATCTCACCATTCGTTTTAATTCTGCTAGTGGTTCGTGAATATTCCATCCATTTTCAGGAAAAACTTCTGTATATTCAAAAGCAAATAGTTGCAACTTATGTGACAAAGGAAATGCATATTGCTGCAACTTTTCAAACACATTCCTTCGAGAATGATTTTCTTGTTTATGTGCAAAACGCAAATTGCGCATATCTTTGCAAAATACTTCTATACCATAGGCATTTTCGCCTCTTGAAGATGCTCCACCTACTTTTTCAATACGTGAAACCTAATAAAAATTACTATATTTTTCAGAATATTATTTAAATTGAAAAACACACCACTCCCAGGGGTACATCAACAACATATGGGGTATCTCGATCCATAGATCGAAAGTATAGCTTATACGTAGTAACACTTAAAACACCACGGGCTGGACCACTGTACGGGCAAAGATAAGTAACTTCTCGAGCAACACCTTGTACTTTTTCACCAGGTAGTAAAGGAGGGTCATCTGGACGAGCAGTCATACCTTGTTCCGATGTAGCGCCCTTACAGAAAAAAATATTTATTAATATAATTGTTAACTTTTAGCAATGTTTTCATACTTTGTTAACTTTATGCTTTTCTAGAGCAGATATAACATTCTCCGTAGATGTAGAACTAGATGAGCAATAACTTTTACTGGGTGAAATTTTACCCCAACTCTACATATGTACACAATACAATAAATTGAAATATAATAATATGTAATATGCTACGTACAGATTCCTGTCCATGTTTCGAGTTTAAAGAGCTAGATTTCGAATCTGAATTTAATGAATCCAGACTGACTATTTTGTTGTAATTATTTATATCATTATTAAGAATTTCAGAACTTCCTGTCTTATCCATTTTAGTTATAATTCATTCCTCTGGTCTTATAATCAAAGAGCTGTCAAACAACAAATGCAAATGGTAGGAGTGGTTATGTGACGTGACATCTATTTGAGATGTGAATCAAATGCTATAAAATTAGGACACACACAAAACTTTTTTAAACTATGAAACTACAACCATTTTTTATTTATATTTTAAGATTCTTGTTATATACCTATACCTCCGATTCTGATATGCACTTGAAATTGTATAGTGCGATTCAGTTAAGAAAATAGAGCACACATGACTCGGGCGTCCTTGACGTGCTTGGAATCAGCTGATTTATGTGCGCATGTCATTTTGACAAGTACAATGTCACTTTGACTAGACCAATGTTTTGCTTGGTTTTGACGTATTTTGATTTTGAACTGCTAAAATGTTAATGAATGATTTTCAGGCAGTAAAACACATAAAATTAAAAATAATAATTTCTCAACAGTTCAAAATTAAAATAACCAAAGTCTTATTAGTGCACACAAATCAACTGATTCCATGCACTTCAAGGTCGCTCAAGTCACGTGTCTGCTCGCGCCATATACTGTATTTCAAATAAGAACAGACTTAGGCTGTGTCCGATGTCGCATTTTGGCTTTTAAGGCCCAGTTGCATAAAGCATTGTTAACTTTAATCACGTTTTTAACTTTAACAAGACTTCTTTTCCAATGTATTTTTGATACGTATCCATGGTTTCAATATGTAGTTAAACACATTATCAGCTAACAACGTTTTATGCAACTGGCCCTAAGTGTTTAAGATTTAGGTCTACTTCACATTAATACAACTCCGAATGGCACAATATTCATTGGTTTATATGGAAACACTGACAACCACAAAAGTGAATTATACAATTCGATTTAATTTGATGGCATAGTTGGCGCGTACAAAACCTAAAATCTAATTCCTAAAATCCTAAAAAATGACGTCATTTAGGGCAAATAATTTTGCAATTTAGATATTAGGCCTTAGGAGTAACATAGGGCTTACGATTCCAGCTTTCTGGTTGGTCTAAACGCAAATCAAGTTTGCAATAGCGATTTGTAAACAGATATATTATTCACTCCATTTTGAATTTATAATATATTTAACAACTTTAAGCAACTGTTTACTTACTAAAGAATTTAAAATGATCAAATTTTGACGTTTCGAGCTGTTATGTGTTGCGAAAAACAAAAAACTAATTTATAAATTTTATGTGTGTAACATGGGCTAGCACCGAAGCGCCACGAAGCCCATGCCATTCGTAACTGAAATAGAGTATAGATACGAGGGATGTTTTTTGTGTGTAGAGTTGAGAGTTAGACAGCGACCTCTATATAGAGGTCCCTGGAGAACAATGCACGACGCTCAAGCGCAACTTGTAGCACGTGAGCGCATTATTTTTAAGTTCAAATTTGAAATGCTTAAAATAAAGAAACAGTGAGGAATATACTAAATTTGAAATGCTTAATATAAAGATACAATGAGGAATATACTGTGTCCAACTGTTATTTGAAATATTTTTCTTTAAAATAATCCATAAACGATTGGCACTTTGGCAGAGATAAAACATTGCTAATCAATTGCTCGCTAATCACCCGTAATCATTTGTTTATGCTACCAGCCCTTTAATTTTAAATTACAGAAAATTAAAAATTGAATACGTATTTTAGGTAAAATAATTATACATTTTATAGAACATTTACTTTATAGAATACATTTTTTTTTGTTTATCACTGCTTTTGTATTAACAACTTACATATACTAAATTTATTTTAAATAAAATATACACAATTATAGAAAACATTCAAAATTAAAAATACTTTTAACTGTAAAAATATAATACACATTTTCTATGACCGATTTCATTCCTCAATCAATTACTTCAGCCGTAAATACAACTCATCTATTTGTTCCACTGCTTTTGTTGCACCCAAATCAATCAAGTGCTTTCTAACTTCGTAAACGGTAAGCCCTGTTACCTGCAAATAAAATTAATTATTTTTACACCTCATGTTAATAAAATATATTCTTACATTTGCGTAATTTAAAAGTCTTTGAGTTGATATTTCCGTCACAGAAGCAATTCGGTCAAAATCTATAGCTGTGGCTAATTTTGTTAAAATTATCGATTTGTCTAAAATTTTGCTTAGCAAACCAATGCATTCATCAGTGAATTCTGCGTCTTTTAACACAGAATGTGCATCTTCAATTTCCATTGGGGTAGGACGAGGAGAAGTTGGTTCGGATTTAATAGCCATACCCTAAACAAAGAAAAAGAAAATATAAAATTCTCTTATATATCGCCTAGAATAAAACCTAACAATTAGTTTTCTTTAACATGTTCTATTTACGAAAACACATTTACATAATTTCCTCCAACTCAACTAAATTACATCTTCTATAAAATAATATATTCTATGTACACTACAACATAACAATACAAAAATAACTCAGTTATGTTATTTACAATGTTGCAGCCGATTCAAGTTGAGAGGACTTAGCTGGTGACCAAACATCGCACTAATTTTGTGACGTATTATTATTTAAGTTGAGGGCTTTAAGCGCTAACCACTTTTGTCACTGCGATCTGTAAGATCTATTGTAACATGGCCCTATCATAGTTTTCTGAAAGTAGGTCATTGGGGTTGGGGTCGTATTTTTTTTATAGAAAAGGAATCTATAACACTTATCAAGCTTAACGCAACATAAAACAGCAAAATATAATACTTTTCATTCATAATTCTCTTTAAAGACATTTCAGCTACGGTTTTTCGGTAACGTCACTTATCCGCTACTCACACAACATTAGTCATATCATATACATATATATCACAAAGGTCACAAACTTTAAACGCAAAATTTAAAAGGTCGATGTAAGAACCCAAAATCAAAAATATCATATACAGAGTGCCGCTATAAGCTTGCTTACTATGGGTAACTTACATTTGAAGAGATACGAGGTTGGTTAAATGAGCAAAATTGTGCCATTTTGAAATAGAAATTTGGTGACATCAGCGAAAAAAGAAAATGTTTCAGCAATTTCCAAAATATGGGACAAAATATATATTTTTTAAATGGAACCATATATTTTTTATTCTTTTATTGGAGAGTATTTTTTCTCTTTTCAATAAGGTAATGTTATTTATGTAAAAACATTCAAATAAACGGTTTAAAAAAATTGTATACTGATTCTAGTTAATTTCGCCTAGTAAGCCACGGAATAGTTATTTATAATATAAGTGTTAAAAGTGACATTTTATTTTGTGAGAAGGAAGTCTGGAACACGACGCGAAGTGGAGTGATCCAAAACTTCGAACAAAATAAAATCACTTTTAACACGTATATCATACACTATTTTTTCTACATACACATTTATTTCATTTAAATTTGTATTTGTAAAAAAAATTGACATATGTCAAACATGTCGATTTGTTGTTCCATTCGTCATTACCAAGGTAATTTACTTTTAACAGTAGAATTAAAATGTCGCATTTTTAATTGAAGTATGCCGTTAAAAATTCAATTTTTAATAGTGTTTGTAGAAAAACATTTTTTTATAAACTTATTTAAAATAAAAATATATGGTTCCATTTAAAAAAAATTATATTTTGCCCCATATTTTGGAAACCGCTGACACAATTTCTTTTTTACTGGTATCACCATCTTTTTTATTCAAAGTGGCACAATTTTGCTCATTTAACCAACCTCGTAACAAGAAACAATTTTTAATTCTAAAAAAGTTTTGTATTTACACTTGAAAGATGACAGCTATTTAAATTTGACGGTACGGTTCATTTAAAATAAACTCTTTCAACATGCAGTTAAGAAACCGGAAGCCTACTTTCAGGTATTATAATTCCCGCTCGATTTTAACGTGATCACTTTCGGAGTCTATTGTAATTTAGTGGCCATGGCCACATCAGATTTTTTGATAATCAGACTTCCACATTAAACCAGTTGAAGTTTGACTTAACGGGTCTAACAATTTCTTTAGCAAAAATACATGGGTACATTTGTTTTGATAATTTTAAAAAGAATTCCTAGATTTTTGCGTTAAAGTCTCCTACTTAACTAATTTGTACTATTATAAACAAGTTAGCTATCTGGTAGTACCGAAATTAAGATTTAAAAGTTAAAATTCATATTTTCCAATATGTGTATACTGTAAAGTACATACTTGCACAATATTATATACAACAATAAACCATTAAAAAATAATATTCGTTGTTCTTACGTCTGTTTCTGAGCTGGTATCAGTACTTTCGTCATCTTCTTGTTCAATCTTTATGGCTTCGAATCCGTGTTCCTTCATCTATTATATTAATATGTAAATTAGTTGATATTGATAAAAATAAAATAAAAAATCACTTACATATTTTTCGACAGTACGTAATATTTGTTCACTACTCTCACCTTCAGTGGAAAGTAGTTTTGCCATATGTACAGGCGTTGTTTTTGAATAATTTTCGGAATCCAATTTTGCTGGCGTGTTTTCTAATAAGTATCTGACGATATCTACGCACTTTTCTTCAACGGCCATATGAAGGGCAGTGTTACCATTGGATCTGTACTGCGTGTTCACATCTGCGTGTGCATTTATCAAGATCTGAACAGATCTTAAGTTATTTTTCATTACTGCTAGATGCAGTGGTGTGAAACCATCATCATTTTCAACGTTGACGTTAGTTCCAGCAACCAACATTTTGTACTCTTCTAAATTTAAATTGTCATATATGGCAAGGTGTAAAGGAGTGTTTCCTTTATTATCAGTAAGATTTGGGTTGGCACCAACAGGTAGTAATAATTCAACGACTGTTGGATTGTTTATTTTTACTGCCAAGTGTAAAGCAGTCTCGCAATTGTTATTTTGAATGTCTATTATTTTAAGATGTTTCATTTTACTCAACAATACTAAAATGTATTGTAAATGTTGGTATTGTTCACATACTATGGCTGTATGTAAAGCGCTGAAAAAAATGCAATTAGAAATATTTATTCTAGCTCACACTTTATATTCTCAATATAATTCAAAGATTCATTATACATACTAAAATTCAAGATACCATTCACACTTGTCTTACAATACAAGATTAATCGAAATACACATTACTTCAGAATTTTTTATGTAAACTAAAGTATGAGGCCCAGATTTAATTCATGATTCAAATTACAAAAGTAAAATATTATGAATATGTACTCGTATTACAAAAAAAAAAAAAAATACAGTTAAAATAGAATTTTAAAACTAGCGGAACCGATTTATTTTACAATTATTGAATAATTAAAAACTTTAAAAAATACGTAAATCGTGGCATGACATAAATACTAAAATAATTATTTAACCCGTCAGGACTCGCGTTATGGATAGTTTACCCAGCCTATGAATAATTTTGATTTTTTCTGTTCGTATTTTTCCTAGAAATGTCCTTTTCTAAGTATGCTTCTAATGAGATTACTATATAAATATTTGACTCTGTCGGGTCCAGCAATGAAACTAATTATGACAAAGCGGCATATCGCCGCTTACTGCTTGTATTATAACATTCCAACGCCGCTCTGTTTAAATTCATGGGTTCACAACGTTCTGTGCGTATTAGAGTATAATAGAATAATTTTACTGTTCCTTGAACATAAATGCTATTTTTGTATGCCGCTATAATTTTATTGCTGGACCCGATAAAAAAAAATTACCATACCCTTGTTATACTTTTGGTTAACATTATTTGGCGATGGGTTTCTCTGCAGAAATTCCGCAAGATTAGATAAATTTATGAGGTCATACTTACCAGGGTTTTGATAATATATAATATATACAGGGTGTTTCCTTTAAAACAACCAGCCCTTTTTTGGGCGAACTAATGACTTTAGAAAAAATGTTATATACAAGAAATGGTCAAGAATAAGGGGCTAATTTATTAATAATGACAAACCGAAAATTCGACCAGTGGTTCTCAAACGGCAGAACTTAATTTTTTTTAAATGGTATTCTATATAATTTTTTAGCCCATTAAATAAAGAATTTTTTTCTGATTTCAACGATATAAATATGGTATAGGGTTGTATAACAATTATTTCGAGAAAAATGGTATTAAAAATAATGTTATATGACAATAGGCTATGCAATATACAGGTATTGATACGTCTATTGCTTAGTTACGCTAGTAGTAAACCCATTTTTTATTATTTTATTTCTAGTTTTTAATATCATTTTTCTCGAAATAATTGTTATACAACCCTATGGTATATTTATATCGTTGAAATCAGAAAATAATATTCTATTTCAAGGGATAAAAATTATATAGGGTGCCATTTAAAAAAATATAATTTTGTTCTACCGTTTGAGAACCACTGATTAAATATTCGAATATGAAATTTGATTTCTTTATAATTTTTTAACTCTATATCCATTTAATATTAAGTATAAAATGCAGTCAAATCGTATAGAGAATAAAATATTCTTTAATATTTATAATAACATTAAATGTGAAAAAATGATATTTAACATAGTTTTTTCAAGAAAAACTGTTAAAATCTTCAAATGATGGTACTTCCGGTTGACCAATTGTAATCAAAATCTAATCAGCTCTTCATATGGATGCAACGAAGAGGAATACGAAAGAATTATAATTTTTGGAATTGTAGTACATATTAAAGTTATCGTAGACGAAAATTTTGTTACACACACACACACACACACACACACACACACACACACACACACACACACACACACACACACACACACACACACACACACACACACACACACACACACACACACACACACACACACACACACACACACACACACACACACACACACACACACACACACACACACACACACACACACACACACACACACACACACACACACACACACACACACACACACACACACACACACACACACACACACACACACACACACACACACACACACACACACACACACACACACACACACACACACACACACACACACACACACACACACACACACACACACACACACACACACACACACACACACACACACACACACACACACACACACACACACACACACACACACACACACACACACACACACACACACACACACACACACACACACACACACACACACACACACACACACACACACACACACACACACACACACACACACACACACACACACACACACACACACACACACACACACACACACACACACACACACACACACACACACACACACACACACACACACACACACACACACACACACACACACACACACACACACACACACACACACACACACACACACACACACACACACACACACACACACACACACACACACACACACACACACACACACACACACACACACACACACACACACACACTCATCATCGAATTTTTTGACCATCGAATTTTTTGACCAAAGACAATACCTTCATTACCTAAAGGTGACGGAAGGTAAAAAGTTGGATGAGTAAAATGTCCTAACCGCGTGCTAACTTTAAAAAAAAGCGTGCGTCCTGACGGGTTCAAGCATATTCTTAATTTCATATACAATCACATACATTTTCAACTATTAAATAAGATAACTTACTTGTTTCCATCTGATGTAAGCAATTTGTTGAACAAATTACTCACAAATCTTTCTATTGCTTCTGGAGTAGGCTTTTCTTTTAGCCTTGTCTGCAAAGCACTGACCACTTGTTTGGCCATTACAGTGCTTTCTGGATCGTTCAGTTTTACCGAGCTAAAAATTTATTAACATAGTTTAGTTATTTATATTTCTGTTAAGTATTTTTATATCTTACCATTCTGCAACACCGTCGGTGGTATTATTGGTCAAATCCAGATCTTGAATTTTTACATATTCATCAGAAACATTTCTAAACAAATTTTCAAATTCTTCTTTATTGACATTCTCAATATGGTTGAAGAAATCGGGATCCTGAGGTGTCATAGAATCCGGAAAAGATATAGAGGTACTAAGAGACAAATTATTGATCGTTGTCGGAAGTTCATTGCTTGACAGAGATTCACTAGTGCTAGTGTATCTTGTACGTTTCCGACCCACTTTATCTGTAGGTTTGTACTTGAAAACACGTGGTTCACTTCTAGCGCCATCAGATGGCCGTTCTAGTTGAATGCAAACTTCAACTGTGTTTTCTATATTTAGATCTCGGTATGGCGGAGCTCTAACAAGAAAAACATATAGTACAGAACACCATTATATATGTTATAATTCTTAACTCGTGATATTAGAATAGTTTATTTTTATGGTTATGGAAATATGTACTCACTTAAACACTATTGCATACTGATGATGCACGTCTATATGAGAAAATTTGCCATAATCCGACCATATTTCGTTGTCGTCTTCGTCACATTCAAAAAATCGAACTTTAATATTGTCTAAAAAAAAACTTATAAATATTTTACTGTAAACAATATACAGATATTTTACTTTTGGTGACTTTTTCCACAAGAATAAAAATTTCTTGTCCACCAACACAAGTTGTTGTGGTGTGATCCATACGAACAATTTTCAGTTCGCCAGTTAATGCACTTTCTGAAAAAAAATATATTTGTTTACAATACAAATCTTCCAATACAAATTTAGTTAACTTACTTAAATTGTTAATCCCGTGGGAATACATTGGTGGACAAATCGGGATTAAAATGCTTCTTTCTAAACGGAAAGCTTCAAATTTTAATCGAACGGTGTTTAAATTTATCGTCTTACTGAAAGCTTCGGCTTGCCGATCGATCTAGGTAAGGTTAGAAAACCAATGTTATTATAGATATTTATATTTTAAAATAATCTATGTATTATTAGTTCAGAGAATGAAAGAATATGTAAGTTATAAAAGTTTATTTGTATAATTCAGATATTAAGCTCAAAGATTTATATGATGAATAATGACGACACACGTACACTCCTTACAAAAATAAACATTAAAAATGTTGAGGGTTGAGATGTGGATGTATATTTCAAGTTGTTAATTTTAGAGATGGGCAGATGAGCGTGGCGATACGAACATATTGATATTGTATCGATATATTTTTATAAAGCATAATATCCATACAAAAAATATTAAACGATATATTATCGATACAATCGATAATGAATTAGACAGGATGGTGACTATAACGTTACGACATAATCATGTAAAACAATGCTATTGAATTAGGTATGAAAATGTCGAAAATCAGCCCAAAAATAGCGATAGCCAAGGAATTGAAACAAAAAATTAACATATGTTAACGATTTATCTGCCAAACTAGGTTTACTATATAATTTCTGTTCAAGTAAACAATTATTGGAAAGAAGAAAATACTGGATATCAGTCAAAAATCAATTTATTTTCTGCCTCTACCGGTTTCAACACCTCATTATTATTTAATTAAATTAACATGTAAACCGTTAAACATTTTTCAATTTCACAGCTATCGCTACTTTTGGGGAGATTTTCGACATTTTCATATCTAATTTCTGTCCTTACAAAGAATGCAGAAATAATTTTGATTATTGATTCAGTGGCAAAATTTTATGCTCTACAGCTTTTATTTGAAGCTTTTTTATATAAAATAATTTGGGAATTGTGATAGTGTGACTTTACATGTTAAAGTCCTATTTTTTCGGGAGTTCAAGTCACCACCTTGTATATTTTTTTTTAAATAGGCGTAACACCTAACACATTTAAAATATAAATGAACATCGTTTCGTTTTCACTATGCGCATGGCACATGGACATATTTCTGCAATATAGTATTTGTAAAATAATTTAAAAAAAATACAATGAAATAATGTTTTTGTTTATAATCATTGTTAGTTCCAAATCCTTAAAGAAATCTATAAAAACATTCAAAATTTAAGTCTAATAAAAACTTAATAATATTGTTAAAGTATCGGTAGTTTTTTATGTCAGTATCGCATAGATTGAGATCAATAAAGAGCATGTATCTTTAGTTTATTTACTTCGAAGAATGTGAAATGTAGAAGAAGCAATACTTGTTTGTTTTGATTGGAATACTGGCTGTACGAACAATCATCCGGTAAATTTTGTAATGTGTAAGTAGAGTGCTTATTGTTATGACAATGATTAAAATTATTTATTTTTTCATTGATTTACGCCAGCATATAATAATTTTATATGTAATACGATCCGATAGTAATAACACGAGGTGTACTATAATGATGATTGCTTTCGGCCCAGTTTCAATTTTATGATAATCTTCACGACCAGTAATGATTGACGTTACAATCCTAATTATGATTATTATTATTATTATTATTATTATTGACTGTATAATAATATACTTTATGTATTTTTTTAAAAGTATACATTAATTTATGCTATTTGTGGACCTATACTAGTTGGATATGAATAAATTATTGAATGTCATGTCTATATATTTCGTAGCGATTCACCACGTTTCGCCGAGAATTTATTGAAAATTGTGTTATGTTTGATGAAATGCAATAACAATTATTATTATTAATACAATAATAAAAGTTAATATAGATAAAATTTGTCATTTTCATAACAGTATCATAACGAACTTGTACTTTGTTACACTAACAACCACTATTAGTGCGGTAAATTTATTATCAAAATAACTATAAACCATAAGACTGAAAAATATTGAAAAATGAACCGGTAACGCGAAAAAGATCATTATACAACTTAAATTAGAAGTATATTATTTCATGTTAAAGAAATGAGAAAACAGTTCATACTCTCGTTGCATAAAATCCATTTTTATGAATTATCTTGTCAGTTCATAATAAATCAGTTTATAACATTTCATAAATATATAACATTGATGATTTAGCAAAAGATAAGTTATCAATTATAAAAAAATTAAGATAAAGAATGTTTTATATCAAAAATAAACACTCACCTCGGCTTCTTGCTGTTGTGTTAATTTGCCGAAATAATTATTTCTGGCTAGTTCTTCAATTATAATCCTGCTTTTCTTTTTAGACAATTCTGATTTTAAATACTTTTTCGCTGTGTGTATTATACCCATGCCCTGGAAGCTAGAATATAAATATTAATTATTAAAGAAATTTTTTCATTAAAATACGTTTCTTACACAGCGGTATATCCTCGTTCAGGAGATACCTCAATATCATGAGGGTCGTCCTTCTCTCCCGTTCCTGCTTTAACAACAAGCCTGTGAGCATGGGGCTCGTCGGATTTTATTTGTATTAATGAACATCTTATAATTGCTTGCCCGTCCCAATTATGAAGCTACAGAAAAATGTTAAGATATAGTTTTTGATTTATTTCGTGGATTAATACAATAACGTCTTACATGTACTGTTGGATAAGTACTTTTTCTTATCCGATCGGAGTTCACACCGGTGAGACTTCCATGCGTCCCGACCATTTCAGATTTGTATCTAAATCGAAATTTTTCGACTGGTTGCTCAGTTATTTCTAAGCGGGGTATGCAATCGGGCATACCCATTACTATAACATAAAAATTGATAAAATCAACATATTAGGTCCCACAGTTTTAGTAGGTTAAATTATATTTATATAGTGTGTTCGTTTTTCGAGGCTTACTATTGGAATTTCGTAAACTATAAGAGATACGAAGTCCGTTAAATTATGGCAAAGTTGCCCCATTAATAGATCCTACAGATTTCTTTGTTTATCCCGAAAAATACATGAAATCACTAAGATAAAAACAAAAATCCACATTTTGCTGATTTTTATTTTTACAAATCACTTCTAAAACTGAAATAATATGGAATTTTGGTTTGTACTTTAATAAACTTTTTTATTTTCTTTCAAACGACGATGCTCAGTTTTTTTCACCACTGTTACGTTTCGAGTTACGAGGTCAAAGTTATAGTTCTTATAAGGACGAGAGTGAAGATTTACACCATTAAAGAGATTTTTTTTTAGTTTTCCAACGATGTATAACTTATCTATTTTCATTTGTTTTAAAAAGCAAAAATGCAAGAATTGTATAGGGTAATAATTAGGGATCGACCGATACCGATATCGGTATCGGTATATCGGCCATATCGGTCTTCTTGGCCGATATCGGTATCGGCCTAAAAAAATATAAATTGCTTAATATTTCAGTTGCTAAGGATTTTTTAAAGGAAATTAAAACAGAAATACTAAATAAAAAACAAATCAAGTTTATTCTTATTCAAAATTTAGCAAAAAAAGTCATTAAAAATGTAGAAGTAAAGTTACACACTTAGTTAAACAAATTAATATTTAAAGTTAAGTTTTGGCAAGTTGTAATGTAACAAAATTATTGCGCTTTCATAAACATTTCCAGCTGAAGAAAATAGTTGTTCACTAGCAACACTATTTGGCGGTGGTGCTAAATATATTATTGAAAATAGTATATTGTGTTATTAGGAGTAAAAGTGATACTTTGTGTGGCGATCATGGAAGTTTGCACGACGAGAGAAGCGAGTCGAACAATTGCATGCGAGGCACACAAAGACACTTTTATTCCGAATGACATATTGAATTTTTTTTTCAATCGCACTACTTTCCTTTTTTTCGCTAATTCTATGTAGTTTCTATGGATATTTATTTATTTTATTTCTACGCCGCCGGCGTAGAAATTAGCTATTTCTACTTTGTGAATTAAGTCACAAAAATGCCAATTCTACGACGTTTGAAAAAAAATGTCTTTTTTTGCATTTGCTCTGCATTTTTTTTTGTGATTTATTTATGGTTAATGCGTGTAACGGTAACAGTATATCATTATAAATCACTTTTACCTCATTTATACAGCAAAAAATTTACGACAAAATTTTATGGCCGATATATCGGTATCGGCCGATATCGGATATGAGTATATCGGTATCGGCCGATATCGGTATCGGCCACAAAAAATCATATCGGTCGATCCCTAGTAATAATGGAATGAGGTGTTGCAAAAAAAATTAACATATCTTTTTTCTTCTGAAATTCGAATAAGTATGTTCTACAGTATTATTAAATATGATTTTCTGTTCAAATTACTGTATATATTAAGCACAGTAGCAATTTGAAAATTTACTTTTTGAATTGGCGCCAAATTACACTGCCTGTGATATCAGACCTACATTAGCCAATGACAAAACTGGAAAGATGATGAAAAAAAAAACAAATGTATCATACATCAACGTCAATGATTGCTTTAATGACAACGGTGTGACATAAGGTCTGACTTATAGTGCAGCGTGATTTTTGGTTCTTTAGTTTAGTTCTTAGATATTTATTATTATATTACAGCGTTATATTTCAGAATTCAATGCCCTGTATTATAAAAGATGGATAAGTAAAGCACTAGCAAAGTAAAATTTACTCTTGAAGTAAAATACTTTATTCCAGAGATTTTCGTCAAAACAAGAATAAAAATAGTAGCTAATTAAATCTATAGTATAAATTACTCCAACGATGTGCGAGGAAGTAAATTTTATTCCGTAAAATAAATTTGACACATGTCAACATTAACTAAATTAAATTCATTATACATTTCATCCCATGTATGTATCTCCAACATGTTTGCTTTGTCTATTTCTAAGTAATTTTTCCCCGTTCTCTTTTTTCCATTTTAGTTGACACCTGACACGCACACATACATTATTGTCTATGTTGACTTTTGGATTTATTTCGTGTTAGGAACATACAGAATACATATTGTCAAAACTTATATAAAACATATTCCAGCGAGACATTGTTTGGAACAGATCCTCCAGTTGGAGATTCACATTATCACCAGTAGTGGTCTTAAGAAATACCGTCTAGTAATGTTTTATCCTAGATTTATCAATCTCTCTTATGCTCCAGTAGTGCAAAGATTAGCCGGTATAAGAAACCGTAGCCTGAGTATATCACATTCCAGCTAAAAAATTAAATGTATTCAATAGTTCTTATTTAATTATAAAAATATTTATATTTACATCAAAATGATCTTTACAACAAAGAAGTTATGATTTTATGTTTTTATCTTTACTTGCGACAACCATTTCAGTCTTCTTTCTTCGTTTTGAGGCACTTCTAGAAATATTTTTCCCTATTATCAGTTCTATTTGGGCACACTGCACAAAACACTTTTTTACAACCATGTTTGATTATTTCCAAATACAAAAATCAGTAGTAGTTGACAGCTGTCATGACTGTCACTCGTTTTATTTCCGTTGGTGGCAAATGTAAGCCACACCCTCATTGGTAAGTTCGATTCGAACGTCATCAGTCGAAAGGGGAAGCGGAAATTCAAACATTATAATTTCAAAGACAATTTTCTCATGAATAAAGAATAATACGAAAAAAATAAAAAATAGGGGTAAAATATTTTTTCTTAATCTTTCGATTAAAGCAAAGAAAAAAAAACCGTGCAACACCTCATTGGCAATGAAACAAATGAAATCACCAGTTAGGTACAGCCATCTGTTTATTTATCTTCATAATTTGAAATCCGTCATACCAAGCATCGTCGTTGAAAAAAGTGTCTTAAGAAACTAATAGTTATATTCGAGGTTATATGTTAGGCATTAAAATACCATTTACAGCAGAGGCTGCCGTTTAATTGCCGGGGCAATGAATGCTGTCGAAGCTGTAAATCTATGTTTAGTGCCGTGTTGAACACATTTTTTGCCTATTGAAAATTAATATTAATTTATTAGTTTAGGGAATGCCTTTAATACCTATTTTGAAAGTTATCGCCATCAAATTATGTTGATAAACGTTTGTTAAACGGTTGCTATGCGTTTGTATAGCGGTTGCTATGTGATAAGCAGTAAAAATGACTTTTTACAGACTGTTAAGTCTCATTTCCACCGATTGTCTTAATGATTAAGAGCTATAATTAATATCTAAGCGCATTGCGCAAAAATGTTTATTATATGGCAACGTATATTATCATTTCCAGCTATGCATAAGGCTTAATGCTTAAGAACTAAAAGCAATGCTTAAGAACAAAAGCTTGCAAACTCCAAGGTTTAAGGCGTAATGCCTAAGCGTAATTGTGAGATGGAAATACATATCTGTCATCTGTCTTTCTTTATTTTCTAATCTGAAGTGTCAGCTGTCAGTCTATTTTACAATTATTAAGTTTCTTTAATTTTTAGATATTGATATAGATGCCAAAAATTATGTATATGACATGTTAAGAAAAGAAGAATTACTGCTGCAATGACAGTCTGCTAGAGTTAAAAATAAAAAGGATAAAAAATGTGACATTTCTGTCGAATTAGTCACTAAACAAAGTAGCTGGAAATGGTATCGTAGTAAATTGTTATAATGCATTTAAGCATTACGCACAAATCATTATGCATTAAAATATTCGGTGGAAATGAGGCTTTAGCTGTCAAAAAATCGCATTTTTAAAATCAATCGGAAAAAGTTCCATTATTTCATATTTAAAAATAATTTATAAAAATAAAAATCAGCAAAATTTGCATTTTCCGTTTATCTAGTGACCTATGTATTTTTAGGAAAAAAAACATCTTTAAAATCTATTATTGAGGAAACTTTGTTATAGGTATAGGTTCTAATTTAACCGACTTCGTAGCTCTTATAGCACCCCCCGAGATCCCAATGGTGAGCCTCGAAAAACGGACATTTGTAGGTATATATTTTTTCAATTTACAAATTGATAATAAATTTAATTTCCCAACATTTAACTATATAATTTATCAATTTTAAAACGTACACGTATTTGAATCCACAAAAACTCAGCATAATAAAAAAAATATTACTTTTTAGCACAATTTGCATATTTTCATAATAAAGTCGAAAGTAAAAATTACTTCTAAATAGAAGCCCAAAAATATAAAATTACTATTTACTCACCAGGATCTATGTACATCACATTAGAATTGAAATAATGTGATGGAGACAGTGAAGATGACATAGGCGAACTAAGTTGCATATCCGATGAATCCGCTGAGCTCGCTGCGGGGCTCAGGGTCCCCATGTAGCTCATGGTGTCTACTTTTCTTTCTGTAACACAGATTTGGATTTAATACAATAAATTCACGGCAAACTAGTTTCAATCTCACCATCCAAATATTGTTTTTTAGTGTCTATATTATTCATAATCATCGTTGTTTCAACTAAACTGAACATAATGATAACAGAACGAAAAATTAGATAACCTAACTTGAATAGGGAACAACTGCCACTAATTTGTATATCTACCAAAATACTCCACTATGTTGGAGCAGACGTCCACATCAACAAAATAACTTACCAACAACAAAAACTAATTTTCCAATGTTGTATCAACCTTCTTCAAACATTCCCTCCTTGCCTCACTTCGTTTCTTGCTACAGGTCTACGGTTCTTCCCCGGATACGTCACGTGTTATGAATGCCACGATCAAAGTGGGGATTTACGGGGATTTTTGCGACGTATTTGATTCTGTGAACTACGCAGGAAATATTGATAATCGTTGAGAAATAAAACAAGTTAAAAATTATATACATAGATTATTACAAACCGTAAACTACTGATAAAAGCAAATCTTTTTCTAAAATAAATTTCTAATCTTATTTATATTTTCCCAAAGTATACCTACTATTTCTATTATTAAACTGTAGGTCTAGTTTTTTTAAAAAAATAATTACTATCATGCCTCTTCTACTTATCACAAACGTATTGGCAATAGTAAAATTAGGGTAAGGGACAGGACTTCACTGTAGTTGATTATAAAATACATAATTTAATTGTTTTATTCTTTATTTAATGAAACCAGTATAAGTATGAAACTAATATGTAAGAATAAGAATAGTACTGATTTATGGTGTATTTTCTTATAAAATATTAAATAATAATTGATGGACGGACGCATACATCAAACCAAGCATATATTTTTATTTTCAATGAGTGTTTGGTGAGTTTGAGCTGTAATCCAAAACAGATAAGATAAGAAATTCAAGAAGTTTTTTATTTTTGTCATCCTCAGTCGGTACCAAATATTTTTTTAAACCGACGTTCCTTATTTGAATTAAAAACAGTATATACTACATATTTATTCAGCTTCAATTTTAGATATAGTAGTCTAATAAAATATTTAAAATTATCTGAGTTTTTATTATAAATTTTCGAAGCTTATTGATTATTCCGATTATTCTTTGTTACGTTGGGAACATTGGTTGTCAACGTCAAACAAAACAATAATTTTGACTAATTTGTTCATTTTATGTTTTTTATGTGTATTTAATTTCAAATCTAATAAAATACAATAAATCATTAACAATGCATCTAATATTAACTCAGGTACTTGCTTAAAACACAACAAATATGTTTAAAAGTGTTAGCAGGTATGAGTAAAAGTTAAATACTTTTTTCCGATTATTCCTACTAAAATGTTATTTAGAATGTTTCGATCAAGTAGATCTAATGATTCAACTTCATCGCCCAAAAAAACCAAATTTAAAGAAGAATACGGTAGTGGTGACACTAATCTTCATGAACTAAAAGTTTGTATGGTTGATAGTTTGTTGTGTTCATCTATTTATTATACATATATATTTATACAGGTTGATGATTCAAATATTATACTTCAAAGACTTAAACAATTACATACTGAACAATTAATGACAGATGTAACTTTAGTAATTGACGGTAAAGAATTCCCAGCACATAGACTTATTCTCTGTGCTTCTAGTGATGTTTTTCAAGTAAAGTTTACAATAAGAATAGAATTACATTATTTGTAAATCAGTTATTGTGTTCTTTTTTATCTAGGTGATGTTAATGAGACCAGAATGGGCAGAGTGGAATGAAAGTAGAATTATTTTGCAAGAACCACAACAATGTACCGCGGTCTTTCCTTTATTCCTACAATATTTTTATTCAGGGCAAATCGTACTAAATCATGAAAATGTTCTCCCAATATTAGCTTTAGCTGACAAGTACAATGTTAAAAATCTCACGAACATGTGTATAGTGTATATGTGTTCAAATATCGCCAATGCTGCTGCACATAATCAGTTAATTTCATGGTTACAATATACTTTAGCCTGTGGACATATATCGGTTTCTAATGTAAGTTCTAAATTCATGAATTTATTTTATGTATTACAATTTAATTGATTGTAGAATTGCCAAAATTTTGTTAAATGGAACTTCGAATCTATATCTAGTACCGAGGATTTCGGAAATTTCGATTCCGAAGTTTTCATATCTTTGTTACAACAAAACGATTTAGTCGTAGAAAATGAAATGGTTCTTTACGGGTGCGTAAATTTTTATAAATGCTAATCATATTCATGTTCATAAATTCATTACTTAAAATACATTTTTTTATCAATGTACATATTTTATTGTAAATAACTTTTAGCTGCACAGTAAAATGGCTAGATCATCAAATAGAACTTCTTAAACAAGAAAACGAAATGGAATGCGACATTAACGATCGCATGAAATGCCTGACTGAGAGAGTAATGATTAATATTAGATTTCCTATGATGTCCCCTGGACAACTTGCTAAGTTACTCTTATCTCCACTTATAAATAAATATAAAGAATTCTTCGTGGAGCGAATGGCAATAGGGATGATTTATCATTCAGGCCAAGAAGAGCGAATACAAGATATTTGTAATGATGAAAATGGGAGACTTTTATTCACGCCTCGCTTATATACTGCCGATGAATTCTGTTCCACAATCGTTATAGATAATTATTCCTTATTGCCTTCTTGGGAACCTAGAGGATTAATATTTTCCAGTCACATCAATTTAGCTGAATATAAAGGTAAAAAATATAACTTCTAAAAGAAAGTGTGCGTCTCGGGACGCCCTGCAGAAGTAATAACTTTGTCCCGATTATTTTAAATTAAAGTAATTTTATTGATTTAATGATTTGGTAAAAATAAAAAATAATTGTTTTGTAACTAGTTACATTTGATAATTTATTTACAAACACAACAACGGATAAAATATTAAAAACAAGAGTGTGCGTGGCGCTTCGTCGGCAGTTAGAGAGAACGAGAATTGCCGCGCGAACTGACTTTGCATCTCTCAACGGCAGTTTGGAGCGCTGGAGTTGGGAAAAGTTTTAATCGTCAGGTCTGAATTCCTTAGCGGTTCACCCACACATAAGAAGTTATCACTTCAAAAATAACAATGTTTAATATTTTTGATGAATACAGTTTGTACTTCCCTGTTCAGGTGACTATATATGCGACTGGGATGTAGATTTATATCCAAAAGGGGTTTGGTTTAAAAAATTCTACCTAATAGTTTGGCAAGGAACGGTAGAAGTGCCTGAATATGTTATTCCTACAGTTAGGTTGTCTGTCACCTGCAAAGATAAAGATCCTACAACGCACAGAGTTAAAGTAAGGACAATTATAGTTTATCTGTGTAAAATACAATGATCTATTCTTTTTTAGATAAGTATTCTAGTGTTTGGAGAAAAATCTGGCATCGCTCATGTGGTAAACGTGGTAGAAAAAATTCACACATTTACTAACGAGGAGAGATTATTAAATATTGATGATGTAATTCCATTTAAGGAAGTCAATCCTCAACTGACTTGCAAAGAAGCTTGTGATGATAATATTAATTGTTACTTGATTGGTGACCATAAAAATACTTTAAAAATGCAAATAGTTATAACTCCTTTAAATGATTATTGTAGTGATTTTAGTCCTAATTTAATTTTTAAATGACTTTAATAATAAAAAATTATTGTATCATGATATAATCGAAAAAGATTTATTAATATATTTAAATTGTTACTATAATACCATATTTTATATTTATATCCCAACTTATTTATGAATGTGGCGGCGTGATGGTGAATGCAATTGGAATTTTTAAAATTTTAAATATTGCGCTTGGAAACTTATTTCCGGTTTATCTTTAATGAAATTTCTTTTATAAATTTATATAACAAGCCAAAAATATATAACTATTAAAGTTAATAAATGTAAATATTTTATTTGTGTATATATAGAAATGAAAGTAGTTTAGAATTCAGTAAATTAATATATTCAGCTAAAGTTTGTTTTCTGACTTAAGTAGTAGCCGCAATACGACCAGCCATTACTTCCTCTTTTGTGTAGAACTCTCCGACACAGCAAGATGCAGAAGGTGAGTTAAATCTGAATAATATATAATTAAATAAATTATTATTTATTTTACAAAAAATTATTTATATTTCAGCCAAAGCGAGAGCCTATCCACTCTGTGCAAGTTTTTGGCAGAAAGGTAAGTTTTTACTTTGAAGTTTGTATACACACGTGTTTTTTGGTTATGCTAAATGACTGTGTCTTATTTGCAGAAATCTGCCACTGCTGTAGCATATTGTAAACGCGGTCGTGGAAATCTTCGCGTAAATGGACGCCCCTTGGAAATGATTGAGCCGCGTATGTTACAAGATAAATTGCAGGAACCCATTTTACTTTTGGGCAAGGTAGGTACTAGTATTTAGTTTAAGTAGTGTAGTGTTAATTTTTGTTTTATATTTTTATAGGATAGATTTTCTGGAGTAGATATCAGAGTTCGTGTGAATGGAGGTGGTCATGTCTCGCAGATTTATGCCATCAGACAAGCTATCTCGAAAGCTTTAGTTTCCTACTACCAGAAGTGTAAGTTCAGTATTGTTTTCAATTAATATAATTGTAATGGTATTGTTCAATTATTTTTTTGCAGTCATTTGATTCAGTGTAAAAAAGCAGTGTTAAAATGAATATGTATTGTTTAAATCCTTCACAAAATTCATATAAGTTGAAATGTTGTCAAAAACATACCTTTAAGGCCGCCACGCACTTGAGCGACGCGAAGAGCGGCGAAGCGCAGCGAAGAGAAGTTTTTTCATTAAATGTATTATGTGAATAGTCACCTCGTTGCTCTGCTCTTGGCTGCTCCAAAGTGCGCGTATACACATAAGAACATTGAATAAAAAACTTCTTTTCGTCGCGCTTCGCTTCGGTCGCTGAAGTGCGCGTTGGCCTTTAATGTTATATTTTAATTTTTTTTGTATATCACTGCCTTTATTTCATCATTATTTTTCTTACAGATGTTGACGAAGCATCGAAGAAGGAAATCAAAGACATTCTTATCCAATATGATAGGACACTGTTAGTTGCCGATCCCAGACGTTGCGAACCCAAGAAGTTTGGAGGTCCAGGAGCTCGTGCTCGCTACCAGAAATCTTACCGTTAATCTTACACATTTCAGCATTGTATCTTTAATTTTTTTATTGTAATAAATATGCTGAAATTTCATCTTGTTCTGTTTAATTATCATTTAAAAGTGCAACTTTAATCCATATAATTTTTATGATCACAAATAATAAAAATCTGATGTGGCCAGCACATAACTTCCCGTCAATTCCATGTTTAAAATAGCAATGTGCTTTAAGTATGGTATCATTTCCGATTGATAGTTTCTATGAACAAAATCTAATTTGTTGTTCCAATAAATAGAAAAGTCTGTAATACGAAATTTTGGATTAAATTTTATTATGTTTTTCCTCGAAAATCTGTTAGCTCCCAAATTAAGTACCACTTCCAGTTTATCATATAAGTATAATCTAAATCTAATATGTTTCAAATTATACACGAGTTTTAAATACCATATTTGATAAGTTTTGGATCATGTTTTAATATTATATTTCAAGAAAAGAAAGCTTTCTGTAAAGTATTACTTCCGGTTTATCAAAAAAAATCGAATATGTCGTTCTCATTAATATAAAAGTCTTAAATGCCAAATTTGAAAAGTTTTAGATTGTATCAATATATTTTTCATGAAAATATGTTCACAGCTTCAAATAAAGTACCACTTCCGGTTTATCAATTTTAGCCAAAATTTATGTTGTTCCCTTTCATATGTCAAATATCAAATTTGGCAAATACCAACCATGTGAATTTCTATCATTAACATTATATGTACGTAATCTATAATAAATAGAAGAATTATGTCAAAAATAGACTTCTGTTTCATACAACTGCAAATAGTAATTATAAGACAATTTTCTGCTTCTTGTATTATATCTTGTTCAAATATTAAATGAATTAACACATTTTTATATAATTCATTATTGCAGTCAATCGACTATTATTTGAATTTTATTCATACGATAAGTATCTTTTACAATAAGAAAATATGTATACCTAAAAGAATTTTTCATGTTAGTTGAAGTTATCTGTTGAAAAGTTATTTTCTTAAACATCTATTCCTCATATAATCTAGAAAATTTATAAAATTTGATAGTTCAGTCGGTAATTTTGTAAGAATTATTACATACCCCCAGTGGCGTAACTAACGGGCCCGCATTGCGGGCGGGTCCCCGGCTCTAGAGAGGCTCCAATTTACATGATTTATAATTTTGTTACTACTGCGAAATTTTGAATTTATTCTTTTTTTGTAGCAACATACAAATTTATTTAGTCCATTATTTTTTTAAATATCAATTTCCAAATATAATATTGGCTAAGGGGCCCCTTATCCGCTATGCAAAATCAAGCTCTTTATTTTCTATCACATGTCGGCCGGTAGAATTTCGATTTCTTAGCAAATATTTTCCTGCAACTGATCCAGAGTTTTCCTTTAAAATAACCCCATAAAAAGAAGCAGAAAAGAAGTCTGGAACTGTCAAATCAGGGCACCTGGCCGCCAATGTGTATTACCAAAACGTCGGATTAAATAACGATACGAGAATGATTTTCGCAAAATTGCTACTATTTAAACTGTAGGTATGATACTGATCTATCTTTCTAATCAGAGCTGGGCAGTAACTAGTTACTTTAGTAACTTAGTTACTAACTAGTTACTTTTACGGTAACTTGTAACGTAACTTAGTTACTTTTTAAAATATGATAACTGTAACTGTAAGTTAACTTGCTGCGGAAAAGTAGTTGGTAAAATATCGCGTTACGTCTAGCGTTCCTACAGCGTCTGTGGAGCGTCAGCGTTCGATTCAATCCGGATTAAAAATTTCTTTGGGGTGCATAGATACCTGAAAGTAACATCTATGCACGATTAAATTTTTTTTAGGGGTGCATAGATGCTACCTGAAAGTAGCATCTATACACGATTAATTTTTTTTTTTTTGGGTGCATAGATTCTACCTGAAAGTAGCATCCATGCACGATTAATTTTTTTTTAGGATGCATAGATGCTACCTGAATGTATGTAACTGACAGATAAATGTCACTATCAAAGAACTAATCATTTCAAAATAATATTAGTTCAGTTTTAAAAAGGAAAAAGTAAATACAACAGTTTCCAGCAAAAGTAAATATGTAGATATGTATTTAGCTTATTAAAAATTAACGATTCGCAAAAATATTGAAGCTAATCCTCATTTTTGGATTAGTGAATTCTATTCTATCCCGGTATTTAAAATTTAATCTTCATTTTATTATAGTTCCGGTGGCTCAATGGTTAGAGCAATGCCTCATGTCATGAGTGCCCTAGGGGGTTTGAGTTCGTATCCCACCAAGGCATGGATGTGTGTGAATGTGAACCCACTCTGTAATTGGGATTTAATCCTGTTGAGGGATTTTTAAAAAAAGTAGTTACTTGGATTAGATTATATTTTAAGACATAAACTGTCAAAATTAGAGCAAAATTCGATAATCCAAAAAAACAACCTTTTTTGTGACTCGGGCTGTAAATGGCGGGAGGTATTGTGTTGGCCACACCAGATTTTTTCATTTCATTAATCTGCAGGCGGCAGAGAGGCAGAGGCGCTATAGTTAATAATATGGACTATTCAAACAAAATTACAAAAGCAATGCGTATCCTTTGAACTGTCAAAAAAAATTCATTTTATAGGGTACAAAATGTGAAAAATAATAATAGTTAGTGTTAAAGTAGAATTTAGAAAAAAATCTGTTATTTGAAAACCGAATTTCTGACAATGGCCCTTTCCAATTTAAAGAGATAGAAGAAATGCGCAATGGGGATCTGCGCATAGTAAGAACAACTGAAATCTATGACGTTTGATTCAAAAAAAATTACACGTAAAATGTAAGATAACTTTAAAAAATCTTATCAAAATAAGTTACAAAAGCTTTTATTGAAGGTAAAATGTCTAACGATCCAAAATTTCACTGAGAATACAGGTATTTTAGTGACTGCAATATTTTTGACGTTTCGTTTGACAGCCCAACTGGCAGTTGTTCGCGCCATTTTCTTACTATTTGCAGCGATAGAAAGAGATAGCCCTTAAATTGGAAAGGTCCATTCAAACGATACACATTTCTTTGTATTTTTGTTTAAATTCCATGGCTATTGCTACAAATGAGCAATATTTATAAAATTTTAAATTTGATTTTACAGGTTACCAGTACCACAGGTACAACATAAATACTCTTTAGTGGTTTAGGTGTAGAATTTTATTATCCAAAAAATTAATTGGGAACTTTTACGCAAGAAAAACCCGATTTCCCATGTTAAACGCATAAGGCCTGCTTTTTAATTAACATCCTGTATACTTTAACCTGGGAAATTAGTTATTTTACATATTTAATAAGTTGTAAAATCTAATTTGAAATTTTATAAATATTGCTTTTATAATGGTATACTTTTATTCACGAAAGATGACTATTCAATGTCATTTATTAGCCGTCTGATATAATTTGCAGATAACTTCAATGCATTTCGTACCCACAGGCGTGCAATGCGAAATATTTATGGGTACATTTTAACTGAAAAAATAAATGTACTTTATTTAAAAATTTTGTTTATTGTTAAATAATTCTTTTCTCAAAGTTTTATCTTCTTCATTTACGTTTTTGCATAAAACAAAAATATAGACTTATAAATAAAATCTGTTTAGTGATTTAGCAGTAGAATTTGAATTTATTTGAAATATTTTTGTCTAAAATTATTTGGGAACTTTTGCGCAAGCAAAAACTGATTTCCCATGTTAAATGCCTATGGCCAGCTTTTTAATAGACATCCAAGTAACGTAATATTATAAACGATATATGTCACTAGCATTTTAAAATAGGATTTTATAGTTAATAGTGAGTCCTGAATTATTCATACACATTTCTGTTACATATACGTATATATATATATATATATATATATATATATATATATATATATATATATATATATATATATATATATATATATATATATATATATATACACAGTGTGTGCGCGCGCGCGCGCGTGTGTGTGCGTGTGTGTGTGTGTGTGTGTGTGTGTGTGTGTGTATATATATATATATATATATATATATATATATATATATATATATATATATATATATATATATATATATATATACCGGGTGTCTTAGGCCGACCGACACATGGGCGATTAACATGTAAAATTAGTTAATTGTGAATAGTATCTCCCCAGTGCAAGATATTAAGATGAAATTTTGCATGCTTATCCGGGGATACTATTTCTATGGATTTCAATTCAAATCAGTCAATTTACAAGTGTAATATTAGAATAAATTAAGAAAAATTGTAGAAGTACCATGAATGTTATTCATATCTTGAAAATAATAGTATCTAAGCAACAGCTCTGATAGAGTAGGGGTAACGTGCGCGCTTCACTATTAAGAGAGTCGGGTTCGAAACCAACCGATAGCAATATTTATTTTTTATTTTTTTCTTTTAAAAATAATTTTTATTATTAATGTTTTTAATCTTTTATTAATATTTAATTTAATAAAGTGGATACATTGTAATTGTACGTAACAAGATTTATTTATTTAAAAAATATTAAATCGTACCTACTAATTACAACATTAAAATTTAAAAATTATAATAAATATTCAAAATGGCCGCCGTTTTGCGCTAAGCAAAATCCGAGACGATCGTAACATTGCTGTCTCACGTCGCTTAGCTGTCGATTAGAAATAAGCCTACATTCATTCCTTATTGCCGCTTTCAGGTCTTCTAAAGTGGTCAATTCATAATGGCCGTAAATTTTTGATTTTAAATGACCCCAAAGAAAAAAATCTAAGGGGCTTAGATCAGGAGACCTTGCCGGCCAATTAATTGGTTCATTTAAACCAATCCAAGAATCTGGAAATGAATTGTCCAAATATTCTTTGACAATTTGCACGTTATGCGCTGGACACCCATCCTGTTGAAACCATATCCTCTCCATATTTAATTCTGTAAGTCTAGGCCCAACTACTGTTTCCAATAAATCTAAATATTTTGAACCGTTCAATGTCCCTTCAATAAAATATGGTCCAATAATGTGAGATCCCAAAATTCCCGCCCAAACATTAACCTTCTGGGGATATTGGGTTCTTGATAAATTTTGAAGAGTTGGTTTATCTTTTGACCAGTGGCGAAAGTTTTGCACATTCGGTTCGTTATGAAGAGTAAATGTGCATTCATCGGTATAACAGAGGGAGTACAAAAAGTTTCTGTTTTCATTGGCTTTATCCATAATTGTTTCACAATAAGTTGCTCTTCTTTCTTCGTCGCCGTCTCGCAATTCTTGATGGTTACCTACTTTGTAACTTCTAAATCCATTTTTCTTAAGTATTCTAGCAATTTTTGTTCTACTTATTCCACATTCCATTTGTAAACTTCTTAAACTAATAGTAGGCTCCACTTCAACCCGCGCAATTATTATTTCTTCAAATTCATTTTCAATTGGTTGTATTTCCTGCTTTGTGTGATTAGCAACACACCCAGTTTCTTCAAATCTGTTAATAATACGCCTTACACGGGATTTATTAACTACTTTTTCTGGATTTTCGGCAGAAAATACATCAGCAGTTTGCTGTAGGCTATTACCAATGTGAAATAATTTCACAATACGAATTTTATCTTTTGTAGTTAAATCCATATTATTTAAATAACACTAGCAACAAATAAAGATAGTACAATACAAATCTGCATTTGAAGTTTGATTATTCAAATCAAATGTTCTCGTTTTTTTGTTTTCGTCAGGGCTAACTATAATTTGAAGAAATTTAATTTATAATAAACCAATAAAGCAAATAATAAAATATTTTTTAAATAAATAAATCTTGTTACGTACAATGTATCCACTTTATTAAATTAAATATTAATAAAAGATTAAAAACATTAATAATAAAAATTATTTTTAAAAGAAAAAAATAAAAAATAAATATTGCTGTCGGTTGGTTTCGAACCCGACTCTCTTAATTGTGAAGCGCGCACGTTACCCCTACTCTATCAGAGCTGTTGCTTAGATACTATTATTTTCAAGATATGAATAACATTCATGGTACTTCTACAATTTTTCTTAATTTATTCTAATATTACACTTGTAAATTGACTGATTTGAATTGAAATCCATAGAAATAGTATCCCCGGATAAGCATGCAAAATCATCTTAATATCTTGCACTGGGGAGATACTATTCACAATTAACTAATTTTACATGTTAATCGCCCATGTGTCGGTCGGCCTAAGACACCCGGTATATATATATATATATATATATATATATATATATATATATATATATATATATATATATACTTTTGAAATATGATAACCTTACAGGTTTATAAGGAGATAAAAACATTAAACTATAAATATTTATTTGCTTATTATAATATATTACAATAGTAAATACATCTTATTATACTAGAATACTCTTGATATAACTCTTGAATACTTTATTCCTATCTTTAGCATCAAAATATAGATTAAATGAAAATACATATTAGAAATTTGAACCACTTACTTGTATGTACTTAATAACTCATACGAGATCAGCGTCAATTTTGGCTCCCATTCGTTTGAGAGCAATAATAGTGTTGACGGCTTTAATCCACCTCTTCTTGATGACGTATCTCTTTAGTTTGGTTTTGCTGAGTGCCGTTTCTGACTGGGTAGAAGATTCGAGTAGCCAGGGATGCGAAAGCGCTTGCGAGGCCGTCAATCTGGCACTAAAGATACACAGAATGTTAGTGCAATCTAAGCAGTTAGTCACAAACTAGGGAAGGTATGAGAGTCTGATAGTTTCAAAATTAAATTATGTAGTTTAGAGACAATATTATATTTATACTGAATAGTTTGAGTAATTCGACATAAATATAATAAAGTCACAAATTTACTAGTCATTGTTAATGCAAAATTTACCACTTCTTCAAAATTAAATAAATTTTTATATATTTAAACCAAACTTCTAAAACTTCCGCTATAAATTCACTATTTGTTATTTTGATTATAACAAAACCAACACTTTTTTATGACTTATATTAGTTTCTATGCATAAGAGTAATTTAGTATTAGAATATTAGTTATTCATGCAATGATTAATAAAGATCAATGAAACGTGAACTAATATGTGTGTGTTCTGGTACAATAAAATTTGGCGCAGACAGAAAGCAAAATGCAATAAGCAGAAGCCTTGAAATGGTTTATTAATAAAAATATATAAACGCTTAATATTTTATTTAGATATGATTTAAATAAACATGGACTAGATATCTCGAAAGAGCACTTATATTCGTTATTATTTCGCACAACATAAATTCTTACGAGGAACGCAATGTCTTTTAACGCAAAAATAAATTGCAGATTGGGATGTTAAACATTCCTTTCTTGAAAAATGCACTGTATCCTGAAAAAAGGATAATTCATTTAACGCCGTTTGTTTTCATAAATGGATGCGTTTTCTTATTAGTAGCCCGTGATTGAAAGAATGTGTTAAGCGAGCTTATAGTTCGTTGTCCTAGTTGGTCTACTTCTGACCACTCTGCAGAAATAGACTTATGTCTTCCAGTTGAAGTTCTCATTGGTTCTTGGACTCCGTCCCATTTATCTAGGAGCTTCAACAGCAAATCTTTTGTTCCTACTGCATTGTTTTGTGGTTTTGTAACTCCGTTTTCTGTTTCCGAGAACGTAGATTTGTTGTACGAGTTTAAAGGAACATCACGATTCATTCCAGTTACTCGGAACTTGGTGCGTCGCCATGGGACGTTATTAGTACTACTAGAACTAGGAGAAGATGTTTGTGAAGAAGGTTGTTCTTGTATAACAGGAGTGAGAGATGGACGAGGTAGTGGTTTGAAAGGAGTTGTAGGAGGTACTAGTTGACTAGATGAAGTAGAATTTGAAAGTGTTGGAAAATCTGGTAGTGTAGACATTTTAAATAATTTGTCAGAGAGTTTGCGAATTTCTTCTGCCAGGTTTATTCTTTCTGCGATGTCTGATTTGCGAACGACGAAAGAACTATCAGAAGCGCGCCTTTCGAATGTTTGTAGTTCATGCACTCGGGAAACAAGGGGTGGATTGAACGTATAGTGCGAGAAAACAGAATCATCTACATCGGGAGGAGAAGAGACATCATGCTCCAACACACTGTCTGGACTGGAGGCGAGAGAACCACAAGGAGACGGCGACATACCACGCAAGGAATGTTGGGAAGACGTTAAGTGAACATCTGCACCTGCCGAGAGCAAGAGCGGCGAGATGACGTGCGCGGACACATCGAACAGGTAGGGCGAGTTGGGATGCTCGGTCCAGCGCTCCACGAATAGGCGCAGGTTGTCCTGTGCCTGTGGCAGTGTCGGCACCGTGGCCGGGGGCTTCCGTCGTAGCCACGCGTGCTCGAGGCATTCCGCTGCTGTCATGCGCGCCCTGAAAGGCAAGACAAAGACCCTCTAGTTTTTTTCCAATCTAAAACAACCAAAGCGCAACCTAGCCCAAAGTCCCAATTTAGTAACATATATCATTCAAAATAGAGAAATTCAAATGAATGTACATAATGCATTGTGTAGTTTGACTGTTGTGTGTTGTTGAAATGAGGTGTTAGTGCCTGAGTGTAAGAAATGAATATTAAGTACATATTCCACAAAACATAAAAAAACACCGAATCAAATATAAAATAGTATTATAAAGAATAAACATACAAGTATATACATATTTTATTTCGACAAAAAATGTTAATGCAAAAATAAATGTGCAATATTTCCAAAAATAAAAAAAATCCATATTACTAACTTGGGTCTTTGTCCTACCTTCTTTAATCGCTCACATAAGCGTTAGTTATATATCAAAATTATCAAACCATGCAAAATAAAGAAATTTACGTACCCTATATCTTTCAATAATAATTTCGAGATAAAATCTTTGGCATCTGCTGAAATTTCATCAAATACTTCATCATCGAAATCATATTTAGCAATTGTAACATTTGCCATGGTTTCTACATCTGTTTCGCCCATAAAAGGAGACAGGCCTGATAATCTGCACGAGGAAGAATTCAGTTAATCATCGTAAAAATTCTCATCCAAATAAACAAAACATACTTTATACACATTCATAAATTGTATCTATTTCTTACGCTTAGAAACACATTCACTCAATACTATAAAAAAATTATATCTTCTCTTACAGAACATAGCAGACAACGCCAACGGACCACATATCTGTTCCGAATCCAATTTGCTCAAAGTTAACTACTTCTGGCGCTACGAATTCCGGCGTTCCAAAAAGCACTTGCAGCTTCTTATCTGGATCATATTTACGCGCCAATCCAAAATCAATGATTTTGATTCTATTTCCGGTCTTTGTTAAGCAGAGAATGTTTTCTGGCTGAAACACAAGTGTGGCTATTTTATCCACTGCTTCGGGTTATTTTTAATTCCAACTAATTGTCGATTCTTCGCTTACCTTCATATCCAAGTGTAAGATATTTTGCTTGTGGATGTAGCCCACACCTTCACAGATTTGTCTCATGAAAACAGTGCAGGCCTTCTCTGTTAAGACGAAGTCATCGTCAATTACTCTTTCAAATAATTCACCTCCTTCAATTCTAGAATAAAAGTAGTTATTGTTATTATAAAATTAATATTACACATATAAAATTAAACTAGTTTTTCCAATAAACACAAATGATGTAATAAATCTATTATTATAAGTTCTTTACCAAGGACTATTTTGTTTCTTACAAGCAATAGTGGCCCAATGAATTTGGACCACAAGTGTTCTATTCATTTTACATATTTTCATTCTTTTCGATGAGCAGTTAATTTTTTTTTTCAAAAAGTGGTTGGGAAAGAAGCCAGTTTTGTACTATTTCATATTGAAATTAATTTTCAAATTTCAAGTTGAACGTTGGACAGAATATATCATAATCATCATAAATACAATAATATATTATTATACAGTGTGGGATTAAAGTATATGGAATATTAAAAAAGCGAACTCAACCGGTTTTTTTAAAAACGCTAAAACACGTCGATTTTAGTTTTTAAAAATTCATCTTCCGACTTTCATTTGTTTTGAAGTCATCACAAAAAATTTAAATGGCAATATAGATTTTTATAGTGGAATCCGATAGTTATATTATTCTTCCCATTTTGATCATGCAAATAAATCATATGGTCGCATAACAAAAATTCTGAGAAAAATCGTGCTGAAAATTTAATAATAATGAATAATCAAGATACCTTGATTTCATTTTTCAGTTTAGAATTTTTCGTTGATATTTTTTTAAAATCTTTAAACATTTAATGTTGGTATTATTGTATTTATTAAAAAACATGATAAACGTAAACTTCGATACCGAAAAATTAAATCTAGGTATCTTGATTATTCATTATTATTAAATTTTCAGTTAGATTTTTTTCAGATTTTGTTATGTAACCTTATGAATTATTTGCATGGTCATAAAGGGAAGAAAAATTGCTATCGGATTCCACTACTAAAAACCTATATTGCCAATTATTTTTTTGTGATGACGTCATAACTTAAAAACAAATGAAAGTCGGAAGGTGAATCGCACATATTAATGTGTATTTTTAAAAACTAAAATAGGCGTGTTTTAGCGTTTTGTAAAAAACCGGTTAAGTTCGCTATTTTTTTTTAAATATTCTATACTTTAATTCTACACTGTATCCACACTAGCAAATTGAATAGAATATTGCAATAATATACAGGGTGATTCATCGGTCTGTCCTCTCCTTATAACTCTTTTATTTTAAGTCAGATAGAAAAACTCTTCAAATATAATTTATATGATATATTATTGTCTATCTACGTACCATATGCATTTGTATACAGGGTGCTCCGTTTAAGCGCAACAATATGTAATTATATATTTCTTAATGGAACACCCTATATTTATTTATTTATTTATTTATTTTGAAAGTAAATTAGATTCCCTTTAATAAAGTATTAAGTAATAAGAGGTCTAAAATTATAAATTAAGAAGTTATTTACGTTCATAAAAAATAGAATTTCAGAGTGGAAAAAACCATAATATAATACAAAATTTTGATCTTTTTTTATTAATACTTATTTTAAATATTACACTAATTCCAAAGAAGCTTTTAAAATTTAGTGACAGACTAAATAATGCAAAATTATAATAAATGCTCGAAAACTTGTCCTTAACTTCAATAGATTTTTCTATTATAAATATTATATTAACCATGTCATCTTTACTAAAATTTGTATTATTCATTTTCACATCAACATCAACAATGATAAACTAAAAGTATTTGGACAACTTGTTTGTTTAAATTCGAAACAATTGATCAAATTATCCATAGCTTACTTTGTTAATAATAACATGATAGAAGCATATATATATATATGAATACAGGGTGATTCATCTGCCTGTCTTCAAATATAATTTAATATATATATATATATATATATATACATAGCACTTACAATTCTAGGATGACGACCATAATTTTTCCACAATCAAAGGCATCATAGAGTTGTATCAATCTTGGATGTTGTAATTTTCTCATTATGTCTACTTCTCGTTCTACATTTCTTCTATCTTCTTTTCTTGCTACCGGAATAAATTTTGCTGCTAATTCTATTCCCGTAGTTTTATCCCTACATCTGTATACTGTTCCGAATTTTCCTCTGTAATAAAATGATCATTAAATATCTGAAAATATACAAGAAAATAAAAAGGCGATTTTTCGGAATGCAAAAGTTTGAAAATATTTTTATTTGGCATTGGAATATAATGTGAAAATGATATTTAAAACTTGGCATGTTCACAAAGAATAATTCATTAATAATATGACAAATACTTTAATAATAACAATGCAATAAATTTCACGGGTATTCAATTATTATTGTAAAGGATTACCTTGAAATAATTCTAAATATTATTCAATAATGTACCGGATGTTGACATGCAGTTAGCGATTAATAAAATTATCTTGTAAACTACATGACTCATGTATTTAGGAAAGTACTGTAGATTTTACACGTTTGAATCATTTTGTGGTGCTATTTTTACGTAAATTGCTTTTGGAGTCAATGAAATAAACAAACATGAATAAGAAAATTAATTAGGTATTTGATTACAGAAATTTTTCCTTATAACAAGAGTTACACTAGAATGATTGAGAATAGACACATGGTTCATACTTTTTAGAATTTTAATTTAAATATGTATCTTCAACTCGATTCCTTTCAACAACACTTTACTAATCTTTCCTTCCATTTCTAAAGCTAAAGCTCCGACCAATCTTCTTTGGGAATACTTTCAAAATAATTATAAATTACAGAATAAATCTCTCTTTCAGACGAAGATCTTTTACCCCGTATTTTTTTCTTTTTAGTTAAAAAAATTCTAACATTGCCATATCAGGTGAGTATGGCGGATGTTTTGTTACATTTTTTCACCAAAAACTGAAGAAAATGTTTTTGAGTTAATTCTATATAATCATTCACAACGGTAGTTTGAAAAATGGATTAAGTAAGTTCTAATAAACTTATGGCCGTATTCTGGACAAAACCGTAAGTTTTAACAGATCTATAAATCTAAATAGGTAATGAATAAAATTGTAACGAAAGCTGACACTCTTATGTATAATTTTATATCAATCGACAAAAAAAGATGTGTTTCTATTAGTTTTTTTCTTCTACAAATTTACAGTTCTACAAAAACGGCCATTAATTTCAAATATCAGATAGATGAATGTCTAAAATGATAGTCAATAACTTAAAATACAGAAATATATTATTCAAACATTCATAATTAATAAATATAGCAGTATACTCTACAGTGTGATGATATTTTTTACAATTATTTTGAAATATTTTATAAAACTATTTTTGAAAATTAGATTCCAACATTTTCATTATTTTGTAAACAATATTCAATAAATTAACAGTCCTTAATCCGTGCGACAACCTTTCTTTTATTCTTTTAGTATGCAAACACGATGATAGCGGGGATCTTCCACGCATCCTACTCTATATTGCATTATTACATAGTCCAGTTATATCACCCATGAGTAGTGATGTGCCATTTGAAAGTTTCAATTGAAAAATTTCAAAAATGAAAGTTTCAAACCTTAAGTTTCATGAAAGTTTCATAAGCTACACTGCGCATGCGCCGCCCAACTCTGCACCATATTATTTATTATAGCGCCTCTGCCGGCAGATTTATGAAATGAAAAATGCGTGCCGGGGGACAAACTATTTTTTTAATTTTTCCAATTAAGTTGGCAATACTAACTTTTTTTCTCTTTACTATTCTAGGAAAAAAAGGAAAAGATATTCCTTTTTAATCAATGGATTCAAATCACAATCCGGAAAGAAAAAAATAGTAAACAGGTATAATTAAAAAAATATATATTTCGCACTTTACAAAAGAATCACAACAAGAAATCATTAGTTTGGTGTTATCTGTCAGTGACAGATTGATTATTTATATATTATAAGGGCAGAATCCAGTAGTTAAACATGAAATGAAACTTGCAAGAAAAAAATAATATTATATAATAAAATAATATTTTGCATTAGAAATACAATTATTCCCATGAGATAACTGTTTTCATTTCCGTTATACTCCCAAGCATATGTTTGGTGCATTCTGAGCATGCGCATTGAGATAGTAATATGGTCTACAGACTTGCGCAGATGACATGCATGTGCTATCTACGTACATGTTATGATGTTATGTATGATTAATCTACATGCTGGAACGTGTACCTTAATTTTCGAATATAAAATTCAGGATTCAGTACAGTTTAAGTATAGTGAAAATTAAAGGTAGAATTTGGTGATATTTCAATGAAATAAATACAAAAGAAAAGATACTTTCTATTTTAAATAGTTTAATACATTTTTTTCAAATTTTTGTGTTACATTTTGGATAAATTTTTATTTTGTTTTGAAGATTTTGTTTTTCTTATTTATTTTCAAATTTGTTAATTTGAGATCCAAATATTTCAAATTCAAAAGTTAAGTTTCTTGAAATAAAAATGAAACTTTCATTGAAAGTTTCACTGAAATTTTTATATGAAACTTTCATTGAAATTCATAGTGAAACATTTTGTGAAACTTTCAATAAAATTTTCAGTGAAACTTTCAAAAATATGTTTCCGAAATTTGCACATCACTACCATGAGTATGACAAATGTCTACTAGGTATATTTTACTAATTGTCAAGAAGGATCTCAATTTTAATGCACGCGGATACAGTGCCGATTGGAGTAAATTTTAATAACACAATACTTTTTACAGTACTAAAAAAGTATACTGACGAGAGACGATAGTGAAATCTCCGAGAAATCGCCTGGTTTGATTTCGGTACGTACCTACCGATTTCTGTGTGCATGTCGTAGAATTCCTTGGCATCGCCACCTCGTTTGATGACCACTTCTCGATACGGGAAGCTTAGGTCCACCTCTGATAAAATAAAATAGAACCAGTGTGAGAAATATTGTCAAGGTTACAACATTCACTGCCAAATCTTTTTCTTTCAGTTTTTCTTCTTGTCGTGGGTAAGTTTTTAATGATATTGAAAACAAAAAGATATAAAGACAATATATATTACAAAACTTACACCTCTTTTCGAAATAATGGAAAAGTAAAAGTATTCTACTTATTTCAGCGATACCTTTATTGTATTTCTTGCGAGATAGACACCTATAGCTTTGTATTCTATTTTAAATCATATAGTTTTTTTTTTTTTTATAATAATAATAATGTTGAATGTCGGGTATTAAACCCGTATCCTTTGTATTTATAAAATAATTTAAGTAAAATTGTCCTTAATAATATTTAGCAAAGTTACTGAAACAATCAAAGCTAAAATTAAAGCAATTACATAATTATGTATAGGAAAAACAAAAATGACTGTTCAACACAAAAAAAACTGTTAAATTTATTTCAAAGATAAGATCCGTATTACGAGCACAATTTTATAATAAAAGCGTTTTTATAAAGCACACTCCGTATAAGAATGTAATGTAAAAGCGTATTTCATGTTCAATAATAGCGCTTTTATTATAAAAGTGCGCTCGTAATACGGATCATATCTTTGAATAAAATTTAATATATAGTTTTTTTTTTTTTTTTGTATTGAACAGTAATTTTTGTATTACAAATAATTATGTAATTATTTCAATTTTAGCTTTGATTGTTTGTATTGTAACTATTCTTTTTCAAAACTTTATCATACGAAGAATTAAATAGCAGTAAGAAATATGTTGACTTAAAGATTTGTAAATATCTTTTACAAATTGCAATGAACAAATTTTGGAAGTAATACTCTATGTTTATGCCAAAACTATTTGTTATTTGGAACATAAATGGAATTAAGACTTAATATTACGAGTACATTCTTAAAATGTGATTCAATGTTTGCAAAAGTTTTTGGCAAATGAAGTACATTTTTACTTTAAGTTCCAACTTTGAAAAATGCTCAATCATTGAACAAAAGATTATTCCCAAGAAATAAAAAAAATATGGTTTATGATTTTTTGTTTTTAGCATCGCTAATTTAGATACTAGTAAATATACAATACAAGCTGTGCTTAAATACTGTAATAAAATAAACACATTTTATCACAACGAAAAATTCATCAAATAGCATAAAAGTGACTTAGTGCCTGTCGCCACGATAGCTTTGAGAGCCCGTGACATAACGCTTTGTAAACACCCTCAACGGTATAGATTGATCGTTATCACTGAAATCTGAGAATATAAGCAGGTTGGCACACCCAGAAATAGGTAATAAGCCGGTATAATATTATGTTTTAAAATGTCACGAAAATGAAGTGAAATACACTATAACAGATTCCACTTTAAGAGGGTTCCGCTAGAACAATCGGTTCATATTTTTTAAAATTCAACCAATCATCTATTGGAATGCTGAATGCTTTCAAAATACTCATGAATAGGGTTTTCCAAGCCAACGGCTTTTGAAGAAATAAGTATTGCATATAAATTACAGTATAAAGTATATTAATATAAAATAAAAATAATGAAAAAAACGGTTGCGAAGAGACGTCAGAACCCTAACGAGGTAACACAACGAAGTTGTTTCATTTGATGGTGTTTGTGCGCATGCCTGGCTTTACCGCGAATTATTTTTGTTGACGTTGAATACACGTGCCATAACAAGAAAAATGAGGTTAAGGTTTGGTGTTTTATCAAGTATTTAAAAAGAAAACAATTGGATATAGTTTAACAATTTATTTTAATATAGGGCACGGAAGATCACGTGACCTATCACATGTTTTGTCCCTTTCTCACTTCAGACTCGATCTTCAGCTCTGTCCCATGCTAACTTCAGACTGTACTTTCGACGCAGTGCGCATGCGTCAGTTTGCATTTATTTTTGTAGCTAAATTCACTTGACGCAACTGTTTTTGTCTCATAGTACATCAAGCTTTCTCCCTTGCTGAAGCTAGGCAAGGTCTAGCTGGGGTTGTGACGTCACGGGATGACGTCATGGCAAATTGTATAATTCTTTAGCATTTTTCTCCCCTTCTAGAAATTTTTATGCAAAATAAATAAATATGGGTCTATTATTTTTATCTCTACATTAACATATAAAAAAATCGTGGAAAACTCTATTACATTATACAATCTATCTTCAAATGAATACCTTCTACTTTGAAAGTCCAAAAATAGCCAAATGTTATACATTGCGAAATTAAGTGAGTATGATAAGTCTTCTATTGTTGTTTTATTTTCGCCAAAAACTAAAGTAAATAGCTCTCTGAATATTAGATATTTTCACTCGCGTAACGATCGATAAGTATCGATATAAAATATTAAGATTGGAGTGGTGCGAAGATAGGCGCAGTTTGATCTTGTTTTCTGATTGGATAATACCCCGATATTATCCAATCAAACAAGATCGAACTGGTCCTATTTTCACACCACTGCAATCTTAAACCAGATACAGTATTTAAACTAAATTCTAAGTAACTTAACTTTCGCGACTTATACACTGTTCTATTTAAGCCATTCAGTAGATGGAGCCGGCAACAGCGCAAACTTTAAGTATCCGAAATTACATTGGGTAAACTTGTCTCTTGTCTCCAATTTCAACCAATCAGAGAGGTCAAAACTGTTCCCTGTGCTCTGCAATACAGAATGGCTTAAATGGAACAAGGTATAATTTCGAATGGCAATGATTGTGCAAATTTTGTTTTTGACGGTCTACTTGATTTTTATATTTTCAATACTTTTAGCGTGACCCTCGTATACATTATTAGAATGTAGAACAATAATTTAATTTTATCAAAATATATATATATATATATATATATATATATATATATATATATATATATATATATATATATATATATATATATATATATATATATATACCGTGTGTCTATCGTAAAGGTGTACATAGGAGATTAACATGGGAAATCAGTTTTTTGCAATTTCCTGCTCGCCTAATTATTTTAAGCAAAAACGCGTCAAATAA
Source organism: Harpalus rubripes (assembly GCA_963082715.1). Taxonomy (NCBI): domain Eukaryota; kingdom Metazoa; phylum Arthropoda; class Insecta; order Coleoptera; family Carabidae; genus Harpalus; species Harpalus rubripes. The sequence goes on along the minus strand of OY720449.1, from coordinate 30,953,391 downwards.
AAGTTTTAGGGCATAAAATTCTGCATCTAAATCAATAAACAGAATTACCTTTACATGCTTTGTAACGACAGAAATTAATTATAAAAATGTCGAAAATTACGTTAAAAATATCGACAGCCATGGAAATGAACAAAAAATAAATAAGTGCTTAACGATTTATCAAATTGTCGGAAACGTCAAATAAGTTAACTTTCGTTGTGACAGATAAAACGTCAAGCATTTATTATTTTTTTTGTTCAATTTCATGGCTGTCGATATTTTTAACGTAATTTTCGACATTTTTAAAATTAATTTCTGTCGTTACAAAGCATGTAAAGGTAATTATGTTTATTGATTTAGATGCAGCATTTTATGCCCTAAAACTTTTATTTGACGCGTTTTTGCTTAAAATAATTAGGCGAGCAGGAAATTGCAAAAAACTGATTTCCCATGTTAATCTCCTATGTACACCTTTAAGATAGACACACGGTATATATATATATATATATATATATATATATATATATATATATATATATATATATATATATATATATATATATATATATATATATATATATATATTATCACAGCATATTACCCATTGCTGGGTGTGCCAATCTACTTTGTACATAGAAGTCGGTAATGATGATGACATATTTGTACCGTGCGGGCGTTTCCCAGGCGTCACCTCACGGGCACTCATTGCTGGCGTGGAGAGTGCTCCACAGGGGTCATTTTTGTTTGCTACTTAAAATTATTTTTTGAACATATCAAATATTATGTTAGTGGCAGAATGTAATGTACTGTTTGAATTTTAATTAATTTTCAATTCCCTCCAAATTAAATTATTTATGAGAAAAAATAGCCTACGATGCACTCTTTCTTTCAAATACCTTCTCTTATACCAGTATCAAATGACGTCATCATCGAAAGCAGCGCTAAGTAGATTGGACCACCTAGCAACGGGTAAAAAAGCCGTGAGAGCTCTTCCCCGAAGCAACAAGTAGCAGAAGGTGTAACCGCTCTTGAATGATGCAGTTTTGCGCAATGTTGAGCCTCCTGTTTGGCTATAGGAAGCCAGCTGGCTGGCAGCCAACTATAGAAGAGCTCCTACATTCCTTACAACACAACACTATGCTCCGAACGAACTATATGAAGGACAATTACTAAACCGAGAAATTGCACATTCTTCACACATGATACAAGAAATTTATAACAGCTTTTTGCTTTCGTTTGATTACAGCTATAAATTTTTCTAGGAATTTAAATCTTTACTAAGTTGGATTATGTCATTTTTGATATCACAAACAAATACTCAAAATAATTTAAATCATATACGTTACTTTAACGCAGTTCAAAACTTTGTAAATACCTATTGGTTGATAATTGTTCGAAAATTAAGATATATCTACATAGCATTATTAAAAACTCTATTAACAGGGTCATCCACTCTAATTTTTTTATTATTTGAAATGAAAGTTCGTTTAATTTTGAAGCAATTCGTTGTATTAAGACGTTATAATTGTTTTTTGTTAACTGCACTTGATTTTTAACGAAATCTGCACGAGAAAGATAGTAATAGTTGTGACGTAAGTATATAGATGCTTAAAATCCTCAAATATTTCAAAAACTAACAATTTATAAAAACTTTTTTCGTCTCAATCATGATTTTTTTCTGATCTACTTTCAATATGACATTTTACTCAATTTTCTATGGTGGAGGACCCTATTATAAAAAAATTATAATTACAAGGCCGCAAAAACCCAACCCAATAGGTTTTATATGGCATTTTGGGTTTTTTATTTGGTAATATTGAGTTTTCCAATTTTATTGAATTTAATATTAATAAATGAAATAAACAAACATGAATAAGAAAATTAATTTGGTTACAAAAATTTTTCCTTATAACAAGAGTTACACTAGAATGATTGAGAATAGACACATGGTTCATATTTTTTAGAATTTTAATTTAAATATCTTCAACATAGCTCCTTTGAACAACACTTTACCATTCTTCCTTCCATTTCTAAAGCTAAAGCTCCCACAATTTTCTTTGGGAATGCTTTCAAAATAATTATGAATTACAGATTTACCTTCTACCCCGTATTTTTAAATAATTAACTTTTAATGTTAATACAAACATTATAAATTAACCAAATTTTTCATAATAAACAATTTATTTTTACGTTTATTAAATTAGGACATTAATTTTTATTGAGAAATGGAATAATACAGGAATGCATTCAATATAGATGGTATTTTTAATTTTTGACGAACATCGACGTTTTGTAGCTTACTGCTACTTCTTTAGGATGGCTAAAGAGATTACATTTAAATATATTTTAAGATATTTAGTAAGCTTAAAGATAGTAACTTATTTGCTAATAGTCAAATTAATTTTTAAAATTAAAATTTTGAGGATACATCACTGCATCCAGACCTTTCCTAGTATGTCCGCTACATGTTTGATGAATCGCCCATTGTTGAACTAATTCTTGTATTGAGTTCAACTTCTCATGTGCTGTTGATGTTTAGCATATTTCAAATAATGTTATAAATTTTTTATGTATCCTCAAACATCAAATTTTTATTTTAAAAATTAATTTGACTGGCAGTAAATAAGTTACTATCTTTAAGCTTACTTACTAAAAATCTTAGAATATATTTACAAGTAATCTGTTGTAGCAGTAGCAGTAGGCTACGAAAGGTCGATGTTCGTCAAGTCTGTATATTCCATTTCTCATCATTTCTATCAGGCACTTAGTATTTTTTCATTAATTTAATATAATATAATAATATACTGGCTCAAATATTTACAGGCTTTGTTATTGAAAACTTCAATGTTTATTCAGTTCATTCAATATATTGTGATTACTTTGTACTAAGTGGGTTTTTTTATAAGGCTTATATATTTTGGTTAAAAAAAACTAGAGAGCGTTTTTTTTTTTTGTTGAAGAAAATTACATTAGTCCTGCTAATAATTAATACTTGTGTGAAAATCATTAAAATAACAATAGGTAATATTTAAATATAACATTTATTAATGATTATTGATAATAAATAAAATAATGGAATTAACTTTTCCGCCTTTATCTAGTAATAACCTATGTGAATTTTTGACAAAATAAAAGCACATTTAAGAAGGCCCGCCCATAGGTGCACCACATGTCCTATTTAAGCGAAGTCGTACCTCTTATAGTTTCCGAAATCCTAATGCTGACCATCAAATACCCGAACACCCTGTATAAATAACTAAGCGCCCCAGCTGGAATGTTTCTCATTATGAATAATTGAATATACAAATATTTAAAAAAAAATCAAGATCGGATATGTTTTTGAAGGTTTAGAAGATTTTTCCGCTTCATTGACTCGACTATAAATAAATAAAAATATATCATGACGATATATTACCCATTGCTGGATGTGCCAATCTGCTTTGTACGCATATATTGGTAATAATGACCATAGGGATCACTTTTGTGCTAATTAAAATTAGGAATATTTTTTGGCGTCGGTCGGGATTAAACCCGATCCCCAGATTCGCGACAAGACACCAGTCCTTCAAGCACACGAGACCATGAGACCCCATATTATTGGTAAAAGATGCGTCGATATTTTTATTATGATTAAATGTAGGAAAAAGACGCTATGGAATATTTATAAGTTCCTTTTCCGCATATTATAATATAACTGACATATATACATTTATTACTTTTATCTTTTACTTCTGATCTCTCAGGAATGTTAATATATACAAATAATCCAATTTTAGCAATGCGAATTCTAAAGTAAACATCTATAAAATGCAATTTTATCTCATTCTGTTTTTTACAATTATTATAAATAAATATATCATCACGGCTTTTTACCCATTGCTGGGTGTGCTAATCTGCTTTGTACCAAGGTATCGGTAATGATGAAATGTTTGCACCGCGCGGGCGCTTACCAGGCGTCACCTTACGGGCGCTTACCAGGCGTCACCTTACGGGCACTCATTGCTGGTGTAGAGAGTAAACCACAGGGGTCAATTTTGTGCCATTTAAAATTCGAAATATTTGGCGTCGGTCGGGATCGGGTTAATCAAAAAAATTTTTTGGAATTTTTTTAATTGTAGTTTGCAGTTTCAGCCAAAGCTGGCTGTGTACACTACAAAACACAAACAATACAACTGTCAAATAATTTTTAATATGACCTGTGTTCCTGTGTTATCTAACAAGCTAACATTTTTATACTATACTTCATTTCACGTAAGAAAATAGTGATGGGAAGATAGGAACAGTTTGATCTGGTTTTATGATTGGATAATACCCCGATATTATCCAATCACACAACAAGATCAAAGATCAAATTGCTACTATCTTCCCATCACTATTTTCTTCCGTGAAATGAAGTGTAGTACAAATGAACAACATTTTTGTACTAGTAAGAATGAATATCTTCTATAGCGTGTGTACAGTAGCATAATATGAATATTATAACACGATTGAAGAAAAAAGTTTTTTTTCAATAGAATTAGATGGCGTTAGAAATAAAAAAAAACAGATTTTCAAATCAACACCCAAAACATTTTATGTCAGATGCCATTTATTATTAACTATAAATTATTATACTTAAATTATAATAAATATTTAAAAAAGAATTGCAACTACAAAAAAGAAAAATACTTAAGTTGGGAAGGCGCGTTGATGCATTTATTTTACACTTACTTGTGAATCATCTGTTTGTAAACATTTTCTTAAAAGTATGTTTAGACTCAGAACTTTTAAGTTATTGTACTTCATATATTAGAATGACTTTTTTATTTTCAATTATTTAAAGATAATAAAAAGGAAAAATACTCACCACCTATTGGGTCCGATTCGTCGACACGGATCATTTTGTATTCAGCTGCAATCTAAAAATAAATGCAATTGTATTTTTCAAGCTCTCTAATATCATTATGCTATGTAAACATTGACTTGTCAATTAACGCTTAATTTGGAATTGGAATATTTGCCAAAGAAAGATCATTTGTTGCTAACAAGAAATACATTTTGTGTAAAGTCAAGTAGTTATATTTACAACATTATTTATGATAAATATTATTGAAAATTAAATTTAGTACTAATATTCATAATTTTAGTTATAGGAAAATGTTTTCTAAATTATTAATAATGTCAACTTAAGTAATTTATGATTTAATAAGTGGTGCTTTACATTTAATATCTTGTTTTTAATTGTCACAGTTAATTCCTTAACGTACGTTTATTGCATTTTTAAATTAACGACTTGTTTTTCCTTCTGATTTGTTAGATTGTTAGAAATAGATTTTACGATCAAATTACAAGAAATGCTAGAAAAAGATATGGCCTCGAAGATTGTTTTAAAGAACGTGATAAAAAAATACGCTTTCCCAAAAAAATTCATTCAGAAACTTATTTATATATAAACGAAAACATATGCTCCATGTCCATATAACAAACATGATGTAATATATATTATTCTATTCCACAGAAGTCTATAAAATCCAGCATATATTTCACAAATTCCAAAATATTTTTTTTTACAAAATAATATGACCCATATATCCAGACACTTGCATTTAAAACAGCAATTAGCAATACATTCCAAAACAAATAAAATTTATTTTCAATTCCAAAATACTGAAAAGTTACTTACAAAAACACAAACTAACTTCTGTCTTCTCTGTTCGCTGTTAAATTGCAAGAATTATGCTCAATTGCTCAACGGAATCTACAACACAACTGGGTCTGGTTTTACAGATCGTCGCGACGCGAACCCAAAATTAGATCGCCAGCAGGCGTCTGTTTAAGCGCCGAAGGCACGTGATCAAAAGATGACGTTATGAAAACGTAAAAAATAGTGCATTAATTCATAAAAGTTCTATGACGTTTTTTCAGAAGTTGTTTACTACTGAGGAAAATAGATTATTGTTTTCAATGAAAATATAAGTTCACACAGGCTTTAAAATGTGTGTAAAAACGTAAGTTAGTTTATGGGGAAAAGTTTCATTATTGTCTATTCATAAAAATCACAAGTCAAAAACCACAATTAGTTCAATTTGCAAAAAATATACAAGAGATAATTTTTTTAAAAGTAGTTAATGAATAAGTAAAATTAAACCAAAATTTAAAAAATATTTTAATCTGTTCATAGGCAACCAGTTCCACGCGCTCGTATCGAGTGCGGGAATCACATGACTAGTGGGGGGAAATGCCAACAAAATCGCTTGAGATGAGATAACCTCGAATTGAAGGTCCAAACGCAGAATTTTGTTGTGTTAGATAGCTAAAAAGTGAATAATAAAATGTAAATAAACAATAAATTAAAAATTGTAAATTTGTAATTCAAATCTGCGAAATATGGCTGATTCTGACTGGAAAAAACGCGTTGGAATAGAAATTAACGTCAGTTCAGGAGAAGAAGATAGGTTTGTCGTAAATATTTAGTGTATAACTTGGGTGTTGTTATAAATAAACGACTTATTTTAGTAATTTTGATGGTAAACGACAAGATTCTTCAGCAGAAGAATTTAAACACGATTCCTTTAATGATGATCTGTTAAGTGATTTTGATAAATATAGTAAGACACCACCAAGAACTAGAATTTTACGACGTTCTCGGGAGAGAAAACAACGTGATCGGGATTGCATAAGGTAAATCACATCTATTTTTAATATAACAAGAAATATTATCACATTTTTTTTAACCAGCGGATTAAAAATGTTGCCAAAAACGTGTACCGCTAAAATCAATCGACGAAATACCGTCAGCAATGTATTTTTTAACGAGTTGATTTCCAACGCTAATTCCGAGGAATCTGACCAGGATGTTGCTGGAAATGGTCAGTACAATTTTTAATTTATATAAAAAAATTATATGATTATTTTTTCATAGGTAAACGAGTGGACAAAAGGTCCTTAAAGTTATTGCGAGGCTCTGAAAGAGACCTCAAGTTAGATATCAGTCGTGCTCGTGTAGGATCTTCTTCAAATTACGAAGGATCTGACGAGAGAGCAGAGAGTTTACCCGTAAAAACACCTGCTCCGATACAAATAGAAACAGCTAATCGATTTATGAGTTTGATTTCTCGTCCAGTGATAAACTTAGATAAGAAAACGCCAGCAAATTGCAGCGAACCCGAGGGTTGCCCAAAAAATCGCGTGGATTTTTACAAAACTTTTAGTTTGTTAATTCGTATGGGAAGTAAAGACAACAAGCCGCAAGATAGAAATTGTCGTCGACATGTAAGATATGACTTTATTAATATTTTTATCTGAATTATTATTTTATTTTGTCGCAGATAAGTCAAGAAGAACAAGTCTGGTTGAATGAACTTAAAGATTTAATATGGTTGGAACTGCAAGCATGGCATGCAGACCGTACAATTACAGAACAAGTAAGAAAAGATAATTTTAATTAACTAAGATCGTTGAATATAATTACATTTTTTTAGGATCGGTATCTGTGCCAAGCGCGAGAATCTATAGCAGATCTGTTAGATGAAATAATGAATTACAGGTAAATATTTTAAAATATTGTGTTAACACATTTTAAATGTGTTAAAGGCGTGATTATGTAGCTATTTTTATCTGTTTGTTTTAGATTTCAGCGGAAGCCGATGAAAAATTCAACAAGTCAAATATCAGTGCAGAGCAATGATAGCGGAGTGCACGATACTGACGGAAGCAAAAGTGAGTTAAAATTTTCAAATCTGTAAAAATTCAGTAATAATTTAATGGGTGATTCCACCATTTTTTATACTTTCTTCTGAAAGAATAAGTAAAATTAAGACTATTGGTGAATATAGATGTGACGTCACGAACATAAGTTTTTATATTATAAACTGTTTTCTTCGCGGACCTAAATGTTCTTGAAATATATGTTATTTCTAAACGGGTTCCTATACAATTTTTTTAAAATACAGTATGAACTAAGAATTTAGTGGAAACGCGACTTCATGATATAATCAGTACAATATTTGTGATTGAATTATGTGAAAATTGTAATTGTGGAACTTCCGGTATAACCAGAAGTGACAGAACTTTGTAAATTTAAATACAACTATACTATTTTTTTTATAATTTTGGATTGCAGTTTTATTAGTTTTATTAGTATTAACGTGATTCATTCGTTAAAAATATTTACTTTCTTTCGCTGGATTTTTATCGTTAGAGATGTAAGATAGTAAAAAAAATAAATAAATAAATATTATAACACTGTATTAAGTCTACGTACTTTATAATTACAAGTGTATTTAAATTATTTAGTTTAATGCAAGAAATTTATATTCAAATAAAAACTGTTTGAAAATTGCTGTACCGGTACTATGAATCTCCTAACACGCTATTGGTTATACATTGATAGGCGGTCTTTCAGCCGCCAATCTAAATATTTTCATATTCGTGATGATCCGCTATAACAAAAAAACCCTTATTTGCGAAGTATTGAGCTGGAAACTCCCATTTAAAAGCTATTCTTTGTAAAAATTGTTATATCTATTGTCTTGTATTACATCTTGCTAGGTGCTACTGCGGAAGAATGCCTCGGCTGTCTGTCATTGTACTGTCACTACTGCATGGAATCCCAAAACCAGGCCTTGCGGCAAATAGAACACCTATTATCTCGTTTAGAAGCCGCAGAATCTTTATACCCATCTAATAAATCATTCGGTCAATATTATCCTCTTTACAAAAGCGAGAATTTTGTTTCTAGGGTCAAAGCTATGTGTTTATGGTACAATATGACCAAACATTTACGTTTAAAGCTATTAATTATTGGCAAACTATTAATGTTTTTACAAACTAAACAATGCGCGTGGCCTGTAGTTGGTTCTGTCTCCACTTCTGCTTCAAGTGGGATTCAGGCTGATCAGTCAGGTAGTGATTCTAGTCATGGAAGAACATTTTCCAGGTAAGATTAATAAGAAATATTGTACACTGTTAATTATTGATTAATTGTAGAAGTGCTTCAGCCGAGTCTAAAGATTTACCTCATAGGAGTAATTGTCATCATATACAGTTTGATATAGATGAAAGTAGTCCTTCGGATAGTAATAGTTCAAATAGTTCTACTTCTTATCCTAAACCGAGTGAAAAATATTTGTCGGATATATTTAACTTAGATTATGCACCGCCTTTTCCTCAACTTACACCAGACACTACAAATTCACCCTACAGGTAAAACATTGCAACAAATTTTGATGAACAAATGTTTGAAATTAATAATTTTTTGCGTTTTCTTATAGAAAATACATAGAAGATGTCTTGAAAACTAAAGGATTATCGAAATCACTAAATTTTTTAGAACGACTACACAAGGAAATTTTACGCAAAGCACATATGTCGTTAACAAAGCGTGAAAATAGTGACGATGAGGTGAACTTAAGTATTTTTTTATTGTTAAATCATTATCACAATATTATTTTATTTAAATAAATACAACATATTTCATTTTTAGTTGTCAGATGACGATATGGAATTAATAAAATATGGATCCTGGAGCACAGAATTCCAAGCTTTAGGTTTACCATCTTACAGAAACTCATTTTTATTTTTATCTCTAGTACCTGTGGAAGTCATACACGAATTTTTGCGTATGAGGTTGGAGCAAAAACCGGACAAACCTTCTCCCCTCAGTATTCGACAAGTATGTTATTTCTTAAATTTTATTCTGTAATTACTATATATTTTTTTCTCCTTTAGTTAATGCGAGAGATGAAGGAAGGTATCCTAATAGCTGTTCTTCATCGAAAACGCGTTGAGATTCACGTAAACACAGTTTTAACATCTGAAGAATTTCTTCAGGAAGGCTACGATAAAACGTTTACCGATTTCGACAAAAGTTTATTCGCAGTATTAAAAGTATATTTAGATTATTTAGAACAGTGGGCTTTACTCCAACACGAAACATTCCAAAAAAGTTTAATAGAAGAAGAATGGAATTTCGTTTCGGAAACTACGCCATATATACCAGGCGGACAAAAACTAGCCAGCGAGAAATTCTGTCTTATTATCAGTGATATGTTAACCGAAATAGGAGAACGATTATTAAATCAAACAAATGATATATTGCAATCAGATAATGAAGAAGATAATGCAAAAGAACATCTCTTCTCTATATTTAGAGAATTGCAGTGTTTCTTCAATGAAGAAAGAGAACGAACTATGAAAACTATTTCTTTTACCAAAACTTTGCGTAAAGATATTGTTCTATGTGACAAAACAACTGTTGATAATAAGTGTGTTAAACAAGAAGTTTTAGATGCAGTTAAACATTCAGTGTTGAATTTGAAGAGTAGTATTACTAAATCCATAGAATTGGTACAAAATGCTTGTACTATACATTACATGGACGAATTGGATGAAATTGAACGAACTACTTTAGCAAGTAGATGTAGAGAAACTTTACACCAAGCATTTCGATTCGGATTTGAGGTGAGTAAAAATAAAATAAAAAAAGAGAAATGAAGTATTTCAGAGATGTTTATAGACATGTGAGGAGTGATTTATGTATTTTTCCGGTAGTTTCATAAAGAAATTAGCCTCTTCTTCCCCGAAAACCACAGAGAATCTCTCGCAAAAAGTATGGTTCAATTCGCTCGTTTGTGGATGCAATTCGTGAAGGACCGATGTGAAAGAGGTCGCGGTTTGCGACCAAGATGGGCTTATCAAGGCCTGGATTTTCTTATGACTGTTTGTGAGCCTTGCCACACTATCTACCTAACAGACGAAGAGTTTGAAGACTTGAAGAACTTGATGGATAGCTGTATTTCACACGTGATAGGAACTGCGACACCTACGACTCCGGAGTTTTGCTCAGCATCACCAAGAGGAGCTCTGGACTACCCCCGATATCCCAGGTAGGGAGTAAATAGAGAACGAATGCGAGAAGTGTTGGACAAAAATTAATTTGAACGAGTGTTAAATGAATGTTATACAACTTTAACAGTGTGTATAACTGTAGTAACAACTAACTAGTTAAAAGATAAAACATGTAAATTAACACGGATTTATGATGCGAATATTCCACTGGATTTTATTTAATTATATAAACAAACAATTTTCTGAACAATACGAGATATGAAGTTGCCCCATTTGGAGACATTTGAGAAAAAATCTGATGTGGCCAGCACATTACCTTCCGTCAGTTATATGAGGTAGTTACGAAAATTCTACCGGTGAACTATTACCGGTAAACAGCTTTTATCAGTTTATAGCTACCGGAATCTATATTTTAAGAACGCAAGTGGTAAACAGGGTAGATCCATAACCTACGAAAAAATTTGAAAATTTAAAACAGGTTAGAAATTTAACGTAGTTAACAAAATAAGCAGAGTCCTACTTTGAACACATTTCCACTTTTACCGCGCACGCTTCGCTTTGCATCACTACCTTTTTTTGAGATTAGATTCTTCATGAATCCGGTAGATAGATTTGGTAGATATTGAACAATTTTCGAACACAGTAACTTTTTACCACTCGTGTTTTCGAACACAGTCGGTAGATGCGGTATCTACCGGTAGAATTTTCGTAAATGCGTATGTATTTTCTATAAAATCCATACAGAAAGTTCCTTGCAAAAGATTATAAATTTCTTGTATGTACATTACCTTTCGACAGTTGTATGTATTTTATACAAATTTCATAAAGAAAATTTCGAGCAAAAATATCGTAACACAAATATACTACGAATATGTCATTACACTTGACACTGACATCTTTCAATCAGAATTTTCTTAATATAGTAGCTGTTTCTAGCATAGCTGGCTAATTTATGAAATTTAATTTCTTTATAAATTTATAACTCTATATCCATTTAATATGAAGTATAAAATGCAGTCAAATCGTATAGAGAATACAATGTTCTTTAATATTTATAATAACATTAAATGTGAAAAAATTATATTTAACATCGTTTTTTCAAGGAAAACTGTTAAAATCTGCAAATGAGGGTACTTCCGGTTGACCAATTATAACCAAAATCTAATCAGCTCTTCACATGGATGCAACGAAGAGGAATACGAAAGAATTATAATTTTTGGAATTGTAGTATTAGAGTTATCGTAGATGAAAATTTTGTTACACACACACACACACACACACACACATACAGACATCGTAAAAATAGTAAAATCGTATTCTAGGGACCCTAAAACGTGCTTATTCATCAAAAACTCACCACCGAATTTTTTGACCAAAGACAATACCTTCCTTACCTAAAGGTGACGGAAGGTAAAAATGCGTAGGCTACTAGATTGATGTCCACATAAAAATTAAAACTAATACACTCGAAATCCAACAGTGATAAAAAATTTAAGCATGCCCTAAAAAAGTGCAAACCAAAGTTTAATATTATATCACACTTGTAAGTTATTCGCGGAAATAAAAAAACTGCAAAATTTACATTTTTGTCTATATCTAGGCATTTTTTCCAAATAACTAGGTTTCCTAATGGAGCAAATTTTGTCTAATCAACCGACCTCGTATCTCCTACAGGTCTCAAAATCCCCATGCAGGGTGCGTTTTTGGGATATTCTAAATAATATAAAATTAAATTAGTTACAAGAGTTTGTTCTAAATTCCTTGACTTATTAAATTATCTTGTTCAACATATTGTGTGTTAAAATATACTCATTGTATGTTGGTCTTGGATTATTGGTGTATGTACTAACTATAGCATGGGGGAAATTACTAACAATTCTTCCTCTCGTTCAATAATTAGTAATACTGTAAAAAGGTCAAGAGGCTCATCTCCATCTCCACGTACATCAATTCGTTCTCCGCTTCCGCGCCCACATAGAAAAGTTAGCACGGAAATACCTCCTCAATCAGAAGCATTGGACATACCAGAAAAGTATACATTTCAAAATACTTTTTATGCTTTATATGCATTTACTATTTTATAGGAAAAAAGACATCGCAAACGGAGATACAGTCGATAGTGCCCAAATTTTAAGAAAACATCTCCCGCCTCGACATTTACGCGTTAGAGACTCTATAAATCGATTAGAACTAACTTTGGAGGAAGAATTTCGTTCGAATCATCTTATAGGATGTGTCACAGAAAACCGGTCAGAAGACAGAATTCATATTCGATATAAACGCGTAACATTTGGATGGCAAAGAGGTATTAAGATCGGACAAGGTCGTTTTGGAAAAGTTTATACAGCAGTAAATAACGAATCTGGAGAAATGATGGCAATGAAGGAAATAACATTACAACATAATGATCATAGAACAATAAGAAATTTAGCCGAGGAATTGCGTATCTTAGAGGGCATTAACCATGAAAACTTGGTCAAGTATTACGGCATAGAAATACATAGGGTAAAAACATACAGGCCTATTCTGTAACTCAGTGGTTAATTTTTAACAACTGGTTAAAGGTATTATCCAATGATCATTAGTTTAACAAGTAAAATTCCAATTTTTATTATATATCAACGTACTTGATTGGTTAAAAAATTTAACCACTTGTTAAAAATTAACCACTGAGTTACAGAATAGGCCCGAAATTATTTTTAGCAAGATTATATTGTAATTTATTTTAGGAAGAAATGTTAATATTTATGGAATTTTGTACTGAAGGGACTTTAGAAAGTTTAGTAGCAGCTACTGAATCAGGTTTACCTGAATTATTAATACGGAAATATGTACATCAAATGTTAAGCGGTGTTGCTGAATTACACCAACATGGAATAGTTCACCGAGATATAAAAAGTAATTTTTGAATAAATAAAACTATAACACTTTAATAAAAATATGTTCTAGGTGCAAATATATTCTTGACGGATGATGGGAACTGTTTAAAAATAGGTGATTTTGGGTCTGCTGTAAAAATTAAGTTTCATACAACTATGCCGGGAGAACTACAAGGTTTTGTTGGAACACAAGGTAAGTAAAATAAATTCCAATTATTTCGTTTCCACTTCTTGTGTTTATAAATTATAATAATTTTAATGGTTTGTAGCATATATGGCCCCAGAAGTTTTTACGAAAACCATTACAGAAGGACATGGACGAGCTGCAGATATTTGGTCTGTTGGATGTGTAGTTATTGAAATGGCTTCCGGAAAGGTAAGATTTCTATTTTTTTTTTTTGTGTACAAAATGGAGTCACTATGTTTAATGCAACGTAAAACTTCGCAAAATATAATACTTTTCATTTATAATTTTCTTTAAAGATATTCCCGCTACGGTGAGCTGGAATCGTTCCGATAAGTGACGTATGCGTTAACGTGATCTTATTGAGATTTGAAATGGAACCCTATCTTTTTTTAAAACAATATATCTAAATAGCGTCAATATTAGTTACATATATTGTGACCGGTAGTCTTCAGGAAAAATATAAAACAAAATATGTGACATGACCCCTATTGTCCCTATACGTAAACATGTATTTTACGTCCTATCTATACCACGATGGTACAGCGTGACCTACACTTCCACAAAAAATAACATTAAGGACCAGTTTTAAAGATCTACTTAAATGTACTTCCAAATTAATAAAATGGACAAATGCAATGCAATTTTTGACAATGGGTCAAATTCAGCACTCTTCTTTAACTAAAGAAGCTCATCTAAAAATAACAAAATAAAGACAGACATGCATCGATGCATTCATAAGAAAAAGATGCAAGTTCTTTCCATAGTTACTAGAGATGATCATTAGAAAAGAGTGCTGAATTCGGCCCAATGGCACGTACCACGAGCACGGTTTTAACTAAAACGTTGTTTTAAGAAATGTCAAATTCAAATTTCAATATTTAATTACACCCTTATGTTTCAACAACGATTTTTTTAAAAATATTTGTTTCAATACACACCTTGTTCTGCTTTAAAATCATATTTTGATAAATTTGATATTATTTATTATTAATATCAAATAATGAAATTTGACATTTCTTAAAACAGCGTTTTAGTTAAAACCGTGCTCGTGGTACGAGCCAATGATTTTAATGTCATGAACTTTACTTCAAAAGTAAATGTAACTGGACGTTTGTAAAACTGGCTGTAAAATAAATAAATTTCACTTTAAATGCGACGAAAATCAAAATATTGCACTTTTACACTAAAAGAATATACTAAATATCACAATTTCCCTTTACAATTGTCATACGTCTTACCCGCTGTTGTGAAACACGTTCAGTTTTGTTCGCTACCGTGATTCATTTAATTCTTGTTTATAATTTCTTAATTATTTCTTCGGAGTTGATAACAGATGGCTCAGCAATAATATTTAAATGTGATCAATTTAAAACATGCCAGAAACACCAAATTATAATAGTTAATAAATATATGATAAAATATTAATACTCAGGTAAAATTTATTTTTTGAATATAAAACTTGATTTTACGTCGTCTAGTATGGTTTTTAAATTAATGCCTTTAGAGTCTTAATATTTATTCTTTCAAAATAAATAAATGTTTATGTACTACTTTTACTAGTAAAAGTAACTATCACTAAATGCGCTTTGTAAAATTACCTAAAAGAAGTTAAGATATTATTTTAATAAGATGGTTTGTTCGTTTTTAGCGTCCGTGGGCTGAGTTCGATTCCAACTACCAAATAATGTTCAAAGTGGGTATGGGAGAAACTCCAGAAATACCAGAATCTTTAAGCGATGAGGGACAAGAATTTGTGGATTTTTGCCTACAACATGATCCAAACGAACGAGCGAATGCTGAAGAGTTGCTGAACCATAACTTCGCTAAAGTTGGAGACGGGTATTAGTGTGATAAATAGGTTATATGACTATGGAATCGAATTGCTCAATTGCTTTCCGTGGGAAGTATTATGACACGTATGGCATCTGTATCTACAGTTGTTAGAGTAGCTACTATTTTCATAAATATTTTAATCATGGTACTTACTTCAAGACTATAATTTTTTACTGTGATTTCGTTATGTTCGAAATATTGAATTGTTATTTTTAATGGACACAGTGTGTATAAACTTATTTCAATAAAATGTTTTATCTCAATCTTACCCTTTATTTTTCTATTATTTTCATATTAAAAATATTTCCTCTTCTGTTTGATCAATAAATCATTGAAGGAATACGTAAAATTATTTATTAAGTTCGTAAATGTCACACATTACAAAATATTTTACATTAAAACAAAACTAGATTACAAAAACTAATGTTAATTGTGCTTAAAACCAAAAGCTACGAAGATAAAAACGGAAAATACACATTTTTTAAAAATAAATAACTCGAGAATAAAATAAATAACGCGTTAACTTTTGTACAATAAAATAATTTTAAAATTGTAGATATGTTTTGATTTAGATAACTTCGTTAAAGTAGTACGTATTTATATTTAGTCCCGGTGATTTCCAATTTTTAAATTTATAAATACATAGTATTTAACGTAATACTAATAATTTGACACGATTTATTTTTGTAAAACATAAAAATACATATACATTGTAAAATAATTTGTATAACTGTGCATAAAACAATAACAGATTTTGTCTAGCATAAAAAAATGGTACGTTTTTAATAAAATATAGTCAACGCACGCTACGTTACGGAAGCAACGAAAATACGAACCGCATACAAAATATACTAGAAATGTAAATGCAAATTGTTAAATCAGTCACGGTGGTTGTGATTATGAACAACACCATTGGCAGACTCCAAATGTTTTACTCTGGGAGCTCCATTTATTTCTTCTTTTTCATTAGAACGAATTTTAGGGAATATACGAGGCACTACAAATAGGGCCAATAATGCCAGGATATGAAGGCACAGGTACATTTTTCTGTAACCGTAAACATTACTATTTCATTATTTTGTTCGTTAAGCCCACATCCAAAGCATTAACTCTACTGTAGCAAATTTGATATGAAATTAAAAGGTACTTACAAATAAATTCGAATTCCATGCCATAACTCCAACAAAACAAACGGGAACGTTACATATGTCAATACTATTCGTGTTACTAATCCTGTCATCACATCGTAAAATAATTTCAGTTTTGGACCGGTGGTGAAATAATGTCGGATTGAGCGTCTGATCTAGAAAAAAAACTACAATGATACCAAACTCACGAAGCAGTAAGATAAATAAATAATCATCGCCGGTTTCAGTACTGGGGTCTGATTTTGTAACTTTGAAATCTATCAGATTCCCTCCACTCTATAGCCACCATTAGGTGCATATTTGAAATCGACTGCCCGAGACCAGCCGAATATAATCTACGGAGATACAATTCGAACGTTGCTCGCTAAGTTCACTTTGTTTTTTTGTTTGTTTATTAATCGAAATCTGATAGTTTTTAATTTACAGTAGATATAAAAAGTTTCAAAATCAGACCCCTGATAGTTAATGTAGAGGACGTTTATCAGACATCACGTCACCCTTTGAGAACTATTGGAAGAATACTAGAAGTTACGTTTATATGATATGACCATGGGAATCTTGAGAAGTCATAGATAAAAGTTACCTTATTAGGAGGCCATTTAAGTGGTGTATTGAATGTTATGTTTACAGGAAAAAATGCATCGGTCATCAGATATACAGGTTGTAAATTTTAAACGGGCCATAAGGCCATAACTCAGAAAAACAATTTTAGCTGCCTAACGTTTCTATATTAATTTATAGAAAAAAGAATTGGTGCGTATCATAAGGATTACGATTTTTTTTGATACCAAATACGTTATAAATGACTCGCGTTAAGTTGAGGCTGGACCTGCACATCCTAACCAACCTGAAAACATCGACTACAATTTCTTTGGCTGCGGAATGAATCCCTTCCCCTTTATGCCAATATTAAATGTTGATGGAATGTTTTCCTCGTTGAAAAATTAGCATATAAAAATTACTAATAAATAGGTTATTATTATTGTAAGCATTCAGCTAAAAATCAATATACCTAACCCCCCCCCCCCCTATTTATTATATGTCGATCCGTCCAAGTACGAATTTTAGATTTTAGGTCAGTCTCAATTTAACGCGCGCTAGCTATACATTTGTTTCATATAAACCCACAAAATATATTTAAAAATTTGCGGAATAGACTTTTTCAATTTAAAGAGATAGAAGATATGCGCAATGGGGATCTGCATATATAAGAACAACTGAGATCTATGGCGTTTGTTTCTAAAAAATTTAGAATGTGAGAAAACTCTTTGACAACTTTCAAAAATTTCTCGGAAGAAGTTACAAAAGCTTTTATTGGGGCAAAAATGTCTAACGATGTAAATTTTCACCGAGAATACAGGTATTTTTATAACTGCAATATTTTTGAAGTTTCGTTTGTCCCAACTGGCAGTTTTTTTTACTTACTATTTGCAACGATAGAAAGAGATTAAATTAAATTGAAAAGGTCTATTAAGAAAAAATAATTTTTCTTCGTGAAAAAAAAAATTATTATTTCTTGTTAATAAAACCATTGTGGCTTTATAATGAAACAGAAATGTAACATGTTTGGTGTCAATAAATTAATATAGAAACTTGTGGCAGCTAAAAAACTGTTTGTCTATGTTATAATCCTAAGACCCGTTTTAAAAATTACACCATGTAGACGCATTGCTATTCGAAATCAAAGGGGCATAAAAAGTGCTTTAAAACCAAAATGATACTTCAAAGTTAATTGATTTGTAATAATAATAATAATAAATAGTAATAATAATAAAACAGCTAAATTTAAATTTTTGCCCATATCTAGTGACTAATGCATTTTTTCCAGATACACCACTAAAATGGGTGAACTTTGGTCGAATTAATATATGTACTTCGTATCACTTATAGTTCTCGAGATCCCCACATTATTATAGACGTCTTATTATATATGATCATGTTTTTCCGTAGTATATTGTTGAGTGTAAAGCAACAGGGATTATTTTTTTTGTTTTAAAAAAATTCTCCAGTTTTTTTTTTATTTACTTACCGAACGAGCTGCAAAAGTGAAAAGGGCACCACTGGCAAATGTTAGATAATATCCGGGATAAAACCCATGCCATATAGCTGAGAGGCCGTATGTTAACACAGTTCCATATTTGGTATAACGTTCAAAAACAAGCATTCTTAACCAACGATTAGTCCCCATATTCCACGCTTCAATACTTGCACGCATATTTGTACCACACTAAAAGGAATATTCACAATTGATATATTTCAAAAAACTACATTTTTTTTCTTTGCTACCTCATACTTAATAATATCAATATTCGAGATGAGGTCCCATCTTTCTTTACCATCTTCGGTAAAGCCATTGAATCCAAGGCCTGAATTATTACAGATGGCATCCGCGAACAGCCAAGCATAATAATACTTACACCTAACAGCCAACGTACAAATGAACAGGTACGTAAATTTATATGGCATGCTCGATTCTAAGAAGTCGTCATCTTTTAGACCGTGTATCGGAAACGCGGTGATTAACTTAACGAAAATTAGCGCACACAATAAGGAAACTAATACTTTCTTTATGACAACTATTCGGGGAGATGGTTCGATTACTATATTCCGGCTATTGGAATTGTTGTCCAAATTGCCCTATAAAAAAGAAACATCAACTAAACTAATTATTAAAATTACCAACTTCATGTTATAATAAATAATATACAGTGTGGGATAAAAGTATGGAATAATTTAAAAAAAAACAGCAAACTCAACTGATTTTTTTAAACGCTTTTACAAGTCGATTTTAATTTTTAAAAATACTCATTAATATATGCGATTCACCTTCCCACTTTAATTTGTTTTTTAGTTATGACTTCATCACAAAGAAATTTAAATGGCAATATAGAATTTTAGTAGTGAAATCTGATAGTAATTTTTCTTCCCTTTATGATCATGCAAATACATCATAAGGTTGCATAACAAAAATTCTGAGAAAAATCGAGCTGAACATTTAATAATAATGAATAATCAAAATACCCAGAATTCATTTTTCAGTTTAGCATTTTTCGTTTATCATGTTTTGTAAGTTATAAGTACCATAATATCAACATTTATATGTTTAAAGATTTAAAAAAATTATAAATTCTAAACTGAAAAATGAAATCCTGATTATTCATTATTATTAAATGTTCAGCTCGATTTTTCTCAGAAATTTTGTATGCAACCTTATGATTTAATTGCATGGTCATAATGGGAAGAAAAATCACTATCTCATTCCACTACTAAAAATCTATATTGCTATTTTTTTTGTGATGACGTCATAACTAAAAAATCTGATTTGACCAGCACATTACCTTCCGTCGTCAGTTCTACGTATTTTGTACAAATTTCACACAGAAAGTTTCTTGCAAAAGATTCCATATATCCATAACCTTCAGTCAGTTCTATGTATTTTGTACAAATTCCATACAGAAAGTTTCTTGTAAGAGATTGTATATATTTCCAGTAACACAAACATTCTATGTCAATAGACCTTTTCAATTTAAAGAGATAGAAGATATGCACAATGGAGATCTGCGCATAGAATGAACAAATGATATCTATGACGTTTGTTTCTAAAAAATTCAGACGTAGAATGTGAGAAAAATCTTTGTCAAATTTGAAAAACTTCTCGAAAGAAGTTACAAAAGCTTTTATTGGAGCTAAAATGTCTAACGATGCAAATTTTCACCTAAAATACAGGTATTTTGACTGCAATATTTTCGACGGCAGTTCGCGCCATTTTCTTACTATCACCATCAATTAATAGTTTATAGGTTAGGTTAAGTTCTTTGTACATAAAATAACTATGTATTAGTTAATTTCTTATAGAGATTCTTCATTGGAAGAGTCTCTGCATCCTCTGCATGCCATGTCAATATTATCTGAAGTTCAATCAAATACAAATACTTATTATTCACATACGGATAGATTGTATAAAAAATTGAGTTAATAAAAAAAAATTCTTACTATTTGCAGCGATAGAAAGAGATGGCCGTTAAATTGAAAAGGTCTATTGCACTTGACAATCGGCCTTATTCTCGTGACCATTGTTAACTTTTTAACAATTGTTAATTAAGCAATATTGTTAACAATATTTGTTTAAAATGGTATTCTGGTGCCTAACAATAATTGTTAATGTAACAAAATTAGCAATCTCGATTGTTCATATATCGGTGAAAAAATGTGGCCGATTTGCATTTAACAATTGTTAATTTTGACATTTGAACATGTCGAAGCAATTTTTTGCCGTTAGTTTTCAAAACGAAGAAGAGAGGTAAGTGTATACTAGAAAAGTATTTCAAAAAACGATAAATGAATAAAATATAGTTAATGATAATTTTATAAAATATTAGACATGAATTAATGCCATGAAGAAAATTAAGAGATGCTGATGCTAGCGATTCTCTGAGCATACCTGAAGAAATATTTTAAGGAATTTTTCATTTATCGAGCGAATAGGCAAATGACTTAATTTTGGAAATTTCACCCTACTAAAGAACCTTGCAAAATATTATAAAATAAATAAGGTAAGACAGTAATACGTAATATAAAATAAAAAGAATTACCGTAGTTTCCACACATGCAAGCTAAAAGTTAAAATCATATTTGCGTTAAGAAAGAAAGAGGTGACCGGTGAAAACTACACGTATGGGCTATGGTACGGCTAATTATATTAAATACAAATAATTTAAATTATGTAACAGGTACATTGTTTTATATTTCATTACAGTTTCTTTAAGTATTATCGTAAATAGATTGGTTAAAAGGGAAAATAAATACTGATGAATTTTTGCTGGTATAAGTGGTATGTATCAGATAAGTATAGATCCAAAATTCTTCCAGTTTTATATGCGAAAAGTATTTAAAAAATAATAGGCCAAGGAATGTTGATAAATGTCCTATAATAAATGGTCACAAAAGTATCATTAATTGAATCCAAATATTGATTTCGTTAATAATATTCTCTGAGGACTACCAATATTAAAAATTTATTAAAAATATTAATGTTGATAGATAAACAATAGGGAAAAAACAAAAAAAATATATTATTAATTGATTGTTACAAAAGATATAAAGCATTTAAATTTTGCTGATGTACTAGATGACTTTCCTATGGGAGACCAGTTGAAATCCCTACTCCATGTTCGAATGTGATAAGAGGCCGCATGAACCACTGATAGCACACAGCTGGTACTGTACAACTAGTACGTCATTATCACGTGACACAACAAAATCAAATTTTAAAAATTAATATCGCTTATTAAAAGGAATTTTTAACTCGGGTTTTCACAAGTACTCTTAGATATAACTGTTCTTTAAGAAAAATAAATAAAAAAAAT
Source organism: Harpalus rubripes (assembly GCA_963082715.1). Classification (NCBI taxonomy): domain Eukaryota; kingdom Metazoa; phylum Arthropoda; class Insecta; order Coleoptera; family Carabidae; genus Harpalus; species Harpalus rubripes. Next base: position 30,931,172 of record OY720449.1, on the reverse strand, counting down.
ATGAGAGAATACCCTATTACAACAACTGTTGATTACAACAATGAATTTATATTATAAATTCTATTTTATCTTTAATGCATAAAGTACATCTACTGAAGTATCAGTCACGTATACTAATATAATATTGCACTAATATAATATTGCCAGACCAGAACGGAACAAAATTTGCACTCTTTAAATCAGAGAAAATATATTGCACAATTACAGTTGAAATCACATTCACTGTACAGTTGTATAGAAAATGTCATAATTTAAAATGATTGTATTATTGAATTGACAGATATTTGTAAATAATCCTAAATATCACTAGAAATATAACAGTTGGTAGTAAAATTAAAACACTTCATGTCACTATTTCTAACATATTGTTCAAACACAAAAATTGATATCTGTTTTTAGGAATGTGGACACCTGAATACCAAACCGTAACAATCTTGGCTCCTTGTTAAGAGACATTATTTTTTTTAACAATATTGATAAGTTAACAATGAGCACGAGAATAAGGCTGAATGACATTTGTTAACCAGAATTTTCTCAATATAGTAGATGTTTCCAGGGTTACAGCACAGCTGGCTGCTTTATGAAATTTTATTTTTTTATAATTTTTTAACTCTATATACATTGAATATGAAGTATAAAATGTAATCAAATTGCATAGAGAATAAAATATTCTTTAATATTTATAATAACATTAAATTTGAAAAAATGGTATTTAACAGTATTTTTTCAAGAAAAACTGTTAAAATCTTCAAATTAGAGTACTTCCAGTCGACCAATTATAACCAAAATCTAATCAGCTCTTCAAAAGGATGTAAAGAAAAGGAATACGCAAAAATTATAATTTTTGAAAAGGTTGTTTTGGAGTTATGCGATCCGAAAAAAATCGTCACACACATACATACATCCATATATCCATACATACATACATCATTGTAAAAATAGTAAAATCGTATTCTAGGGACCCTAAAACGTGCTTATTCATTAAAAACTCATGATCGAATTTTTTGACCAAAGAGAATACCTTCCTTACCTAAAGGTGACGGAAGGTAAAAACGAATGAAAGTGGGAAGGTGAATCGCACATATTAAAGTGTATTTTTAAAAACTAGAATCGATGTGTATCAGCGTTGTTAAAAAAACCGATTGAATTAACTGTTTTTTTAAAATATTACATACTTTAATCCCACATTGTGGTTTTTTTTTACCTAATGATAAATTTGCCAATTTATATTACGATTATTTCAAAATAACAACGTTTCTAATGAGCAATAAATTTTCATTATATTCCAGTAGTTTGAAATGCTTTTAATATTATTGCTCCTATTATTATTATTACAAAGTACTGGATCATAAATCTATTACATTTTCTAAAATTTACGGATTGTACAAATCATTCAACATAGGTATTTCCTTTTTTTACCTTCCGTCATACCTTTATGTAAGCAAGGTATTGTTTTTGGTCAAAAAATTTGGTGAGTTTTTAATAAATAAGCACATTTTAGAGTCCCTAGAAAACGATTTTACTATTTTTTGCGATGATATCTGTATGTCTGTGTGTGTGTGACGATTTTTTCTCCGTCTAATTCCAAAAATTCTAAAAATTATAATTCTTTCGTATTCCTCTTCGTTACATCCATATGGAGAGCTGATTAGAATTTGGTTATAATTGGTCAACCAAAAGTACCCTCATTTGAAGATTTTAACAGTTTTTCTTGAAAAAAACTCTGTTAAATATCTTTTTTTTTCAACCGTCGTAGAAATGGCATTTTTTGTGACTTGATTCACAAGGTAGAAGTTTCATTTCTACGCAGGTAGAGTAGAAATAAAATAAATAAATATCCATAGAAACTACATAGAATTAACGAATAAAAAGAAAAGTAGTGCGTTTGAAAAAAAAAATTGAATGTGTTATGCGGAATAAAAGTGTCTTTGTGTGCCTCGCATGCAATTGTCCGACTCGCTTCGCTCGTCGTGTAAACTTCAATGCTCGCCACACAAAGTATCATTTTTACTCCTAATAACACAATATACTATTTTTCACATTTATTGTTATTATAAATATTAAAGAATATTTTATTCTCTATACGATTTGATTAATATAAATAAAAAAATGATAGATGTCAATGTCAAGTGCGATTGACAGTATGTTTGTGTTATAATTTTACTGCAAATATAGAATCAATGCTAAGAAACTTTCTGTATGAAATTTGTACAAAATATACAGAACTGAGGGAAGGTAATGTATTGGAAATATAAAACCTTTCGCAAGAAACTGTCTGTATGGAATTTGTATAAAATACATAGAACTGATGGAAGATAATGTGGCTGTCCACATCAGATTTTTAAAATGTGATCCGTAATATATGTATTAAATTTATTTCTTATGCAAATAAAATTGTCACGAAATATATCTTTGTTTTATATGGAAATTGCTTTTTTCATTATAATTAAAATATAATTATATTTAATTCAACCCATTAACAAAGAAATAATTTTGTATTGTTTTAATGCAAATTGCTTTCTCATTTATAAGGGAACAATTTGAAATATTGCATGTGGTCGGTATATAATCATGACTAATGCATTAGTTAATTTAAAAACAATGAATTGTCCATATTGCCTATTAAATTACAAAAAAAATATTATGGAAAAAATGAAATGGTTATGATTCACAATTTCTGAACTGCAAATAGTGCACCATGGCGCATATTACCATTAAATGCACATAATATGTGTAATAAGACATTATTATCTCAAATAATTACTCATGGTCATGTACATAACAGTTATTACTAGAACAACACATCTTTTCTAATATGCAATACTGACTGTATGTTATAATAAGTTAATGTTTGAATGCCATTGTTTTGGTTGTCGTTCATTTCCGTATTTAGAAACAAGGTCATATGTTTCAATAAGTATAGATAATAAATTTTAGGAATCATTATGTAAGATGCATTAATTTAATCTTTACAGAGAATAACAAATTAAGTTAAAGTAGGGCAAAAATAACTTACGCTAGCTGTTGGTTTTGGTGTTAATAAATTTGTTCCGTTTATAAAATCGATGTAGTCAACATAGAATAATATAGGACCGGCCATTAAAGCTTGAAAATGCAACACGTAGCTGAAATATTCCAAAGCATTTGGTACATAAGTCACTTTATAATGATCTTCATTTTTCGTCAATTCTTCTTCTTGTCTGGCTGTACCATCGTGTATACTGTACGCCAAACTTGTGATTTTTTGTGTAATCACCATTAGAGGCCCTAAAGATTTTTAAAAATTATAAATACTATCAAATGATTGTAAATTTATTTTCTTACCGGTTATGTCGAGGGTAGAAGAACCATAATCATATATTTGTCGATGCAGATGTACGCAAGACAAGTAAGTCATTGCTACAATTAGAACCAATCTGTAAAGCGGGAAACACTAACTAAAACAAGCCTAGCAGACTTATTAACTAATAACCTTTGCATGATTTTGGGGTCTTGTGTCCGGATGACTATGTAGCATATTGCTGGGAGGCCTGCCAAGTGAATTGCTTGCCTACAAAGAAGAGGGAAAGAAATAAAACGAAAGAACAAAGGTACTTTACTTGAAAGTGAAAATAGAAACATCGTTCTTTCGGCCATTCTACACATCAAAGAAATTATATTGTTCAAGAGTTTGAAGATATACAGGGTGTTTGGCGCAAGTCCGGCACCAACAATATTTCGTTTATTTTGAAAGATACAAGAAAATGTTAATAAGCAAACTTAAACTAGACAACGGGACTCATCACTTACGTCTTTAGCGGAAATGGGTACAACTTCAAATTTAGCATAGAGAATCTGTATTTTTAAATACATTTTTTTCAGAATGTACATAAAACAATTAATCACAATAATATCAAAATGTGGATTTACTTTATATTTCAAAATGGCAACTATTTATTTTCAAAATAACGTATTAATAAAATTATTATTTATTAATTATTTTATTACCTAAAACAAAAGAAAAGTATTTACCTACATTAGTTTTGTGACAGTAACAATCACTTTTTTTTGTTATATATTATCGCCCAAGTGCGTTACATTTTACACTGTTACACAAATGAAGTAATAGTTTTAATATTCGGAAAGTGTCACAGAAATTCTATTAGAGCCCTTCAACTTTATGGAAAGAGGTATCCATACTTTTCTTTTGTTTTAAGGTAATACAATTGTTTTCATAGTTTGCAGTTTATTTTAAATGGAATTTTATTAATACATATTATTGTACAATAAATGTTATTTCCGTTGATTCGTTTATTAATTACTGTGTCTGCAAGTGTAACCGATAACCGACAATTTTTGAGCTGTTTGTACCCCACTTGATTACGGGAACAGACATTTGTTCTCCATGGGCGCGCGCCGAAATATACAGTAAATCTTTAAAGAATTTTAACTCCAAATCTAAAAGACTTAGAAAAAAAAGTTATTAAGAAATATTGTTGCTCTCGTCGAGTTACATTACTGGTGAAATTTAATGCACTTATTTTATTTACACCCTATATATATATACACTATTATTCACGAAAGATGACTATTCAAGGTCATTTGTTCGAAAAAAGAATACACATCACTTTATAGCAGTAGCTTAGCAACATTTTGTATTAGTAAGAGAAACATTATTTGATTTGTCTATTTAATTTATGTGGTGTGACAGATATACGTAAATAGTGGCATTACTTTCTAACACACTATAAATAATAATGACATATGTCGTAGATTACAGATGCCTAATTATCTACTACACTGCCCTCTGTGCTAATATTTACCCAGTGGCGTTGACGTTTAAATCAAATTATTATTCCTTGGTTTATAAACTGTTTATGTTTTTGTATTTTGCAAAAACATAAGTGAAGAACATAAATCTTTCAGAAAGGCATTATTTAGAAAGAAATATTATTTTCAAATGAATTATTCTTATTTTTTCAGTTAAAATGTGTCCATAAATATTTTATGTTGCACGCCTATGCAAACAAAATGCAATGAAGTTACCTGCAAGTAATATTATATCAGACGGCTCACAAATGACCTTGAATAGTCATCTTTCGTGAATAATAGTTTATATATATATATATATATATATATATATATATATATATATATATATATATATATATATATATAATACTAATTTCCCATGCTAGATTGAAAGTTGTACTTATTTCCGCTAAAATCGGAAGTGATACAAAATTCCTACATGATCATCTTATGAGCCCCTTTGTCTAGTTTAAGTTTTCTTATTAACATTTTTTTGTATCTTTCAAAATAAACGGAATACTCTTAGTGTCGGATTTACACCAAACACCAAATTAATAATAAAGTGTTCAAAATGTTGCAGCAACAAATATCAATCACACTGTTTATGGATAGGTGTCTCATTTTCGAAGTTTTTTTAAGGTACCTCGGATAATATTGAGTATAGAGTAAAATCGTTCGCACATTTCGGGTACAACTTTTCAAGAAAAGTTTATTATAATCAGCACAGGAATTTTCTATCTTCATTTATTTTTGAGCTGAAGGCACGAACTTGTTTTCGTTCAATTCGAAAGTATGTATCTTATATCTTCTTTACTATGAAAATTTTTGAGATAAATTTTGTTTCGTTTTTTACGTAAAATAAAACAAAATATGTATTTTTTTGAAAACAATATTTTAAAATTTCCATATAATAATAAAATTTAAAAGTAACAAAATGAAAATTAACAATCGCTTTGTAATTTTGTACTTACAATGGGCTCACGTAAAAAAACGATCACAGATGTAAATAGTCTGTATTAGTGATTGTTGTTTATGTTGTGTTGAGGAACAGAACATTTTATATGACGAATAAAAAATATAAGTAATTTTTTTTTGCAAATATATTGACCGTTAGTATGAACAACTGATTAAGGGTGATTATCGAGCATTTGACTAGCATTGTTTTATCTCTGTCATTCGTTTATGGATTATTTTAGAGGAAAATACTTCAAATAATAGTTATAGAAAAATTAATTGCCCGCATTTTTTATTTGAAGAATTTTTCTCTAAAATAATCTCTAAACGATTGACAGAGATAAAACAATGCTAGTCAAATGCTCGATAATCACCCTTAATCACCGTTCATACTAGCGGCCATTGTGTTTACTGATATGCAATTAATGTAAATAAAAATAAATTTAAGTGTGGTGTGATTTTTTACGTACATTCCAAAGCAAAAGTATCCGATGATAAGGCCGAGAATAAGACCAAATCCATGTCTGGAAGCGACACTAGCTTTCGTTGGGTGGAGGACTGTACGGAATAAAGACGCTAGGCCTAAAGCAGCAAACTGGCTGATCATGAAATTCACCTGTAAAAAATATTTGCAGATGTAGGGCACTATTTTTTCAATCAAATACTTCATAATTACAGACGACAATTATACGGATAACATAAGTAACTGAATATATAATTATTTGACATATCTTTTAAAAAAGTATGTTATTACTGTAAAAGTACCGTAAAATTTGGGTACTATATAGTTCACATAATAATGTACAATCAGAGTCAGAATATTTTTGTTTGAATGATGTTTACTATTTTATTTAATTTTCCAATTGATAAGAATTAATTGTTTCAGGTTAATAAACTAGAAATATTTATTTTTCAATTGCAATGCAACAAATAATGTATGTATTATAAAATAAATTTGTTTGTCATGATACCATACATTTATCAAATGAAATGAAATAATATACTTCTAATAAAATATAATTTATAGAGAATAGTAATTAAAACTCGTATTTCAATGCTGGTAAAAATTATATATTAAAATGTAATCTGCAGATTGGCACACCCAGCAATGGGTAATATGCCGTGATGATATATTTATTTATTTTTATGTAATCTGGTGCAATATTATTGAAAAAATAAGAATTTTTGATGTAAAAATCTATATTTATTAATGAATATTAAAAAAACACAAGGAAAGTGGAAAATAGTTTTTATCTGCAAACGTACAGTGTGTGGTCTGATCATATTTAACTGATAAAAGTGCACCATGAAATCATTAAATGACATCATTGTTAACTACGCTAGCAGGCGTAAATAAATAATAAATAGGTAGCTAAATTAACAAGATTGAAAATCGCGCAATAAAAATACAAAAATAGTTGAACTATGAAGGAATGTTGAAGAGCTATAATTCATTTATTAAAGTAACTGGTTATACTTCGAACAATCCAGATTCGAATATGAATCTGATCGAGGTCAGTTCTATTTATCGAAAAAATAAAGCACACTATTTAAATAAACCCACTTTATAGTAAATATATTTGCCACTCCCAGCAAAAGGTGAAGGCGTGACGATATGTTTATATACATGAATAAAAAATAACATTCTTTTCTTATCTCTCCATACAATATTTTAAAATTGTCCAAAATAAATAAACAATTTTTGATAGAGATGTTTAAGCATTGATGAATGTTTCTAAAAATACTTCAACATTAACATAACAATAAAAAATTGCACATTCCAAGAATTTTAAACCATTCTGGCATATATCCAGAACATTTATCAGCTCATTGCATTAACTAGACAAGTACGTTGCACCCAATTGTACCTGTTTCAAGTTACATCCCCATATTATCAACAGGTTGCCCCAAACTTCCCTAAAATCAATAAAACTCATCTGTTGGACAGTCTTTCAAAAATAAACAATAGATTTATTAGAGTCCCATGTATTAATTTTAAAGAGTAGAAGTAAACAGACTGTTTTACCTGGTCTATAGTCAAACCCGAAAGTTCGGAAACCCATGTAAATATACGGCTGCCATCGTAGTAGTCCGTCGCCGCCATATTACGATGTTAACTCCACACAAGCCGACGCTAAACTGACATTCGTTGAACTCTACTCTACTCAGATCTCAGCTTCCATGATCGCGCGATGTATTTTGCGCGCGCATAAAAAGAAAAAGTGTAACAGGTTTTCGGGAAAGACTTTGAAGGTATCTGAAAATCAAGAAAAAATACTTCTTTGAACTCATACGCACATTTTCAGAATACTTTCTTTAAAGATATTTTTAGGTTTATTGTATTTGCACTTTGAATGCACATTGTACATTAATTAAAATTTATTAGTATATTGTTGATAAAAAGATTGTAAACTTATGTAACAAGTATAACCAATACTCCTTAAATAACTTACTAAAAGAAAAATATTGTAGTTTCATACATACTTAGGAAGCTTTAATAAAAATATCACTGTGTCTGAGAGGTTGAAATAAATCGAAACCCATTGCAAACTGTGGGACCGTTGTACTACAAGCGACAATTTTAAAATATAAGTCAAGCTTGCAAAAGAAACGAATGGAATTCACGCTCATTGCTCCAAATAGGAGTTTTAGTATCTCTATAAGCTACTCTTGCACAGACTGCTATGAAAATTCAACTAAAGTTGCTCAAGATGTAAATTGAGCTCCAACTTTTTGTTTCACATATTGTAGAAGTTCGTATATGCAAATATATTTTGAAATATTAATTATATTCAATTTCTTTTTATGAAATAAAAATCAATTTCACAGAAATATTTTTGTTGTATATGTGTTTAAAGAAAAATAAACATTTGTTCCCGCTTTATCTGCAACATACATATATGTACATCCGTTGTGCAGTTCGATGACATTATAACTGTAAAACGTTACTAAATTAGATCTACTTGAGTAGGGGGAATTCACCACTTAACACCAGACACAACTCAAGTGGCATATTTTCTTATTTAGTATTAATAACACGTTTATTAAATTTGCTTCTAAGTAGCTATATGTATAACAATTCTGGAACTCATATTAAGTTTTACTTGTTAATTAGTCTTTTATCATAATTTAGATCATGATCTACTTAAGACAATAAAGTTTTTTAAAGTTCCTGGAAATTTAATTGATTAGAAATAGAGCTGCGCCAATGCAAGCAATCATTAATTAACATTCTCAATTTTTTAAAATTCTTAGAAATTTAATTTGTTGGAAATACAGTTGTGCATATATAAACAATTATTATTAGTTGATATTATTTATCAATTAATAAGAAAAAAGAAACAGGATTGAATGACTAAGCACGCATATGTATAAATAGGTTCATTATACTTATAAGTTGTTTACGGATGCGTCATTTGTATTTTGTTAGCAGATAGAGCTGTTACATGTACGTTAATACGCATTTAATTTGAAATAATTCAATTATTATCTATTTCATATCTTCAATGTGTAATATGTAAATAAATAAAATTAACTTTATTCTAATGACCATTAATATTAATTTTGGTAAATTATAATTTGATGTATTTATAACTGCAGATAAATATTTATAACAATAAACTTACAACATTAATATCCGCGATAATTTCTATATACACGAGAATTTGACATATAAATAAAATGACACATGAATGCCAAGTATTTATTTTGATCTAGTAGGTGACAGTCTATTTTATAGAAATATAAAATATACCAATGTAACATTTATAAATTACAATACATATTTTGATTCTTCACTAACACAAAAATCTTGTAAACATGCGAATAAATATTTCTATTAACAACCATAAATTTATTATTTAATGACCAAAATTTGGACTTTAAACTTTGCATATTATTAATTTTTAATTTACAAAAACAATACATTAATATTTAAATATTCAAAGTGCAATAATATCAGAAATTTATATCACATTATACATATTTTATCCCATAAATGTTTGCTGTACTTCTGTGTATGATGTTATTAAATTTAAAGCATTTTTATAGGAATACAGTACAATATACAAGAAAATGTGTGCTTAATGTTTATCTGAAAATACAGTAAATCAAATCTAACACAATGTACTAGTACACCTTTTAACTAATTATTAAACTTTCTAAAGAAAGAAGCAAGCACTCTATAGTTTATCAGTTGATAAAGAGAACTGATAGGGAATGTAAATAATTTTGTCTTAAAAGAAAATGCGTGGATAATATTAGCTGCCAAACATGCAAATAAAAATACCTTAGTTCTCTTTATCCTAATTTTGATGTATTATTTGTGCTTTTTGTACTAACCTAAGTTACTAACTGGTCAAATTATTGATGATAGAAAAATATGGTATAGATTTCTAATAATCTCTAGTATAGGAAAATCTCTCACATTATAGTTCGGCCTAGGGATACATACATAGTTGTGTATATATCTTAAGACTTCAATATTTCTGTATTATTTAGAAATTTGAAGTTTACCATCACAGATTTACAATCTTACAAAAGATGATGTAATATAACGAAAATTCAATTCTTTACTACATTCGATATATTACATCATTGAAATATAGAAGAGTAAATGAAACATAAAAACATATAATAAAATTCTAAAAAAATAAAGACAGTTTCATTTATAGTTTAGTGAAACAACTATACGAAATCACGAAATAAATAGGAAAACATATCTTGAAATATTACACATTAATTACTGGAGCACTTAAATAATTACATAAAAGATTTAAGAATGGAGGATTACAGGTACAAGATATCTACATTTTAGTTAACTTTACTTTAAACCCTAACATTTCGGATAGCACACCGGATAACGCTGACAGAATTACAACCTTTGTTATGTTATATAAATAAGGATTCGCAGACAATCCTGAAATTTTAAACGGACTCTCCAGTTCCTGAAAATATATAAAATCTGTAAAATAAACATGTCTTTGAATGATATCACCTTACTTTTAACAAATCTGCAGCCAGTTTCAACACGCTGTTCGCAACCATCAATTTATCTTTCTTATGCGGTTTTTGTTCGATTTGCAAATACAAATTGATTTGTTCAGTAATTAACACAGAGAGATCCCGATTCTTTCTGTTTATCTTACTGCCAAGGGTCATGAAACGAAGAAGGAATACTCCAAGTCCAAGACACCATAAAACAGCTTCAAAATTGAACTGAGAATGAACTGTTACTGAATCCTAAAATAAAACTTGTTTGCATTTCTTTTTAATATGTATGTATTAATAAGTTTGATGTCCACAGAGAGAGAAAAATAGGATTTTAAAATGACTTTTTTGAATAGTATAATGAACACAAATATACATAAAAGTATTTTCTTATTTCTGTAGTTTGTTTTTAACTACTAGAAGTACATTAAAAAATTTGTTTGAATGTTTGCTCTGTATGTTTGGATCTAAAACTACATAAAAATGAATTATTAGATGTTACGGAATTAATCACATATTTCGTTCTGTGATATATGCAAAGTGAAAATAATTCTCGTAGAAACAATTTAAACATACTATAATTTTCTAGAATGAAATATGCATAAAGCGAAAGTAGGATATTGAATAGGGATGTTTAACAAACAATGATTGTTACATTTTTTAAATAAAAATGTTCTCTACGCTTAACATAATACCATTATATTTAGACCTACTTAGGGTCGTTCTTATAATAAACTTTATCTTCATTTTAATACTTTAAATTAAAATTAAAGTTGTGTTCGTTTTCATAGTATAACTTTAGTACTTTAGCGAGCACTGTAGCATTACTTAAAATTAAAGATGAAGTGTTAAAGTAATTTTAATTAAAGTTATAAAGTAAGTCTGATTATGAAAACGGTCCTTTAGCCTTAGATCATATTGGCGAAAAAATTCAAAGTGGGTGACGTCTGGCGGCAGATTTGTGAACTAGAGGAATAAGGAAACGTTGTTAGCATACATTGAAACGTATGTAATTTTAAACAGGTTTAATTTATATTTGTTGTAAAAGAAAGTGAGATATATAGTGTTTATTACATTTTCAGATTTAAATAATGATCAGTAAATGTCACAGACACTGCTCAGTGCCACAATGCAGTACTTACAAGTCAAAAAGTGTAAGTTTACATTACATCTCAAGTGACAAAATATGATCTTGAAATTTTCTTCCCATATAGTTTTGACGTCTCCAATCGGTTCAATTTTTTTCTTTTTTAAAACAGGATGGTAAAATTCTTCCAGTTTTATAGCTAAACTATATACTGTTTACCATTCTTTTTAATAAGTCTTCCCCTTACTTGTTCCAAATTTATACAACTTAATTTTTCTATTTCTTCTGCTCTGTAATACAGAAGTCCATAAACAAATAAATTAATAGCATAATAATAATGCTAAATTTTGTTGTAAAACAATAAAGTTTTTATTTTTACTAACCTGTTTATAAGCAACAGAACTACAACAATATGTTTGCATTTGCCTCCCAATCCTGCTCTACAACTAAATTTTGCTTTCCAGTAACTTATATTCTTATTTAATAAAATTTCAATTATATGAGGATCTCCACACAAATGACTTTTTTAAACAAGATCCCAATATTGTACCTGATCCATCAACTATTATTCCACAAAGCAATACATGTCCTGCCTTAAAAATTATTTCGCCTTCCTTTATAGGCAGGAGCAATGTATTCAAAAATATTACCTAACTTTATGTTCATTTTTCCATATTAAATACTTTGCACTTTGAAATGCATAATGTCAGCAATAAGGAATGAGAGAACTCTCCTTATTCCTCCGCCATCTTGCTACCGTCCGTCCTGCCACCTATAGTTCACGGAACTAGATGTAAGAAGTTGTCAACCACTAGGATCGAGAGAGATAGCAAGCTGAGTACCAAACTTTCAAATACGAATGCGTTAGTGGTGATTAAATGTCAACCGACTAATTCGCCGTCAGAAGGAAACAAGTGTTCGTCAGACCGAAATTAGTACTCACATCTCTATACTTTTCTTTCTTTCGAGCTTGTATACTTCTACATCCAGTTGCGTAAGGCTATATGATCTAAGCCTTTAGCAAATAGTACATTAATACCCAGTTGCACCGCTTATGCTTGGGTCACACTATGCGTTTTAACAGGACCGGTAACTGGGATGGACCACACACCGACCACATATATCCCGCTAAACAGAACGGCAGCAATGACAACTCGATTCGGACACATTCTGAAAGGTGCACAGTCCAAACAGTATAAGTTTTCTATCAAAAAACAAAACCGGACACTTGTGAACGCTCACATTATTTTCAATATGTGTAGTTGTGCATCTATGTGCACATGTATTTAAAACAATGTTGTTGTCTTCCCAGTATACCGATCTCGCTAAAACGCATAGTGTGGCCCAAGCCACAGTTTAAAAAAAACAGCGCGTATCGAAATTTTGACAGTACTTAATACTTATTTGACATTTCGTTTCGATACGCTTCAATTTAACCAAAAGTTAATATTAATTATACTCCCTCCGCCGAAACGAGAGAATATGGAACTAATTCTTGAACAGAGACAAGTCATTCTATTGGTTAAAAGAGAATAATTTTGGAGCCGAACCAATAGAATGACTGTTTCTGTTCCAGTATTAGTTCTACATTCTTTCATTTCAGCGAACGGAGTATATAAGCTGTGCAACTTGGCATAAATAATGGATACAAGGAGTGTTGATCACATTTATTTATAAAATACTTTTAATGTATATACATGTATGTAAAAAATAAAATAATAAAATCATAAATACTTACAATTTTGGTCTTCTTTTCATACACAAAACACTTAATAAAACAAGTAAAAGCAAAATAAGTAAAACGCCTGAGAATTTCAAATTGTTTCGTCTTTTCTGTATTTCAACGCTTTCATAATAAAATATTTGTTCCGAATTAAACCGGGATAATAAAACCGTAAAATGAATTTTCCGCATTTCAGGCCTATAAAACACTCTTCGTGGACAAACCGTTATTGTTAAAAATCTATCAAAATTTAAAATATTTAAAAAATTCTCACCTTTAGCATTTCCATGCCTATGAAGGAAACCAGAAGTAGGGTAATAATAAAAGCAGCAGACACAATTACATCTACTGATCTCAGCGGTCCTCTTCTTTTCAAATATGATCGAACAGACAGCCAAGTCTTTATATTTCGAACTTTGTTCAATCGAAAGTGCGGCAATTCGGATTTTCTAGCTCGTCTGGATGATGTTAAATGAGCGAACAGTTTAGCGTAAAGAAATCTCTGCTTAAAAGTTCGTTCAGCTACAGCAAGAAGAAAGAAAAATAGACAAGCGAGAGAGCAGCGTTCAATTAGGGCGATGATCATGATTGTTCGCTCCCTAAAAAATAGAAAATGAAAAGAACAAATAAGCTTAAAACAAATAAAAAACATGTGATATACATAGTGTCTTTGAAATGACCGTCTTCGATATCTCCCTTGTCGTTAGAAATAGAGCATAAATTTATTAACAGAATTTATTCGTCTACTCAAGGAGTATAACATAAAATTATTTTCACATATACAGGGTGTTGCAATACGGCTCGGTGAGAATTGTTTCTCTTTTTTAAATGGAACAGCCTATATATTTTCATATATTTTGAATTGTATTTTATTCACCTATACGCACATATAATTTTTTTTAATTTTCCTCGGCGTTGTCAAGTTATTCCGTTTTCTCTCTAAAAATGACCTAATACACGCATTGCTTTATAAAGGCGTACTAAAGTTATTTTAATAGTAAAAATTAAGAAAAATGACTATAACTCGTCATTTTTAAATGGTACACCCTGTATTTTATTATTTAGTTGGGTTTCTTTTTATGTTACCTTTCTATGTTATTAAGGGTATCCTATGCCTAATACCAATAATTTCGGAGATATTCAGCAACATTTTACTAAATAATTATAGAAAAAACTGTTAAGAACAAATTTGTAATAAAAAGCAGTTTAACAAAAAAATAAAATTAGCGAGCACCTAAATCTATTTTATTTCAATGGTTATTCTAAATATATATTCTAAATATATAATATGTGTACCTTGTGTGTGTTATTCATTTATAGTTTCATTATTATCATTTTCATATTATGTTCTATGTTATATTATTTTCATTTGTTAGCTGCAGAACTAAAGATTTAATAATGTTATTATTTTTATTATTTCTTGTATTATTTAAAAATAAAACATGAGTTTATTCAAAACATGAGTTTATTTGTATATTTGGGCCATTTATAATTCGTTTTTTATTTAATTTGTTTAGTTATGTATGTAAAATAGTTATTATATAATATTTGAATCGTTATTTACTCGGTTATTTACGAGTTGTACATCTTTATAAATCACATTTTACAATCCTATTTGTTTAAAATTCCGTATATTTCCTATGTTTACACTGCTGTCGTACGAGGCGTGGCGTGACAGCAAGAGGCTAGCTGTGACGTCACGAATTGATCATTCAGGCCTATATTCTCGTGTGGCCTCGGTTATACTCCTTGAGTAGACGAATAAATTCTGTTCATAAATTTATGCTCTATATCTAACGACAAGGGAGGTATCGAGAACGGTCATTTCAAAGACTCGCCTGTATAAGGAGCAAAATTTTACTTGAGAAAAATCATTTTCTATACTCTCTTTAACGAGTACATTCTAAACATGCAAAGTGAAATCGATCCGAATCTTCCGCGAGATATTGACTTCCAAATTATTTTTAAATATTATCTTTCTTACCAAACGGTTTCTCCGAATGCAGAATGTAGAAATGCCGCTAAAGAAAAGAAGTTTTCGAACATAAGAGTACTCAATTCCACTACTGATAATTGTTGAACTTCTTTATCTACATTGGCCCGACTGGCATATTCTGACAGACGGAATAAAGGCGGCAGACATCCTAGCAGAATTGAAAGAACTACCCCAGTGTAGAAATAATCATTTGAATCAGGCATGGTCTCAACACGAGCAATTATAGCAGAAGAGATATCGAGAACTGAAAGGTCAGCCTTTTTTATTTCCCTGTTCTCCCAAATGGTACAACTCACTAAAAAAAAAATCAAATGTAAATATACTTGAAGAAATCTATACTTATTCCGTTTTATACCCCGATCTGAAGGTGCACAACTAGGACTCAGAATTACAGTCGGAGCTAGATCATAATCCCACATAATATTGTCATTATTATTCATCTCATTTTGTGAATCAGATTCATCGTATTCTGAACTATAGCTGCACTCTTCGCTATTTGTTGTTATTCCTAAATACTCGGTCGTTGAACTATTTTCTGGAATAGTTTGTGGCCTTTCTTTTTTTATACGTGTCTTTCCACCATCGCTTTCTGTATCAGATTGTTCTCCACTGCTGTAATCGTTATGACATGCCGGAATATCTACCTCGCTTAATACTTTATTCTGTTCCGTTTTATCTACTATAGTAGCAGGGGACGTACTAATTTTATTACTTTCTGATTCGACCTGGCTTATTTCTTTTACGGTTTCTTCTCCGTTTTCGCTGGAACCATAACCGTTAAAACTTTCAAAACCATCGTCATCTTGTTGCGTCGAAGTTGTAGGAATCGCTATATTTTGATCATTTAAATTAAATTTAACATTTAAAGATGTATTTAAAGAAACTTTCGACGGTTTTTTCTTCCTCTGTTCTGGAACTTCTAAATCGCTTCTTGTGCGGAATCTTAGCTGTTCTGCCGATAATCGTCGTAATGTAGTAGTTTTTAACAATGTTTCAGCCTGTGCACCAATACTACTTTCAGTAGATGATTTATTTTCTGGACTTGTATTACGAGATCGGGCATAGTTAACTCTACGACGTCGAATTCGTCTTGATCTAGGTTTTATTAGTTTTTCTGGACAGTGAGTAGATACGATTTGAGAATGGATGATACTTATTATAAACATCATGCATATTGGAATAATTACTTCAGACGATGAAACAAACTGCAATATATGATAAAATAAATAAATTATATTTTAAGACTTGTTGTGATAATACCTCTAATGCAGTGTCAGATTTGTTAGCATGATGAACATAAACAGCGATGTTTATCAATTGAAGGATGTATAAAATGAGAAGAAATGCGAATACTCTAGCTGATGTTTGTTCCACCCACCAACGAGAATATAATGGCAAGAAAAATAAACGTAATGTTGCAAGTCTCGTTACTGTTGCTATACCGTGTTTTGGTTTAGCTTTAGGGAAAGATGACCCTAAAATAATTCAATACTAAATAATAAAAGTTATTTATGGAACATGAGTGAAACACAATTTTATTTCCGAGTGTTATGTTATTATTATCATAACAACCCTGCTTTCAGGTTTGTTATATATCAAATAACACCCAAGGGCGAGTTAAGCCAGTTTTACACAATCATATATTTACAATTAAATTTACATGCAAAATATTCATTTTTACATAATATTTTTGATAAAATTCTTTACGTTTTACACGGTCAAATATTTGTGATGTTTTTGACTGTTGCCTACTATTTTGTTGTCTTTTTATCAACGGTTTTTCACCCAAAACCGTTTTCGTTTACAAATTTATTTCGCGCAATAACAAATGCGACAATTAGGTTTTTTTAAAAAAATTAAGTTCATTGGTCGTGAAATATTTGATCTTGACGTTTGGTTTTGGCAAAGAAAGTTCATAGAACAAAGTAGCCCAACTACCATTAAAAAATAAATTGTTGTTTAATGAAAACCCTAAATATCGCTAAAATATGAAGCAAATGACTTTTATAATTAGAACATGTCCTATTCGGGAATTCTTTAGAACATCGTATAGTACGAATACCATAAAAAGTTCTAAATTTATTCCCGTGTAATCACATAAATTTTGTGATCAAATACAAAGTTGTAAAAATGCATGTAAATTTATAATAATAGGTTTGTTCGTTTCGCTACTTTGCGTCTACAGTTTACTGCCGTCTCCATACAAAGTATATGGAGGCAGCAGTAAACCGTAGACGCAAAGCAACAAAACGAACAGACCTATGTAAAGCAGGCTTTATGAGTTGTTGCTATAGTAACGTTGTCAAGAAATTGATATTGATTCTGGGATAAAGCCTAAACAAAAAACAGAAACATTCATAGTCTACCTACTCCGTAAATTTTATTAAAACTTTCTGATCCGTAATCCGTAGAATGTAAAAAAAATATCGTCGGACGTTAAACGTTGAACGCACCACGGGAGTTAAACGGACAAAAATGCCTTCGGTCAACGTACACACCTCGGGCAAGAGGCCCTCGGAAAGTACACTGTTGACCTCAGGCGTTATTGTCCTTATAACACCCTTGTTACGTTGATTACTATTTCGTGATACCATACTGTTAAATGTGCTTTAACACTGCTCAAAAAATTAGGAGAACATTTTATTAAAAAACTTTAATTTTTTAAATAAGAGCTTTGGGCAAACCAAATTACATATGGTCCAACAGCATATATTTTAGTCTAAAAAACAAAAACAATTATATTACTCCCAGGTATTTCTTAAATTACACTTAGAAATGTAAATAGATAACGTAAATCAAAGTGAAAACTAGTGCCATGCTATCGATGAGAGTCGGGTTTTCTGCAGATTGGCAAGGTTTTATGCCGTGTATGTCTTCCACGAGTTCGAATCAGTTTCTCACACCTGCGTGATATGTTTCGCAGTAGTCTGCGAAGGTAATCTTGAGATATTTTTTAACATTCCTCCATTAAGGCTTGTGTCACTTCCCGGATGATTTGTGGTGATTTAGGGCGCTTACGAACATGTAACATGTTGATAAAACTGATAATACACGTGTTCAATAGGATTCAGGTCAGTGGCGTAACAATGCAGCCATGGGCCTGTGTTCCCGAGTCAATCCGGCCCGTATGTAGATAAGAAAATAGTTTTACTGATCCCATAATAGGACACTTTAAAAACATATTTTTTAGAAATAAAATTTAATTGAAAAACAAAAAATATACATGAAACCAAGACAATATTGTACGTTTATGTCAACAGCTTTTACTGATTTCTTTATTTTGCCAAAAGTTGATATAAGCGTTTTCGGCTTACGCGGTGGCAGTGCGTACTTAGTGCAATGTGTGACGTAAATGCATGGAATCAGTTTCGTCCCTGACTATTCTAATGCAAGTTTAAGTTGAAAACGAGACCATAAATGAGTGCAAGTCTGGAGCCTGTTAGTTTTGGCGCGTTTTTCAAAATTATCTATGAATTTCAAGGAAGTGCTCCTTTGTACCTGAAAAGTATCTTTGAACTGAAAACGAAAATAATTTTATTTCAAATACTCACATGAGTTTACATTCTTACTTTTTACCTTCCGTCACCTTTAGGTAAGGAAGGTATTGTCTTTGGTCAAAAAATTCGGTGGTGAGTTTTTGATGAATAAGCACGTTTTAGGGTCCCTAGAATACGATTTTACTATTTTTACGATGATGTCTGTATGTGTGTGTGTGTGTGTGTGTGTGTGTGTGTGTGTGTATGTGTGTGTGTGTGTGTGTGTGTGTGTGTGTGTGTGTGTGTGTGTGTGTGTCTGTGTGTGACAAAATTTTCTAATGCGATAACTCTAATACTACAATTCAAAAAATTATAATCCTTTCGTATTCCTCTTCGTTACATCCATGTGAAGAGCTGATTAGATTTTGGTTATAATTGGTCAACCGGAAGTACCCTCATTTGAAGATTTTAACAGTTTTTCTTGAAAAAACGATGTTAAATATCATTTTTTCACATTTAATGTTATTATAAATATTAAAGAATTATTTATTCTCTATACGATTTGAATGCATTTTATACTTCATATTAAATGGACATAGAGTTAAAAAATTATAAAGAAATTAAATATCATATATATTAGTCAGCTTTGCTATAACTCTGGAAACAGCTGCTACATTAAGAAAATTCTGATTGAAAGGTGTCAGTGTCAAGTGCAGTTGACAATATGTTTATGTTATAATTTTACTGGAAATATAGGATCTTTTGTTAGAAACTTTCTGTATGGAATTTGTATAAAATACATACAACTGCCTTAAGGTAATGTACAAGAAATATAATCTTTTGCAAGGAACTTTCTGTATGACATTTATACAAAATACATAGAACTGACGGAAGGTAATGTGCTGGCCACATCAGATTTTTTATTTGTATATTTATGTACGACATAAAGTTTTATTATTTGATTTAATAATTCTTCATCACTATTTTTGTCGTGCGTGCCGGGCCCTTTGAGGCACCGGGCCCGCGTTCCACGGAACACCGGTAGTTACGCCACTGATTCAGGTCAGAACGTAATGCCGGTCAGTCCATGGTCGAAATTCCATACTTTTGTAAAAATATTTTGGTAACTCCGGCAGTATGTTTCTTTGCTATACACCATAAGCAATAGGGCTTAAGATTGTTTTTACTAATTTTTATTTTGAAAATGATCTTTCTGATGAAAGATGTAAGGTCACTTAATATATTTGGAACATGTGGCTCTATTAAAATAAGAATAATTTTTGTCGTGCGTGCCGGGCCCTTTGAGGCACCGGGCCCGCGTTCCGCGGAACACCGGTAGTTACGCCACTGATTCAGGTCAGAACGTAAAGCCGGTCAGTCCATGGTCGAAATTCCATACTTTTGTAAAAATATTTTGGTAACTCCGGCAGTATGTTTCTTTGCTATACACCATAAGCAATAGGGCTTAAGATTGTTTTTACTAATTTTTATTTTGAAAATGATCTTTCTGATGAAAGATGTAAGGTCACTTAATATATTTGGAACATGTGGCTCTATTAAAATAAGAATAATTTTTGTCGTGCGTGCCGGGCCCTTTGAGGCACCGGGCCCGCGTTCCACGGAACACCGGTAGTTACGCCACTGATTCAGGTCAGAACGTAATGCCGGTCAGTCCATGGTCGAAATTCCATACTTTTGTAAAAATATTTTGGTAACTCCGGCAGTATGTTTCTTTGCTATACACCATAAGCAATAGGGCTTAAGATTGTTTTTACTAATTTTTATTTTGAAAATGATCTTTCTGATGAAAGATGTAAGGTCACTTAATATATTTGGAACATGTGGCTCTATTAAAATAAGAATAATTTTTGTCGTGCGTGCCGGGCCCTTTGAGGCACCGGGCCCGCGTTCCGCGGAACACCGGTAGTTACGCCACTGATTCAGGTCAGAACGTAAAGCCGGTCAGTCCATGGTCGAAATTCCATACTTTTGTAAAAATATTTTGGTAACTCCGGCAGTATGTTTCTTTGCTATACACCATAAGCAATAGGGCTTAAGATTGTTTTTACTAATTTTTATTTTGAAAATGATCTTTCTGATGAAAGATGTAAGGTCACTTAATATATTTGGAACATGTGGCTCTATTAAAATAAGAATAATTTTTGTCGTGCGTGCCGGGCCCTTTGAGGCACCGGGCCCGCGTTCCGCGGAACACCGGTAGTTACGCCACTGATTCAGGTCAGAACGTAAAGCCGGTCAGTCCATGGTCGAAATTCCATACTTTTGTAAAAATATTTTGGTAACTCCGGCAGTATGTTTCTTTGCTATACACCATAAGCAATAGGGCTTAAGATTGTTTTTACTAATTTTTATTTTGAAAATGATCTTTCTGATGAAAGATGTAAGGTCACTTAATATATTTGGAACATGTGGCTCTATTAAAATAAGAATAATTTTTGTCGTGCGTGCCGGGCCCTTTGAGGCACCGGGCCCGCGTTCCGCGGAACACCGGTAGTTACGCCACTGATTCAGGTCAGAACGTAAAGCCGGTCAGTCCATGGTCGAAATTCCATACTTTTGTAAAAATATTTTGGTAACTCCGGCAGTATGTTTCTTTGCTATACACCATAAGCAATAGGGCTTAAGATTGTTTTTACTAATTTTTATTTTGAAAATGATCTTTCTGATGAAAGATGTAAGGTCACTTAATATATTTGGAACATGTGGCTCTATTAAAATAAGAATAATTTTTGTCGTGCGTGCCGGGCCCTTTGAGGCACCGGGCCCGCGTTCCGCGGAACACCGGTAGTTACGCCACTGATTCAGGTCAGAATGTAATGCCGGTCAGTCCATGGTCGAAATTCCATACTTTTGTAAAAATATTTTGGTAACTCCGGCAGTATGTTTCTTTGCTATACACCATAAGCAATAGGGCTTAAGATTGTTTTTACTAATTTTTATTTTGAAAATGATCTTTCTGATGAAAGATGTAAGGTCACTTAATATATTTGGAACATGTGGCTCTATTAAAATAAGAATAATTTTTGTCGTGCGTGCCGGGCCCTTTGAGGCACCGGGCCCGCGTTCCACGGAACACCGGTAGTTACGCCACTGATTCAGGTCAGAACGTAATGCCGGTCAGTCCATGGTCGAAATTCCATACTTTTGTAAAAATATTTTGGTAACTCCGGCAGTATGTTTCTTTGCTATACACCATAAGCAATAGGGCTTAAGATTGTTTTTACTAATTTTTATTTTGAAAATGATCTTTCTGATGAAAGATGTAAGGTCACTTAATATATTTGGAACATGTGGCTCTATTAAAATAAGAATAATTTTTGTCGTGCGTGCCGGGCCCTTTGAGGCACCGGGCCCGCGTTCCGCGGAACACCGGTAGTTACGCCACTGATTCAGGTCAGAATGTAATGCCGGTCAGTCCATGGTCGAAATTCCATACTTTTGTAAAAATATTTTGGTAACTCCGGCAGTATGTTTCTTTGCTATACACCATAAGCAATAGGGCTTAAGATTGTTTTTACTAATTTTTATTTTGAAAATGATCTTTCTGATGAAAGATGTAAGGTCACTTAATATATTTGGAACATGTGGCTCTATTAAAATAAGAATAATTTTTGTCGTGCGTGCCGGGCCCTTTGAGGCACCGGGCCCGCGTTCCGCGGAACACCGGTAGTTACGCCACTGATTCAGGTCAGAACGTAAAGCCGGTCAGTCCATGGTCGAAATTCCATACTTTTGTAAAAATATTTTGGTAACTCCGGCAGTATGTTTCTTTGCTATACACCATAAGCAATAGGGCTTAAGATTGTTTTTACTAATTTTTATTTTGAAAATGATCTTTCTGATGAAAGATGTAAGGTCACTTAATATATTTGGAACATGTGGCTCTATTAAAATAAGAATAATTTTTGTCGTGCGTGCCGGGCCCTTTGAGGCACCGGGCCCGCGTTCCGCGGAACACCGGTAGTTACGCCACTGATTCAGGTCAGAACGTAAAGCCGGTCAGTCCATGGTCGAAATTCCATACTTTTGTAAAAATATTTTGGTAACTCCGGCAGTATGTTTCTTTGCTATACACCATAAGCAATAGGGCTTAAGATTGTTTTTACTAATTTTTATTTTGAAAATGATCTTTCTGATGAAAGATGTAAGGTCACTTAATATATTTGGAACATGTGGCTCTATTAAAATAAGAATAATTTTTGTCGTGCGTGCCGGGCCCTTTGAGGCACCGGGCCCGCGTTCCGCGGAACACCGGTAGTTACGCCACTGATTCAGGTCAGAATGTAATGCCGGTCAGTCCATGGTCGAAATTCCATACTTTTGTAAAAATATTTTGGTAACTCCGGCAGTATGTTTCTTTGCTATACACCATAAGCAATAGGGCTTAAGATTGTTTTTACTAATTTTTATTTTGAAAATGATCTTTCTGATGAAAGATGTAAGGTCACTTAATATATTTGGAACATGTGGCTCTATTAAAATAAGAATAATTTTTGTCGTGCGTGCCGGGCCCTTTGAGGCACCGGGCCCGCGTTCCGCGGAACACCGGTAGTTACGCCACTGATTCAGGTCAGAACGTAAAGCCGGTCAGTCCATGGTCGAAATTCCATACTTTTGTAAAAATATTTTGGTAACTCCGGCAGTATGTTTCTTTGCTATACACCATAAGCAATAGGGCTTAAGATTGTTTTTACTAATTTTTATTTTGAAAATGATCTTTCTGATGAAAGATGTAAGGTCACTTAATATATTTGGAACATGTGGCTCTATTAAAATAAGAATAATTTTTGTCGTGCGTGCCGGGCCCTTTGAGGCACCGGGCCCGCGTTCCGCGGAACACCGGTAGTTACGCCACTGATTCAGGTCAGAATGTAATGCCGGTCAGTCCATGGTCGAAATTCCATACTTTTGTAAAAATATTTTGGTAACTCCGGCAGTATGTTTCTTTGCTATACACCATAAGCAATAGGGCTTAAGATTGTTTTTACTAATTTTTATTTTGAAAATGATCTTTCTGATGAAAGATGTAAGGTCACTTAATATATTTGGAACATGTGGCTCTATTAAAATAAGAATAATTTTTGTCGTGCGTGCCGGGCCCTTTGAGGCACCGGGCCCGCGTTCCGCGGAACACCGGTAGTTACGCCACTGATTCAGGTCAGAACGTAAAGCCGGTCAGTCCATGGTCGAAATTCCATACTTTTGTAAAAATATTTTGGTAACTCCGGCAGTATGTTTCTTTGCTATACACCATAAGCAATAGGGCTTAAGATTGTTTTTACTAATTTTTATTTTGAAAATGATCTTTCTGATGAAAGATGTAAGGTCACTTAATATATTTGGAACATGTGGCTCTATTAAAATAAGAATAATTTTTGTCGTGCGTGCCGGGCCCTTTGAGGCACCGGGCCCGCGTTCCGCGGAACACCGGTAGTTACGCCACTGATTCAGGTCAGAACGTAAAGCCGGTCAGTCCATGGTCGAAATTCCATACTTTTGTAAAAATATTTTGGTAACTCCGGCAGTATGTTTCTTTGCTATACACCATAAGCAATAGGGCTTAAGATTGTTTTTACTAATTTTTATTTTGAAAATGATCTTTCTGATGAAAGATGTAAGGTCACTTAATATATTTGGAACATGTGGCTCTATTAAAATAAGAATAATTTTTGTCGTGCGTGCCGGGCCCTTTGAGGCACCGGGCCCGCGTTCCGCGGAACACCGGTAGTTACGCCACTGATTCAGGTCAGAATGTAATGCCGGTCAGTCCATGGTCGAAATTCCATACTTTTGTAAAAATATTTTGGTAACTCCGGCAGTATGTTTCTTTGCTATACACCATAAGCAATAGGGCTTAAGATTGTTTTTACTAATTTTTATTTTGAAAATGATCTTTCTGATGAAAGATGTAAGGTCACTTAATATATTTGGAACATGTGGCTCTATTAAAATAAGAATAATTTTTGTCGTGCGTGCCGGGCCCTTTGAGGCACCGGGCCCGCGTTCCGCGGAACACCGGTAGT
Source organism: Harpalus rubripes (assembly GCA_963082715.1). Lineage (NCBI taxonomy): Eukaryota > Metazoa > Arthropoda > Insecta > Coleoptera > Carabidae > Harpalus > Harpalus rubripes. Next base: position 30,906,112 of record OY720449.1, on the reverse strand, counting down.
TACGCCACTGATTCAGGTCAGAACGTAAAGCCGGTCAGTCCATGGTCGAAATTCCATACTTTTGTAAAAATATTTTGGTAACTCCGGCAGTATGTTTCTTTGCTATACACCATAAGCAATAGGGCTTAAGATTGTTTTTACTAATTTTTATTTTGAAAATGATCTTTCTGATGAAAGATGTAAGGTCACTTAATATATTTGGAACATGTGGCTCTATTAAAATAAGAATAATTTTTGTCGTGCGTGCCGGGCCCTTTGAGGCACCGGGCCCGCGTTCCGCGGAACACCGGTAGTTACGCCACTGATTCAGGTCAGAATGTAATGCCGGTCAGTCCATGGTCGAAATTCCATACTTTTGTAAAAATATTTTGGTAACTCCGGCAGTATGTTTCTTTGCTATACACCATAAGCAATAGGGCTTAAGATTGTTTTTACTAATTTTTATTTTGAAAATGATCTTTCTGATGAAAGATGTAAGGTCACTTAATATATTTGGAACATGTGGCTCTATTAAAATAAGAATAATTTTTGTCGTGCGTGCCGGGCCCTTTGAGGCACCGGGCCCGCGTTCCGCGGAACACCGGTAGTTACGCCACTGATTCAGGTCAGAACGTAAAGCCGGTCAGTCCATGGTCGAAATTCCATACTTTTGTAAAAATATTTTGGTAACTCCGGCAGTATGTTTCTTTGCTATACACCATAAGCAATAGGGCTTAAGATTGTTTTTACTAATTTTTATTTTGAAAATGATCTTTCTGATGAAAGATGTAAGGTCACTTAATATATTTGGAACATGTGGCTCTATTAAAATAAGAATAATTTTTGTCGTGCGTGCCGGGCCCTTTGAGGCACCGGGCCCGCGTTCCACGGAACACCGGTAGTTACGCCACTGATTCAGGTCAGAACGTAATGCCGGTCAGTCCATGGTCGAAATTCCATACTTTTGTAAAAATATTTTGGTAACTCCGGCAGTATGTTTCTTTGCTATACACCATAAGCAATAGGGCTTAAGATTGTTTTTACTAATTTTTATTTTGAAAATGATCTTTCTGATGAAAGATGTAAGGTCACTTAATATATTTGGAACATGTGGCTCTATTAAAATAAGAATAATTTTTGTCGTGCGTGCCGGGCCCTTTGAGGCACCGGGCCCGCGTTCCGCGGAACACCGGTAGTTACGCCACTGATTCAGGTCAGAACGTAAAGCCGGTCAGTCCATGGTCGAAATTCCATACTTTTGTAATAATATTTTGGTAACTCCGGCAGTATGTTTCTTTGCTATACACCATAAGCAATAGGGCTTAAGATTGTTTTTACTAATTTTTATTTTGAAAATGATCTTTCTGATGAAAGATGTAAGGTCACTTAATATATTTGGAACATGTGGCTCTATTAAAATAAGAATAATTTTTGTCGTGCGTGCCGGGCCCTTTGAGGCACCGGGCCCGCGTTCCACGGAACACCGGTAGTTACGCCACTGATTCAGGTCAGAACGTAATGCCGGTCAGTCCATGGTCGAAATTCCATACTTTTGTAAAAATATTTTGGTAACTCCGGCAGTATGTTTCTTTGCTATACACCATAAGCAATAGGGCTTAAGATTGTTTTTACTAATTTTTATTTTGAAAATGATCTTTCTGATGAAAGATGTAAGGTCACTTAATATATTTGGAACATGTGGCTCTATTAAAATAAGAATAATTTTTGTCGTGCGTGCCGGGCCCTTTGAGGCACCGGGCCCGCGTTCCACGGAACACCGGTAGTTACGCCACTGATTCAGGTCAGAACGTAATGCCGGTCAGTCCATGGTCGAAATTCCATACTTTTGTAAAAATATTTTGGTAACTCCGGCAGTATGTTTCTTTGCTATACACCATAAGCAATAGGGCTTAAGATTGTTTTTACTAATTTTTATTTTGAAAATGATCTTTCTGATGAAAGATGTAAGGTCACTTAATATATTTGGAACATGTGGCTCTATTAAAATAAGAATAATTTTTGTCGTGCGTGCCGGGCCCTTTGAGGCACCGGGCCCGCGTTCCGCGGAACACCGGTAGTTACGCCACTGATTCAGGTCAGAACGTAAAGCCGGTCAGTCCATGGTCGAAATTCCATACTTTTGTAAAAATATTTTGGTAACTCCGGCAGTATGTTTCTTTGCTATACACCATAAGCAATAGGGCTTAAGATTGTTTTTACTAATTTTTATTTTGAAAATGATCTTTCTGATGAAAGATGTAAGGTCACTTAATATATTTGGAACATGTGGCTCTATTAAAATAAGAATAATTTTTGTCGTGCGTGCCGGGCCCTTTGAGGCACCGGGCCCGCGTTCCGCGGAACACCGGTAGTTACGCCACTGATTCAGGTCAGAACGTAAAGCCGGTCAGTCCATGGTCGAAATTCCATACTTTTGTAAAAATATTTTGGTAACTCCGGCAGTATGTTTCTTTGCTATACACCATAAGCAATAGGGCTTAAGATTGTTTTTACTAATTTTTATTTTGAAAATGATCTTTCTGATGAAAGATGTAAGGTCACTTAATATATTTGGAACATGTGGCTCTATTAAAATAAGAATAATTTTTGTCGTGCGTGCCGGGCCCTTTGAGGCACCGGGCCCGCGTTCCGCGGAACACCGGTAGTTACGCCACTGATTCAGGTCAGAACGTAAAGCCGGTCAGTCCATGGTCGAAATTCCATACTTTTGTAAAAATATTTTGGTAACTCCGGCAGTATGTTTCTTTGCTATACACCATAAGCAATAGGGCTTAAGATTGTTTTTACTAATTTTTATTTTGAAAATGATCTTTCTGATGAAAGATGTAAGGTCACTTAATATATTTGGAACATGTGGCTCTATTAAAATAAGAATAATTTTTGTCGTGCGTGCCGGGCCCTTTGAGGCACCGGGCCCGCGTTCCGCGGAACACCGGTAGTTACGCCACTGATTCAGGTCAGAACGTAAAGCCGGTCAGTCCATGGTCGAAATTCCATACTTTTGTAAAAATATTTTGGTAACTCCGGCAGTATGTTTCTTTGCTATACACCATAAGCAATAGGGCTTAAGATTGTTTTTACTAATTTTTATTTTGAAAATGATCTTTCTGATGAAAGATGTAAGGTCACTTAATATATTTGGAACATGTGGCTCTATTAAAATAAGAATAATTTTTGTCGTGCGTGCCGGGCCCTTTGAGGCACCGGGCCCGCGTTCCGCGGAACACCGGTAGTTACGCCACTGATTCAGGTCAGAACGTAAAGCCGGTCAGTCCATGGTCGAAATTCCATACTTTTGTAAAAATATTTTGGTAACTCCGGCAGTATGTTTCTTTGCTATACACCATAAGCAATAGGGCTTAAGATTGTTTTTACTAATTTTTATTTTGAAAATGATCTTTCTGATGAAAGATGTAAGGTCACTTAATATATTTGGAACATGTGGCTCTATTAAAATAAGAATAATTTTTGTCGTGCGTGCCGGGCCCTTTGAGGCACCGGGCCCGCGTTCCGCGGAACACCGGTAGTTACGCCACTGATTCAGGTCAGAACGTAAAGCCGGTCAGTCCATGGTCGAAATTCCATACTTTTGTAAAAATATTTTGGTAACTCCGGCAGTATGTTTCTTTGCTATACACCATAAGCAATAGGGCTTAAGATTGTTTTTACTAATTTTTATTTTGAAAATGATCTTTCTGATGAAAGATGTAAGGTCACTTAATATATTTGGAACATGTGGCTCTATTAAAATAAGAATAATTTTTGTCGTGCGTGCCGGGCCCTTTGAGGCACCGGGCCCGCGTTCCGCGGAACACCGGTAGTTACGCCACTGATTCAGGTCAGAACGTAAAGCCGGTCAGTCCATGGTCGAAATTCCATACTTTTGTAAAAATATTTTGGTAACTCCGGCAGTATGTTTCTTTGCTATACACCATAAGCAATAGGGCTTAAGATTGTTTTTACTAATTTTTATTTTGAAAATGATCTTTCTGATGAAAGATGTAAGGTCACTTAATATATTTGGAACATGTGGCTCTATTAAAATAAGAATAATTTTTGTCGTGCGTGCCGGGCCCTTTGAGGCACCGGGCCCGCGTTCCGCGGAACACCGGTAGTTACGCCACTGATTCAGGTCAGAATGTAATGCCGGTCAGTCCATGGTCGAAATTCCATACTTTTGTAAAAATATTTTGGTAACTCCGGCAGTATGTTTCTTTGCTATACACCATAAGCAATAGGGCTTAAGATTGTTTTTACTAATTTTTATTTTGAAAATGATCTTTCTGATGAAAGATGTAAGGTCACTTAATATATTTGGAACATGTGGCTCTATTAAAATAAGAATAATTTTTGTCGTGCGTGCCGGGCCCTTTGAGGCACCGGGCCCGCGTTCCGCGGAACACCGGTAGTTACGCCACTGATTCAGGTCAGAACGTAAAGCCGGTCAGTCCATGGTCGAAATTCCATACTTTTGTAAAAATATTTTGGTAACTCCGGCAGTATGTTTCTTTGCTATACACCATAAGCAATAGGGCTTAAGATTGTTTTTACTAATTTTTATTTTGAAAATGATCTTTCTGATGAAAGATGTAAGGTCACTTAATATATTTGGAACATGTGGCTCTATTAAAATAAGAATAATTTTTGTCGTGCGTGCCGGGCCCTTTGAGGCACCGGGCCCGCGTTCCGCGGAACACCGGTAGTTACGCCACTGATTCAGGTCAGAACGTAAAGCCGGTCAGTCCATGGTCGAAATTCCATACTTTTGTAAAAATATTTTGGTAACTCCGGCAGTATGTTTCTTTGCTATACACCATAAGCAATAGGGCTTAAGATTGTTTTTACTAATTTTTATTTTGAAAATGATCTTTCTGATGAAAGATGTAAGGTCACTTAATATATTTGGAACATGTGGCTCTATTAAAATAAGAATAATTTTTGTCGTGCGTGCCGGGCCCTTTGAGGCACCGGGCCCGCGTTCCGCGGAACACCGGTAGTTACGCCACTGATTCAGGTCAGAACGTAAAGCCGGTCAGTCCATGGTCGAAATTCCATACTTTTGTAAAAATATTTTGGTAACTCCGGCAGTATGTTTCTTTGCTATACACCATAAGCAATAGGGCTTAAGATTGTTTTTACTAATTTTTATTTTGAAAATGATCTTTCTGATGAAAGATGTAAGGTCACTTAATATATTTGGAACATGTGGCTCTATTAAAATAAGAATAATTTTTGTCGTGCGTGCCGGGCCCTTTGAGGCACCGGGCCCGCGTTCCGCGGAACACCGGTAGTTACGCCACTGATTCAGGTCAGAATGTAATGCCGGTCAGTCCATGGTCGAAATTCCATACTTTTGTAAAAATATTTTGGTAACTCCGGCAGTATGTTTCTTTGCTATACACCATAAGCAATAGGGCTTAAGATTGTTTTTACTAATTTTTATTTTGAAAATGATCTTTCTGATGAAAGATGTAAGGTCACTTAATATATTTGGAACATGTGGCTCTATTAAAATAAGAATAATTTTTGTCGTGCGTGCCGGGCCCTTTGAGGCACCGGGCCCGCGTTCCGCGGAACACCGGTAGTTACGCCACTGATTCAGGTCAGAACGTAAAGCCGGTCAGTCCATGGTCGAAATTCCATACTTTTGTAAAAATATTTTGGTAACTCCGGCAGTATGTTTCTTTGCTATACACCATAAGCAATAGGGCTTAAGATTGTTTTTACTAATTTTTATTTTGAAAATGATCTTTCTGATGAAAGATGTAAGGTCACTTAATATATATGGAACATGTGGCTCTATTAAAATAAGAATAATTTTTGTCGTGCGTGCCGGGCCCTTTGAGGCACCGGGCCCGCGTTCCGCGGAACACCGGTAGTTACGCCACTGATTCAGGTCAGAACGTAAAGCCGGTCAGTCCATGGTCGAAATTCCATACTTTTGTAAAAATATTTTGGTAACTCCGGCAGTATGTTTCTTTGCTATACACCATAAGCAATAGGGCTTAAGATTGTTTTTACTAATTTTTATTTTGAAAATGATCTTTCTGATGAAAGATGTAAGGTCACTTAATATATATGGAACATGTGGCTCTATTAAAATAAGAATAATTTTTGTCGTGCGTGCCGGGCCCTTTGAGGCACCGGGCCCGCGTTCCGCGGAACACCGGTAGTTACGCCACTGATTCAGATCAGAACGTAATGCCGGTCAGTCCATGGTCGAAATTCCATACTTTTGTAAAAATATTATGGTAACTCCGGCAGTATGTTTCTTTGCTATACACCATAAGCAATAGGGCTTAAGATTCTTTTTACTAATTTTTATTTTGAAAATGATCTTTCTGATGAAAGATGTAAGGTCACTTAATATATATGGAACATGTGGCTCTATTAAAATAAGAATAATTTTTGTCGTGCGTGCCGGGCCCTTTGAGGCACCGGGCCCGCGTTCCGCGGAACACCGGTAGTTACGCCACTGATTCAGATCAGAACGTAATGCCGGTCAGTCCATGGTCGAAATTCCATACTTTTGTAAAAATATTATGGTAACTCCGGCAGTATGTTTCTTTGCTATACACCATAAGCAATAGGGCTTAAGATTGTTTTTACTAATTTTTATTTTGAAAATGATCTTTCTGATGAAAGATGTAAGGTCACTTAATATATATGGAACATGTGGCTCTATTAAAATAAGAATAATTTTTGTCGTGCGTGCCGGGCCCTTTGAGGCACCGGGCCCGCGTTCCGCGGAACACCGGTAGTTACGCCACTGATTCAGATCAGAACGTAATGCCGGTCAGTCCATGGTCGAAATTCCATACTTTTGTAAAAATATTATGGTAACTCCGGCAGTATGTTTCTTTGCTATACACCATAAGCAATAGGGCTTAAGATTCTTTTTACTAATTTTTATTTTGAAAATGATCTTTCTGATGAAAGATGTAAGGTCACTTAATATATTTGGAACATGTGGCTCTATTAAAATAAGAATAATTTTTGTCGTGCGTGCCGGGCCCTTTGAGGCACCGGGCCCGCGTTCCGCGGAACACCGGTAGTTACGCCACTGATTCAGGTCAGAACGTAAAGCCGGTCAGTCCATGGTCGAAATTCCATACTTTTGTAAAAATATTTTGGTAACTCCGGCAGTATGTTTCTTTGCTATACACCATAAGCAATAGGTACCATATAGTCCTTCAAGTCATTTGCAATGTAATTCATTGTATTTAGTCTTTCAGAAACAAAACAATATCAGTTCTGTTGCCTATACTGATTTCAGTCCCAACCATCACAGATCCACGACCAAATCTATCCACTTCCTGTATAGTAGCGTCTACGTAGTGTTCACTAGGACGTCTATATACTCATACACGACTGTCGCAACAAGTTATACGAAAGGTCTTTCATGAAGTACAGGCCTCCAGTGGTCCAGTGTTGAAGTTGCCAACCCTGTGATTCAGAGCAAATCTCATTCGCGCTGCATTGTGATGATGCGTAAGGCGTAGTACCGGAACAGGTTTTTTAAGTTTCAACATTCTGGTCTGAAATTTCTATGCCATGTGCTCGTCTTAGGTCGTTTAAGGGGTTTAGTGTTATAAAAGAACGCTTACGGAGAGATGAAAGGTCAAGAAATCGGTCTTGATTTTGCGTAGTTTTTCGTTTTCGACCTTGCCCAATTCGTTTCGTCCGCCATTACCGACTTATCTGTTATATGTGTCGTTATTGTGCAAAATATTATGTATTTTCGTGGCTATTTGTTTTATTTTAATGAAAAACACATTTACATATCATTTTAATATGTATTTAAAGTGTAAGTAATATTTTTATTTTATTTAATTGCGTAGTTTGTTAAGATACCCACCACGATTACTGACATATTGAAAACAACTATAAATTACAATATTAAGCACAATCATTTAAATTTTTAAAAGGTAAGTTTAGAATATACAATTATTATGTAAATAAGAACTACAGATATAGGGGACGGAAGATCACGTGACCTATCATATGTTTTGTCCCTTTCTCACTTCAGACTCGATCTTCAGCTCTGTCCCATGCCAACTTCAGACCCTACTTTCGACGCAGTGCGCATGCGTCAGTTTGAATAGCTGTCACATTTCTAGCAAGATATCAAATGAGAATAAAATGAAGACAATAAGAATCAAATAGGTGATCATATGTATATTCATAAGTATTACGATCAGGATGCTCTTAAAAAGCAAATATTACCAACAGTAATTGACAATTTATAAATTTAGGGCTTCATCAACGACTTACTATCAAATCTGAGTAATCGATAATATGTCAGCAAGTGATATTCTCATAAATATAAACGGCCACGAGCCACAAACGACGTCTCTCTTGTTTTTCACATGTAACCTACCTACCCTACCTATACAAATTGTCACTTGTTACTTATGTTTAAATATGGTTAGGTTTTAAATATTACCTCGATAATCGGTGCTTGATGGGGTATCAACAGTTTTATATTATAATCCGACGACAAACTTGTACCCAACAACTCACCGGCATCGTTTGAAAAAGAATGAAAACACTCACAAACAACAGAAAATAACAATAACAGAAATAACAACAAACAAGATAACAAAAAGAAACAAATAATAAAACACTACAATGAATAACAATAACACAATCAATCGCTATATGCACAAAAACCGCCAAATAACAAAATGACAACAAATTCTACGCTTGCGCAAACTCATTCTTAAAATTTACCGCTAGAAAAATGACAGCTATTCAAACTGACGCATGCGCACTGCGTCGAAAGTAGAGTCTGAAGTTAGCATGGGACAGAGCTGAAGATCGAGTCTGAAGTGAGAAAGGGGCAAAACATATGTTAGGTCATGTGATCTTCCGTGCCCTATTAAATTAGATGTGATAATAACAACCCATACCATATATTCTACATAACCTCTAAATGTATGTCTTAATAATAATTATGTATCTCTTAAATGGGGACTTACAAATTTGACATCACCCGCGGCGGACCTCCCTCCACACAATTTAGAAAAGAACAAATTTTTAGAAAGAGAGAGGTGATATACCATGGCCGAATCGATAAAATGCTCACCCCCTCAGCACTCGTCGATTACTAAATTTGTTATTGGCAACGAAAATGACCGATAGAGCACAGACTATCTATACCTAACGGCAACAGACACGACAGATAGTGTTATTTTTAAAACTACAGTTACGCAGCGCTAACTACCGACGTTAGGGTGAACTAATAACAACTCCATCCACCCTCAATACATGAAAGTTCGCCAGTTGCCGGGATTTTTAAATCAAGGACTGTAATTATTACAGAAATATATTATAAATAAAAGAACAATTAGGTAAAAAGCTTTTTATTTACAATTTATTTTTTTACAAAACAAGATAAATGTATTATGAAAACTCCAGTCACGTTAGTTAATTTGTTAAAATATGCTCAGTCGAAATTTCGAATTATCTAAAGATACAATAAAATTATGTACATATAATTGTAGCAACCCTGAAGAAGATTTGAGAAAAGTGGAAACGTTACCCGAGTATATTTTAATAAATTGACCAGCGAGAATAAATTTATATGACTTCGTTGAAAGTATGTCTACTCTGTTTTATTTACACTTCTGGAAGAAAATCTTGCCGCTTTTCCTGTTTAATGACAGAAGTCTTTCTGTCTTTTGTAGCCTGGAACACATTTCCTCTTTTCGCGGCGTCAACTGATTTTTCCTCCAAGATGTTGTACCGTGATCGTTCCTATACCAGAAAGAAACTATAATTAGATATTTCTTAATTGTAAATTTAGTATATAACTATAATGCGAGTGTAATTAATTATCTGATATTAAAAAATTAAAGAAAACACTTTTTCAATAACATAACTACGATCTGTTTGATTTGTTAACAACCTAAAGTAGGATCACATATATTAAATATAGTTTTTACTTAACTATAGAAAACGTACTAAAAAAATTAATGTTTCATATACATAATAACGCAACCCAAATTATACCACAACGGTCTTCTACATAAGATACCGAATAAAAATTGTTAAGAGTACATACCTTCAGGAAGTACAGGACGGGGTATTTGTCAAAAATTTAATTTTTTCTTCTCGGGTGTTTGAAATTGCCTATCATCAAAATGAAGTATGCACACTGGACATCGATGAACGAGCTTGTTAAATGGTAAATCCACTAAATCTAGCCTATTCATATTACGTAGCCAATGTTGTCGTTCTTGGAAAAGAAAATAATGTACCACGTTCTTCCACTGATAACGTATTTGTCACACATACTTCGTATGCACATTTCTATAAAAAGATAGATAATTAATATTCAGTTCCCAAACTGATAAAAATTTGTTTAATAAAATTTGCTAATCACATAGTTAACTAAAATGATTACTATTTATTAAAACTGTATAAGAAAACTTAAAACATTAAAATAAGTATAGATAATTGATACTTACTTTACTCATGATGCTCATTATGAAATATTTTGCATCCACAATACAAAGCACTTGCTGACAAACGAGAAAAATAACTTTATATTTGAAGCAAAGTATATTATATGAAGATCAGGTTATAAGTGATTATCAAAAGATTTTACGATTTTACTTTATTAAACATCTTTGCTCGGAAAGTAAACTTCAAACTTCAATCTCGCTGACGTTTGACAAAACAAATTCTTATTGGCTAAAATCTAACGAGTTGAAACAATCACAAACAACCCGGCGACCTCTTCGCAACTACCGACGTTAGGCTGAACTAAAACCGTTAGACGCGGGAATTCATTGAAGTGTCAGCGGACTGCGATAGAGGCAGCACCGATTTTAGAAAATGGCCGGCGAGAAGAGTAATTGTCAAAACTTGTACAGTGTTAGACAGGGATATAAGCAAATAAAGATCATATATTTTTAAATGTAAATTGATTTGAAGTGCAGTATTGTTTAAAAGGCAGTATGACAACCGTAAACACAACAGTTTGATTACTTTCTAGGCAGGTTCATAATTTTTCCACCAGGCGGCTACGAGTTCATTTTCTTTGCCAATAGCCGTTATAGCACAGTATAAAAAGTATTATACAGTATCGAAAGTCAGGATTCTGTCACAGCGCGCATGCGTCAATCAGCGCAACGAGAACATGGTTTCCCTCGTTTCCCTTTATTTAGGAACATGAGCGTAGAGTTTAACTTTTATCACAATTAAAATATTCAATATAATTATTTATTTGTACATAAAATATATTGAACAGTCATATATTTTAAATGTATAACAATATAGCTAAATTTCAGTATCTTTTGTACATAAAATAAGGCTAAAGAAATATGCATCCGTGTCTGCCTGTTGATATCGCCGCCTATGGCATTGTTTACAATAGGTTTGTTCGTTTCGCTACATTGCGTCTACGGTTTACCGCCGCGCCCATATACTTTGTATGGAGGCGGCAGTAAACCGTAGACGCAAAGTAGCGAAACAAACAGACCTAATGATTCTGACAGAAGGCGGAAATATAATAGTCTTGAACGATAATAAAATCGCAGACAAAAATTTGCGTATAACTTATAAAAAGACATCATGTTGTATACTGTTATTATACTAAAACCATATAAAGTACTTATTATTTGTATAATAACTGGTTGTAGTATAATACGATATTATACTTTGCGGTACCATTTGAATTGGCGCCACTACGCGCAACAGAACATGGCGGCTTCTTCAAGGTCACTCAGTTTGGTATCAAAAGTTCAAAGGTGCCGACACAGAGTTTCGCTACTGTATATGTTTTGTATACTGTGATTATAGTCAGCACAGTTTGGTTGTTATTTTGTGTAGTTATTAATTATCTCTTGTACTAAAGTGTAGTGATCCTTGGAATTTGAAATATCGCTAAAACCAAGTTCACAAATAAATAATGAGTTTAACACAAGATAATATATGGGGGGTGTGATTTGTGTTTAAAAACAATGAAAACCATTCCGTCTTACAGTTGAAGGTATGCACTGAGTAGAACATATATTTAAATAATTATATAAAAATGTGTTTAGTGTGACATGTTTACGTTTCCTTTCAAAGAACAGTTGTTGTGATCACATGGTGGATCACATGATTGATAAATGTCAAACTGTAAAGCTAAATCTTGCTCCACTACATAACTACTTCTTAAATGCTTTTTTACTCACTAGATGGCGTCCAAAAAGTTTGAATTGTATGTCTCCATTAATTATTTTTTATTACATTTATAAATTCACAGTGTGATAATTTAATATTCTTTTTTAATATAATATCACATTAATTACAAATAAATAGAGAAATGAAATACCGACAATGGCGGTGATTTTGGACCATGGCCATACTCTGGTTATAAAGGTACCCTAGTTGTCAGTTGTCATAAGACCACGAAGCTATCTTCCGACTCGTAAAATAACTAAAATTTTGCTGCTACCCTGCTGCCTACTGGCGACTATATGTAAGAAACATGGCCGCCATGTTGTTTTTTGACAATGCACGGTTTGGTGTTGAACATTTTGATGCATTCCAGTTTCGGTGTTTGAGCATTTTGATGAAGAATGGTTTGGTGTTGAGTGCGTTCCCCTACGAGCGTGTATTTTGTATTTGATATTTTATTCACTTTTTTAGGCGATTTTTCGCGACAAATACCACAGTTACGTGGTTTACTAGCGTTTAGGGTAATGACGTCATAAGTTATGTATGATGTATGGTTTAGGAGTTCGAGAAAAATTGTATGGTTAACAACATTAAATGAAGTAGCAACCAAATTTATAAAAGTGGACCTGAGTAACAATGAAAAATGTTTTATATTTCATTATAATGGATGAATAAGAAACAAATGTATCATGTTCAACATCTATAACTAATTCATTCATCAGAAATAAACGTGACACAATAATTTTATTATTCGAAAATACATCGAGACCTGAGACCAACATATTCGTTTTCTGAATTTTTATGAGGAGTGAATTACCAAATATTAATAGTATATGTTTTATTTACATTTTAGAATGTATAAAGATTCATTCCGTAAAATTTCAAATGAAATTAATCATTTGTGGCATATTAGCCCATATCCATTGTAGTAGTAGTACTTACTTAATTTGTAATTATATTTGTAACCATTTTAAATAAAAAATAATAATAATAATTTCGACATTATATTATTAAAATGAATTGTCAATTAACTAAAAATAAATTGGATAAAAATGGGTTAAAGAAACGTCATCTAGTACCAACCGTCTAAAACAAAAAATTGCGTATCGAAATGAAGGTCATTACGATACGCAATGGGCCCGTCCAAGTCTTCGACTTTTTAGAAATTACATGTCGCATATGAATTTTGAATATAAATAAATGAAAACGAAATAAAAATTGCTATATATTATGTATTTTTATAGCTATAATAATGTAATTATAGATTTTAGCGTAAAACGATCGCCATGTTGTGACGTCAGCGTCATTACAGTCAACCAGTTACCTTGTGAAAATGTCACTGTACAGTGGACCATGCATATTTTGCTCATAAATTCTCAATTGACTTTACACATATTCTAACACGTACATATGTAATATATCCGAGTAATTTTTTATTAAGATCAAAAGAAAATTTACTTATTAAATAAGTAAAATTATAATTTATATTTTAATTGTTGTAATATCAATACTTGTCATTGTTGTAATCATTTAGTAAATAGAAATGTAAATGTTGGATTACTTTTTATTATGAACTATGCTTTGATTATTGTAATCAATACTGTCATTGTTGTATTTAATTATAAATAGAAAATAGTTTAAATACTATTTTAATTATAATAATGACACGTGGTGAGTATAATAACCTTCAATATTATATTTAAAAAAGTCTTAAAGTCACATTAATTAAAGCGAATGATTAATCAGATTATGAAAACGAGTAAAATTTATTAATTTTACTTACCTATATTACCATTATTAATGGTAACGTATGTCGGTTCTCTGTACTTATGACGGAGTGACACTAACGTCACAACTTTCGCGCCATTACTTTAATAATTATTGTAGGCGTTATTAAGCATAACGTCAAGAAAACAAAAAATATGGAATTTCTATTTTTAAATTCTTCGTAACATATAAAAAATTCAAAAAAAGTTGGACGGGCCCATTGCGTATCGTAATGACTTCATTATGAACGCAAAATATAAAAACAATTTAAAAAAAATCAAACAAATATGTTATGTTTAGAGAGAGATACATATATTAACTCGTCCAAAACCAGCTACTGAGGTGGGTAAATGAGTTTGTCTAACCACAGCAAACCACACTTTACTATATTGGGGTCTGACGTCTTCAATTTCCTCGCGAAAATATCAAACCATACTTAACCACATATAACTACAGTTAACTCATGCTCGCGAAAAATCGCCTTGTTGTGTTAATTATTACGTGCCCCTCTGATATTTGTTTGTTTACCTACGTTTTCTTCTTCAAAAGTTGTAAATAGGCAAATAGCTGTTTGCACTGAAGTTCGTTGCAGATGTTAATATCAGATGATTGTCATAAGGCGCGCCATGATAGAAAATTTGAATTTCCATGAATTTTAAAAAATTCGTATCTCACATAATATATGTATTTTCTTACTCAAAATTATATATTCATAATCCTACGCGATTGAACTAATGAAAATTTGTTTTTTAAAAAAATGCCGGAATACCTCATTGGCGCTGTTGTCAGTGCCATCTACTGAATGGCTTAAATGGAATCGTATATAGGCCGTATTTATTTGGGATATTTGGATACAATCCTAAACTGATCTTAAACCTACCCGTGTTAGTACCAAATAAACAGTGGCTTATTTTACTGTTGATAAAAATATAAATTGGTAAATTCAAATAAATACGTTTTGAATTTCTTCGTCTTCATTGACTTTATCTATTTGCAATATATCGCAGATATGATTATCAACTTCTGGCAGCGATAGAAAAGCACTACAACAGTGTACTGTTCCTGATACATATCTGTATTCAGTAGTAATATTATTAATGTAGGTAATAAGTTATAAAAGTAAATAACTTATTTACGTTATTTAATTTGTCATGTAAATAAATAATCAAGTAATTGGTGTATAACCTAAACCACCACAAATATCAACAAAAACCAAAACCGACAGTTTAGAAAGGGTTAACAATACTTAAACAAAGATGAAAACAGGTTCAACTCACCAACCCAGCAAAATAGCTGGTGAGATAGATCACTTCGGGAACAGTTCTGGGTTATTTAAACCGTGCCAACTAAACAGAATTAACTTACTAGGTTACTTAAAAAGTCCCAAATGAATATGGTCATAGTTGCATATAATTTTGTGTAAATAAAACATACTTCCTCATTTTTGTGAAAAATATTAACGAGCGGATTTTATAAGACATATTAAACCGAGTTGATTTAGGGAAATTTGCGTAATGCTGTATAATTGATAGTGGGTGCTTTCTAATTAGACACAGTGTACGACACAAAGCGTTCCATTAACGACACAAGTGAACACAGCCTGATTAGGGTGACCAGACGTCCCGGTTTTCCGGGATTCATCCCTGTTTTGAGTTGTATGTCCCGATGAACATCTTCGGGACACGTAATTGTCCCGGTTTTCATACTCGACTCGAAAATTTATTAATTATACAATCTACCGACATTTGTAATATTTATTGTATTACTAAATTTTTAATTGTTTTATATGTTCTAATTTTAGTTGTTGCATTTTAAAGTAAGTGCGCTTCTGCGCATATCGTAAATTAGGGTAGTGTGCAATGTACGCGTGCGGCTGTGCGTGTAAATGTGTGATTCACGATTGTGTGTAAGTGTATATTGTTAAGTCTGGGGTACTGTGCTTACGAAACGTATGGGTTTTTGGATGTTTTTACTTTAATTTATGAGTAAGAACATATTCAATTATACGTATAAGTATTTTTTTATTTAGTCCACAATCTGTTAAATATATTCTCTTTTCTTAAATGTTCTGTGACCTGGCAATTATTTATTTTTGTACATGAAAGAGGAAAACCTACAGCTGCACATCCCATAAAAAATGTAACTTTCAATATTAAGGCAATTGACCTTGAATGAAAAAAAAAATTTCGTCTGCGGCGCTTTTTTTCTGAATACATTTCCTTACCAACGAAAGTTTTGGTGTACGAGTCACCACTAGTTTTACAATTCTCTGAAATATGTCCCGGTTTTGCAATATATAAATCTGGTCACCCTGAGCCTGATACAATTTTTTTTTGTTTCAACATGTGATATTTGATGTTTGTTTTCTTAACCTATAAATTTGCTACATACTGAAAATCTGCTATATACTGGGCTATACATTTAAGTAACATATCAGAAACTACCACAATACTTTAGGTATGTTCGTTTCGCTACTTTGTGTCTACGGTTTACTGCCGTCTCCATACAAAGTATATGAGCGCGGCTATACATTTAAGTAACATATCAGAAACTACCACAATACTTATTATTAGGTCTGTTCGTTTCGCCACTTTGCGTCTACGGTTTACTGCCGTCTCCATACAAAGTATATGAGCGCGGCTATACATTTAAGTAACATATCAGAAACTACTACAATACTTATTATTAGGTCTTTTCGTTTCGCTACTTTGCGTCTACGGTTTACTGCCGTCTCCATACAAAGTGTATGAGCGCGGCAGTAAACCATAGACGCAAGGTAGCGATACAAACAGACCTATTATTTGTTATATAGATTTCACATTAGTTTAAATGCCAAGAAAAGAAAAATAGACGCAATGTAGTGCACTTTTGACGAATTAAAGTGCGTTCAATGAGGCGCGGGCAGACACGTGACTTTGACAAGTGCTTGTAGGGCCCCTCAAGGGTGCCAAGTATACAGCTTGTGTAACTTGCTTGTGTTGCCAAATCAATTTAAGCGTAAAATTAATAAATAAAAATGTAAAACTAGTTATTATTAATGAATATCATGTTGTATTATTTTCTCAAGCATTAAACTTAATTTTTAAATTAATTTTTATAAAAATAAAGCATTCAACATGAACTGATGGTTTCGTCAAATTTAACGCGCTAAGAAATCTTTGTATCGTAGATGGCAGCACTAATCGCTCTATTTTTATATAAAATATTTTAAAAATTAAGTTTATGTATTAGAAAATAAAACAACATGATATTAATTAATAATAACTAGTTTTAAAATTTTATTTATTAATTTTACGCTTAAATTGATTTGGCAACACAGGCAAGTACACAAGCTGTATACTTGGCACTCTTGATGGGTCCTACAAGCACTTGTCAAAGTCACGTTTCTGCCCGCGCCTCATGGGGACTTATAAATTTGACGTTACCCGCGGCGGACCTCCCTCCACACAATTTAGAGAAGAACAAATTTTTAGAAAAAGTGAGGTGATATACCATGGCTGAGTCGATCAAATGCTCTCCCCTTCAGCACTTCGCCTCGTTGATCCAAACATTGGTTTATTATTTAGTAAGCAAAGTTTGGTTGTTATTTTGTGTAATGCCTGTTATTAATTATCTCTTGTACTAAAGTATACTGATCCTTGGCTTTTGAAATATCACTAAAAACCAAGTTCACAAATAAATAATGAGTTTAACGCAAGATGATGTACCGGGGGCACGATTTGTGTTTAAAAACATTAAAATCATTCCGTCTTACAGCTGAAAAGGTGGTTAGAATGCGGGGTTTGACGGAAAATGGAAATAAACATATACTTAAATAATTATATAAAAATGTGTTCAGTCTGACATGTTTACATTTCCTTTTGTTTCCTTTTAAAGAACAGTTGTTGTGATGACGTGGTGGATCACATGATTGATAATTGTCAAACTGTAGAGCGAAATCTTGCTCACTACATAACTACTTTTTTATTCACTAGATGGCTTCCGAAAAGTTTGAATTGTATAAGTCCCCATTTGATGTGCAACACTGGCAACACTGTATGGCTATGTCTTTTAGCTGTTTTACACTTCACAATTAATTGTGAAAATTAGTACGTGTTCTATTTTCTCCGATTTTCTTAAAAAATTTTGGTAACTTTTCCAGTACAAGCTGTATAATATTTGACACATTGAATTATTTCTGTTTGACGTTTGTGTGCTTTGTGTTTATCACGGAAGTTTTTTATTTTTGTGAAATGTCACGATTTCGAAACGCAAACATAAAAATACGAAACAAACAGTTAACCTTAAAATATATCTGATCATCAAATGCGGTTGATAGCCCTTCTCCCGACAACAATAAATTGTTAGAATATTGTGAAGTGTAAAATGCTTATATTTTCAAAATAAATTGTGCAATTTATTGCACGATAAATTGTACGATTTATTGTGAAGTGTAATATGGGCTTTTGTTTTTGGTGGCATTTCACAGCTTAACAATCTAAGGATATATTCCAAAAATAAGAAATAATAACCAAAACGATGGTTTCGGTTACAGACTGGTTTTAGTCACGTGACTATGAAAAAGGACAGAAGATGTTACCGACAAAACCGAGAAAAAACCACGGTTGCGTTGGTGCCCTTCAGTTGCGACCATTATCTTAATATCTTTCAACTGTTAAATATAAAATTAAAAGTATTCTTGTGCAACTGATAAAAAAAGAGAACGAAAGTTATATTGTAAAAATAAAGGTTATTGATCACTAAACCCAGTTTAAAATTTTCTGATTAAAGCTAAAGATAACTGTTAACGTTCGCGATTTTTAGTTCAGAATATCGTTACCGGTTATCTAAACCGGTTTAATGCCCTGTCTCGTACCAACCTTCTAAAACAAAAAAATACGTATCGAAATGCTGAAGGCTCTTTCGATACGCAATTCGTACTGACTTCATTATGAACGCAAAATATAAAACATTGGGTCGAATTCAGCACTTTTTTTCAACTAAAGAAGCTTATTTAAAAATAACAAAATAAAGAGAAACATATGCATCGATGCATTAATAAGAAAAAGGTGCAAGTTGTTTTCATAGTTACTAGAGACGATCACTACACCAATGAAGAGTGCTGAATTCGGTCCAATTCTAGAAATGAAATATAAAACAAGTGAGCAGGAATTCCACTCGTTTTTAGATAAATTTAATTATTATTTTAATTTATAATCTTTGCAGTTTATGGCGTGTTTATAACTGTTCATAGTATTTTTTAAAATTATTGTCGGATGTGACACTTGAACTCACATTTTTTTTATAATACTCAATCCAAGCATGTGCGTCTATCTTTTTTTCAGAACTAATGAACATAAAGGTAAACGAAAAATCGCAATCTCAAAAATGGAGCAATTACTAAGTCCAATTTGGTTTTTCCATAAATGTAATAATAAATTACCTCTAACTAAATCCACGTCTATAAACTCTGTCTTCTTCGGTTTTGTTTTCATTGGATGAATGTGTGTCAACCCGTGTAAAATTCTTTGTTCTATTGTTTTCTCCCATTGTTGCTTATCATATGTTCCAATTTTTTTCTGATACCTGGAAACAATTAATATAATTATTACGAGTTCTCTTTTTTCCTATCGGTGGAAACTTACCAGCACAAAATCTCTTGTATTCCCATTTCTCAAAGACTTATGAATTTTGAAATACCTTTAAAGACAAGTTAGATAGTTCTACAACTTTTTATAAAAGTAGATTATTGGCAAAATTACTTGTTGGGTACGGTATCAGCCAATTATTTACATAATGTTAAATATTTATCTGACGTAATATTTGCAAAGAAATCCTTTCTACTGAACAAGAACAGGTACAAAATAAGAAAACTTTAACAGAGAAGCTATTGTTAAATACTAATAAAGTACTTTTAAATCAATACAGGAAACATTAGAAGTTCCGTTTAACAGATAGTAAACAATGAGAACATAAAAATAAAAGCTGACCTTTAGAACAGCATAAATACGAAATTTTAACTCATATAAAATTAGTTAACCTTGAATTACCCGTTAATACACACGACAGTCACCATAATATGCTAACAAACCGTTAAAATTCAATATTTAACATATGTTAATACAAATAATAACAACAAAGGTATAAATAACACAACTTACCATGACCATAAATGTAACAATAATTTTGAATGATTACTAACAAATTTCTGAATAAAACAATTACTATCTAAATCACAACTTTATCACTGACATTTTGATGTATTTTGTTGTTTTAATTCACTGTCAATTAATCTTTAAAATCAGCTGTTCCTCGAAACGCGAATAGATAAAATATAAAATGAACTCTACAGATGTAAAGTATTGACTGCACACTGGACTTGCGCCTAGCCAAGCAAATACCAACGTAGAGCATATGACCAGCGCAGCGCACATGTAATGAATTTGATGGGAATATACTGCGATTGCGCGCTGGCTTCTGACTTCGTATTTTTTTAAACTTCTATTATTTTATATTGCTCTAATAAACCAATACTGATTAGGTCACTAAACTATGTTATAATCCGAAAGTTGGCTATTTGTAGTCACTACTTTTGTTAGTTGTAAAAATAGTTGTCCCGTATTACAAAATTTAGGAAAGTATAAAATTTATTCCAAAAGCATAAAATATCAGACACAAATTAATTTTTGAAATATGAGACAAATTTTGTTCCATAACAAAATCAGTTTTGAAATTTCTATGTACATAAACCAACGAATAAAATATAAAGAAGAAAAATTATTCAGTGAATCTTACCGATAGGAACGGAGTTGTAAGAAATAAATGAACTATTATAAAGTACAGTCATTTTATCTCATACATTCATCCTAACATACATTCTTTTAAAATATTTCAAGTTTTATACATCCATCTACACATGTGTCTTATTTTAATTGAGTACTTAACATAACTTGTATACACTTTAAATATTACAACAAAATATAAAGAACTGTGTAAAAACTAAATATGTTTCTGTATAAAAGACATTAAACAATTATGTTATTATTATGACTCATAAATCTCACAACAATTGTGTTGTTTCATAATTATGGTAGGGTAAATTGCATATAAAATAAATATTTCTATCTTCTATCTAATGTTTCATGATAAATCACAATTATAAAATGTTTAGTAAACTAAATAACAATTACCAATCCTATTCGTTGTTTTAATTCGATGCTATATCTAATAAATTGTGAAATATCATGATTTGTTCTTCCCTGCAAGAACTATACTAAATATGTACAATTATTTTCTATATTTATAAATAATTTATAATAGAGTTTACTATATTATGACTCAATTTCCAATTTATAAATATAAAAATAATTTCCCTCTAACAATAATAACTGCATTCGTTGATTAATGGAATGATCAGGCAGTGTTGATAATTAATTCTTACATGAAGATACAATTTTTATAACAAAAAACCAGTTCATTTTTATAAAATCTACGGACTTTGCTACATTTGAGCATTTTAGATGTGACCAGAAATTCTGCGACTATATTTTATTGTCCTTCACTGTCGCTGTCGCTTTTATCTGTAAATAAAAAACAATAAATATAAATGCCTAACAGTTTTCCTGGAAACACTGTCGGTTTAGAGGATGTATTTATCTGAACATGATAATTATAGTAAATAAAGCATGAATGAAATGACATGAAATATTTTCTAGGAACAACGATTTTGTTGCTAAAAATAGATTAAATTCTTTCATTTCTTACCTTTCTTTCCTGGGTATGCATGTCGTTTCAATCTATCATACAGTTCGTCTTTCGTGCCGTAGATACTAGCATTGGATCTTGCCAAGCTATTCATCTTTCCGTTTCCGTTGTGTAAACTTTCTTTCATATACGTTTCGTTGTAAAAGTTTGGCATTTCCCAGCCATCTTCTTCATCGTCGTAATAATGCGCATATGTCGAATGGTGACTTGGTGCAATACTTTCAGCATAAGGTGTAGGTGCTCCATAATAGAAATTAACTTGAGAACCGTTCTGATCTGTTGCGGGAGTGAGCATCTTCTTTGGTTCTTTTCTTCGCGTAGATCTACAAAGATTTTCAGATTTTTATTAGTATTTCGTAATAATTTGATGGTTTGAATATTTTACCTTGCACAAATCATCCAGATAAGTAATACTATGAAGATGATTAAGATAACGGTAGCAGCAATACCTCCAGCGATATAAGCAAAGTCAGACTTTTCGGCACAATGTTTACCGGTGAAACTACCGATACATCTGCAAGACGGTTGACCCGTTCGTGGGTCTTTTACACAGTTACCTTCGTTTTCACAATATCCATCACAAACATCTGTAACAAAATTATGTTTATGAATAAAAATAATTTTTATAATTTATATATTAATTATTACTTATACAAACTAATCCAGTTCCATTGAATCCCGGTTTGCATTCACATTTAAATTCACCAGTTTCTCGATTAAGGAGACAGTATGCATTTCTATCGCAATCCTTATCAGATCCTTGCATTTCACAGGGGTTAGTACATTCTGCTTCGCTCGTCTATATAAAAAAGACGTCATGTAACAATTTTAATAAAATAAATAAAGTATAACTTACAGCAGCAATAGTTTGCGTGCTAGTATTCGGCGGGCATTGTATACAACTTGTTTGTTGTGATTCAGGCTGATAAAATGCTTTTCCACATGGTACACAATTATTTAAAGTACCATTTAA
Organism: Harpalus rubripes; assembly: GCA_963082715.1. NCBI lineage: Eukaryota > Metazoa > Arthropoda > Insecta > Coleoptera > Carabidae > Harpalus > Harpalus rubripes. The sequence goes on along the minus strand of OY720449.1, from coordinate 30,883,458 downwards.
GTAATATCCAGGTGTACAAACAGGCAGTGAACATTCTTCAATGGTCGCTGCTCCTACTTTAGGTGTAGTTCTTCCTAATGGACAGCCTTGACAGGCAGCCTGGACGCCTTGAGTGCGGTAAGTACCTCTAGGACATGGTTCACATTTTCCATCAATGGCCAGTTGCATTCCGGAATCACATTCGTCACGGCATTCGTCTCGGGAAACAGCTTCAGCGGTGCGGGTTGTTTTGCCAAGTCCACAGATATCACAGGCAAAAGATCCTTCACTGGCTTGGTAGAAACCGTGGCCACAACTGCGGCAGAATCCAGCGTCGTGGTCGAAGTATTTGCCCGCCGGACAACGTTCTAAAAATAAATAAAAAATCGGTAAATATAATAGAATTTTGATAAATATAGTATATTATGTTATTAGGAGTAGACAGAGGTCTTTTTGTGTTGAACCCAACCCAATCAGGCAAGCTGGGTAAAACACAAAAAGGGCGTTTTACTCCGAATGACATATAATATTTTTACCTTCCGGTGGTGAGTTTTTGATGAATAAGCACGTTTTAGGGTCCCTAGAATACGATTTTACTATTTTTACGATGATTGTGTGTGTGTGTGTGTGTGTGTGTGTGTGTGTGTGTGTGTGTGTGTGTGTGTGTGTGTGTGTGTGTGTGTGTGTGTGGGTGTGTGTGTGTGGGTGTGTGTGTGACAAAATTTTCTAATGCGATAACTCTAATACTACAATTCCAAAAATTATAATTCTTTCGTATTCCCCTTCGTTACATCCATGTGAAGAGCTGATTAGATTTTGGTTATAATTGGTCAACCGGAAGTACCCTCATTTAAATATCATTTTTTCACATTTAATGTTATTATAAATATTAAAGAATTATTTATTCTCTATACGATTTGAATTCATTTTATACTTCATATTAAATGGACATAGAGTTAAAAAATTATAAAAAAATAAATATCATATATATTAGTCAGCTTTGCTATAGCTTTGGAAACAGTTGCTACATTAAGAAAAATCTAATTGAAAGGTGTCAGTGTCAAGTGCAGTTGCCAGTATGTTTATGGGTTTATGTTATAATTTTACTGGAAATATAGGATCTTTTGTTAGAAACTTTCTGTATGGAATTTGTATAAAATACATACAACTGCCTTAAAGTAATGTACAAGAAATATAATCTTTTGCAAGGAACTTTATGTATGACATTTATACAAAATACATAGAACTGACGCAAACTGGCGGAAGGTAATGTGCTGGCCACATCAGATTTTTTCTTAATGTGTTTCAAAGAATTTTTTGACATTTTTTGGATTTTTTTTATTGTAGAATTTGCAACCAAAGCTGGCTGTGTACAATACAAAATAAAAACGATACAACTGTCAAATAACAATTTTCAATATGATCTGTATTGCTGTGGCGACTGCTGTCACCAGCGGTAAACTAAGACGCTAACATTTTTTTACAAGTGCAATAATAACAACGTTTTTGTACTAGTAAGACAATGAATATCTTCTATAGTGTATGTACAGTAGCATAATATGAATATTATAACAGACTTGAAGAAAAAAAAATTACCTTTACAATCAGCAGCACTTCTTGCACCAGGTCCAACAGTAACACCAGATCTTCCAGATATTACAGGACATTGAGAGCATTGTAACTGTCCCGATTCACTTTGGTATGTTCCCATTGGACAAGGAATACAAATCTTATTCTCTTTGTCGTAATACGTTCCAACAGCACAAGGTACTATAAAAAAATAAAATACACATATGAAATGAAGTTATCCGGCTCGAAGGGCCAATGTTAGTCCAAAGCAGTCCAAATAGCTGTCAATAAAGCATCGAACAAGGGGTCCTATTTTTCTGGAAGTATTGGATGAACTAAGAATTTTAGTGCAAACACGTCTTAAAAATTTTACGTAATAAGCGAGATATGAATTTTTAAAGTTCAGAATGTGGCTCATGACAGCATGTCCTCACCAGTGGTCGACAAACTGTTAGTTATCTAGAGAGTACATTTTTTTATGTTCGTATAGTTTAAATATACGTAAACTTATACGTTATATTAATGAAGAAATTATTAGTAAACATATATAACAAATAAAATGCACTTTTTCCTAATAAATTATAGAACATTGAAATAATATGACCATTTTTTGATAATATTGTGACACAAACTATGGCCGAGGGTGGCGCTAGTATTTGTCTATTGATGGTTTCACGTTGGGAGGGCGCACAATACGCGCGAGTCTCGCTTTTAAAGTTAGGCTCAGGCAACCAATCAAATTACTTAGGATCTGATGCGTCATACTAATTATTAATCGATTTCAACTGCTTCTAGTTTGCGAACTAATTAATATTTAAACAAACTTTTTTTTACTAATATTGATTAATTTACGTATATTTTCGCTTTCTTATCTAAGATAGTTAAAATTTAACTATGGTATAATACTCCTAAACGCGAACAATAAATAATTTATAATAAAGTTCAAATCACTCTTACCGCAATCTGGGGCCATGACAACTTGACCAACAGGACAAGCGTAATCAGATTCTAGTACAAGAGAAGCTGGATCAGGTACAGTGTTGGGAAGAATATCATGAACATCAAACTGATCTTCTTCCAAGATCAATTTTTCTAAAAGTGTCTTCACGTTTGATCGTTCGTTTGTATTTGAGTGTACTACAGGATCGCTGTTTGAAAATAAATAAATTAAAACAAAATGTTCATATTATTATCCTGTGTAAAATCTATACTTTTTTGCGACTAAACAAAACATAAAATATTCGTGAATATAAAGCTGAAAAGAAAATATATAACACAACATATAAAGCGGAATAAAACATTGAAAGCAACATAAATTGTTGGAAACGATGGAAAATTGAATGTGTTTCAGTTTAGTCGAAAAAAATATGAAATATAGATGTGTATATTGAAATGTAAATTGTGAAGTGTAGTTTGGAAGTATGAAAGTATATGGATATGAAATGAATAAGAGTAAATGATGTGAGTGTTGAAATGTGCATGCGATTCTATGCGTGCTTACTTGATAGCTGGGAAGGAGATCTCTACGTTGTACGTATCACTGGTTTGCCGGCCTTGTCGGGCGGTTCTACAGAAACAACATGCCAGGTTCTAAACTACTCAACTACTACATAACACACGTGCACGACAACACAATGCACAGACAAATATTATTTGTCAGTTACATGCAACAAACACATAGAAGATGGAAGAAAATTAAATTTAGTTCACTGCTAATAATTTTTCAATGTGAAAAAGTATTTAGTATATGAGAAAATTATTATATCATTTAAAATAGAAATATTTTAAACAATCTAAAATATGTAGTTTCAAGAATCAATGCAATACATGCAGAAATTGTACCAAATTATAGGATAATTTATAGGTTTAATTTAATAAAATAAAATTAATTTTAGTTTTTGTTATTGAAAAATTACTTCCTGCTTGTTAATCACAAACATTCAATATAAAAAGTATCTACTTACGGTTCAACCGGCATCTTAGCGTTAATTACATAAGTTCCACCACTTTCATCGTCATCTTTAGCTTGTCTAACTTGTCTAGAAGTTCTATGATCACATTTAACATCAATATTTAAATCTTTACATTCTCTAGTTCCTTCCACAGAATAAGAGCAGAAGTTCCAGTCTCTATTCAAAGAATTAACAGCATTTCTGACTTTTTGTCGTAAAACACCTTGTCCGGCTTCATTACAAAGAACTGAACTTGGGAACAACATGGAGATTTTGAAGACTCTTTGAGCTGGTTTAGAAGCTAAAAAGAGATAAAAATTAGATTAAAAGTTACAAAATAAATTGTGTTTTATTACCAGAACAAGCGGGATAAATCATAGGTAGTTGTGGATTATTAGTAGGTCTCCAAAATCCTTCAGCTCCACAAGTGTAGAATTTGGGAACATCTTGAGAGAATCTTAGGCCTTGGTTACAAGAAATTTCACACACTTTAAACTGACCACCCGCACCCCAATCTTTGCAGATTTGTATTCCACCAATCGGATCGGCCAATTCGGGACAGAATTCGGCTATAAAACAAATTATTATTAGTAAGAATAAATGAGATTGTTTATTTAATTCCATACATAATAATGAGACTTTGAAGGAACATGTAGCAGTATTTCCAGCAGCATCATATGCAACATAAGCAATTTGGTATATTCCCCACAATAAAGTTTGTCCAGGTCTGTGATTATTTCTTTCTACTATTTTAACTACTCCAACATTGTCGCTGAAATGTGGTTCATCCCAATTTACAATAGATGAACCATTTTTGGCGATGACCCATAAATCTCCAGGACAGTGTTCTACTTTGGGAGGAATCTACAAAAAAATTATTACCATTATTTCAAGTCTTGAAAAAAATAATTATTACTCCTTCTTACCTTGTCAACTTCTAGTTGTTGGCATTTGGTTCCAGAATATCCAGCCTCACAAATTCTTTGTCCGCAATGAGAGGGCACAATTCGCTCAACACCTCCAACAGTATCTTCATAACCAGCCCAAGTTAATACTAATCCTCGGTGTAAAACTGGTTCTGTTCTGCAGTCCCTAACTTGTTTTTGAATTTCGTTTGTTACATCTAAAGCTCTGCCCCAGATCTGCACTTTAGTTAAATGTCCTTGGAAGCCAGATTCTGTATAAGCTTTTGGATTACCACTTCGTGGTTTTCCAAGTGTCACCCAGCCACTAGAATAGAAAGAAAAGTATTAGATTTGTATTATTTATTGTAGGATATGACTTACTGTTCTGGCATGGTTCTTCCGCTACCATATCCATCAACTTTACTTGCTATTAAACCTTCAGTGATAAGTTTCAGTTCTCCACCATTATCACCGTCCCACATAACAGCTATATGATGCCATTGTGCATCATTTATCGTAGTATATTCGCGGTAACTTAAATATACATCTTGGAGATCTGGGAAGAGTGAAACTTGTACTCCGTTGGAATGTGCTTGTATTAGAGTTCTTCTTTCGTTTGGTACATAAGGCGAGCTACAGAAATGTTACAATCAGAGTAATTTAAACATCTAAATGTATGAGTTATACTTACGAAACTCCATAAAGGGTGAAGAATATTCCACTTTCGTCTCTTTGGGTGAATTGTACCCACATTGCAACTGTTATGCTGGATTTACCACCAGTAAAGAATGGTATAATTTGAGCTGCAGAACTTCTGGAAGGATCACTGAAGTATAGGTCATAATCCACTTGAATTGCTATAAAAATATAAACAAATTATTATTAATATAAATTCACTATTTGATTTAAAAACGGTCTTACTCTTTCTGCAGTCTTCGCCAGTTAAATTAAACGGACACTTGCAATAAAACTTGCCAGTAAGATCAATGCAAGTAGCAGAAGGAGGACAAGAATTCTCTTTACAATCCTGAATGTCTTCATTACAGAATTTTCCAGTATATCCTGGCGGACATATACACTTGAATCCAACTCCAGTATCAGTGCAAGTTGCACCATTTTTGCAAGCTCCATCTGAACAAGCATCATATTCATACTGACAACCGATTCCAGTATAGTCTTCGGAGCAAGAACAATTTAATCCAGAACCAAAGTCTTGGCAGTGACCTCCATGCATACATGGATTGCCGATGCATCGTTCTGGAGCTGTCTCACATTGTTTTCCATCAGTTCCAGACGGACACACACAGAAGTAATCTTGGAAGAGGTTGATACACTTAGCATCATTTTGACACGGTCTATTCTGACAAGTTCCTATATCCATTTCGCAGTTCATACCCGTCCATCCAGGAGGACACAAACATTTATAGCTTCCAACACCGTCCCTGCAAGATCCCCCGTTCAAACAAGGATCAGACTCACAATCATCAATATTTTCTTCGCAGAACGTTCCGGAATATCCTTCGCGACACATACAAACAAATTTATTGTCTAAATCAACACATCTTTCTGTACCAGCTGGGTTGCACGGATCGCTCAAACATTCGTCAATTTCTGCTTCACATTGTAGACCTACGAAACCAGGTCTGCATTTACATAAAAAGCCGTCAACTTGGTCAACACAACTAGCTCCATTTTGACAAGGTTCTGATGAGCAATAATCGATAGGATGTTGACATTTTTTGCCCGTAAAGCCTGCCTCACATGTACATTTGAAACCGTCGACTTCATCTACGCAAAGACCACCGTTTTCACAAGGGAAATTGCTACAGTCATTGACATTTGATTCACAAGATTCTCCAGACCAACCAGGGTAACAAATACATTGATGATAGAATAATTTGTCGACACATATACCATTCTTGCACGGATTTGCGGAACATAAATTAATCTTTTCTTGGCAACGTTTTCCAGTAAAACCAGGAGGGCATGAACAACTAAAATCTGCAACTAAATCAGTACAGTTTGCACCGAGTAAACAAGGATTTTCTGCGCAATCATTAGTGTTTTTCTCGCATTCTTGTCCTTCCCATCCTGGGAGACATTCGCACATGAATCTTCCTTGTTGTAAAGCTACACAAGTAGCGCCGTTTTGACAAGGATTACCATTTGCAGAACAAGGATCTATTGTTATATCACAATCCACTCCTGTATAACCAGATCTACATAAACATGTGTAGTTGTTATATCCTGGTTCGTCCTTACACATAGCTCTTTCGGGACAGGTATCGTTTCTGCAATCTGATCTTTCTTCTTGGCAGTTTATGCCTGAATATCCGGGAGGACACTGGCAACGATATCCTTGTGGAAGATCAACGCAAGTAGCACCGTTGTAACAAGGTTGTGAAGAACATTCATCTATGTCTACTTCACATCTTCTACCAGAGAATCCGGCTGGACAGAAACATTGGACACCATGGCCCATAGGTACACACAATCCTCCATGTTGACAAGCGTTAGGTGTACATTGGATAGGCTGACATTCTTCTCTACCAGATGCACCAGGTCCTTCAGTTTTCATATTGGAAGGACATTCATTACAAGTTGTTTGTCCAGCTTGAGACTGGTAGAAATCTCTTGGGCAAGGAGTACAAGGGGCCAAACCAGTAGGTGAGTAGTAACCAGGACTGCATTTAGGGCGGCAGAAATCTTTAGTAGGAGCTGCTGGTTGGTAGGTAAAAGTACTAGCAGGACATGCTTGGCAGTCCTTAAACCCTCCAGTAGGTGGTTCGTTTGTATAACTATTCCTAGGACACTCTAAACAAGGAACTAGTCCGGTTGGCGAATAAGTACCATATCCACAAACAGGTACACAGTCATGGACGCTTTTGGAACCTTCTTCCCGGGTGTAGGTACCTTGAGGGCACCGTAAGCAAGATCCTTGTCTGTCTTTATTTTGATAATATCCTCTAGGGCAATATGTACAAGCTTTCTGTTTTTCTCCTGCAAAAGTACCAGCAGGACAATGCAGGCATCTCGGTACATCATTTGTATCCATGTTCAATACTTCGCCAACACTACAAGTGAAGCCTCTGGTAATAGTTGATTTCAACGCACGAATAGGTGGACATTGGTTACCAATTGCCGAAACGTTTATTAAAGGTTCTATTACTGCACTTGCGTATGGCACAGATAAATCGAATATTAAGTTAAGCGTTGATCCACAAAGATCGTATAGTTGAGGTTGTCTAACAACTGGTACGACAGCTATGACGAAATCGATTTTAACAACATTTTCTTCTAGTAAATGTGGCACAGCTTTTATAAAAGACACATTCATATTGACATTTACAGCTGAACAACGTTGAGACAAAATATTATTCAAGTTAGAATAATATTGAGACATCAAATCAGTGTACTGTGGAAGACAAGCTTGAGCAACTGCTCCATTTGCTCTGTAATTTACTGTAGCCACAACATGATAGTCTGCTTGTTGAGTATTTTCTGAAACACAGTCAGGAACAACAGAACTTGGCGTCCAAGGTGTTTTAGAATCACAACCGAATGTTTTAACTTGTTCTCCATCCGTAAATCTAAACCCTGGATTACAAGTAGCGATACATTGTAGTCCTTTTTCTCCAGGAAGACAGTTTAAAGCTCCGTTGGCAGGTGGTTTCAATTCCCAGTCAACACATGGAGTTGCTTGGACTGAAACTTGGAAATGACAAGATGCTTTATTGCCAAATTTATCGGTAGCGATAACTGTTACATTTTCGAAAGATCCTATAGCGATTGTTGCTTTATCTGGTATGAAAGCTAGATTAACTTCTCCGGAAACATCAGAAGCATTAATTCTTCTTCTAGTTTCGTTGAAATTAACAGCGTAACTGTCTTGCCTGTCAACTAGTTCAATTACATAACTTTGAGGGCAACTTAACTTCGGCGGTGTATCATCGGGAACCGTGATATTTATTTCACAAATAGCAACATTTCCATCGTAATCAAAAGCTACGTATTTCACTACAGTGTCTTCAAAAACATACAAAGGTGTTTTGAAATTTTGTGGTTTGACTTCCAAACGCGCAATACTACCCGAATTATCAACAGCAGTAGGTTCGGTGAAGTTAACAGGAAGAAGGCCTCCGTTGGTATTTTTCTGGACAATGATTGGTTGTTGCGGGCAGTTTTGGAACACTGGAGGCTCATTGTCAACGCAGGGGGAGTAGCCATAATCATAACCCAATAATGGTTCAGCTTTAGGTTCGTCACATCCCATTAATTCGAATTTGAGACATGCGTTGTCCATGTATGACACGATTCCTGTAACAGACAACATTCGTTAGTACTAACTACTATTAGTTCAAAAAAGTCTAGATACTTACCTAAAATAACAAATCTGGCTTGTACATATTTCGGTAGTGTGATCATAGCTAGTTCTCCATAATTTCCTGGATCTCGCATAGTCAAATTAAAGTTGGGGAAATAAACAACATAATTTTCATTTTCAGCTTGTTTGTAGAAGAATCTAATTTCTGTTGGCCGTCCCACAATATCATTAGTAACAACACCTTTAACTAAAATAGCTTTCACTCTATAAACTTCTCCTAAATCAACGCTGACATAGGTAAAAGCTTCTTGTTTGCCACACCATCCAGTTACTGAATTCAATCTCACATTTTTTGCTTCATAGTTAGGTCTTTCAGATGTAGCATTTATAGCAGAATCAGGAATTTTGCCAGAGGCTAAACCAAGAGGTTTCACTACTTTACATTCAGGTTCTCGAATACATTTAATAGGTCTAGGGTTTATGAGAATATAACCAGGTCTGTTACATCCGAAAAGCACTTCAGATCCTTGCTCATAGCTTCTTGAAACCTGGAAACCGTCTGTTGGTCTACCCGGATCTTCACAAACAGGTCCTTCGCATCTCAAATCACCGAAATCCCATACACCATTTGCTTGACACCTCACTACATTATCATGTTTACTAGTTTGACCAGCAAGTTTAAAAGTATTTTGACAACCGAAGAAAAATGATGATTGGTATTTTGTATCGACGTATCTACCATACTCAGCACCAGGAGTAGGCAGAGGCAATCCACAATCAACTCTTGGACAAGATGGTTGAGATCCAGACAGCCAATAGTTGGGTAAGCCAGGTTTTGGGTCGTAAACACATTGTCTAAAACCAGCAGTTGCTGTTTTTCTTAAAGTTCTGCCATTAGTACCGCAATTTAGAGTAACATTTTCTCTGAATGGTACCAAAACACTTGCTTCATCTGATCTTAAGACAGTTAATCCTTCATGTTTATCATTTGGAAGTGAAACGCAGTTGGCATATTGGCATTCAGGAACTGTGCCATTCCAAACACCAGTTGAAGTACATAATAATGACGAAGAGCCTGCCATAATATAACCAAAGTCGCACTGGAAGCTTACTAAATCTCCAAAGTGGTATTTATCTTTTGTTGACAAAATTACCCCATTTTCGGGAGGTGTTAACGTAGGACACATAACTGGCACACAAGATTTGTTTACTTGGTATGTATCGCCGTCTCGTACCCCAGTTTCAGATGATTCTATGTGGAAGCCTGCTGTTCCATTACTGCTATATAACTCAAAACCGACATTGCAGGTACAAGAATAATCTCCGGGACTATTTATACATTTTTGATCACATCCTCCATTGTTTTTCGCGCACTCATTTATATCACCGCATTCCAATCTGCTGCATCCCATGACTTCTAGTTTCAAACAAGGAGCACCAACATAATCTTGTAATTTAAATTTAATGTACTGCGCTTCAATAGGCATAGGAAGATTTAAAACACTGAGAGTTGGTTCTAAAATGCGGAATTCTACTGCAGTACCATCAGGGTTCTTGTAATCTTTGAAGACATCGGTAAGGTCGTCTGTGTATTGGATACGCACAGCTGAGGTGAATGCTACGTTTCCATCTGCTCGATTTACACTCATTGTACGGAAACCCCGGATGATTGTAGGAGCTTTGAGGTCGATAAGGACCCAGTTCGAACCCGGTTCAACTGTATTACCGCACCAGCCACCACCGCTGTTCAACCTGACATTTCCTTTATTATATCCTTGTTCTGTGCTGGATACAGTAACAGCCTCATCTGAAATTCCTCCATTTATCAATCCTAAGTCTCCTACTGGTCTGCATTCTAAAGTAGGGGCGAATCCTTTCCTGCATTTGCAGCTAAACGCACCAGGAGTATTAATGCATTCAGTACTGGCTACATCACATTGACTGCTGGTACATTCGTTGATATCTTCACATCTGGGAGGGTTCTGGAATGTTTGATCTTCTCCACAACGAATAATACTAGAACCGATTAGTTTGTAGCCTTTGAAGCACTGAACTCGGGCTTCGTCGTTGTAGAAGTAAGAACGAGACATATCGGTAATAAAACCATTTTTGATGACAGGAAAAGTTGGGCATTTTGCACGTGAACAAGTCGGCACATCTCCACTCCAAGTACCATTGCTCATGCATAAAATCACCGGATGTCCGCTTCGTAGATATCCTGGTTCGCATTCATACCTCACAATAGTACCATAACTTTTTCCTCCACCATTTAATATTGTCACATTAACATGCGGTACTTCCGGAAGTGTTATACATTGGGAAGCTAAACATGCGGGTTTTCTTTCCCATCTACCATCAGCTAGACACGATATTTTCTCAACTGGTTGTCCGGTAGGGAAGGCAAAACCTGCATAACATTGGTACGTAGCCTGTCCACGATATGTAACGTTTGTAGAACCGATGGAAAAGCCATTGTCGATTTGGGGTACGGGTCCGCAATAAACTTCTTGGCATTTTGGGATGTAAGTAGTTGACCAGTTGCCTCCAGGCATACATTGGGTGGTAATTCGCGATTTACCAGTGGAAAATTCCTGTCCAGTTGGACAGGTAAACGTTATGATGGTTCCAAAAGCAGTATCGCGACTTGAAGCTAAGGCACCTTCTCCTGGTTTTAAAACTGGGCAATCTGTAAAGAATAATAATTATTAGATGCGCAAAAAATATAAAAATGTTAATTTAAGTTTAACAGTTTCTGTCTTACCTGAAGAGAACGTCGCACTCCATCCTTTATTATTATGCAACGCATCAGTGACAAACCTAATAAGCATTTCTCCACTAGATGCAGTTAAAGTAATTCTAGGTCTGGAACTACTGGTAAAACCATTTCCGGAATGTAATCTCAATCCGCTAGTTGTAGATCCGTCATACACTTGAACGAAATCGGAAGGATCCACGTCAAATTTATTAAAATTCATCGACAGTGCACCTCCGTTGGGATTTTTAATTTTGTAGAGACATTCTTGGTTACTGGGGTAGTTGCTAAGACCAAATGCAGGAGATGTAAGTGTGCCATTGAGTACATTGATTTTTGCTTTACATCCTTGGGAATATCTGATCTTAAATCCGCGTTTGGAATCACCTAAACTCGTCTTAAAATACAGGTAGAGTTTGTTTTGGGTTGAGACGATAATTCGTTGATTGTCTTTCAATTCTCCGGTTAGTCTAGCAATTGGTTGGCTCTTAGGTGAATCGCCGTCGCGCACTAAAATGTAGTCTCTATTTTCACTGAGGTCTAGATCTTCCAACTACAACAAAAATAGCATTATTTTTTTTGTAAAATATTTTCATTCAAACGTTACACATTAGTTTTGTCTTCATCAACCATTTTATTTTTGTGTTTATTTATTTACCTCCAGTGTCATGATACGTCCAGTTTGTGACTGGATAATATACAAGCATTCTAGTCCTCCTGGATACTGTTGTGGGTATCCTGGTGAAGTTAATACTTGTCCTTGTGGAGTAGCTCTTAAAGTACCTCCACAAGTTTGAGGCTCGGTCTTCCAAGATGCTCTGAAATAAAAATAAAATGATAAACGTATATTTGTATGGTTTTCATAAGGCGCGAGCAGACACGTGACTCGAGCGATCTTAAAACGCTTGGAATCAGCTGATTTGTATCAAATGTTTAGTTTAATTTCAGTATTTATTCTAAATTCATATTAATTTTTCGAAATATTTCTGTTTCGTACTCTATTGTATGATTTTATAGCATGAAACTTGAGTAAATAGGTCGTCTAACATGGATTAAATAATGGTATTCGTATCTTATGTAGCGTTTACAATTAACACACTGCATCAAACCCATTACAATGTGTAATGGATGGCTTAAAATGATTTAAACATCTAAATAAGGAAATCTTACCGGAAGCCTTTGCGTTCAACGGAAGCATCGGAACTAAATTTAATAATCATGAAATTGGACGCAGAAACGAACAATTTATTCGCCAGATCTTGTTTTCCGGAGAGAGTAGCCAAATTAACTGAAGTATCTTCTGTTCTTCCTCCTACTAAAATCTGTACAGTATCAAAGGATTTTTCGGTTTCAAAATCCTGGAATTGGAGCAAGATATTGTGTCCTTGCGGTCCTTCAAGTGTCCACTTACAGTTGGAGAGTGGAGCGTATTTGTGAGGGTAATTAGGACTTTCTACAACGTCTCCACTGCTTGCCATATAAAACTGGCAGTTTGTAGAGCAATCCAGCTCGTCGGAATTATCTCCACAGTCGTCTTGCTTGTCGCAACGGAAAGCGGCATTGACGCAGTTGCCGTTCGAACAGTGGAAGGAGCCTACAAAGAAGACAAAAGTATTTAATAAAATAGCAGAAGTATTATGCATGTATTAAATTATAGAAACTACTGGAAATATATAATACTGAATCTCACAAATCTTATGTAGAACAAGTTCTTGATAGCTTTGCTTTTATATTTTAACAAGCATCATTGATCTTATTTTATTTATGAATTATGTTACTTGACAAGTTGTGCAAAATTAAAGTGTGCAACAGATTTCTGCCGATTCTGCTAGGGATCTACAGTTTTTACGGGGTATTGTAATGTAGTAAAATTTAAGATAATGTTGTAACATTGTGGATTATGCTAAATAATAACTGAATAATCTAAAAGAAATCAAAATTTATTTTGTCTAACATAAGTTTTTACCTTCCGTCACCTTTAGGTAAGGAAGGTATTGTCTTTGGTCAAAAAAATCGATGATGAGTTTTCAATGAATAAGCACGTTTTAGGTTCCCTTGAATGCGATTTTACTATTTTTACGATGATGTCTGTATGCATGTATGCATAGATGTATGTATGTGTGTGACGATTTTTTCAGATCGCATAACTTCAATACCACTTTTCCAAAAACTATAATTTTTTCGCATTCCTTTTCTTTACATCTATATGAAGATAAATTGTACAAATGGGAGAGAAAAATCAGCTGACGCCGGGGTTCGAACCCCTATATGAAGAGCTGATTAGATTTTGGTTACAATTAGTCGACCGAAAGTACCCTAATTTGAAGATTTTAACAGTTTTTCTTGAAAAAACGGTGTTAAATATCATTTTTTCACATTTAATGTTTAATATTAAAGACTATTTTATTCTCTATAAGATTTGATTACATTTTATACTTCATATTCAATGAATATAGATTAATAAATTTATAAAGAAATTAAATTTCATAAAGCAGCAAGCTGTGCTGTAACCATGGAAACATCTACTATATTAAGAAAATTATGAGTGACAAATGTCAGTGTGAAGTGCATTTGACAGTAGGTTTGTGTTTTGTGTTATAATATTACTGGAAATATATAATCTCTTACAAAAACTTTCTGTATGGAATTTGTACAAAATACATAGAACTGAAGATAATGTACTGGAAATATGAAATCTTTTACAAGAAAATCTCTGTGTGGAATTTTTACAATATACACAGATCTGACCACGATCTGACGCGTGATCTGACGGAAGGTAATGTGCTGGCCACATCAGATTTTTTTGTAATTTATTTTAGCGCTAAAAAAGTATCACGTGGTTTGTGACATATACGGGACTGATGAAATTTCTAATAAACTTTGTACATATAACTGTCTTGTTAACAGGTGTTAGTTTTATTACATTTTGTGTGTTTACAAGTTTTCAATTTCTATATATTTAACGTAGATAGGTTAGGTTAAGTTTTTATAAAATGTTTTATTTCATTCATTTGTTTTGTGGCTTTATGAAGTAGAACATTTTATAAAAACTTCAGATTTCTATTCCTCAAATCTATCTACGTTAATAACATGAATTCTGATCAGGAATCATTCATCAACGTAATTCTATATATTTCTTAAATGTTATCAGCTTCTCCTACGTCACATCTGGTAAAATTCAAATTTTCAGTTACACTACATGGAATAAGGAGTAATATTTTTATCTGTTTCTTGACAAATTTTATTTGTATTTTAACAACTTCCTTTCAGGCTGTGTAACAGCTCATGAGTTTGCCACAAAGGCTAGTAATATTAATGGTTTTAAGATAGTTACACTAGAAGTAACCTCAATAATTACAAACAAAACATTGGAGTACCTACATTTCAGAAATGTGAGATGTGAATTTCAACAAATTAAGTTTATCAACTTTTGTGAAATGAATTGTTCCAAAATAATAATTGTAAATAGTAATAAAAAATGTGAATAAAACTAATGATGATGTATCTATTCTTTATCTTCCTTATACATATTGTCAAACCTTGTAAGTAGATATTGATTAAAATATTATCAGAACAAGTACTCGTAAGTGTGTTCGATCTAACTTGTTTTAGCTGATTTCATTTCTCAGGAAATGGTAAGTTACTTTATATGGAGAGAAGAATTAGTTGTCTATAAAGGAAGCGGATATAAGTATGCAAATTGTTAGATTTTGTATATCACTTTCAGTTTTAACAAAGGATGTTGCTTGGAATCGAACTTCCGAATAAACGGTGCGTAATATCTACCAGAAACATTCAGAGAAAGTTAGCTATAAATTATAGAAGAATCAACTATGTAATTGTAACATGTAGAACATTATAATATTAGTTATAGTTCATATGAGCTTCTAAAATTGTAGGATGGTAGATTCACTATTCCTATTTCTGGAAAATATATCGTCGGTAAACTGATCGCGAGGAAAATTGATCGTGCGGAAAATTGATTATAGCGTGCAAAATTGATCGCCAAAAATTGATCGACAGGATATTTATGTAATTATGCATACAAAAAATATAGTTTGTAACAAATCAACTGAGTTTCAAGGTACAAATACCGCATAAAAGTCACGCTTGGTAAATTTGAGCTGAGTTTTGAGCGTTAGGCTGGATTATTGTTGTTATATTTATACAAAAGTCACGCTTAGAAACTTTGGGCCGAGTTTTGTGCGTTAGGTTATTGTTGTTATGTTTACACAAAAGTCAGGCTTGGAAACCTCGGGCCGATTTTTGGGTGTTACGTTAAGTTATTGTTGTTATATTTATACCAGTTCTGTCGTCAGTAATGAGACGTCATAATTGAAGTCTGGACCAGCCTGCGCGCCCTTTGTTGGGACGCTAAGGCTAGAGTTATTTCATTTAAGAAGTGTAGTAGTATATTTTGTTGTCATTAATTTTTGTGACAATGAACTGCGATATTATTTTGGTGATAAATTTTTCCATCGACCAATTTTCTGGCGCCCGAGATATATTTACCGGCGATCAATTTTCCTGGCGATGAAATTTCCGGCGATTAATTTTCTCCGCGATCAATTTACCGCCGATGTATTTTTCGCAATAAATTTACCATATCATCTGATATTTCAGAATTAAAATATATTCATCTACCCTAATGCTTCCTTTGTAAAATAGGGGGATATCAATTTTTAAATGATAAAAATTGTTCCAGTGATTCTAATATTCTGACTATGTAATTATACCTACAAAATATATATTTCTTAACGTCGCTTATATTCATAATTTACAATAAACTATTTGAATTCTTTTACCTGCTGGGCACGCCTGTGTTTTACACATGAAGGGTAGAAGGCTTTCACAAGTTGTTAATTCCCAAGACTGCATTTCATCGCTAACTGTGACATCTACGCATTCACCCGCTCTTGGTTCAGGTTGCCTCAATGACCAAAATCCTGAAAAAAAGAATAATTCGTTAGGGATAACCAATTAGTTCTATAAATTATATCCGTAATACATTTTTAATTACTTTATAATTAAAGCCGAGTCATAAATCCGCGGAAGAAACGAAACAGCATTTAGTTTTTCTTAAAATCTCACGATCTATTTCATCTAAATTTCAAGAAAGAACAATTACTATATTAAATAATTATTTTATAACACTAATTACATATAATATTGCACAACAAATATAAAAAAGCAACTGAAATGAAGTGAAGATGACAAGTAAAAAACAAGATTATATGGAACTCAGTGCAATAATTGTAAAAAAAAGGTTCAGTGACTCAAAAAGATTATTAAAAATAAATGATGCAAAATGCAAACAATTATTATAATAACTATTAAGAAATTCGTAGATAGAAATAAGTAATAACTGGTATAAATTAAAATTGTAAAAAGTGCATTTTTTATTAATTAATGTTTCAAATACGAAATCAGACCACTATATTGTAATAGTTTCATAAAACTTTTTTGTGGAACATATGGCTAGAATTGCACTTGATTCGTAAACAATTTTTAATTGTAAGATTGTAGGTACATACGAGTAGTGTTTTGCTAGTGTACAGCCTCTAGAAATCCCCTAATGGAGACCACTTGGATATAGGGGTATATTTTTGGTGGACTTCGAGAATCCAATTAAAATACTTTTCTCAATATGCGAACACACTAACCACTGAACCAATGACTCATAGTAAACAGCAATATAAATAAATAAATAAATGTATCAGCACGCCTTCTTATCCACTGGATGTACTACTTTACAAATATTTCTATAATGACGACATACCTACTATATTTACCGTTGAGGCGTTAAGGGTGTTTATCAGAGGTTATCTAGAACTGTTATTTTTGAACAGATTAGAACTTATATTGCCAAAACTAATGCGAGGGTAACGCTAGAATGATTGACAATAAGAAAATTTTTACTTTAATAGGGCCGGATACGAGGTCTAAACCGGGCCGGGTAAATAGTGGCAGATCGGTTCGAATCAAAATTAATCCCAATTTGAAAAAGAATAATTTCAAATTACTGTTTTTGAAAAGATTAAAAAATATTTTTTTCTACAGTCAATATACAGTATGGTCGGCTTGGTGGCTGAGCGGTTAACGCACACCTCGTAGCTCGCAGTGACGTCACCCGAACCATGTTCCGTGCGTTCGATTCTCGTCAACCGAGAATGTGTAATTTGTCGTAAAAAATAAATACAGGTACTTGTATTTATATCACACTCGGATGTTATAAGCTGGCCACTTATACATCTTAAATAAAAGTGGTAAAATACTGCAGATCGGTGAGTCCAGTTGGAGGGTAAACGGCGACAGCTGTATAGGCGATGTGCACATTTTGAGCGTCAACGCCTCTAACGGCTATATTGGCATTTTTGGTTACCGAATCAATTTTGACATTTCGAGAAAGCGATACAATTTTATTTTGAGTTGTTGCTATTGTGTATGAATATTATACATCATAGTATATTGAAATGAATAAAGCAAATATTTAAAATGCTATATATGTGATGTGACATTCAAAAAAGTCAAAATACCAGCGAAGGTACTGTGGCAGAAAATATAATTTTTCTCATCGTATATGTGATTTCTGTAAACCATTTCATCATATTTAAATTTATATTATAATTTATAATATTAGTTAAATGTTACAAGATGCACAATACATGGAAATTGAGATTAAAAAGTTGGAAAACTTAAATGATTGGAAAGATGAAAAATTCTACATATCACGTTATCAGTGTATGATGTCAGTATCTTTCTTTTATATTCGAAATAAATGAGGAAAAATATACCAGGCTCTAAGTGGAATCAGTTGTACAAGCTCGGAAAAGAAAATAAGTACACGAAAAATACAAACCATGTGAATTTCTATTTTTAACATTACATATTACATGTACAAAATCTATAATAAATAGACGAATTATGTCAAAAATAGACTTCTATTTCATACAACTGCAAGTATTATACAATTTTAAGACAATTTTCTGCTTCTTGTATTATATCTTGTTCAAATATTAACTTAAGAAACACATTTTTATATAATTCATTATTGCAAGCAGATGACCATTGTTGAAATTTTATTCATACGATAAGTATCTTTTACAATGAGAAAATATGTACACCTAAAAGAATTTTTCATGTTAGTAGAAGATATCTGTTGAAAAGTTATTTTTTTATACATCTGTTCCTCATATAATCTTCTAGGAAATTTATAAAATTTGATACTTCAATCGGTAATTTTGTAAGAATTATTACATCCCCCACTGCATCACATAATATTTGACATCCTATCATTCGCATTCATTGAAAATATTTTATAAAATAGAATTTGCAAAATTATTCTGACATAAAACATAACCTTGCTATGTTTCAATGAGTAACCATTTTTTCATTTTTGTCCGCTGTCAGCGCTGACTACTTTTGTGCACACCGCCTATACAAGTTATAAATAGATAGATATACAGTGTGTTTAATAAAATTCCTAACTCGGAGTAGGCTATGAACAGAGAAACGTAAGTCTGATCATTATTCAATTCAAAAGTCAAGATGTTAAAATTGATCTTGAAATATAATTTTCAGGAGAAAAAACAATAAAGAAGGATACAGTCGCCGTTTTCTAATTTGTTTCCATTTCTAAAATAAGATTCAAGAAGAAAAACTTTGATTTCTTTAAATAATACTTTTTACAATATGTCATGTCAAATTAACATTTGCTTAAATATTTTTAAATTGATATACGTTTCTTTGTTCATGGTCTGGCCCTGAGTTAGGATTTTTTTAACACACTGTACAAGTATGCATTTGCGCTCGTATTTGTCACTTTGTCCCTTTGTCGTTCATGTGCAATAAAACAGAAAAAAAACGCTCGATCGCCGAATTTTTAACTCTAAATCAAATATTCATTGAACGCTGCGATAACAACCAGTGACAGCAAATAAACAATTTAATTATTTTTATATCCTGGAAAGAAGAATAGGTTTCTAAACAATGTTAAGTTTATTGTGGCGCCTGTAGAAAAAATCTTGTGTGGGTTTCGAGCGCAAATGTAGGTACATTATAGCGATTTCGAGAGAATGCCGCGCTTGTACGTCGCGCATCAACAACATCTAAATCGACAATGTGCCATTTTGCGCTCTTAATACACAAATAAACAAAGCAACCATGCGACCACGGTGTCAGTATATCGTCAAAATTTCTAAAATTTGTTTAAGAAAATTGTTACTCCCAATAATGGGTAAAAGTCCATTATCAAACATTTATTTATAACCATGAATTATTATACCCAAAATATGTAATAAATATAAGCTTTCTATTTGTTTACCATACAGTTCTAAACCCACATTTGATCAATAGTGACATATATCGAATCGGGGTCGGTGAAATCATGATAAAAAGTATACCGGCCAGTCGTACTCGTACCTGAATACTGCGAGACGAGCGTGCCTGCGGCGGATTCCAGAGTGTTGGTGCGCAAATCGTCCAGCGATGCGAGACCCAGCCAGTAGTTCTCTGGCCCTCGGCGACGCTCTCCAACTCCACTGCTCGAGGAAGCCAACAACGCCGTGAGATTGTTCTCCGTGTACGTGTCGATTGCCATGAGCTCACTGCCATACCTGAAGAAGAAGATAACAATGAAAAATAGACATTTAAATAAGTATGTACTATTAAGTACCCACGAAATACACAATGTCGAATGAGATACATGCATAATAGTAATTAGTAAGTAAGAAAATAAAAAGTTTATAAATTTTTTTGTAGTGGTCAGCAATATATATAAACATAATTTTTTTTTATTTGTAAATCTATGCTATATTAAGAGGAATAGTTATAGAGAATTTAATGTTCTTTCAGTTGTCTTATTGTTACGAAATCTAATAAGCAGATTTTTCGTTAATGTTAAAAGGAGATATACAATTTCATACTCTTATTAAAATTATATCTGCATACACACATTCCAACATCGTAAAAATATGAAAATCGGATTCTAGGGATTTTAAAACGTGCTTATCTCTAAATTTCGATATGTAATTATTGACATGATTCAGAAACACACTTGTCTTATCCACGGTGGTGAAGACGAGAGGTGAAAAATAAGATATTAAAATATAGAAGAGAATTCGAATTCAATATCAAATAAGATACATATTATTTGAATGAGATGTGCGTGTGCATTCTTTAAAGCTAAGTTCAAAGTATTGAACTGATACCGCAAATTATTATTTCATTTACTCACTTTATAAAAGCTGTAGGTTTGAAATACATGCAAAGAGAAAATTAAATGGGTAAAAATAATCGAGTATAAAATATTACTATTACAGTTTAGGCTAATGATAACTATGCAATTGCATATATTGTTTTTATTAGGCATATGAACAAAATCTTTTCATATGTCCACGTTTCGTGAAAAGTTAACGCCAAATATTAAATAAATAATGCATATTTTGCATATATTAATATCATAGTGCATATTTTTTATATTTTTGCATAACAACATATTTGGTGCATATTAGTTCATATTTTAATATTTTTTAAAAATATTTTTTTTTACTTTTTCCATTAAAAAAATACGTTTTCATTTTATTCTTATATATGCAGACTGTAGGCTGTGATTCGTGATCTAAATGATAAAAGTGATAATGATTAAGAAGAATAATGTTTTTACGTTTCCTATTCGTTATCCCCACTTTCTCATTTTGTGATCACTAGACAACATTCCCCCTTCCCTTCAGAATCAACCGTTTTGAGTGATTCACATAGATTCAGTTCAGAACAAATTGAAAATATACTATTTCGAGCGTAGAAATTTACGAATGTGGGATTTGTGGCATCAAGGGAAATAAGATTTTTCTACAAAAGTGTGTAATAAATCACATATAGATTTGTTTGAAATAAACATACTTCATATTCCTTACCAAGAACATTATTTTTTACTTCAATATAACCCATTTTTAATTCTGAATATAACAGTAGACAGTTGATTATTTATAAAATAAAGCAGGATAGTTTGCATTAGTCTGCATATGACATTGACATTTGACACTAGATTGTGTTGTTTTCTTGCTATAAATTTTAAATCCTGTTTCAAAAGGATCACGATTAAATTAATCAGGATTCACAAAATCATAATCACAACCCGAAGGAACACGGCTTGTGATAGTCTGATATCAAAATCGAGCGGGAATTACAAATCTTGAAAATGGGCTTTCGATTTCATAACTTGACAGTTCATATCTCAAATGTATGTAACTGACTGAACTAATCTTTTCCAATTAATAATAGTAACGTTTTAAAAAGAAAATAGTAAATAGAACCA
The DNA here is from genome assembly GCA_963082715.1 of Harpalus rubripes. Lineage (NCBI taxonomy): Eukaryota > Metazoa > Arthropoda > Insecta > Coleoptera > Carabidae > Harpalus > Harpalus rubripes. The sequence continues at coordinate 30,861,662 of OY720449.1, read as the reverse complement.
TAGTTATATATATGGATTGATAAAAATTAAATAGCGGGAGGTGTTGTGTTAGCCACATTAGAATTTTATATATTGGACGAACCCACGAGCGACGTTTTATTTTTCTTTTCTTCAATAATAATACGGCTGCACATGCTATTAAATAAGTTTATTGGCGCAAAAAAACATTGTTATTTGACATACACAAATTCAGTAGACGTAGACGTAGTATTGCAAAACAACTGCACTATTTTTTTTATGCGAACGATACTTTTGCACTGCAATATAAATGCAATACCAACACTGCATGCAACTGCACTAAGCTCTAGCTGAATGGGGCTTAAGCTGTCATCTACAATAATTTTGTCTATACCCGTATAATTTTTATTATATATTATATTTATACTCATCTTAGCTACCTACCTAATATTTTGAATAAAAGATTGCATATAAAAATGGAAATAAGATAAATATTATAGGCATTATGAGCACCATATTAAAAAAGCAATTGATCAATTGTTTTCCATATTTGTTTTTAAATATTCATATTTACAATTTTCTTTGCATATATGATGCATATTTTGATGATTTTTGTAGTGCCATGGAATAAGTTTATACGTACCTACAGATATTCAAGTAACAGAACAGTATATACATAAACTTTATTGTAGCAAATACAAAATTTAATAAAAATGTTTACATGAATTTAAAAATTATACATTTACTTTTATAGTTAGTACCCACTGAATAAATATAAATTATTCTACATAAAGTATTTTTTCTTATATAAAGAGTATGAGACAAGAAGGTACCTAGTTATATTTTTGGTGACAGTTTTTTGCTATATTACGGCGATGTATTTTGTTATAGTAACTTTGCAAGGGATATACGGTATTTGTACATTTAGTCACAGTTATTGGTTAAATGATTTGAAGAAATAACTTCTTGCAAACTAATTTATATACATACTTTAATCAACTACATTTATTTCTTTATCGGAATATAGGGCGCTCAAATACGCTTTTAATCTCACCTACACTGAACAATTAATTAATTGTTTATGGTATTAATTCTTGTGACAATCTTTGATCACACACACACATGAACTTTTTGCAGGACATATTTTTCAGGGCTAACTACCTCTACTCCAATAAATTAGAAGCGTGAAGAAATGTTTTATTTTGTTACAAAATGACAGTAGAGGTCACATTTTGTGTATAAATAAAGATAAATTAAATCTTCATCGTCAATTTCAGATGGTTGATCGATATAATTCAATTTATATGCCCATCAATCTAAATTTTTCTGAAATTAATTAATCTCCTAGCTAAACTGATTAATTCTTAATCCTTGTTAATGTTCTTGAACAGAACTGTAAAAATCTAACTGCATTTCTTGAGCGTATAGTAACTGCCAATTAATAGTATAGCATTTAGAATAATTATTAAGTAACATTATATTCTCTAACCAAGTAGAAAACATTATACTTTAAATGATGATAATATGCTCAACACTTACTATACATGTAATAATGCAGTTTTAACTGTAAATCTATATTTATACTTATGACGCGTGAGTTGGTCTTACGTGTAAACCGGCTCTACACGTTCAAGAGAAAAATAAATTTTATGATTTCCTTCTTTTAAAATTATTTACACATTTTTAAGAACAAAATGGGTTGGTACGAACCCCATAAAATCGTTATAGTACAATCATTCTTTGTTAACTATTCGTATGAACATTACAGGGTGCCCGTTTTTTGAAACCGGTGAAACCAACTATAAAACCAATAAAACGAAATAAATATCAAATTTTAATGACTGCATTTGTATGACCGTCGTTTTGCAGTAGGGGTATACGCGATTCAAGTTGAGCGGACTCTATCTGGTGACCAAACATCGCACTAATTATGTGACGTCACAACGAGTATAGTTTCTTACACTCCGTAAGAAGTAACGTTAGAATGTTAGACGAGATTTTAAAAATTCAGCAAGTATTAAAATTTATATTTATTGGTGATGATTGTGAACACTTCCTCTGTTTAATTATACAATAAAATTCGAGAGTATTCCTAGTATGTTGAGACATTGTATATTTTTAGATAAATAAGGTTAAGTATAATGTTTGTAGTTGCTTGTTAAAATAATGACATAAATTTACTATAAATAAGTTAAAAACAACATGAATGCAATATTAGATTGTTTAAGGATTAATTATATATTTGTAAATATTGTAGAAATACAGAATTTTCACCAAAACCAACGAAATCAAGTGTACTGTAGTGTTCCGAAATGTCATTCCTAAAAATCGAGAAATCCCACCATTTGTTTTACATATTTCCAAAACGTTAAATTTATAAATAAATATTGCATCGAAGAAATAATTGAGACAACATTATAGATTAAACTGTTAATTGGAAAACGAGTTACAAATTCAATGTTTGTTCCTTATATTTTTGTAATGAAGATTACTCATATATTGGTAGTTGTAAAACAATATAAATATATTAAATTATTTTATGATGTATTTATATTTAGGTTAATATGTACATATTTATATTTAGGTTTTATATTTATACTTAGGTTAGTTTCCCGCCTTACACGAACAAGATGCTTTTTATTGCTAGTGAGCCAGAATTTATCAATTTTCCATTAATTTCATGCTGATATTTATTTACGCCGCTGATTTGTGGGCATAATCCAAAGAGAAGTGTTTAATTTTTGTCATCTGATTGTGTTTTACCATATGCTAGCATATGTCCAGAATTCAATACTTCATCATCCTCACAAAAATTTCTGCTGCACGCAGAAGCATTTAAATAATTAAACACATTCTTTAGTAACAGTCTCATTACTAATAAACTATTAATTCATTAAATATATTTATTAAAACGGCAATACACACACAAACTTTAATGCAGAAGTGAACGACAATTTGAAAACATACTCGTTGTGACGTCACGTCACGTGTTAAAAGTTGCGGGAAAAGTTAATTTGAATCGCCTATTGCAGCAGCATCAAAATGGCGGCATTATGAAAAAACCGAAACTATAAGAACTACGAGGTCTGCTAAATAAAAAAATGTTTCATGTAAAAGTTACATGATTTGATGAGACAAATTTAAAAGTGATGTCAGCATAAAATTTAAGATTGCCCTTTCTAAGATATTAATAGCAACTATCTTATTTTAAATAGACGCCATATTGGAATTTTACTTTAAAAAAATACTTATTTATTTCTCTTTCCAATGGTATAAGGGTTATTGTGTTTTAATTTTGTTTTACTCCTAAAATCTAAGATTTTTCATTTTTTTCATGAAATTTCTTATTTTATTGAAAGTATCCGTAATATTTACATGTCATAGTAGTTATTTTAATTAAGTAAATTATTTTAATGTGACTAACAATATTATGGTCGATAAAAATAATGTTTTTCAATAATATATATTTTATATCAGATACCTGTTTGAGATACACATACGTTAAATTAAAAATATGGAATCAAAACTCAATTATGAGCAGGATAGGTACGGTATAAGTTACTTAAATTTTGACATAAAAATTAATAATTTAATAAAAAATAACGAAAAATTTAAGATTTTAGGGGTAAAACAAAACTAAAACACAATAACCCTTGCACCATTAGAAAGAGAAAAATATAAGTATTGTTTTAAAGCATAAATCTAATATGGCGCTCATTTAAAATAAGAAAGTTGCTATTAATATCTTAGAAACCGCAATCTTGAATTTTATGCTGACATCACTTTTAAGTTTGTCTCACCAAATTATGAAACTTTTATATGAAACATTTTTTAAATTTCTTTTATAATTACAGAGTTATTTGACATTTTCTAAAATCGCGATTTTTAGTTTTTTTTGAATAACTTTCAAACTGTTTGGAATTTTAAATTTTTCTCAACGGAATCTGAATGAGCACTCAAAACTGCACAACATTGCCATTTTATCCCAACCTCATAGCTCTTATAGTTTCGGAGATCCCAATGGTAATTGGTAACCCAGTTCATTTAGGACAGCCTACATTGCCTCTCATGTCTCATAGTAATTATTTTTCGTCACTGCAACATGTTAGCAATAAGCAAAAAAAGTAGGGAGAAAAGCGGACAGTCATCTAAATAGTGACTTTATTACTAATACTAGTTGCTAATGAAACGAATGTACTGTTGTGACGCAGCGGTAAATTGGTATCACAATCGAGAGTATGTAGGTATTGTATGAAATACACGGACGTATAAATTACCACTCGCACAAATGTTTTGTCGTATAAATGATGGCGTATAAACTTACGTCGTACAAGCGGTGGCGTACAAAATTCCAGAAACCTATAAGATATGAAATAATTTAAATTAAACGACAGGATAGAACATTGGTAGAGTGCTAGACGGATCAGGTTTTTCTCGAACTGCCTTGATCGATATCCATTTCCGCTACCTTTCCAAGTTGGAATTGAATTAACTTGGCAACCCCTAGTTATAGGATACTGGCGAGAGGCTATAAGAAGGACTTGCGTCGGGTTGGCTGGCAACACACATGGTAATATCGTAAACCCCGTGGCAAAGTAAAAGTTCAAATCCCGAAAGTCATATGCAGTTTAATTTTAAAATATGTCTGATCTAGGTCATATGTATCATGAACGAATTAACAAATTGGAATACATTTATCTCTCTCATTTGAAATGACAAGAAGCGTGTGCGATAAAGATGGATATAATACACTTTTCTTTCAATAATTCCTAAATTTTCGATTAAATTACGAAATGTTTTTTTTCATAATACCATACTGTTAAATGTGCTTTAACAGTACTGTATGCTCAACCGATATATGCATCAAAACAGCCACGGCCGTTATTTTTTATAACAGTACAATTATTAAAAATCATGTGTTCCTAAAAAAAATCTCAGCATCATGAAATTGTCATGAAGAGCTGTCACCTGTCAATATGCCATAGAAAATAGAATTTTCAGAAGATATTTTATGTTATTATGAAAAATACTGAACGTCACACGGCTGATATACAAATAACAGACACGGTTGATTATAAAATCTCGGCTATCGCCTCGATTTTACAACATTCAACCTCATCTGTTATTTGCTACATATCAGCCTTATGACGTTAATAACTATAACGATGCTCGTTGTTGACAATACTATCGCTAAGTTTAGATATTTTCTGTCAGTGTCACTGGCACTGACTTGTGTCATCTTATATTTCACATATTTGGTTTCATATAATATGCTAATAAACTTACTACTTGATTTATTTTTGAATTTTGAATGCTTTTACTGTAACACATATTTTTATAATAACAATATAATAGTCGTAGGGGAGACCGGTGTCAAATGTTACAATTTTTTTTTCACGATTTAACGTAACATTTCGGAATTTTGAAATTACCTATATGAGAACCTACCCACCTTAGTGAATAATATTTTGTAATTTAAACTTTTGAAAATGTGACAAATATAAAAGTATGTATAAGGATTTTTAGTCAGGCATTACAAATGTTACATTCGTCAGAAACAGACGCCGTATTTGCGCGTATATACTTACACTAAATACCAAAGAGCTATGATTCTTTCTGCTTCACTCTGCAAGCGCGTTTTAATCTACTTCGAAAAGATGGCTCTGTTACCTATCCTTGTTACATTTGACACCTGTTACAAGTGACACCGGTCTCCCCTACCTATGTTATGTACTCCCACAAAAACTAAGTAAACGACATTACTGAATTTGACAGAATGGGCGGAACTAAAATCTTAATTCATACAATTCGAGGATGACATTGATCAGACATCTTTTTAAACTGTAGGAGTACAAACTTGAAATAATTTAAATTAGACAAATAGCTCCATTTAGGATACCACAGAAGTAGTCAGCGCCGACAGCGGACAAAAATGACAAAATTGGTTACTCATTGAAACTTAGCAAGGTTATGTTTCATGTCAGAATAATTTTGCAATTTCTATTTTATAAAATATTTGCAATGAATGCGAATGATAAGACGTTAAATATTATGTGATGCAGTGGTGGATCTAATAATTCTTACAAAATTACCGATTGAAGTATCAAATTTCATAAATTTTCTAGAAGATTAGATGAGGAACAGATGTATAAGAAAATAACTTTTCAACAAAATTCTTTTAGGTATACATATTTTCTTATTGTAAAAGATACTTATCGTATGAATAAAATTTCAACAATGGTCGTCTTACTGCAATAATGAATTATATAAAAATATGTTTCTTAAGTTAATATTTGAACAAGATATAATACAAGAAGCAGAAAATTGTCTTAAAATTGTATAATACTTGCAGTTGTATGAAATAGAAGTCTATTTTTGACATAATTCGTCTATTTATTATAGATTTTATACATGTAATGTTAATGTTAAAGGTAGAAATTCACATTGTTCGTATTTTTCGTGTATTTTCTATTCCGAGCTAGTGCAACTTATTCCACATAGAGCCTGGTATATTTTCAATGAAGAATCTTCTTCATTTATTGCGAATATAAAAGAAAGATGCTAACATCATACACTGATATCGTGATATGTAGAAATTTTCTTCTTTCCAATCATTCAAGTTTTCCAACTTTTAAATCTTAATTTCCATGTATTGTGCATCTTGTAACATTCAACTAATATTATAAATTATAATATAAATTTAAATATGATAAAATGGTTTACAGAAATCATACATATTAAGAAAAATTATATTTTCTGCCACAGTACCTTCGCTGGTATTTTGACTTTTTTGATTGTCACAACACATATATAGCATTTTAAATATTTTCTTTATTCATTTCAATATACTATGATGTATAATATTCATGCACAATAGCAAAAACTCAAAATAAAATTGTAAATTGTATCACTTTCTCGAAATGTCAAAATTGATTCGGTAACCAAAAATGTCAATGTAGCCGTTAGAGGCGCTGACGCTCAAAATGTGCACATAGCCTATGTTCCTAAGTTCCCACTAATAATTCTTATTGGGATTTTCAAGTATCAAGAGATGGCGCTGATCGCATTAAACACTGGTACACTTTTTGTTGACGTGTGTCAACGTAGCATTTCTGTCAATTGTATTTCTTTAGTTTTCGTATTATTTTCTCATTTATTAGTATTTTTTATTTATAATTCAAGTACGTGTAATAGAGTTTTTGTAGTCATATAGTTGTAGTTTCATGTAAATGTCAAATGTGTACCACTGTTTGCAGTTCTAATATTTGCCGCTAGTTAGCGTTTTCTTATTTGAAAATCCCAATATTGGGATTTTCAAGTATCAAGAGATGGCGCTGATCGCATTAAACAATGGTACACTTTTTGTTGACATTTGTAAGCCTAACATGCTGTCAATTGTGTTCCTTTAGTTTTCGTATTATTTTCTCATTTATTAGTATTTTTTATTTATAATTCAAGTATGTATAATAGAGTTTTCATAGTCATATAGTTGTAGTTTCATGTCAAATTTGTTCCACTGTTTGTAGTTTTAATATTCGCCGCTAATTAAACAAATATAACTTTGAAATTTCCTCTTCAGGAATAGGAAGATTTTTTTAGGAAGGCAGTAGTAGAGTGCAAGCCTCTGGACTCAGAGATCGTGGGTTCGAATCCTGTCCATGTTGAATTGTTCTCAACTAGTCTTGATCGGTATTTAGTTCCGTTACCTTTCCAAGTTGGGATACAATTTTGGCAATCACTGAGCTATCGGAAACCGGCTGGTGGTTGTAACAAGGGTTTGCTCCGGTTGGCAACACGCATGACATCTAAGCAAGGACCTTCGTGGCAATTGTAAAGCAAATTAATAGATGTTGCGTGTGTCAGACCACCCTAGGGATATAACCTGTAAGGGTTGAAAATCCCGAAACAATATACATACATACTGCATTGCGCCCTTTAAATTTATTTTAAGGATTGTGCCTAGTACTCGTATGCCTATTTCGTACCCCAGACTTAAATATGGGTGTGCACCCGCACAGCTTAGCCTTAGAGCGTACCCGAACCATTTATACATTGTGGTTTTTGTGAATTTTTGTTGAGTGTGGGATTTGAACTTATAGTTTCTCTTCCTAATTGTTGTGTTATTTCTAAACAAATAATAATTATTTCGTGTGTTTAACTTCGCTTCACACTTTGCTAGTAATTAAGATGCAAAGGTAAAGTTCATTACCAATTTTAAAATAATTCAAAACCGTTAGTTATTTAAAATTTACTATTCAGTAGTGCACAACGAATTACATTTATTTATGATCTTGAATAATTAGTCACACTTATTAATATTCTTTCTACTTCATGACCATAAATTTATTTGTTTAGAAGCAAAAAAATAATGGTTAAATATTTCCTTGATGATGTAAAAAGATAAAGTTAAGTTTAATATGCAATTTACGCATAAACAATACTCGTATGTGGATACATTCACTTCTTTACACGGTTAGTTGCGCAATGTAAGTAATGAAATTTGAAACTTACCTTCTGCAGAGTTCAGCAGCTTTTTCCCAGGAATGTTTTATGTTGAAAAATTTGTAACAATTTAATCCTCGAAGTTCCCATCCTGAAAAGAAGATATAATATTAAAAATATGTCAAATAATACATATGCAATGGTATAATAAATATAAATAATAAATATGTCATCAACAATACCGAAATCTGTACAAAGTAGATTGTGCCACCCAGCAATGAGTAAAATGCCGTAATGATATATTTATTTTTCTGTTTATTTATATGGCTGAATTAACGTCCCAAAATTTTTAGATAAATTTGAGCAGGATTAATAGGAATTTAGACAGGAGCGAAAAAAAATTTTACATTCAAATGTCGCTAACGTTTCGGTTTATTTAAAATCATCTTCAGATGATTCTATAAAAAACATTATGTTACACTATCTCTTACAACTATCAAACAAAAACAAATAGCAAGTTATGATCATTTTTAAAATTTTTAAAAACTTAAAAATAATAGAAATACGAATATGGCAATATGATCATTCAATTATTAAATTGAATTTTATTGAATAACTGAATAATTTTTAAAAAGATTTTTTAAATATTATCTATAAGCAATTTTTTGTTCAATTCTTATACCACCTTTACCAGGTAGGACGGGAGGTAATAATATAAAAAAATGTTTTGTATTTTAAATTAACCTATAAATTTATATGAATACTTATATAGAAGTAGGTAGTTTGTAATAAATATTAATAAGAAAGTGTGAAAATGAAATACATGCATTTCTAGTAATTCTATATATTTACAATATGACAGTTTGTATATCTTAGTAAAAATCAATAAATTATTATTTTATTTTAATTATAAGTATATAGGTATACGCGTAGACGAGAGAATGTGGAATTAATTCTTAAACAAAAACAAGTCATTTTATTTGTTCGGCTCCAAAAGTATTCTCTTTTTACCAATAGAATGACTTGTCTCTGTTAAAAATTAGTACCATATTCTCTCGTCTCAGCGAATGGGCTATAGGTAGGTACGTACATATATTTAATTATTTTTTATTGTACTTATAAAATTGAAATCAAAAGAATTGTAATAAAGAAATAATATACTGTTCAACGAACTTTTAAATCTTCAACTCTTTCGTGTTTATAATTTCATAATATAATTATTTATGTGTGAAACAGTTATCCTGTCTGTTATAGTGTAACGTTCTAACATAATTTCTTATTTCCATTCATAATGAATATGTTCCGGCAGTCGAAATGCGTAAGAATTGTTTCAAGTGTTGTTTCGTTTGGGTTGGCTGCTGTTTACAGCTACTTTCTCCTATCTGGTCACTGTTATAGTCAAATCATCTTCTTAGGAACAATCAAACGTTTTGTTTCCCATCAACTAGATATCTTTTTACATCTAAGATTTCATTACCACAAAATAAATCAATGAAAGTGAAACAAAGAATTTTTAATAGAAATTTAAATAATTTCCTCAAGAAAGAAATTAAAATTTCTTCCAATGCATTTCAATAAATATATATTTCGATTGCCCAAAAAAGTGATGAAAGAATGGGTTATTTTTTTTTAGATCTGTAGAAAAAAAAACAAGTTATGTTTGATTTTCCATAACTAGACTTTACCCACTATTATTTTATTATAAAGATACATAGGACTTCAAGGGCCAATCAGTATGGCAAATGGCAATATGTGACCTATAAAGATTAAAAACCAGTTGTAACATGTTCTTAATTTAGCAATTAGTTTTCTGGAAGTAATCGGAAATAAGGGGGTTTTTGTTTTAGCAGCTCGTCACTCATATGAGTTCCATATATATATTATTTTGATTGGCGACTCAAAGACCACCTAAAAACATATAACGAATACCGAGTTAGGGGGAGGAGTCTACCACCAATGAAAGTAGACAAATTCAAATAGTGAACATGTGGCTACCAGTCTAGTACTGCAACTCTCAAACAGTTTTTATTTGAATATAAATTTCTTGCATTAAACTTAATAATTTAGATACACTTGCAATTATAAAGCATGTAGACTTGTACAGTGTTGTAATATTAATTTGTTTTTTATAAATACAATTTAAAAATAGCATACATTTCAAGAACATTTTAGATCCACGAAGAAAACAGTTTATATAAAAACATATTCGTGACGTCATATCTATATTTTCAAACTTTGGGGGACCATAACTCGCTTATTAATAGGAATTTTTTCACCGGATTTTCACCATTAGTCTTAGTTTTAGTTATACTCTCTGATGAAATTATATAAAAAATTAGTGGGTTCCCCTATTGAGAATACCTACTGACAGTTATAGCTGGACTGCTGCACATTAATGTTAAGATCCTGTTTGTTCAAAGCTGGTAACTTCTGACAATGTTATATTGAATTTTTGTTCAAATTTAAAACGGCAAATTGTAAACTTACACTGGACTGAAGCCACATAGAAAAACTAGAAATAAGAGTTTTGTTTTAAGAAATATAAATTTCCAAAAACAAATATTTGTAAGTCGAGAAATTTTTATTAACTCTTATGGCAATGTAAAGCGAAAACAATGTAAATATTTTTTAAATTAAAAATCAAATGAGTATGGTTTACATTTAAAAAATGAGTTTATGTTGTACCTCGAAAAATTACCGAAAATTATTTACAAACGCTGGATAAATAATAAAAATATTTCCTTTCGTATTTGAAATATTTATCTAGATTATCAATATAGTTTTAGAGGTATTTGATTTAGACCAAAATTAGTTTCTCGTAATTAGAATTTTTGGCAAAAAACGCATCTAAGATGGCCACCCAAAAGCGCACAAGATATATTAATTAAACCAAAGTCGTATCTTTTATAGTTTTCGAGATCTCAGTGGTGGTTTTCGAAATCCGAACATCCTGTATATAGATATTATGCAGAATGCACCATAAATTATTATAATAAAGAGAAAATTGATTTACTCCTACAAAGTTCTTTGTAACTCTTTATAGTAATCATATCTAATGAAATAGTTTCAGACAAATTACACATAATTACAAACACATATATAACGAGCTTTTCCGTTCTATTACAAGCATAATTACACAAACAACTCTACGCTGGTGTGAATTGTGAAACATATGCTGCTCGCGGGAACAGCAAACCAGATCAAAAAGTACACGTAATCGCGGATACTCTGCAACTGTGTCAGTATGCAACGTAAACAGGCTTGGAGTTGCTATACTTTACAGGAAATTTTCCTGCCTACAAATTATAACTTTGTTAATCATCTAGACAACATAATAGATAATTTCTATTGTAGAAGGAGAAACCAGCAAATTAGTTTAGTGAGAATGAATATAGATACTGAAAGAGATATGGCTTAATTTTAATTAACTGCGTAGAACAGGCGCACAGATGATTCAAAAAATTGGAATAAATAGCTATTTCCTTTATTAATAATATACGTACGTTTATTTTAAATTACAAAGTTGGGAGCGAATTTAAATGTCACATTTTGAAATGAAAAAAAACATGAATTCTACGTCCGGTATTCCGGCGATATTCGATAACAAACGGGCTTTAAGCAGTTCAAAATAATTAGAAACAAATGATACGTCAGGCAAACTTTAAAATATTTACTCAAAGAAGGTGCAAATTAAATATTAAAATTTTGAAAAATAATGACTAAGGTTTTTAAATGAAAATGCAAGTATTTGGCATCACTGTAAAGCTAATTTAAAATACTTTCCGAAAATATAAAAATATATACACCATTCCGTTACAAAAAAAAAAAACGATGATTTCGTTCCCGGCGATACCGGAAGTACAATAATTCAGAACCTTTTCAAAGTATTAAATGTCGCCCCCAACTTTGGAATTGAAACTATTTATAAGTCTAAAATTAATAATAAAGAAAATAGCTATTTGTCCTTATTTTTCTAATAACCTGTATGTTATTCATTTTCAAATCTTGTTTTGAAATATGTTATTGAAGATTTTATAGATTTAATTGATCGCTTCTAAAAAGAAGTACATGAAAATACAACAATATTTCATTTAACAACTATAACAACATAATATATAAATTACTCACGTATAGATACAATTTTAACATCAGTTCCTTTTAATTTATCCTTTTATCTTACACAGAATGAACAAAAAGTATGAGTAAATTTTCAAATTTTATTATACAAACATAGACTGATATCCATATTAGCTCGGATATTAGTCTATGATAAAAATTAAATATGACAATATTTCTTCCAAATTTTATCATCAGAGATATTCATACTGAAAGTAGCAACTGTTTCTGGTTATAACAAATAAATTTGAATAAATTTCATAATTATATTGAGAAAAATTTCAGAACTATTTTCTTATCAAAATTTTCTCGAAATGATGATAAATGAACTAGTCCTGTTAATGAATGCTTAAAAATGGATTGTAGATAGACTTTTGTGCGCACTTTTTTGACTTTTGGCCTGTGTTCAGAGGTGTTTGGAGATGAATATATCAAAAGTCTTGGGGTCTCCGAGGGAAGCTAACTTCGGGGCATAGCAAAATGTGTTCCTTTTTTGATTTTTCGCTTATATCTCGATAATGATTGGTCCTAACGAAAACGTATTTATACATAAAATTAAAGCTGACAAAATTCGGCATAAAATAGTTTCTATTCATTTTTTTCTTATCCCTAACCGTTTTCTAGTTTTAAGCTGTTGAAAATTATTTCTCCAAAAATAATTTTCACACTACGTTTTTGAACATACATATTACTCGTATATAATGTCTTGGACATTCAAACCGTTATACTTAGAGCAAAATGGATGAAAAACACAGTTGTAGAGGGTAAAATTATCTTTTAAAAATTCATAAAAATTCCGATTAAGTGCATCAAATACTGGTAGGTGGCCACCTTACAGTTGCCGTTGGTCGATCTTCAGATGGGAGGGAATTTCCCTTTTTTGTAGGGATTTTATAGTTATGAAGAAAAAGGAGATTTTGCATTAAAAAGGGGGAAAATATATAAATTTATCGAAAATTATCATTATATGAATAATTTATGTATGTAAAAATACAAATAACAGTGTGAAAATTATTTTTGGAAACGTAACGATTTTCATGAGCTTAAAACTAGAAAACGGTTAAGGATAAGAAAAAAATTAATAGGAACTATATTGTGCCGAATTTTATAAGCTTTAATTTTTTATATAAAGACGTTTTCGCTAGAACCAATCGTTATAGAGATATAAGCGAAAAACCGAAAAAAAAGGGACACATTTTGCTATGCCCTGAAGTTAGCTGCCCTCGGAAACCCCAAGACTTTTGGTATATTCATCTCCAAACACCTCCGAACACAGTCCAAAACTCAAAAAAATTATTATGATTAAACATTTGTCAATTTTATAAATTTGTTACCATAGCAATGCATATTGCTTTGAATTTTCAAAAAATATACTGCTGTATATTGTCTGTAAAAAAAAAAATGTTAGGTAATTGTTTCCAGTCGATTGCAGATAAATATTATAGAAATGAGCATTGGAATTCTGTTTCAGGTTCTCATAGAAGTAATGTATCCTACTTACATTTATTACTCAATAAATACTTGCAAAACAACTATCCACATATTGCATTTAATTATTATCATATTCCATAGATAATTTAAATACCTCTGTATTTTTTTCTTGTAGGGCTGCATCTTTACGCATCTTAATTCTTCATCTAAAGGTTAAATGTACACGGACGATTGACTTTCACTCTCAGTAAATTCCATTAGACTTAGTACAGCAAGATTTTATGTATGTATAAGTTTTTTTACTATATGTAAGAAGGTTTATGTAAGACGGAAACGTAAACGGTTATGTTCACATTATTTATTTATTACTGTAAGTGCGTAAGATATTTGCAGAAATCTTTGGCACAGTTAGATAAACGACTTGACTTCTTACTTTTATTGTAGAAACAGATTAGATGTAATGAAGTAGATGGTTTTGTAATGTCACGATTTTATAGTTTCTTAATATCATTGCTGATGAAATGAACGAACTTAGATTCTTTACTGTACAGAGATTAAAAAATTAATTATTATATGCTTCTAAGAAATGTGTTAATAAAATATCAATAAATTATCTATGAAAATTTATTAATAGCTGTATAATCAAGGCTACAAAATCTGTAACAAATTTCTAATACTAATGAACGCATAAAATATTCGAGGAAATTTTAAATGATACCTACTTTTTATCATACATTAAATTGAGTAGGTAAAAAATTTAAAAATTACCTTGTAATTTAGTACAAGTAACAAATTTTGTACGGCAATTTTTTGAGATAAATTAGATATGCTTCTTATTCTACATATATCTTTTACTCACAATAAATTTCGTTTTCTTCATAAATGAGTTTCTATTTACCTACTTATATATATATATATATATATATATATATATATATATATATATATATATATATATATATTAATTAATGTTATATGTTATTTACTGGTACAATAGCTGATGTGTAAAAATCAAACTACGAATTAAGAGCAATTAGTAAAAAGTATACGCTTAATTATGAATATTAATAATAATAAAAAAATCTGATGTGGACACCACACGACTTCCTTGTACGCAAGACCAACATGAAGATGAAGTATAGACCCAATTATAAAATTGCACGGGTTTGACGTAATTTGACATTAACATCTATTTTTTATTTTTTGTTATTTTTTGTCCTACTCCATAGCAAGCTTCATTACAAAAACCAAAAAGTATATGTTTTAATTTACATATCTCGCTTATACAAAGGGCTAATTTAATAATACTTGATGTGCTAGACGCAGAATTTAATTCTCTAAAACTCTTATTAGAAGCATTTATTTCTAAAATCAAAATGAAACCATTTTATTCAAGAAAAACTGTTAACAACTTCAGGTAATATATCACTTCCGGTTAGCCTGTTTTAACCAAAATCTGCTATGTTATTCTAATTGATATAAAAGTCTTATTTACCAAATTTGAAAAGTTTTGGATTATATTTTAATATAGTTCTTCATTAAAATCTATTATAGGCTTCAAATAAAGTACCATTTCTGGAAATTATGTAATGACCAAAAAGGGAGGTGCACAACTAGATGTTATAGAAGTCCTAAATACAAAATTTCAACTTTCTACGGCTTACCGTTTTTGAGTTATGCGAGATACATACGCACGTACGCACGTACGAACGTACGTACGTACGTACGTACAGACGTCACGACGAAATTAGTCAGAATGGATTCAGGGATGGTCAAAATGGATATTTCCGTTGAAATCTCAAAACCGAAATTTTTCGCGATTACAATACTTCCTTTACTTCGTACAATGAAGTAAAAAATGAAATGATAATTGAAATACATATATACCTTGTTAACTCCTCCTTAAAATTTTCTAAAAAAAATCATATGAAAAATATAAATTCAAATGGGCTCCATGCGCTGAGACGAGCAAATGTGGAACTAATTATTAAACACAGACAAGTCATTCTATTGGTCAAAAAAAGATAATTTTGGAGCCGAACCACATTCTCTCATCGCAGCGAATGGAGTCCCTTTCAATTTAAATTTTTCATTTGTTTCTCTTTTTAGATAAATTAGGAGTTCACAAGTTCTGAGTCAAATGCAAATATGTAAAACAAATACAAAAATCATGTTAAGAGGTGACACACAAATAAAAATCTATTCAAATACGATTTCCAAAACACATTTCCATAAATAAATATTTTAATGCAGTGTTTTACAAGCTGTTAACAATAATACAGTTGATAAGTGATCTAATGTTTATGAAGAGATGTTGAGTTATAAGGAAATAATGTGAAAACAGAAAGGAAAGCTGGCTGCAAAGTCAAGTTTAAAGCATTTTCTAAAGTTATTACCGTGCAGAGACATACATTGACGGTTTACAGGTTGTAAACTAACATTTTACTACAAGAGGATGTAAGAAATAGTACTATTATCAATAGCAAATCAACAGAGAATTTCTAGAATATATAAATAAATATAGCATCATTTCTTTTTACCTATTCGTCTTCGTTGAATCTAAATGTTTTAACTCC
Source organism: Harpalus rubripes (assembly GCA_963082715.1). Taxonomy (NCBI): domain Eukaryota; kingdom Metazoa; phylum Arthropoda; class Insecta; order Coleoptera; family Carabidae; genus Harpalus; species Harpalus rubripes. The sequence goes on along the minus strand of OY720449.1, from coordinate 30,845,139 downwards.
ATTTTGCTGAAAACATTTCGTTTATAGAAGAACTGTGTAAGAATAGTATGTATCAACGTATATATTTTTGGATTTTTAATATTCTTGTTAGATTCAAGATGAACAGAAATATTAACGAATTAAAGGCGGATTTATGCAGTCATTACACTTATGAACTGCGAATCTTATCTCCTTTTTCGTTTCTGTTTTCACGATTCTTCATTGCAATTAGTACATTAAAAAAAAGCTATCAATTGCATGTTCGCTTTCATTATTGTTAAATTGTTATTAGTAAATATAACAGATATAACCCTATATATTTTATTCCACATTCCATGTCCGTACTTGGCGTTTTTGACCTTGCTTAACCAACAAAATGTCTACACATTGTTGCATATGTGCATGTGTTCACTTTCATTATTTGTTTGCACATTTTTCAATGGGAAATTTAAAAAGTATAAACGAGAATTAAATTAAAAAATGAAATGAAATAGCTGCATAAATCCGTCTTAAATTAATTTGTAGGTACCTTAACTACAACAATATTTTTTTCTAAAGAAACGAATAGAGATTCATATTGAAGATTATTATATTGATTAAAGACTCTACACAGTAAAAAATTTAACATAAAATTTAACACCGCTCTAAATCCCAATTGGTCCACACAGAAATGTGTTAAAAATTTACATTTTTCTTCGTGTAACACATTGACACAGGTTAGTGTTCAAATAATAACACAGTAAACCGTGTAATGATGATGTAACACAGAAAATGCTGAAAACTTACACTATTTTATGTTATTTTTTACAAGTATTAGTGCTAATTCGGTGTAATTTTTAACATAAATTTTAGTTGATTTTAACACTCAGTACTGTAAAAATTAAATATTGTCTGTGTTGTTTGTAACACATATTTCTGTAAAATTAATTTTCAATATTATTCTGTGTTGTATAACACAGAACAGTGTCGATATAACACTATTACGTGTACAATTCAGTGTTATTCTATTATTTATTTTTTTGGTTTCACATTTTTCTGTGTTTTTGGAAATACTTTTACACCGAATTATTTTAACACCAAGCTCAAATGTCGAAAAATGTTAAATTGACATAAAATTTATATTGTTTTTAACACGAATATTTTAACACAGAAAAAAATGTTAATTTTTAACACAGAAATGAAGTCAATTTTTTACTGTGTAATTATAGTGGATTGAATAATAAATAGAAATAATTCTAGTCTCATGCGAAAACTAGGCGAAATACTAAATATAAATACATAATAATTCAGGGTACTACTAGATATAGGAAGTCTTTGAATTTTTCACAATTTCTTTCTTCGTTTATTTAAAATCTCCTTGTTCTATCTATTAAGCCCATTTCTACGAATTAAACATTTAGGAAAGATCACAAATCAGTAAAAGAGTATTTTACATATAAATATAAATATTTTATTTTATCAAAGTAGGTGTTACAATAATTTTAAATAATTTATGAAAGTATTTAAATATTTTTCAAATACTTTCTCTCTTTAAATATTTTTATGATAAGACTTTTCAGTGAAGATTCTTTGATAAATCTACATGCTTTGTATCAAAGAAACTGATATATAGCTACACGTATTTGAATAAAGAATTCACATTCATTAGATGTACTAGTTTAATAAAATGCAAACTTGACATATTAATTCAGTATATTACAATTTTTACCTCCCGCTCCCCTTGGTAAGGGAGGTATAGGGATCGTGCTGAAAATCGCATATCGATATTTTGGTAAATGGCCACGTTTTAAGGTCCCTAGAATCCAATTTTAACATATTCACGATGATGTTTGTGTGTGTATGTATGTGTGGATCCTTCACTCTAACTCAAATACTATCATTCAGAAAATTTTGAAACCTTGTATTTCCAACTTTTTCTGTAATGGAAAGTACCTATTAGATTTTGGTGTAAATCGGATAACCGGAAATAGCACTTTACTTTTTCGACATTAATGTTATTATAAAAATTAAAGATTATAAAATTTTCTATAGATTTGCATTAATGCTTTTTCTATATATTTTATGGATAAATTTATAAAATTATCTATAATTTAAATCCCGGAGCCTACGCTTTAAACAAACAAAATTCCTTGGTTGCGCAGTTATTCAAATGTATGTAACTGACAGATAAATGTCACTGGCAAAGAACTAATTTCAAATTAATAATAGTAACGTTTTAAAAAGAAAAAAAGTAAATAGAACAATAGGAAAGAAATCTATACAGTTTCCAGCATATGTATATATGTAGGTATATATTTAGATTAATAAAAATTAACAATACGCAAAAAAGTTTAAGCGAATTCTCATTTTTGGATTAGTGAATTCTATTTTATCCCGGTATTTAAAATTTAATCTTCATTTTATTATCAAATAAGGTAGTTACTTGGATTAGACTATATTTTAAGAAATAAACAGCCAAAATTAGTGTAAAATTCGCTAATCCAAAAATAAGTATTAGAGAAATATTCGTTTTCCGGGAATGGACTGTGTCATATTTTGAGTCAGAGCTCAACGTTTCGCCCGCAGTTATATGGGGCATCTTCAGGAGCAAGGGGGATAGTACTGTCTTAAACACGGTTACCCGACGTGTCAACCACGCTAGAGGCCGAGTTTAAGCAACAAGGAGGAAGACTCAGTTTACAAGGTTACCCGACGTGTAAACCACGCTAGAGGCCAAATAAACCAACCCAACCCTTGGTTTATTTATATATATTTTTTAGCAAAAAATTGAAGAATATGATGTCTGGTTAATTCCATATTATCACTCGCAACCATTGTTTAATAAATCGATTAACTAATGGCCAGTAGCCCAGTTCCACCAACAATGCTTAAATTTTAAGAGATCCCTAAACAACAAAATCTATTCGAAATTTTGACAATTTAATAACGTGACCCTCGTATTAATAAATTATCAAATAATTCGATTTCTTTTCGCTTTTATTGAAAAAATAGTATATCTTGCTAAACTAGTAACTAATAATATGATCACTGATCCAAGGTCTTGGCGACATTCTACTATTCTACTGCTTCAAATTCCTGTTCTGTCCCATTAGCCTGAATTATGTGGGTTAAACATCTTGTATTGGAATAAAGCTCAATAAAATTTGTAAAATATAACTCTGAGAAGTCCTTGACATTTTTATACAGGACATTGACAGAAATATGGAAATCTGTTTTACTGATTATGCAAAGCAGAAAGAATGAATTTGTTGTCCTGGAGATAAGATAGAAACAAGCAACAAGAATACGGAAATAGATTAGTACCTCGAAAAGATTATATAAAACGATTTAACAATACTGCAGTAGTTATTTTAGAAATTATTGTTAAATGTATTTTAAGTTATTGTGAAATCTAATTCTTGTAAATTATAAATAAAATTTACACTTTATTGTTTATTTCGGTGTGAACTATTTGTATATTTTTATATTACATAATAAATTTTCTAGCACATTAAAGTTAATGTCCTGTTTATGTTACTGTATTAATAAATTTACTGAAATACATATACAGAAGAAGTTATGCCCACAAAGAACTGTATAAATAATATATGAATCTAAGATTCATTTGATGACCCTGATTAAATATAGTCATACCTACGTAAAAAAATCGTACATTTACCTTGAATGACCTACCCATTTTACAAGGTTCATAACTTGCAAATAAGAAATATTTACGTCGGCGTCAGGTATATGTTTCTTTCTTCTATTATGCGTTGTTATGCAATTGTATATTCTTTTAGTTTCCTCAACACTTTTATTGAATATGGGGCAGAAATTATCAATTGTAAATATCATTTTTAATTGTAAGGAAACTACAGTTTACATTGTCTTCTAGATCACTTTATAGTATTTTATTTTTAATTCTAGTTAATAATTATATTACAATGTTATCTGTTTCAGTAATAATTTTACTTATATTTTATTGGAGTCATACTGACTATCAGATTACAGCAAAGAATCTACAGTTTAGTACCGTTGCACATCTGTATTTGTCAGGCCATAAGCATATCCGATAAAATCATCTTGAAAAATTTATCGTAAAAATTTATTCGCAGAGAAATAGTTTTGCAAGAAAATTTGTAGCAGGAATATTCATGTGTTAAATTAGGTTAGGATAAAATAGGTTGCGCCAGATTAATTTCCTTGCGATGAATTTTCTTAGGGTGAATTTGCTACGGTGAATTTTCTACAATGTACTTTCCGTAAACCAGCAATAAGTACGTATTTTAAACTTGAATGACGATTTTACTAAATCAAGTGGACGAAAAAACGGCCATTATAGCATTTTCTTACGCTTTCCATGAAAAAGTCCAGAACAGCCTATCTTCAGTTAGTTTTAAATTGAACCGCAACCCGACCCGTAACGCTAATGTTATACTCGCTATCCGCTAAATAATAAACATCAACATGTATTAAAATAAAATGATATCAGTCCATTAAGGCTTAAGAATGTGTGTAGTCTGGTGTCCAGTCACTTTTAATAGACACTTACCGAATGACGTCACACGCAAGAGAGAGACAGAACAACTCAATACAAACAAACCCTCTCCCGTTGTCTTGTCAATCAATTAGGTACTATGAATGGCTGACAGTTCTTTGCTTGTATTGCCGTAACCTTAGCAACCATTACTTTTAAGCAGTACCGCTATAGATGCGCTATATGCAAAATGCATTTGTGTCTATTTGCTAGATCTACCACGTGTTTATGTCTGCGTGGTTATGCAGTTAATCAGTATGTTCAGTCTTCAAGTGTCTCAGACAAAGTTCATTATTGTTTTCGAAAATACCTTAGTACCAAGTAAAAACAACTATGAAAATATAATGCCAATAGAGTAAATTGGTAGTCCGACGAGTCCGACCCGATAGCCGCGCTAATCTTACACGCCCCCGACTCGCAACCCGCAAAAAATCTTAACCGCACGGTAAACCAACCCGCAAAGCGAGTAACCCGCGGTTTTCCGCGGGTACCCGACCCGATGCGGGATTCTGACGATAAATTCAAAATTGCTCCCAGATGAAGCATAAAGCCTTGGTAATAACAAATAAAAAATACAATTATTATGTGAAGCATGAGACAAAAATTCTAAACTATTATAGTATTGTTATTAACATACCTAGGAATTGTTATGTATATCATAACTGCCGAAGATGTCGGTTTGAAATCCGAGCTCGTAGAGCGAGGATTTTAAGACCTCTAAGGCTTGTTATGATTAATAACATCCGTGGTTTGTTCAATAGTTTATCGGTTTCAGAAAATTAAGACATGTTTGGTAAATACCATTTTTTTAAATTCTCTCATTAATGCTACATTCAGATTGCTAAGGTTAACAAAACAATTATTTTGACCTATGTCAATATGACAAATATTCAAATTATGTGATTTGTTCCACATGTTTATTACTTTAGAATAAGGTAGACCGTATTTAGAACGATAGGCTAACGTTATCTGTATGTATTAATGAAAAGCATTATATTTTCATTTTATTTTATTTTCATTTTGTAGACCGTTGTTGACAAATCAGTATGGTAATAATATTACCGTACAGATACAGTTATTACTTAGTTACCAGCCTACTTTTGTACATGTAAACAATGGAATAATATCCTGAAACCGGTAAACAATTTTACTTGTGTTTGACTGTAGTTAATAAAGATAATTATTATTATATTATTAGATTCATATTAGTTATAAATCCTTAGTCTCAGTAAGATATTACATACAATTTATGGTAGATATCGGTTTTAGTAATAATTTTGATTAATTATAGTAATTTCTACTTTTCTTTTCAAAATTATGCTTGATAGTAATTGAGAACAATTAATTTCTACTCCGTGACAAATTTAAGATTTTCTTCGCTGTCTTTATATTCTTTTCGAAACTTTCCTTGGTGTTTTTACTTTACAATGAAGAAAGGATAGTCGGTGGAATGTAACAGTTCATAAATGCAAATAAATTCTGATTCATCTGACACACCTTCATTCCAACCAAGGAACGTGTTTGTCCACGCGGTTCTACACAAACGTTCCTTCAACGTGGCCTACGACCGCCTCGAACGCTTGGAACAGTTACGTAAAGTACGAGTAACATACGCCAAACGCAAGTTTTCCAAGATTGCCCGACAGCTGTGTAATGATTTAATCGCACAGAGAACAGAACAGCCCGCGAATGCAGGGAAATTAGATAATAAAACGAACACATGTATGATATTTTTATGCTAAATCATCATCAAAATTTTTGTAGATGTAGAAAAGACAATATAGGATACATGGTATATAAAATATTCAATGTTTCTTATTTTTTTAGAAAGTTTTATACTTGTATTTATGACAGATCTTTTAGCTAACCAACATAAAAATGTCACTGAAATAAGAGGAATTCCTTATCCTTATGTTTTCAAAATAAAAATTAAGGACTTTATGTCCGGTTGCACCACTGACACTTACATTTTAAGTGATCCTTAAATTGACAAAATCGAAACGAAACGTCAAATGCATAATTAAATATTGCTATAAAAACTTCGATTTAATTTTTTTTGTTTAAGCCTGGCTTAAAATAAGAATCAGCGGTGCATCTGGGCATTAGTTAAGAAATGATACAAAACTAAGATAAGTTTAGAAAACAAAAACAACACCCAAGATTCTTATTAATTTAGAAAAAAAAATATGATTGGGTCACCCAATGATATTAATTTTTATCAAATACCTTCTAATAATAACTGGGTTGGTTTCAAATAAATAATGTTGTTTGTTATCTACGTATTAAAATTTAATTTTACTGAATATTTTCTCAAATTTTATATTTTTTGTCACTTCCACCGAGCCTCTAAATTGTAGAATCCTGAAAATTTTATTGATCGAATTGATAGTGGCAAAATAAACATTTAATACTAATAATATTTTTTTAATTATTCTGATATTTTTCTGACATATCCATTCTTAAAAAGCGTCATTATTGAACAAATTTCAAAAGAATTATAAATACTGACAAACAACAAATTTTTATTGTCATTTGATGTAAATGATAGGGCGCCAAAATTAATGCTATTTCAATTCCGCAAATAATTTAAATCGACATTGTCCGCCCAATAGGAGCTGTAATCAGACAACTTGCATAGAGAAAAAGAAATAAAAGGCATAAATATGTTTAGAACAAGAATTCTTGTCCCATTTTCAACAAAAGGGATGGGCCCGTCGAATTTTGAATAAAATACATGAAAATAAAATAAAAATTGTTATATATTTTGTATTTCCATATATACCGATAATAATGTTATTAAATTATTTGTGAAAAATGATCGCCATGTTGTGACGTCAGCGTCACTACAGATGTCCAGTTATCCTGTGGAAATGTCCCTACAGTGTGGACCATGGATATTTTGCTCATAAATACACGATTGACTTTGAAAATACATATATTTATTACATCGGAGTATTTTTTTCTTAAGATCAAAAGAAACTTTACTTATTATGTTTTAATTATTGTAACCTCAATACTTTTCACTGTTGCAATCAGATAGAAAATATGAATATTACTTTTCATTGTTAACTCCTAGTAGGTTTTAATTATTGTAATCAATTAATTCTAAAAAGCAATATAGCTTAAATTCTATTTTAAGTATAATAACGACAGGTGATGGTGATGAGGGTGGTAACCTTCAATATTATATTAAAGAAAGTTATATTAATTAAAACCAATGATTATGAAAACGAGCCAAAATTATAAATTTTACTTACCTGATTTTTATTTATGTATTCTTTCAATAATTGTCATAATGGTAACGTATGTCGGTTTTCTCTACTTATGGCGGAATGACATAGACGTCACAACTTTCGCGCCAAAACTTTAATAATCATTTTTCATAACATAAAAAATTCAAAAAAAGTTGGACGAGCCCATTGTAGATTTATTGCGGAGTTTGTAGCAAAACAACCTCTGTACAAGGTGCACCACAATTTCGCGTACAAATTTAGACTAAAACGAGTAGAAAAAGCTTCATCAACATGGGTACTATCTTCAATAGTTTCCGAGATATAAAGCAGTGAAAAATGAGTTTTTACGGGTTTACCTCTGCTTTCTCGAAAACTATAACATAACAGTTACGACTTCGATTAAATGAGACTTTTTGTTTCCGTATCAGAGATCACATTAGATGTGCTTGTTTTTCAAAAAAATAAAATAATAATAATAAAAGTAATTGCACTAAGTAGAATGTTGTGACGACCTTGACCAATATTTAACTTATTAACTATTAGAAATTGAGAAAAAATGTTTTATACAAAATTTTATTGTTTTTATACTCTATTTACTGGCATAGACAAAATATTAATCGATCACTATCTTTGTCAGTTTTTCTTCGATTATCGGAAAAAGTTGAATATCAGACCTTATGTTGTGTAGATTTTTTTACTCGTTTTGGTTAGTACTACGAGCTTAAACTCATAATAATTCAGCCGGTTTTATTTTTCAACAAATTATAAAATCGACACAAATGGTTAGACATTTCTACAAAATTCTTTGGGGTATATTAAATAGAGACTTAAAACTTAAAAAAAAAAATGTTGGCCAAATGACTGATGATAACAGTTCGATCGGTATTTTACGGGTCATCTTCTAGTTCAGTTTTAGTTTCTACCGAGACCCTTTACTTTTGGTACAATAAACAACTACTTACTTCGTAAAAATACATTGCGTACAGTGTAAAATCTAATCTTGCAAGTGTAACGTTTTTATTTGTTTGGGTAAAGTGTAAATATTAGACAATTATTATTAATTAAAATTAAGTGTTTATTAAACTATAATTAAAGTTACTATTACTAATATTAAATACTTATTAGAAACTAATTAAGACTAAAACTATAATTAACTAGATAACACTAACTCTAATACTATTTATTTAACCAATTAATACTACTATTTATTTCCACGATATTACTAATTATTTATTTCACTACGCGTTCCAATCTTAGACTACCGGTCTGTTGCAGACTCTTGTAGACTGTTTACGCGATATTTATGTCACTATATTTATATTACTATATACTTATATCATGTTCAACTGTCCGCCTACCGACCTCCACAGCGTCTATATACTCAACTGACTCAACAGCGTCTGTATATTCAACTGCTCGGACAGAAGTCACCTCTTTCACAACACTACCTGTCTATTTACTTAACTCTCTGTCTAACATCCACAGCCTCAGTATCACTGACTGTCCGTATGCCACAATTCTTCAACAACACTGCCGAGTATTAGCTTCCACTTGCCGTTACTGTCCCCATATACCTAGCTTCCCAATACTCTTCAACACTACCGAGTATTCTCTTAAACAGCTATCCCGGTATACCAGGAACTTTCCGACTCGCCGTTACTGTTCTTGCACACTATAACTTCACAATACTCGTCAACACTACCGAGTATTTACATCCACAGCTATCCCAATATACCAGTAACTTGCTGTGCTTCTCTCTAACACTTTATTTTCTAACACTCCATGTCCATGTCTCTATGACTCTGTTTGTAACTGACTGTATAACTAACTACACTAATGTAAGTGTCTGTTCGTCTTCATTAATGGAACTGCACTATGTAAGTCAACCCCCGATCATACAACATTAGTTGTGTGTTCAGGGACTCAACTGAACTGAACTCTATGACTGTATGTAACTAACTGTGTCCCTCGAGCATAGCTGCGCTCCTTATATGCAGCGCCCCTTATATGCAGCTGCCATTATTTTCTAGAAAAGTCCAGAATGTTCGAACACATAATAACAATGAACACAAAAGGTTCAGGCGACCAGAAGTAATTAAACACGTCGCGACCAGTCTGTTTACATCGGCCGGCTACTAGCGCGATTACGTCACCGCTATAAATACACTCGCTTACAGCAGCGGCGACGGCGGGCGTTCCACGTTACACAAGACATAATGAGACAATACTCACAGAAAAATATGCACGGCGTAGGGATACAATGCCTAATAGAATTAAAGTTGGTATAACTAATGAAGGCGATGTAACCCAATATTAAATGGCGGAATACTTAAGTAACATATATTCAGTTTTATAATTAATTTGTTGAAAATGTAGTCCGGTCGATATATTATGGGTTTGGGCTCGTATATGCCCGTAAAGTTTGTACCCGAGTTTTGGTACACCCTATGTATACAAAAGAATTAAAATTGTTACTGAAGTTGGTACTTTATGACCAACGTAAGAGAAAAGCGACTCATAATGCTTTTGATTGCGTGTATTGTTTATTTATCTTATCTTCATCAGCTTTCTGTAAATATGAGACGTAATACTGTAACACATAAATGTAATATACATAACGCAATGATGCTTGCAAGAAACGATAGTGTAGTATAGTGGAGTAGTGGAGAGGATTTTAATAGCATGATAGGCACGTTATCTAACCGTAAATTATTAACGGTATCGATGGAGGCGGGACTGTGCATGTTTTGAGACAGATGCTTAACAAATACCGCGAGCATTATTTTGCCAAAAGGTTAGAAGAATTACAAATCTTTTAATCAAGTAAGCGACAACTTTTTCCCATAATATTTTTACATGTCTTATGGCAAGATTAATTTAATTGTTGCAAAATATCTGCAGTTTATAGTGAATTTAAAAATTTATAGATTCTTCTGTAATTTATCGTGGATTTTTTTATTATTGCCTGAGCCATGTTGATATTAATAACAAGTTAATAATAGTAAGGGACTTTTGTTTTCTAAAAATAGTGTTGTGTCAATACCTATCAACTTAGGAAACGTTTGACAGTTCTAGTTCACCATTGTACAAGCTATAGCAGATATTGGCCGGCCACAGTAGCTCAATACATAACCAAAAAAATTGTTAACTATTGTAGTCTGTTTTAACTCTCTATAATTAAAATTGTTACAAAATATGACGAAAACATGTGGAGACTTCAATTCGTGTATAAGGCACGACTATAAAATTATTTTTTGTAATTATTACGATAGCGGTTCTGAAATACATCGTTTATGGATTATTTTGAAGAAAAATAAATAAAAGATACCTACAATGGGGTCCGGTATTAAAAAAAAGTTGCATATATTTTGTCATATTGTGAAAATATGACTAATTTTAAATAATTTTGTACCAAAATATTTTTAAAATATAAAATTTTTCATTCATAATTTTAATAAAAACGACTATAACGAAATGACGCCACAACCGTATTTTTGTATCAGTGTACCAAGCGAAGAGATATAATTTTATATTTATATGTAATTCTCTTTTACATGAAAATGTATAAAACATTTATAATTTTTATTAAAATAAAACATATTTATTTAAAATGTTTATAACAACAGATTTTTCCTTTGACAAGTAGAACTATAGTTTTCTGAAAGTGACAGCTGTCACTTGTTAATCCTCCTTGACATACACTTTTGGCAGAAGTAATGATATTGACAGATATAAACAACTTTAGTCAGTAGGCGAAGTAAAATTACAGATATGACGCCACACAAAATTAATTAAATTAAATATATATATATATATATATATATATATATATATATATATATATATATATATATATATATATATATATATATATATATATATATATATATATATATATATATATATATTTCAAAAACTATATACATTTGGAAAGTATAACAAAAGTTAAAATTCATAATTTTACTAAATCTTTCAGAAAAAAATAAATTGAAAAATGAGTACCGGGCCCCATATAGCACTTACACAAGGGCAATTTGCACATAGCGCATCTAGCGGCACTACTTGGAAGTAATGGTTGCTAAGGTTGCGGCAATACAAATAAACCGAATGACAGATGGAAAAGCAAACGGGAGGGGGTTTATTTGTATCGAGATGTTCTGTTTCTCTCATGCGTGTGACGTCAATTCTGTAAATGTCTATTCATTTTTCTTTAACTATGTGAAGGATCAGTTTTCATACTATCAGCCATAGTCTTCAAATGCTCCACCAGAGTAGAAATTTTTTGCAATGTAAATTTTAGTTATCAAACTGGAAATATTAATATTTTTTGATCTATGAGAACCCCCAACCTATCTTAAATATAGATAAATACTAAAAAAATTGTATGCCTATTGTCTATTATCCTCCATGAGTAGCAATTGTAAACCGAAAATGTGTGAAAAAATCACATTTTTATTATAGATATTTTTAACTGTTGAAGAGTAATGTATTATAAAATACTTTTTCTGGGAATGTAGTAAACGGTTTAAATTTATTTAATTTTCGGCCTCTACTAGTTTCTTCACTACATGTTAAATAAATTTGTATTTTCAGCTCTTGAAGAAGGCAGATGTGAAATAATAAGTTTTAAAGTGTGACGTCAATTTACCCTTTTCGACTGAACTCACCGAGCAGGAGTGCTTTACCACCATCGTACTGCCGGTTGGATTTCAGCCATAGTTACATTTATTTGAGATGTATAAGTAGCGAGCTTGTAGCATTTAAATGTGACAAATACAAGTAGCTGTATTTATTTTTTATGACAAATCACACATTGCCGGACGATTGGAATCGAACGCACGGAACATAGTTCGAATGACATTACTGCGAGCTAGGAGATGTGAGCTAATCCGCTCGGCCATCGCGCCGACTGAATTTTATTTATAATTTAATATTATAAATGGTAAGTACATTTTTTAAAAATTGAGTTCCTTGTGTTCTTCACCAAAGGAGTTTAATTTATTTCACCAGAGTAGTGGATTAAATTCCACATCCCTTTATATCATATTAAAGTTTCGGGGCATTCTAATTCTAAATGTTATGTACAGGGTGTCTCATTTTCGATGTTTTTTTAAGGTATCTCGGGTAATATTAATGATAGAGCGAAACCGTTTGCACATTGCAAGGTCAACTTTTCAAGAAAAGTTTAATAGTCACCACAGAAATTTTCGATCTTCTTTTGTTTCTGAGCTACAGGCAAAGACTCGTTTTTCGCTCATTTTGAAAATATATCATATCTTATTTATTATGATAGTTAGAGAAAAAATGTTTGTATAAAAATTATACCGTTTTTTAAGTAGAATAAAATGGCGTAATTAGATTTTTTGAGAATTTAATAATTCTCGAGATATAACACAAACTTATGATTTTTTAAATGGGAACCTATGTTGAAAATAGTCTCGTCTTTTTGCTTATTTTATAAACTTTTCAATGATATATAACAAGTCTACATTCTTTTGTTTTAAACATTAAAAAAAGACGAATTATTAACTTAATGAGTTATAAATATTGGAAATTATTAAGAAACAAATGAAAAAATCTATTACAAATCATCATTTGTTTATTTTGATTCAATATCTATTAATTTTGTTCTCAAAATTATTCTTAACCAATTATTTTCGGGTTAGTTAAATTACTATTTATCGACGTTACAGTTGGGTTTGACACGATCCGAACAAAATGATTTAATATGCTTTTGAAGTAAATAAATTGAAAAAATTAGTAAAACTGAAACAAATACTATTACAAATGATGATCTGGAATAGATTTTTTTATTTGTTTCTTAATAATTTCCAATATTTTCATACCAATAAATTAATAATTCGTCTTTTATTAATGTTGAAAACAAAAGAATGTAGACTTGTTATATGTCATTGAAATTCTTATAAAATAAGCAAAAAAATTGGACTATTTTCAACATAGTTTCCCCTTTAAAAAATCATAAGTTTGTGTTATATCTCGAGAATTATTAAGTTTTCAAAAAATCTAATTTTATTCTATTTAAAAAACGGTAAAATTTTTGTAAATACATTTTTTCTGTAACTATCATAATAACTAAGATATGAGATTTTTCAAAATGAGCGAAAAACGAGTTTTTGCCTGTAGCTCAGAAATAAAAGAAGATCGAAAATTCCTGTGGTGACTATTAAACCTTTCTGGAAAAGTTGACCCTGGAATGTGCAAATGGTTTTGCTCTATCGTCAATATTACCCGAGATACCTTAAAAAAACATCGAAAATGAGACACCCTGTACTCTGACCCTGACAGCTTCTAATGTGATGAAATTGTCATCAAATTAAAAAATATTTATAACCTGTTTTTTCAAATAAAAAAAACTATTTATTTTTGAATATTAAATAATCAGATATGATTGTTTATTTATAAAATTATGACTGCGACACGCCCAAGTTTAGATCTAAAACGATGTCAGCGATATTTTTTTTTATTTGTGAACATATACCCAATAATTATTTTGAATACAATACGTACTCAATGAAGGTTAAACTAAATAATAATAATTACTGTCTATCGAACAACTATGAGTATTAAATTTTATAAAATTTAATACTCATAGATGTTTTTGCCAAATAGGCAATATGCGGTGTAAATTGTCGGTCATATTTGTAATTTTATTGTATGTTTGTATTCCTTTTATTGTAAGTAGTATTTCATAGTATATTTAAACATATAAAGGGGCCTATTCTGTAAATCAGTAATTAATTTTTAACCAATGAAGTATGTTGACATATAACAAAAATAGGGATTTTTAGTTGTCAAATCAATATCTATTGGATATAAAATTTAACCAGTGGTTAAAAATTAACTACCGAGTTACAGAATATGGCCCAAAAATCAATATTTCTTTTAGTTTTGTTGGAAAGCATTAATAGAACGTGCAGAAATCACTTACACGAATCCAGAACAATTTAGAGATGCTAAATTAACAATTTTTAAATTGAACAGAACAATTTTTGCTATAAATACGTCTGCAACCGTTATTAAAGATTTCCCGAATAATGGTGTGGTATGTAATAAAATCACATATATTGTAAAACTGCGTTAGAGTAAACTGTTTTGCAGATTTCGATTAAACTTTTTGGTCAGTACAGTAATAGATACAAGGAAATGCCTGTACTTATCTCAAGAAGTATATGCGATTTTTTTAAGCATGAATATCAATGGATCAGAAGTGAATTACATGGAACATATCCTACTAAATGTCCCATCACAAAGGTAAATTCATATAATGAAAAATTATATTTCCGAATTGGTCATATATAAAGGCAGCCTCCGAATTACATAAGTAGTACTATACGCCGATTTTTCTTAATTAACCCTCACGTCATTGATTTCTGAACCAAAAAAATAACAATTGTATATTTACCTCTGTCTTACTTATGGTTTCCTACATTCTATCTTCGATACGTATGTCTAATAGTTTCTTCTATGTCTTACTAACGCATTAAGATAAAGATAGTTATACGAAATTTGAATATGACATTCGACAGCAGTGGTACTTCATATTTTTGCATGCTCGTTCGCAACCCAAATTCAGGCGAAATTAGTGAAGTTACCCTTATGGCTCACTCTGTTTACGTTAATTGTCATGAAATTCGAGAAGTATGAATTTCATTTTGTTGTTTTGTTTGTTATTTTTTGGTTTAAAAATCAATGACGTGAGGGTCAATTAAGAAAAATCGGTGTATAGTAGTACCAAAGCATTATTACCGGATTTTTTTTGTGTTGGTTTAACATGAAGATACGAGTGTGGTTTCAAAAATTATGTAGTATACCTATCTAGCCCTGAAGGAAAACAATTGAATCTTGTCATATATTATACATATAGGATCATATCCATAAACACTCGTAATAGTAATTTACAATGCAAGACCGTTACTTAGAACTTTACTGGCGAACACGGTACCTAAAGCCGCGTACAGACCAAGTTCGCGAATAGCTCGCGAACAGGTCGCGAAGAGCTTGCGAACCTCTGCAGAAGTCAGTATGTACCAGAGATCGCGAGCAGTTCGTGTTCGAGTTCGAGTTCGGCCAAAGTTCGCTACATGAGCGGTAATTTCAAAGAAAGTGTTAGCAAACAGCAGTTCTAGTGTGGACGTTTATTGAAGAACCTATACCATCTTCCATTTGCAAATCATTCAGTAAGTCAGTAGCACTGTATTTCACACGGTTTGCAAATAAACTTTTTCTCCACCATCTTCTTTTACGGGTTCTTTCTGCTTTCTTCTTTTTCAATGTTGTTATAATTAAGAAACTTGCACAAGCAACAATATTTTCTTCCTCGTTTGACGACGTGGACATTGTTTCTATATATTTAAAATAATGAAAATGCAGGACGCGTAGCTTTATAGCGAACTTCTGCCGAACTGCCTTCAAACTAAATGACGAACTCGAGTCTCGATTCGAAAACAGTGGTGTGGACGTTGAGCTCTCGAACAGTTCGCGAACAGTTCGCGAGCAGCTCGCGAACAGCTTGCGAACTGTTCGTGAAAGCTGATTTTGGTCTGTACGCGGCTTAACGAGCGAGAGAAGCGATCTTGTTATCCGTGCGAACACGTAAATTTCGGGTAACGGTTGAGCATTGTACAATGTTTTATGATATACTGAATCGTAAATAACTTGAAAAAATTATTGAAAGACACCACAATACATTAAACTATTTGATCGAAATAGTCTTCGAAAACAGCTTGTAAATTTTCTAATGGGCGAAGCCCGTAAAAACCTTCCTAACCACTAGAGACACAGCTCTGTTATAAGAGGCTTACGATTTAGTATAACGTAAAATTTTTAAATGGTTCATTACAGTAATTTTTATCCAGTAAAAACAATCGACACTGAAACAAAAATCAAAATGTAATTTGTCAAAAATTATAACGAGCCGTTTTAAAACATTACGAGTGCTTATGAATATGTTAAACATTTTTGCTGTCATTTTTTTTTACTTTCAACTTTCATAGGGCGTTTGCACTTTACGAGTACAGCTCACCTAATCTTAGGTGACAGTCCTCGCTGGTGTGACTAGTATTGTTTTAACTATGTCAATCGTTTTTGGATTATTTTAGAGAAAAATATTTCAATTAAAAGATGCGTAGAATTAATTTTTGTATTACTGTTATTTGAAGTATTTTTCTCTAAAATGATCCATAAACGATTGACAGAGCTAAAACAATGCTAGTCGCACCAGCGAGGACTATCACGTTAAGGCGCAGTTATACGGCGCGTGGTTCGGCGAATTTGTCTCGACGAATCACGATCACGAACCTTACACCGTTTGACATACACGGTTTACTATGGCTTGCGGTTCGTGGTGCGTAGTTCGTGGTGGTTCGCGAGGTTCCATCGGCAATCGGTAAATTGGCACGGATCAAAGGCGCTGAACATGTTGGTTCGTGCAAGCAGGGCTGGACTGGGAATATGTTTAGTACCGGGAAATACGGATAGGGTCGGGCCAGGCCAGTCATTTAAACCGATTTTTTTATAACTCTAATCTTTTGTTTAATAATTTACTTTTTACCTCCCGTTACTCTTGGTAAGGGGGTATAGGGATGGTGCTAAAAATCGCATATCGAGATTTTGGTAAATGACCACGTTTTAAGGCCCTTAGAATCCAATTTTAACATTTTCACGATGATCTCCGTGTGTTTTTGTGTATGGGTCCTCCATTCTAGCTGAAATAGTATCATTCAGAAAATTTTGAAACCTTGTAGTGCTACCTTATTCTCTAATATGAAATGAGCCATTTAGATTTTGGTGTAAATCAGATAACCGAAAATGGCACTTTATTTGAACCTCAAAATAGATTTTCTTCGAAAAATAACTTTAAATGTTATTTTCTCGTAATTTATATTATGAAAATTAAAGATTATTGAATTTTCTATAGGTTTGCATTAATACTTTTTAAATATATTTTATGGATAAATTTAAAAAATAATATATAACTTAAATCCCGGAGCCTACGATTAAAACAAAACTCCTCTTAAATGTATGTTACTGTCAAAATACTAATCATTTAAAATTAATAGTGGTAACGTTTTGAAAAGAAAAAAGTAAACTGAACATTAGTTATATGGAAAAGAACTAAATATAGTTCCCAACATGAGTAAATATGTAGGTACCTATGGATTTAAATTAATAAAAATTAAATGACGGGAGGTATTGTGTTGCCAAATCAGATATTTTCTTTCAAAACGTTTATAATTTGCTCATTTTTTATATTCTTTGTGTTGATAACAATGTGACAATAAATTTGTACATTGAAAATAAATTTTAATATGCTAACGTATGTAATAGTTATTTATGCAACAAGAGTGTAAACAGAAGCTTTATGCCATGAGGTCAAGTATTTCGTGACGAAGCTTGCCGAGTCACGAAAATTATTGACCGAATATCATCCGTATTTATATTTTTGTCAATTTTTTTATTGTTGAAAAGGTGTATCAGGTATGTTATTATTTATATTTTCATAAAAGTTATTTGGATCTAAATAAAATACATCCTTATATAAATGATCATTTCATGTGTATGTATTGCGAATTTAACAATTGGTTGTCAAAAAGAAAAATAGCTATAAATATTGGCGCACATTCAAGAGTAGTAGGGAATTATTTCAAAATCAAGAATTTATGTTATTTTTATATCGAATTATTTATTTTTTCAACTTTAAATTTTTATAATTTGTTTTTTAAGTTCGTCAGGCCACGAGACGTCACGGGCCACCGGGAAATTCCCGGTATCCCGCCGGGCCGGTCCAGCCCTGCGTGCAAGGTTTGTGTTGGTTAGTGCAGGTTCGCGCACGCTCGCCTTATCGCGGACCATTTGCAGTGCAAATCACAGTAGTCCAGCTTTGACATATTCAAAAAATCTGATGTGGCCAGCACATTACCTTCCGTCAGTTATATGAGGCATTTACGAAAATTCTACCGGTGAATTGTTACCGGTAAACAGCTGTTTATCAGGTTATAGCTACCGGAATCGATATTTTAAGAACGCAAGTGGTAAACATGGTAGATCCATAACCTATAAAAAAAAATTGAAAATTTGAAACAGGTTGGAAATTTGAAAAAGATTCTGAATTTCTTGTATGTACATTACCTTTCGACAGTTGTCTGCATTTTATACAAATTCCAGAAAGAAAGTTTCGAGCAAAAATATCTTATACTTCGAGTAAAATTATAACACAAATATACTATGTCAACTGACACTGACATCTTTCAATCAGAATTTTCTTAATATAGTAGCTGTTTCTAGCAGCTAGCTAATTTATGAAATTTAATTTCTTTATTATAATTTTATAACTCTATTCGCAATCGAAATTAACGATAGAGGAGCTGATTTTCGAAACAAAATGGCCGCCATACGATGGGTTTAACATATGACAGTTCACATTGTTCACTGTGTTTCGTTGACTGTGTATACAAATCTAGTTTAAAAACTTATTTATATGAAGGCGATAAGTTTAAATATTTAATTATTAATAACAACATTACTCACTCAGCTGTCACTTATTCAAAATGGCGCTTGTATGTACGATGTACGATTGATTTCCGTAGTACCGATTTGCGCCACGAGAGAGGAAATTTTATCTACGATTGCGAATATCCATTTAATATATGAAGTATAAAATGTAGTCACATCGCATAGAGAATACAATGTTCTTTAATATTTATAATAACATTAAATGTGAAAAAATGATATTTAACATCGTTTTTTCAAGAAAAACTGTTAAAATTTTCAAATGAGAGTACCTCCGGTTGACCAATTATATCCAAAATCTAATCAGCTCTTTATACGGATGCAACGAAGAGGAATACGAAAGAATTATAATTTTTGGAATTGTAGTATTAGAGTTATCGTAGATGAAAATTTTGTTACACAGACGAACACAGTGACACACATACATACAGACATCATCGTAAAAATAGTAAAATCGTATTCTAGGGATCTTAAAACGTGCTTATTCATTAAAAACTCACTACCGAATTTTTTGACCAAAGACAATATCTTCCTTACCTAAAGATGACGGAAAGTAAAAAAGGTGTTAACTACGGCGTTGCTAGCAGATAAATGTTTGAAATTCATCATAGAACTTCAATTGGAAAGCCAGAGTTGCTTACTTTTATCTATTTTTCATATTTTGCATCAACAATCCATATAATAGACAAGGAATGATTGTTATTATGTAGTTACAAGACGAAATCACGAAAGTATCCACATTGGTTCGGCGAACCAATTACGTCATAAATCTGAACGAACCACGCGTCGTTTTGTCAGCCCTAGTTCACCAGAGCGCGATGCATCGCGGACTGCCCTCCAGTATCCTGGGTCCTGGGTCGACGAAGCACCCGCCGTGTAACTGCGCCTTTAGCCTGGTTCGGCTGTATACAGCCACACTCATGTTTTGTACTTAAATCTTTTTAGAAACTGCAAAACTCTTTCAATTTGAAATAAACGTGATAAGTAAACAAATATCACAGTAAAACTATGTAGCAAAAAATACAATCGCTTGTCATTTTTTTCATGGCTAGGTAGACAACATTCTAAATCACCCTCGTAATTCCATCTCCTATAATTATTTTTTCATCTTTTGATTCAAGGAATAGTTTTTTTTTTTAATAATAAACATTCGCAAGTTGTCCTGACTCTCAGCGAAAAGCCTTGAGAGCGGAACTTGTTCGTTATTCACGAAATGCTTTTATTTTTGTTATAAGTTATTGTTATGGGGTCTCGTGGCCGCGTGCCTGAGTGTCAGGTCGCGAATCTGGGGAACCGGGTTCGATCCCGACCGACGCTAAATATTTCCAATTTTAAATGGCACAAAATTGACCCCTGTGGTGCACTCTCCACGCCAGCAATGAGTGCCCGTGAGGTGATGCCTGGTAAGCGCCCGCACGGTACAAATATTTCATCATTACCGACATCTGTGTACAAAGCAGATTGGCACACCCAGATGTGGGTAATAAGCCGTGATGATATATTTATTTTATTTTTATTTATAAGTTATTGATGATACAAAATAACACAAATAAATTTTAGGGTTCGTATGATATTTACAACTTCTTAATAAACACTGACAAATTTCCTGCAAAACCATGGAATATAAACAATTTTAAATTAGTAACGACAATTGCAGCTAAAAATAGGGTTGAAGGTGTCATCCAAACATTTATTCGTACAACAGATGAGGATGAATATTTCAAGAATTAAAGAAGAAAAATAAATACATATTACATAGGTCATAGGTTGTTATTATTGTTTGATTTATTCTTAATTCTTTGCAATCATATGCATTGGAGTGTAACAACAACGGTTCTTACAGCTTACAAGGTTAAAGGATCATTCTTTGCCCGTTAGAAATATTTATTACTCCTCGATTATGAAGTAATTGTTATATTCTCCTAACTACCATTTTACAACTTTTGTGTGACCTTGATAATGTTTATACTAGCATTATACTAATTAATGGCATGTCATTACACTCCAAAAAAGTAATTGTTGAAAATTCCATTCTAAATATAAACAGATTTTAATTACGATGTTTTCGATATGAAATAAACTATCAGAAAACTGATAACTGCGTTTTCATTAATTCCTTAGCTTCCTATTTCTTAATGTTTGTTATTAAGTAGTCATACTTTTAAGGCATCAATCTGACAAAAATGATAGATTTCTTATTTTTAATTATATAGGAACTTTTAAGATGAAAATTATTTTCGAAATATTTGGTTTTTGTTCCAAGAAACAAAAAGAAGACAGCACAAACAATTTTCGAGGTATTTTCGATGTCTACATCATCGCATGTTGGAAAGGTCTTTAATTTATTCTTCTTCTTGTTTCTTTCATGAGATCACGAAAGAATAATTGTTAAGCATAAGAGCATGACTCAGAAATGAAAAAAAAAAAGGTAATGATGGTGCGTAACACATATTTAATTAGACGTATAAATTAATATATCATCGCTATTTCAATTTAGTTGTAATTATTTTTATTTGACATATAGTAAACCTAATAAATATAACTATTAACAATCAAATATGATTGGCTTATTACGGTGGAATTCATATGTGATCTATATACTCAAGCACAGTTAGAAAGTGGATGGGTAACCGTCTTCTTATAGGTAGCTAGTTTTGTACATAGTAGTCGAAATAGTGAAAAAATAACAAATGTGATTATTATTGTAACTAAGTGGACAATAGACTTTTTCAATTTAACGGCTATCTCTTTCTATCGCTGCAAATAGTAAAAAAATGGCGCGAACAACTGCCAGTTGGGCTGTCAAACAAAACGTCAAAAATATTGCAGTCATTAAAGTACCTGTATTCTTAGTGAAAATTTGCATCGTTAGACATTTTAACTTCAATAAAAGCTTTTGTAACTTATTTCGATAAGATTTTTTAAAGTTATCTGAGATATTTCTCACATTTTACGTCTCATTTTTTTAGAAACAAACGCCATCCCCATTGCGCATATTTTCTATCTCTTTAATTCGGGCAGGTCTATTTTCAGCTCTTTAAATTTTTTATCCAATAGATATAAAATTATAAATTATTTTATTGTTGCAAGTACGCCAACAATTTTAATTGATAAATTTTTGCAAAAAACTATCCATTCAGTTGCAGACTAAAGCGATTAAATGTTATTTATTTAATTACAAAGTAAATTAGCATTTATGGCCTGAGGTGTAAAATACGAGTACAATAATTATTCTGGCAAATTTGAACAATGCTTTTGCTTTACCCTAAGTCTATAAAGTATCACTTTTAACCTTCAATAATAAAGCAATGAGTTAAAAATATGAAAATTACAAACGCAAATTATTCCAATAATATAATATTATAAGTTAATTAAGGAGCAGAATATCGAAATCTTAAATAAAACACTTGTGTATATGTTTTTATGTACTGGTATACATTCAGTATCTTTCCACTAATAACAAGATTAATAATAGGGGACAATAAAATAATCTGAACTGAACAGATAATACTTAATTTAGTAACCATACTAGGTGTCATCATGTGAGTATAATGTGACGGTCGTTTTTAATTCCATTAATGTGGAAAATGCTGATGCAGTTTTAAAACGTCAGATCAAAAGCGTTCGGTTATTTTATCTTCCAAATTGAAATCGAATGATAATTAAAATTACATTGTTTTTATTAGTATTTCAGCTTAGAGGATAGAAAATGATTAGGCAGATAAGTTTTTTGAAACAAGAAATTGTAAATACAATGTGTGATTCGATTTGTTGAAAATAAATACAGCTAGGTTGATATAAACTGGCCCCTTATACTAGAACCAGAGCTGGGCAAAGTACCGGAAAGTAGTACTTGAAGTACAAGTACCAAGTATCTTGATGTTTTTAAAAGTACTTGAAGTACAAGTACTTTTTTAGTTTCTAAAGTACTTGAAAGTACCAAGTACTTAAAAAAGTACTTGTAAATTTGGGTGCAAGTACTTTTTCAGATAATTGATATTTTTCTGATTATATGGACCTTAAAAGGTGATTGTTGACAAAAATTTCAATATGCGATATTTATTTGGTTATTTAAAACAAGAGTTCCTCGCTGGGACTGCCGTATCACCTAGCGATCTCATGACGTAAGATTAACGTCATATGATCGCCAAGCGATGCGAGAAGCTGTACCGAGATGTTAGAATGACGTCATTTTTACGTTATGCGATCGCCAGGCGATACGCAATATGCGCAGATTAGAATTAATTTATTTATGCCAAAAAAATTGCAATATATCTTTACTTTCATATTATCGCTGAAAATATATTTATTAATGAAATTCACATAACACCACACCTCTGCAAAAGAAACACTGACAGACAAACAAAGTAATTAAAGTACATTTAAAGTAATTCAAATAAAATAAATATATCATCACGGCTTATTACCCAATGCTGAGTGTGCCAATCTGCTTTGTAAGCAGATATCGGTAAAGATGATATATTTGCACCGTGCGGGCGCTTACCAGGCGTCACTTCTCGGGCACTCATTGCTGGCGTGGAGAGTGCACCACAGGGGTCAATTTTGTGCCATTTAAAATTGGAAATAATTGGCGTCGGTCGGGATCGAACCCGATTCCCCAGATTCTCGACCTGACACTCAGGCACGCGGCCACGAGACCCCGTAAAGAAATTCAAGTACATTTAAAATACTTCAAGTACATTTAAAATACTTCAAGTACATTTAAAGTACTTCAAGTACATTTAAAGTACTTCAAGTATTTTTCATTGTACTTCAAGTATTTTTCCAAGTATTAAGTACCAAGTACATGTGAATAGATTTACTTTGTCAAGTACAAAGTACTATAAATAGAAAGTACTTCAAGTACAGTACTTGAAGTACTCAAAGTACTTGCAAGCCTAATAAAGTACTTTTCTTGCAAGTATTGCCCAGCTCTGACTAGAACACTGGCTGAAATCTAACCGGCAATATGGCGACTCGTTGAGTCCGGTTGGAAAGGGTAAACGGCGACAGTTGAATTCAAGCCATAGATAGATAGGTTGATAGAATCATTGGACATTGATAATTTAAAGTGTATTGTATCTATATAGTACATAATACTAACAATATATGCGCATGTGCACGAGAAACTAACGTTCGTGTATTTTTCTAATAAGAATTTACTACAATTAATAGGAAAGGTTACCCCTGTGCTGTTTGTACTAAAAAATGAAGCAAAAATTGAACTAAATTGTTCCTGTACTAGAAACTATTAACATTAAAAAAATCAACGCTAGACATACTTCCGATATTAACATGCATTAAAAAAATATTGAAATGGCAATTTCAATAATTCAGTATGTATGCCTTTTTATTTATTTCTTATTGTTTTTCTTTATGAATAGATAGATAACATTCTATTACTTACGTATTTAGCAAAAATGGTACAATTATTGTATATTCTGGGTATAGTGCTCGCATAATATAACTTTATTGACTTTTTTGGAAGTTAATATAAAATACTGCTGTTAACAAAATACATATTTGCCGTTAATTCTTTACAGATCTAAATTTGTTGGATGTTTGATGATAAATTTATACCAAATTTTTGGTAATTCTGCCTATAATATGATGGCAATGAAATTCTCAGCTATTAAGAGTAGAGTGTAATTGGCTATCAAAAAGTCAAGTCAGTGCTCTTATATTTTAGTAAACACTATACTATAAATAGATTAATTTTCATTTACTAAAAAAGTTGGTGGAGAAAAACTAGCTATCAAACGGTATTAATAATAAGTTTGTAATATGCATTAGACTACGGGTTCCCAACCGGTGGATCGCGACCCCAAGTTTTCACGAGGGTCGCCTATACGAGTTTGTTATACAATTTATTTTTCATAAGTACGAGCACAGATAAACACTGTGTTTATCTGTGGTACGAGTATAATAAATGAAATCAATAAATTTATTTTTAATAAATTGTTTAAATGGTTTATCAAATTTTACTGTTAAAAACAAAAACAAGAAATAAGCTAAATGTTGAGGCTGATATGAGGTTGGCCTTTTAACTAACACACAAACTCAAATTTACAAGCTGATTGGTAGTGTTGCCGCAAGACCAAGACCAGTCTTGGTCTTGTCTCGTCTCGTCTTGGTCTTGTCGAGACAAGACCATCATTTTGGTCTCGACTAAAAAGTCAAGACGAGACGAGACCAGTATCGAGTCTTATCGAGAAAGTCTTGAAGTCTCGACAAGACTCTCGACTTCAGATCTTCGGTATTTTTTCAAAATATTTTTCTAAAAGTGCTTCAAAAATTAAGAGCAATGCTATTAATACTATTTGAAAATTCATAAAACAAGAGACATACTAATTTGTAATTTTATGTTCCTGAAACATTAATTTATGTAAATATAAAAATTTAAATAGGTACTAAGAAATTCGCACATTAGACTGGAAACTTGTCTTAAATTTCCAAAAAAATTGTAAACATTACAAAATAGGCATAATACTGGTATTCATGTTACATCTACACAAATAATGAAATAAAAGCATATTTACTGCATAGATATTAGTATAATTGATAAATTCATTAACTGTTAAATTACAATGTATACGTATGATAAAAACTACCCAGTATAAACGGAATATTTAAAAATTTGTAATTTTATTTTTATATCCTATGAAATGTACTAACAAAATTGAATTTGCAAGTTGACTAAAATTATTTCCAATTTTCAAACAGCACAAAAGTTATTCCCATCTGCAACATAAAATATCATATTTGAAAGTTAAACTCTTAAGGTGCCAATTATTATATCGCTTTTACCCTAATATCTGTGGCGTACTTTCCACGACAGCAATGAATATCGGTTTCATTTATTTATTTGTATTTTTTTTTTGTTTTATATAATTTAATACTGTACCTACTGTAATTACGACCTAGTGCTGCTGTGTTGAAAATGTAATGTTCACTTCAAATACATATAATAGTTATTTATGCAACAAGAGTGTAAAGTAGTACTTTTTTGGTCGAGTGCGATGTTTTGTAGCACGAAATAAAAAATACTTTTTCATATATTTACAAAAAAAATCTATTGTGATTCTTAAAATTGTGTGAAAATGGAAAACGCAGACAAAGATTTTACGACGTAAAGCCCTTAGGGAAACCCGTTTTAAAACAACCATATTGTAGATTTTCAACAGATGTGTTTCTTATTTCACCTAAATAATTTATTTGAAATTGAAAATAATTATTATTTTATTATACAAAACGCAAGGATTTTTAAAAATGTAACCCATAATATAGCCAATTGCGCATATATACGTATATTACCGGACACTTTCAGTTTCGTTTTATTTTTAATTTTCACCAATGCTTTATTTCAAAAGTTTAACCTTGAGTTAACTGAGTCTTGCTGGGTATGACCATAGTGTCCATAAAACTGTAGGGTAAGGGATGGAGGACAAAGCAATGGATATTTCCAAGAATTTCATTTATACCTACTTTCTACTCTAATCTTTACATTTTGAATCTCTCAGATCTATAATAAGTAAATGAATGAATATTTCAACACTATTTATTTTATTACATTTAGTAATATATTTTTCTTAATTTTCATGTGGTAATATTATGGCTTCACATCGAAATACGCATAAAATAACATGAAAATAATGTATTCCCAAATAATTCCTGCTAATTATAATTCGATATCTAGTTATGTACCTAATTGAAATAAAATTATATTCTATGTAAGAATAAAATAAGAAAAAAAAAACACTCGGTATATATGTACCTATGCACCTCCATTTTCATATTAATTTTTTAAGTGATAGACGATCGACGACAGTTATAGAATACTTTTAAAATATCTCAAATATTTTTTGGAATTTTTTAATCGCGATTATACGGTTTTTCTTAGATATTCATGCCTTATTTCATACAATTATTATAAACAATTTGTTAATAGACGCAAAGTCGAGAGTCTTGTCGAGACTCGAGACAAGACGAGACTGACTTCAAGTCTCGTCTCGACAAGACCAAGACAAGACCAATGTAGTCGAGACTAAGTCAAGACCAAGACAAGACCGACCTCAAGTCTCGTCTCGTCTCGTCTTGTGGCAACACTACTGATTGGCCAGACCCAAATACAGCCACAGGTATCGAATTAGCAGCGTTTAATTTTTATGTTGGCGCAAAGATAATTTCGTATGTTTACTCAATTTTTTTTAATATAACAGTATATACTTATTCAACCTCTATGTCTGCTTTTGCAATAAATGTCTTTTGTACTCTTCCTACGACTATATAAGGTGTTTCTTGGATAAGGGACACCTCGATTATTTTCTTTATTATTGGGAATAGAAGAAAATCATTCAAATAAAAGTTATAGTAGATTGAGGGGAACATTCACTTATTGAAGAAAAACAAAATAACCAGAGATATTTTTAAATGGGATAGTATATATTTTTTAGGCCAATGCGAGTATTTTTTTCTGAATTCAACCGTGTAATCAATCATTTTATATCCTTACATAACAAAAATATACATAAAATGTAATTGAAATTAAAATTAATTTTAGGTTTATATTCATTTTTCAGTTGGCTATGTACGAAAAACAAAAACTGCTATCTGTCAATTTGAAATATTTCGTGCATAATTCCTATTCTCGCTATTTATAAAGTTATTAACAAATATGTATATTTCGCTGTAATTTAAGTTAATTTTTTTTTCATGCATAGCCTACTGAAAAATATCTACAAAAATAAAATTTAATTAAATTTCAATTGGTTTTTTCTCAATATTTTTGTTATGTAAGAAAAAAATTCTCTATCGAATGATAGCATCCCATTTTAAAAAATATAACTTTATGTTTTAGTTTGAGAACCACCGGTTAAAAAATATTTTTCTTCAAGTGAATCGATCTACTACAATTATTATTTTCTTCCATTCCCAATAACAAAGAAAATAATCGAGATGCCCCGTGTCCAAGAAACCCCCTGTATATGAAGGAAGAGAGCAGTAGGGCAGTAGATACCATTATTTATTTTTTTAAAATTTACTAACAGAAGTCACTGCAAGTTTGTTAGTGCTTCCTGATATCTATAAATCTGTTCATATGACATGTGTTTATTTCGTTTGTTTCTGTTAGAACTTCTCAATTACTAAATAAAATGAGCGATTATTTTTAGCTGCCATTAGTTATAACCTACTAATCGAGTCATCATGTAAACCTGTTTGTTTGCTATAGCATTCCTGTTATGTGACTGGCGCAATTTAATCTAAAGAATTCAAATGTTCATCTTACCGTTTGGACATGTGAACAGATTCTGAGTTTCCTGCAACAAAAAACAAAACGTTAGTCAAGATCCGGGATGACTAATTCTATTCATGAGGACAAGAATACGAAATATAGAATTTATTCAGAGATATTAACGATGGAATTGTATATTCTAGACAGGTAGAATCAAAGATAGAATAGAAATAGAAAAATAAATTTAAAAAACAATTCCTTTTCTATGGTGTAGCTTCTCATTATAATAAATTAATAATAAAATATTCACGAAGCTTTTGAATAAACATTTTGTTCTATAAATGAAAAACTTTAAGTATCGGCTGGTATTCCTTGCAAAACTAAAATATTATTATCATCTATTAATATCGGTATATGCGTGTATGGAAAGAGCTGAAACACAATTGTATTACGTACCAAGTCTGAAAAGAAAAGTATTATTTAAATCAATGAGGTAGATAGTTTTTAGGATGAACCATAAATAAAATAAAAACCTACGAATTAAGTAAAACGACTTTCAGGGTGTGATGTGGTGTGTACGTTTTTTTTTCTGTTACCGTCAAAACATTGAAAAATTTGTAATTACTATATGGGACACACGAATACCACGAGGAGTAAATTCAAAAGTCATATCGCATTAAACACTACAAAAAAATATTTTCAAGAAATTTAAATATGGCAATTTTCATTCAACAATAAAATACCGTTCAAAGAAACTTACAAGTGAATAATTTATAAATAAATTTATGAATAATAAAAGAGGAAAAAGATTTCGATATGATATTCGGGCCTATTCAGTAACAAAGTGGTTAATTTTTACCAAATGATTAAAATGGTAGTTCAACAGAAATATGTAGATTTGAGAATCCAATATTTTGTATAAGACAACATGCTTAATCAGTGAAAATTTTTAAAAACTGGTTAAATATTAACCACTGTCTCCTAGAATATGTTATGCCCAATTGTTAATTTAATAAACGCAGTTAAAATTTAACTATATAAGCGGTGAAACTGGGCATTATTTTTGTTAGAGTGTATGCACCAAAAGCGTTCATTTTCAATTTACTTTTCTTGGAACCAGTTTTCAATATCTAGTTAAAATTTTAACCAACAGTCAAGTAAACAATATTACATCGTTTTGTTGACAGCAATGATAAATCTGTTATTTGACAGTTCATTTCGTTACAATTTTGTTTATTTAACAGTTGGCTAAAATTTTAACCAGAGATTGAAAAACTGGCCCTTAGAGTAAAAAAGGACTATTTATAGTAGAAAAAATACGATTTTATGGACCATTCTCGTAAAGTGTATCTTTCTTGGAAATAAATGCTTGGTAAATATATTTTTCAGATGTTTACGGATTTTTAGAAGCTGTGACGATTAATTATTCATACCTACAGTGTGTCCAAAATTTTCAGGAGAACCTTTTTTTTGATTTTCATGTATTTCAAATAAGGGAAATAAAATTGTGTAGCCCTTATGATAAAATTATTTATATGTACTTACCACTATTACTTTTATTAGCGCTCTTATATTTTATGTTGTACTCGAAGTTAGATTGAAATCCGTCATTTTTTAAGAAAGTTTTTGAACATTTTCGCTTACATTTTTTTTAATTACGTTCACATCACCGAACCTAATGCACAAAACTTGCGAGAGTGAGTTTTGTTCGTTAGGTTATGTTAAGCTATATTTAGAGAAATAGTCAACTTCAAAACTCATTTTACATCATCATCATCATAATCTGTAACCTTTCGGTGTATCCCATCCAACATATTGCTGCTGTGTATAGCCTACTCGAACATGTCGATCACAAAGCTGACACTCTAACCATACTGCTGTACTGCTATTTTACAATAGGGGATTCCACCATTTTTTAAAAATAATTTCATCAGAAAGTATAAGTAAAACTAAGACTATTGGTGAAAATCCGGTGAAAAAATCCTATTAATAAGCGAGTTATGAGTTATAGGTCCCCCGAAGTTTGAAAATGTAGATGTGACGTCACGAATATATTTATATTTATTTATAAAAATAACTTTTATAATTGCAATTGTATCAAAATTATTAAGTTTAATGCAAGAAATTTATATTCAAATAAAAACTGTTTGAGAATTGCAGTACTGGACTGGTAGCCACGTGTCCGCTATTTGAGCTTGTCTACTTCCATTGATAGTAGACTCCACCCCCTAACTCGGTATTCGTTATATATTTATACGTGGTATTTGAGTCGCTAATCAAAATAATATATATGGAATTCATATGAGTGACAAGCTGCTAAAACAAAAACTCCCGTATTTCTGAAGTATTTCAATTATATCATTTTATTTCTTTATTAATATTCATTATTAAGCCTCTACTTTCACTATTTTTTACTAATTTCTCTTAATTCGATTGAGCAGTAATCCTGTATTTAGCACAAATAAAAATAATTGTTGTCCATATAAGTATATAAAGAGTGCAATTAGTTGTATTATATTTTTCAAATAATTTTACTGTGAGGAGTACAACTTTACTTATCTTTTAAACTATTGTCTGCTAATACTCAGTACTAAAATATACATAGATTTATCAAAGGTATATCATTGATCAGAACTGTCTCACTTTACCTATGCATGGGTAGAGCATATAATGATATATTATTTGTTTTAATCACCTACTGAAATCTATCAATGTTGTAATTCTCAGAAATAAGAGTCCTTGTAGAAAACGTTATAATATATTTTTCTAAAGTTACCTACTCCATGCTTGGTACTGTAATAAGTTCTTAATTTAAATTCATAGGTCTACTCTACCTCAGTACTGTTACATTATTCTCTGCGAAAATGTTTGTTCAAAAATACGAGGAATACCACATGTAACGTGATTTGAATGTTGAAGTATAACGGTAGTCAGTTCATAAAAAAAATCTATTCCTTACGTGAAGACATTGAAACACAAATGGTTTCAAAAATGCGCCTTAAACTTTCCATACATTAGAAATGTTGATTATACTTTAATGATTATCTTATTAATGTTCTAATCTCGTATACAAATGTCTTATATGATTTATGAATGCACATATGTATTTGAATAAATTTCTACTACTATATGAGGTTAGAAATTATTATTAATTATTTAAGATAGTACGAAAATGAAATCAGGACTATTTTAAGATTGTATACATTTATAAACAATATGATTAAAATACTTTTTGACTATCAGTAATTTTGAATTTAGATGTGAACAATTATCTTTATAAAAACGATGTATCTGTATGCACTTAAACCTTTATCAGAGTGGGTAAGATCTTACTGAATATAAACTCGTAAACGGATGTATGAGTATTTATGTGTACATGAATTTATGATTATGAAACTCTCAGATCTTAACCCTGATGAATGTATAAGTGTATAGTGTATACATACTATATTGGCATCTATGATTATTTTACTATCTTATGGTACTAATATTCATTACTGGTAAATTTCTCAACTCTGGTGTAGATGTTCAGAATTCAGAATTGTTCTGTTGTCGAATTTGATAGCAAGCCAAAATGAAAAATGATTTATGTATAATAGAATTTATGTTAATTAAACTATAGGCTCTAACCTTTATGAAAATATATGTACCTACATATATATCAAAACGTTGGTTTTTGTAAGAATAAATGCTGTATTGAGGAATGAGTCTCTTAGCGCAAAGCTTAGCGTAGATGGCAGCAGGTGGATATTCTTCTAAGTACCTACTTATTACAATGAACAGGCTGTCTCATTTTCGATATTTTTTAATGTATCTCAGGTAATATTAATGATAGAGCAAAACAGTTTGCACATTCCAGGGTCAACTTTTCGAGAAAAGTTTAATAGTCACCACATGAATTTTCGATCTTCTTTTGTTTCGGAGCTACAGGCAAAAACTCGTTTTTCGCTCATTTTGAAAATATATCATATCTTATTTATAATGATAGTTAGAGAAAAAATGTTTTTACAAAATTTTACCGTTTTTTAAATAGAATAAAATGGTGTAATTATATTTTTTGAACACTTAATAATTCTCGAGATGTAACACAAACTTATGATTTTTTAAATGGGAACCTATGTTGAAAATAGTCTCGTCTTTTTGCTTATTTTATAAGCTTTTCAATGATATATAACAAGTCTACATTCTTTTCTTTTAATAAGAGACGAAATATTAATTTATTGAGGTAAAAATATTTGAAATTATTAAGAAACAAATGAAAAAAATTATTACAGATCAAATTTTTTCAACCCAATAAATTAATAATTATTTCTTATTCAAGTTTAAAACAAAAGAATGTAGACTTGTTATATATAATTGAAAAGCTTATAAAATAAGCAAAAAAAAAACAAGACTATTTTCAACATAGTTTCCCATTTAAAAAATCATAAGTTTGTGTTATATCTCGAGAATCATAAAGTTTTCAAAAAATCTAATTACGCCATTTTATACTATTCAAAAAACGATAAAATTCTCTAACTTTTATAATAAATAAGATATGAGATATTTTCAAAATGAGCGAAAAACGAGTTTTTGCCTGCAAACATTTCTGGAAAAGTTGACCCTGGAATGTGCAAACGGTTTTGCTCTATCATTAATATTACCCGAGATACCTTAAAAAAAACATCGAAAATGAGACAGCCTGTACATACTTTTGTAAGAATATACAGATATTATTCTGTGAATCATATGCATTTTCATTGTTGTGGCACATTATATAAACGCAAAATATAGAATAATATACAATAGGTGCAACATTTTTAACAAATGTGTAGTCTAAATTTATTATTTTTATTTTAACTAATGGTTATGTTTGACGCTCTTTTGACGTTTGAAAGCTTTTTGAAGGTTAAAGTAATTAGCTGACTAGCGAACCTATCGGGAGATATATTGTGTTGAAGCTCTCATTGTTTACATCTTATCATTTACTGTTTAGAATAATTGTCTTAATTTCGTTAAAATAAATTTTCCTAAGGATACATTTTTTTGGTACAAATAATATTTACCTACTTTGAATTAGAATACAATAATGAAGATCTACAGCCCCGATGGTTTTAAAATAGAAAGAGTAAATTCAAAAGTCGGATTTACAATATTAAAGTACTTACGTAAAAGAAAAAAGAAAACAATATATGTATGTACTATAAATTTAGATGATCGAACTTTCAGTCTCAACAATACCATACCATATCATACAGAAACTGTTTGTTTTTGTATGACATTGGAAATGGTCTTTGAAAATAAAAATCTTGAGATATAAATGTGCGCAAGTAATTTTTATAAAACTATCAATATGGTAAATTGTAGAAACAAATAACTCTTTGTTCTATAGCGAATAGGAGCATTTCACATAAATCACAGTTTATAATAATTTTAGAAAATGGATCATTATTTTTAAAAATGTCAGTATAAAAAACTTCAACTGACTATTTCACTCATAAATTTATAAGTCAATCCAAATTCAGGATTCTACCTAGTTACGAAGTTTCATTTCGACAAAACACCGTCACAAAAAAATATTCGCACCCTTTAAGCCAATAAGATGTCGTATTTTTACAAGTGAGTTTTGATAAGTGAAAATTTTCTGACGTTTTAGAAACATATTGTTTACATACCTATTAAAGTGTGTATATTTTAGTGTTATCAGTTTTTATTAAAAACGTGGCGATTCGGACAGGAATCTATTTAAAACATTGAAAATGTAAACTTAAATATAACACCTCAAAACACAATAAAAATTTTTGTCAAGAAAAAAAAATATATAAATGGGTACCTGATTTTCATTTTGGGAATAGTCATCCGAATACCATTCGTGGTTAAATTTTATCCTGGAAAAAATTTCCGATTGCTTTACTCGAGCCTGTTGCTAATTTATCTCGTGACATTGATCAAAAATCACTCGTTTGACAATTTCTTTGTTAATGCCACTCAATAAATTGCTAGGCAACCAGCTCTCGTAACAATCTGAAAATTATTCCGGCAAAAATTTAGCACTTCACTTATGATACTATATATGAAGATATTTATTTCTTTTGTGCACAGGAAACAACAACAGTAAAATAAAATTTCTGCCTTCTTATGAGTACATTTTATAGAATGTAAAAATATTAAATTATAATAATTTATTTAACAGTAATAAATAAATACGAATTATTTATAATGCGCTGGGCCTTTAGAAAAGCGGGGTCTGCGTCTGATAACCTGCACTTTAGCCGGCTCAGCTTGCATGTGAATAATTTGTTAAATTAAACGTCCACGTAATAAAATATTTGGGTATGTGGCTTAGATCTTAGAGAGAAATTTAGAATTTATTTGTCCTAGTTAGGACATTAACATTTTAGATAGGTGGTGTGTGTACGTGAGTATGTATAAAATTAAAAATATATTGAAACATACCTGAGTATTAGTTAAAGTAGTTAATCCTAGGAAAACGGCGACCAAAAAGGTCGCCTCGGATCGTATCAACATTCCTCCCTGTAACAAAAGAAAATATTAATAATGACAAAAATAACAAAATATTTTTTTGTTATAATAATAAGTGAAAAGAAATAGCAATACTGTTTCAAGGCAATCAACATTTTATAAATCTACAATAAAATAAGACAATGTACATTCCAAAATATTTGTGCAAACTTTTACTAATTAATTGAGAGTAAACTTTATTTTATTTTAAATATTTAATCTTCATTGGCTAAATTTCGTTCCCATATCTGTGATATAAATAACAGTTGTTACGAAATTAATTAGTTAGTCTGTAAACTTTCTACTTCATCAAGACAATAATGTGTTTAAATCAGCGTCGAATACGTTATCCCACGTTCCATTGTTTGTAATTATTACATCGGTTCTTGTGCGGTTCATTTAGCTTTACTGTGCGCTCGAGTATGTTACATGCTGCAATGTCGTTAATTGTATTACATACTCTAATGCGTACTACCTAAGGAAGGAAATTTCATACATTAATTGTTTACAAGAGATTGCAAGATACTAATAGTTCCTTAACAAATTACAGCTTTTACTATTTCAATTTTTAACGAACATGAAATTTTCATTTTCTTTTATCGACTTCGCAAAGACAGCTTTGAGACCATAGCAACGTTTATTTATAGTATATGTAGGTAATGTGTAAGAGAAACATGCTGGGTCCCTTGTCCCTTGTTGCTAAGCGAGCGAGTAAAACATATGCAGGTAATAGGCAGTTTGCGAACATTAGTTACGTATAACGTAACGTGACGTATAAAAAAAATACAGATGGATAATAGGGAGTTATTGCAACGTCTAAGTTGAAAGAACGTAAATTTTATCGTTATGTTGAAAAACACCTTATTTCAAAAATAAGGGATTTTAAATTTCAATGTTACCGCATTTAATTAGTGTGTTCACGTTAACGTTAAAGCTAAAAGCAAAACAAACGAATTTACAGAGTTGTATGACACATTACTTTATAGAGTAAAATTACTGAGACACCGACGTCACGACAGCTCCGCGAAGTTCATAACTTGTACATGATGTAGGGTGTCAATTTCAACTTAGAGGTATGTCCTGTGGCGTATCAGTTAATTTTACGCCACTGGATGTACCTATAAGTTGTAAATAAGACCCTACGTCATGTAATAGCTATTATCATACCTAGGAATGTTATGCCTATCTTAACTGCCGCAGATGTCGGTTTGAAATCCGAGCTCGTAGAGCGAGGATTTTAAGACATCTATGGCTTGTTATGATTCATAACATCCGTGGTTTGTTCAATAGTTGTGGAAATAGGTTTAGATAATATTTATAAATTAATCATTCATATTTTCAGCCTCTTCAATGCCCTCCACGTGAGTTTTGATAATTTTCCAAACAAAGTTTTTAAGAATCACACAATTTATCTTTGAAGAAAAAATTCACATTGTTTATTGGTTAACTATGAACACCATGATCATAATACCATTGTTTAAATAATACTTTTTACCTGTCGCTAAGAGAGGTATTGAATTCATGCTAAAAATCGCATATCCAGATTTTAGTGAATAAGCACGTTTTAAGGTCCCTAGACTCCGATTATAACATTTTTACGATGATGTCCGTATGTGTGTGTGGATGTTGGATCCACGATTTCTCAAATACTATAAGACATTTTTAACTACGGATTCCTCAATCTAACAATAATGGGAAGAGTTAATTAAGTTTTGTTAACAATTGGACAACCGGAAGTAGTAGTTACAAGAAAAAAATGATCTAAATATTATTTATCGAAAATTTATGTAAATAATTTTATTAAAGAACGTTAAATTCTTTATTCGATAAATATAAATTCATTATTATATCTTCTATAGATTTAGAGATAAAGAAATGCATATAAAATAATTTGATGTAAAAATTCTCAGATCAAACTACTTCAAGGCAAGAAACTCAAATGTTTGTAATTGACACATAAATGTTATTGTCAAAAATATTGTATGCCACTGTCAAAAATATTTGTACATCATTATGAAGATTATGAAAATAAAAAAGTCAACAACGCAAAAGAATATACGTAAAAAAGAATATAAAAGGAATTTGAGAAAAAATGACGAATATAAAGAAAAAGAAAAGGAAAGTAGAAAAAGAAAATTTCAGGATATTGAATATAAAGAAAGTGTATGTATTGTACATAATTTATATTAAAATATCCCATAGATTTTGTAAATATATGTGAGAATTATTTTGCAGTGAGACATGAATATATGTATTTGTATTTAAAAATATTTTTCGTTTTATGCGTACAACCAGGTAAAATATCTGGCGAGAGGGTATGTGCTGTCATCACCATCTATAATTATTTTTACTATTTAATCGTATTAACGTTTACGGTTTACTATAGGAGTAAATTTCTCGACCATGGTGTAAACTACTAGTAGAGCAGTTTAGAATTCAGAATTTTTTCTCCCGTAGGAAGCATTGGACAGAAATTATCCTGGTTTAAGTAAAAAATAATATAATTTGTTAGGTTAAAGTATCTGCAAGAAACCTGTAATTTCTACTGTATTTTGAAGACACATTACAACAAACTGCATTATTTGTACGAGTTAATATTTAATATGATATTTGAATAAATTCTAAATGCTGATAATTTTAATTATATTTTTTTGTATTATGTGGACATTTTATTCATATTTATTTCTGTTTGATATAAATCTAAAACCTTTTCAAAAGATCCACAATTTATAGTCGTATTCTTGAACGCTTTTCCATTTTTGAAAGTGTATAATATATGCGTGCTTCAGAGTATAAGCAGATCAAATTAATCAATTTGTTTAATAAGTATAAGTGGACACATTTAATTTCGAAATGAAATTGTTGTCAATCTTAATATCTATCAATTTGACTTCCTAAAAATTTTCTCTTTATAATTGCGTATAACATGTGAAAGATTTGCATTGATTAAAATAGATGTAATAGTTTAACAATAAAGAGAAAATTAAGAGTATTTACAAAAAGGTTTATTGTTTTTCCTACACTGAAGAAAAACACATTTCTTATGTAAACATTGTTTGGATGAAGTAGACATATTATTCACATATATTTCTTCATTTGACACTACAGCCCAAAGTCGGTTCTGGTTTGCTGGCATATGCCTTTCCTCTTCTTCCTATTTTAGATTGGAACCCTTCAGTTTTTTTAAATATTCATTAAATTATGAGTTGCTATTATATCGTCTCTTGAACTTTTCCTTGAGGGGCCTTTACTTTTTGGATCCCTTAAATATTTTCCTTTTATTATGGTCCTCCTTTAATTACATGATGTGGCCAAATCATTTAGCCTCCATACTTTAGTAAATATTATTATGTCTGCGAGCTCTATTAGCTTGTTCAGTTTAGTGTTTTTACTTCCTGGTACATAGTAAAGGAAGTATTTTAATAGCGAAAAATTTCAGATTTCAACGGTAAGCCGTAGAAAATTGAAATTTTGTATTTAGGACTGCTATAACATCTAGTTGTGCACTTACTTTTTTGGTCATTAAATAATTCCAGACGTGGTACTTTACTTGAAGCCTTATTGAAAAACTATTTTAAAATATAATCCCAAACTTTTCAAATTTGGTATATAACACGTTTATGCCAATGTGAATAACAGTAGATTTTAGTTAAAATAGGCTAACCGGAAGTGATATATTACCTAAAGTTGTTAACAGTATTTCTTGAATAAAATGGTTTTATTTTGATTTTAGAAATAAATGCTTCTTTAGAGAATTAAATTTTGCGTCTAGCTCATCAAGTATTATTAAATTAGCCGTTTGTATAAGCGAGATGTAAATTTAAAAATCATATACTTTTTGGTTTTTGTAATAAAGCTTACTATGGATTAGAACAAAAAATTAATGTTAATGTAAAATTACGTCAAATACATGCAATTTTATAATTGGGTCTATATTTCATGTTGGTCTTGCGTACATTTTTTATCTCCTTTTGAGGGAGAGTTCAGCTCTCATATTCATATACATATAATTATTGGCCTGAGTACTGTTTCATTATTATTCTGAGGTCGTCCTTTTTAAAAATTTAAATAGGTTTATGAGAGTTTAAACTTTAGTCATCACGATCCATTAGTCATAAATATTGTGTCAACCATTTATTGTTTTGTGTATATTGTAAAGTTGATCAACCAGTTCTCAGTTTCATTTGTTTAAGTCGCCCGAGTCAATTATTTTCAGATACATACTTGCGTAAATATTCTTTGAATATTGTTTTATACACTTTGTATCGAGTACTTCTAGCCGCGGTCTCTGAAAACACGGTGATGACAGCGTTACCACCTTGACCTTACAATAATTTTGCATTAATAAAATTAGAGTTTTATTTTCAAGTCAACTATTGAAAACCCATTTGTTAAACGGATAAAAGTAGTGAGTTATTAAAATTGTATCTCGCTACCTGTTATATAAAGAATTTTATCAAAACTAAATATCTATTTCGAGAACTAAGTTCTCATCAGCAGTAGTAGGGGAGACCGGTGTCAATTGTTACTAAATTTCAATTTTTATTTTTCACGAGTTAACGTTACATTTAGAAATTTTGAAATTACCTATATGAGAACCTGCCCACCTTAGTGAATAATATATTGAATTTTAAACTTTGTTACAATTGACACCTAACTGGTGTTAATAGTAACAGGGCCAGTATCAATTGTAACAAATTTTAACAATGATGTAAAAAGATAAAATAACAAATAAAAGAAGAAATTATTGAAAAAATAAACATTTATTTACCTCAGAAAATACAAAATCCAGATGACTCAACTAAAAGCGAACAAAATATATATTCTGTTGGTGATACGGACCATTTTGCTCAATGCCTTTAGTCGAAACGAAATTGCAGTTTAGGTAAACATAAAATAGGTCTTTCTTCGTACAATTTAACTTGCCCGGTGTCCAGATTTTACATTTTCGCCACTGCAACCAATCTCCTGTGCTCAAAAAATATGGTCCAATACATATCAGAGAGTTTCCTCATCGGAGCCATCTGAAGAGTAATCTGCGACTGTTACTTTCGGAAGTGGTTCGTTTTTTTGCTCTTCTTCTTTTATGTTTTTGATAGCAGTGGTTTTTTCTTATAATTTTTATCATGATCAATACTGTACTTAATTATTAAACACGTTACAATCGACACCGTGGCATGTGTTACAACTGACACCGCTTCACTTATAAAGATATTATTTGCTTTTTTGTATTTATTAGGTAATAATTCGAAATGTTTATTAATGAAAAATAAAAGCAGATATAACTCACAAACTGATCCTTAACTTGAAATATTTCCGAGCAGAGCACTTATAGTGTTTTAGAAACAATGTGTGTCACTACCTGTATTTACTTTTTTGTCAATTTATAGACATTCGTCAGAAACAGACGCCGTATTTGCGTGTATGTACTTACACTAAATACCAAAAAGCTATGACTCTTTCTGCTTCACTCTGCAAGCGCATTTTAATCTATTTCGAAAAAATGGCCCCGTTACCTACCCTTGTTACATTTGATACCTGTTAAAATTGACACCGGTCTCCCCTACAAATAGAGTAGCTAAGAGTTGTTAAGACCTCTGGCATGGTTGACATATTGAGTAATCTTCGTTACTCTGTTTAATTTTTCTATATTTTTTGTACTATTGGTGATGAGAACTTCTCGAACTACGAAACTATTTAGTTTTGATAAAACGGTTTTTAAGGTTAAAGCGTAATTTTCATTTATTTTATTTAACCTTAGGCTCCTTTCTGTGATTAATCAGTTTTTTGGTTATTCAATTAAGGGCCTAGAAACTCGAAGGATTCATTATTATATTTATTGTTTATTGCTTGTAAATTGTTTCCTTGTTGCCCGATGTAATAGTTTAAAATAAAGAGAAAATTAAAAGCATTTACAAAAAGGTTTATTGTTTTTCCTACAGAAGAAAAACTCATTTCTCGATTTCTTTTCGAAGTAAACATTGTTAAAACACAGTAAACATATTATCCACATATTCATACTAAAAAGCTTCAACTATTTGCTTCCTATCTGTAGTGGAATGCCGTATGGTAGTTTCATGGCCGAGCGGTTTCTGTTGGGCAATCATATCTCCTGTGTGTTCACCTGATATTTTATTCTAGCAAAAAAGATTGTAAAATAGCAAAACAACGTTGCGCAACGATCTTACAAATTTTTCGTACGACTAGTTAGGTTAAAGTCGCTTTTTGCTGCTCCATAGCCTGTGTAATGTTCAAATCGGTTTCGAAAGAAAATGTTAATATGCTGAAGTTATAGATATATGTAGACAATGAAATAGTGAAGAACATGATAATTGCATTAGGAAGATATCATTTAAGTAAAGGACATTTTAATTATTTAATTCTTGCAACCATGAATAATAATTAAAAGTATTGTCAGTAATGGCACAATTATGGTATATAATTTATTTTTAAAACTGTAAGAAATTCTGGTGTATACGAGTTCGTCCACGAAACACAGGTAAACAAATATGAGCCGTAATGCTTCT
The DNA here is from genome assembly GCA_963082715.1 of Harpalus rubripes. Taxonomy (NCBI): domain Eukaryota; kingdom Metazoa; phylum Arthropoda; class Insecta; order Coleoptera; family Carabidae; genus Harpalus; species Harpalus rubripes. The sequence goes on along the minus strand of OY720449.1, from coordinate 30,803,622 downwards.
ATGCGTTAGGTAAAGTTTTCTGTTGCTGTTTTTAATTGAAATGGTCGAACTCGTCTACGTCCAGAAATTCTATTTCAAGCTAAAGTTAATTAAAAAAATATATCTAAACCTTCGACCATGTATAGATCTAAATTAATTTCAATTCATTCACATTACATTAATTTGTCAATTTTAATTAAACATGACGTTTTATTATTATGGATAAATTTTGGATTAACTTTGTAAGCTAGCAATTTGTCAAGAAAAACTGATATTATTTTTGAAAAGTTTTTCGAGTCAAATTGCTATTATAAAAATTACTCGATTGCAATTCAACGAGATAATTGAACGACAAATAATATTTATTTTAATTTAGTTGCCAAGAGAAAGGTAAACAATGTTTTATCAGCAGGTACTCGTAAAAAGATACTTCATTTTTTTTCTTTTGGTCAGTTGTTCAAGCGATAAAAGTATATTTGTTTTTAGTTTAATTTACACTGGAATTAATTTTTTTTGTGAAATGATTTTTTCCTCATTCTTACAGAAGGTAGTTCAATGATGTCTTCATCTTCAATTTCATCATTCGATCATAGTTTTTGAGAAATGAATATACATGTTTATACAATACTGTTCAAGGGTATATCGTACACCTTCTGATTTATAAATATCAATGTATCTCATATTACTAGTATTCCAATTGCCAAGCTTTCAGATTAGTTCACTTTGTTCAGTTCAGATAGTTCAGATCACTTTATAATGGTTCAGATGTATAAATGGAAGAACCATCATATGGTTACTATAACTAAATATGATAAAAAAATAGTCAACATATTTTATAAACTTGTAAGTTATAAAGGAAGAACAACATAAAAAAGTAAAATTAATTCCATCGGGTACCGATTGAGTTATGCTTATGTGTGTAAACAACAAACTTTTCAGTCTTCGTCAAAAACACAATTGTGGTATCTATTTTTATTCTAATGTAAGTTATTATTTTCTGCACTATATAGTTGTAATACATTTATGTTTAGAAATTGAATTTAAATCACCTACAATTTTATTAAACTGCCAAACTGATCCGTAACTGAACAAACTGCAGTATTTTGAGTATTACTTTCTACTGAGCTGGATCAGTAAATATAGTGGTGAAGGTAAAGTGATCCGTGCAAATGGAATGATAAAATAAATTAACTGATGTAAGTTAGATCTGATCCGAGTGGCAAATGGAATCTGGAATATGCCTATTATTCATAATGAAAGCTACAAAACTATTTTATCTTATATATTCCACCGTTTAATTTCTTTTGAATCTTGTCGAATTTATGTAGAATGAAATATAAAGACAAATCATCAAAACAAAATCTACCATACCAAACCAACACTGTCAGCTCTTATGGAATTTGCAAAACATTTAGAAATCAGTTTCTACGAGTAGTAAAGTTTAAAAAATTTATTCAAAGAATACCTAAAGGTTGTCAAACCTCTTATCAAATCCAGGGGTGATAGTCCTGGCAACCTTATCTCTCTATTTGATGCATGTCCGAAGTTTTATGGGACTTACGAGGTTTGTTCCAAAATTATCCGACCTTCCTTCATATTTCCCCGGTGCTATTATTCTGCGTTATCGGGCTGGTGGCATTCTTCGAAGTAGTCCCCATTTGATTGAAGAATACGTTTCCAACGGCCGTTCCACTTTTCGAAGCAGTCCTGGAATTCGTTTTTTGGTATTGCCTTTAGAGCGATCGTCGTATTAGTTTCGACTGTTTCTTTGTCGTCGAATCGGTGTCTTTTGAGCTGCATTTTTAATCTTGAGAACAGCCAAAAGTCGCAGGAAGCTTCGTCAGGACTGTATGTAGGCTGACGGAGCTGTACGGCTTTGTGCTGGGCGATTTCAAGGCGAAAGTTTTTCTGCTCCACCTTTAGCCATTTCGGAATGAATTTCGCACATACGCGAACCATTTGCAAATTTTTAGTTAAAATCCTCCAAACACTAGTTTTCGGTATTCCAAGATCATATTTTAGTTATCGCACAGTCAATAGACGATCTTCATTGATCGCAAGTTGCACGCGTTCGATATTATCCGGTGTTTTTGTCGTCAAAGGCCGCCCAGAACGTGGGTTACTATCAACAGATGTGCAGTCATCTTTAAACAGCTTATACGTCTTTTATTTGTGTTTTGCTCATACACTCGTCCCCAAATGCCGTCTTCATCATTTCGATGGTCTCTGCACCACTCTTTTCAAGCTTTAAGCAAAATTTAATGCAAATTCGTTGCTCCGATCTTTCCGTCATTTTTGACAATAGCAAAATGCGACAAACGTAAAAAACACTTTGTAAACAAACGCACGCTGCACGTAAACCAAGGCGTCCCAACGAAAAATGCGGCATCTGGAAAGTTCGTGAAGCTTTACAGGTGACGTACGTACCCGGCAGACGGTGCTAAAATTGTCAGGCGCGAAGATATGAAAGAATGTCGGATAATTTTGGCCAAACCTCGTATATCATTTCTATAACATTAGAACATAGAACTCTTTCATGAAAATATTTTTTGGCATTTAAATTGCATATTTTTTCTAATTTAAATGCTTCATTTTTCTTGCTTAATTATTTGAAATTAAATTGTCAGTAATGTGGAATCTTTGTCCTATTTTTCTATGAAAAGTTCCAATTTAATTTCTCTATATGTCCTCACATGCGGGTGAGAGAAAGCGCAAGTGGCACCTCGTATCACCAGTATAACAATCCACTATCTGTACCTACATACGAAAGTAATATCCATTTTGCACAACACCTTCCTTGTGAAAAACCTTGCTCACTGAGTTCTGGTTCCAAGCATTCTCACATGCTCTTCAATGAGACATCATTGTCTTACATTTAATTGTTTCTCTCGCGATTACGTAAACGATCTTTGTCTAACATCTACATATCTCACTCTCACACGAAGAAAAAAATTGTAAAGCACCAAAAACACAAAGATAATGTGATAATTATTTGAATTTTTTTTAGTTTCTTTATACTTGTATATTGTGTAGCTTTTATTTTATTCGTTTCTGTATAGTAAGTTTTATTTCTGTTGAAGAATCAATTAAGAGATCGAAAAAAGTTTATTACGTTTCTGTGTTTTTCTTTCAATCTGTTACTCATTACGTATGTCATATATTTCTTTTAGATTTGGGTTCTAGCCTTAAACATAGATGAATTAATATCTTTTATCTGCAACCGACTAGTCCTGTACGTTCTGTTTTCAGAAATAGTTCTGTAATAAATAGTTAGTGATCCTACTGGGACTCGTACAATATGCTGGCGGCGCTGTAAACGTACATGTCATGGCGTCTAGTAATATGACCTATCAGATTTATTTACATTTTGACTAAATGTTTTCAGACTCACAAAAACGAATTATTAGCCGCAATTAATTTAGTTTTTTAAAATTCTGCTGGTGTCACATGCTACTCTACGACTGCTACTATATTGTGACGTTTTTATTTATTTGGGTGAAGTGTAAATATTAGGCAATTATTATTAATTAAAATAAAAATTAAAATAAATGTTTATTATAACGATAAATAGATATTAAATATAATTAAAAGATGATAAATATAACAAACACTACGATTTATTAAACAAATATTAAAGAACTAATTAAGACTAATAATATTATAAGACACTTAAACACTAAGATTATTTATTTAAACAATATATTGCTCACTTATTTATTTATACAACTATATTTATTTATGTTTACCACTTGTCGACTATCTGTTTATATCACCAACTGTTTAACGCGCAACGCTTATTTATATCAGACTGTCCAATGCCTTCGCTAACAGTGAGAAATTTCTAGAACACTATTGTAGATAAAAACTCAAACACAATAGATTTCATCAACCGCGTAATTAAGCAGGTTCGGACAAGTCGGTTGCGTCGTCGCTAAAAATAGACACTCGCTCGTCCCTGCGACAGCGGCGGTGACAGTGGCGGCGACGGAGGGCGTTGCACATTACAATATCTTAACTATAAAATACACAGATATTTGGCATTTCATGTTTTTGTAACATTTTCAGTAATTGCCTGTGACTTGTCCTAAAAACAACCGCACTTGTACGTAATTTATTATATTACAAGTTAATCGTAGTACTCCTGATTTAATTTTAGAACAGGTAATATAAAAATGCGATACTCTTGCGTTTTAACTGTTACGTTATATTTGAAAGCATATGCAGGAAAATGCAGTTAATAGCGGAAACTGCGTTTGCAAACTGTCGTACAACCGTTTTAAAAGTATGTTCTATATTGTGCAACAGTCATCAGATCATAACGTAAACACGACAAGAATTTAATGTTTTCTTAATAATAATTAAAACTGGAATAAGATTTGACATACATACATTACTGATTTTCTTTATACTATTGGTCATATTTCATAACAATAAGTAATTATATTATTCTTTCTGTGTTACATTCACAGGTGTTAAATGAGTACGTACACTATTTGCTAATCATATCTAAATTATAATTAAAAGCTTGCTAAATGCTCCAATTTAAAGATAGTATCAAATTAAATTCAAATTTAATAGCCCGGAATCAATGCAGATCAATCATTTTAATCGTACTGCCTACTAAAATTGCTAAACCAATTGTGCAATGTTTTCCTGGACAGGTAGGTATCCTTGCAAACAAATACATAAACTTGTAACATTTACATAGAGATACAGCTGTGGACACACCTTAGGAGAGAAAGAATTTGTATGTTTTACATTAATAGAAATGCGATATTATTTGCTATATATTATGTTATGTATCAATTAAAAAGTATAAAAACTTGTTTTTCTATTTCCGTTATAAACAATAACTCTTATTTCATTCATATGAGTATATAAAATTGGCAGCTTTATTATAATGAAAATGTTAATTACATTTCAATTTTTCATACTTTCGCATTTATTAACGGTCATTAATACAGTTTTTTTTAATCAAGAGGAGTAAATTCAGTTTTAATACTACGATCTATGGTTCAGATCGAGGCCACACGAGAATACAGGCCTGAATGCTTATCCCTGCTCAATGCGTCGCGTCAAACTATGAGGCCAGCGTACTAGTCTAGCCCTCTAAAAACAGTTGAACTACTGAACTACAGCAGTCATTGAGAGTGGACGTACGGCACAACGCAGCACGGAACGTCAAATTTCGATTGTTTTCGTTAAAAGATATTGCGAAAATGGTTTTTAAATGCTGTGAGAAATTATGGTAACCCGGCTAAATTGATATACCTGACATTAGAGAAATTAGAAGCTAAACAAGTATTCCTAATATATGGTCAATGTATATTATGCAGAACATCAAATTTAATTGTTATGAAAAAATTTTAAGGGATATTCAGCAAAATGTTACTAAATAATTATAGAAAAAACTGTAAACAAATTCGTAATAAAAAAGTTTAAAAAAAAATTAGCGAGCACCTGAATGTATTTTATTCCAAAGTAATGCTTATTTTAAATACGAGTGTATAATATGCGTACCTATGTATATCATTAATTTTAGTTTCATTATTATCATTATCATATTATGTTCTGTTATATTTTCATTTGTTAGCTCCAGAACTAAATATTTATTAATGTAATTATTATTTCTATTATTTTTATTATTTCTATTATTTTTATTATTTCTATTATTTTTATTATTTCTTGTATTATATAAACAACAATAAATAATTTAAAGTAAACCAATAGTTTATTCGTATATTTAGGCTATGTATAATTCGTTTTTTATTTAATTTGTTTAGTTTTGTATATAAAATAGTTATTATATAATATTTGAATAGTTATTTACGAGTTGTATATCTTTATAAATCATATTTTACAATCCTGTTGGTTTAAAATTCTGTATATTTCCTATGCTTACACTACTGTTGTTCGAGGCGTGGCGTGACAGCAAGAGGCTGGCTGTGACGTCACGAATAGAGCATTCAGGCCTGTATTCTCGTGTGGCCTCGTTCAAATTGAACAATAATTGAATGTTATAAAAAAATCTGGCTTTTTATATTATTATAAATCTGAGTTTTTTGAATTTATTCCTTCTATGAATTTATTCCTTCTAGTTTAAAAACGGTATAATCATTCGTAATCAGTAATCTTCAATAATTCCATTTGCCGTCATCACTTAGTGAAAAAATGTAATAGAAATATAGATATTTATAGTGTATATGTTCCTACACGACTTTTCGGATGCGTTCATGTACGCATTTATGAACCTTTTTGTGCGCATGTTTTATTTATGTACTCGGTCAGACATTTGTAAGAAACTTTGTATGGTTGTAACCTTAGACCAGGAATAGAGGGGGAGACAAGGCATAATCACGCGTATATTTTCAAATCAACTGAGCGATTTTGAACCTTATTGAAATGTCAAAATCAGCCGCAAAAGGCTAGTCGACCAGTTAAATACTGTTATGTTACAGTTGGCCAAATCTAAATAAATACTTAATTATCCATAGCTACAAATTATCTTGATTTTGTTTTATAACACTAAAATAAATACGAAAGAATATTAATAAAAAAAAAAAAAACGTAATGTAAATAACGGACAAGCTAAAACGGTAGGTGACGCTTGTTGACAGTGAAAACTTATTCGTTCGACTGCACACGTATGTAATACATCTGGCCAACTAGCATTTTGCGGCTGATTCTGACAGTTCAATAAGGTCGAAAATCGCTAGGATGATTTGAAAAGTCGTCTTATGGCGAAATACATAGCATGCCCTGTCTCCCCCTCTATTCCTGATCTAAGGTTGTAACGGACAACGGACTTGTCATATCATTATAATTAAATACTGACTCCTCTGCAGAAAAAAATATGTATATTTGAGGTTGGTTAAATATCAAATTTAGATTTAAATTCCAAATCACTCATTATGTTCACTTATGAAAACAGGTAAATAATCAAAGGTTATGCTTCGATACAGGCCTCGCAACGAGCGAAAGGTGTAATGAGCAAGTGCTGACAAACGGTACTAATAGCTGTGTTGCCAACCTTAATTTTTCTAAATTCTCTTTTAATACGCCAAAAATTCCCTTTTCCATGTCAAAATTCCCTTTCCCTTTATTTAAGTACAAAATTATAAAATATTTGATTAAACACGGCATATTTTTAATAAATTAAAAAATTTAATTATTTATATATAAATAGAATAGATATTTATATTTACAAACTTTCACTATGCTCTGTTCCATTTAATCCATTCAGTAGATGGTACTGGCAACAGCGCAAATCTGAAGTAGCCGAAATTACATTGGGTAAACTTGTCTCTTGTCTCTAATTTCAACCAATCAGAGAGGTCAAAACTATTCCCTATGCTCCGCAATACTGAATGGCTTAAATGGAACAAGGTATAGGTAAACAATAAATAATATTGCACAATTTTATTTCTCATCACAATAAGCGATGACTGAGTATGATCCAACGAGATGAGCCGATGAGCGCAGGCGCATAGTCTTGCGAACGTTAGGAACAATGTAAAGAGAATATCTATTCGGTTTATTTCGCCACATATCGCACCCGTTTGATTTTTATAATGAAAAGTTTAATGTCAAGAATGATATTTGCTAAAATATAACAATTATATTAATGTTATTTGTTTATTAAATAAGAAATATTCAGAAAACCTTCGAAACACTAAAAATTCCCTAATCTTTGTAAAAATTCCCTTTTTCCCATTCCAGGCCGAAAATTCCCTTAAAAGGGAAAATTCCCACGAGTTGGCAACACTGACTAATAGTCCGCGGATGCGTTCATGTATGCGTCCAAAATCTGTAGGATCGAATATACTAACAGTCCGATGGACTGTACAACAGTCGATTAGAACGATATTTTTAAAATGCGTATGCGTCTTATGTACATATGGCCATCCGGGCTAGCTGTAGCAACAAACCTATTATGTAATTAACACAAGAAGTGTACCATACAAAATTTTATCTGACGCTTCTTTAAATGGTTTAAATTATTGTATTTGAATATTTTCTTAATTTAACATTTCAAAACGACATTTAAAAAAAATAGTGGAGTGGAGGCCATAGACTGTTGCTACGATGCTAATATATGAATGTTTATTTCATGTTTTGTTATTTATGATTTTCAGCTCATTGTAAGTTTAAACAACAACATTTAAAATCACCCAAGTTATAGCGTTATTATTGTTGTTAGGTAAATAGAATACTTGATATAGTTTTATAATATGATATGTATTTCTATCATTTTTCCAACTGTAAAAAGCTGTTTTAATTAAATTTAGAAAAAGAAACAATACTCGTATTACAAAGATTTTGAGTAAAAAGTATTATTTCAAGTAGGAATTGAATATATAATAATTTATATATTTTTATTTCAATTGTTGCAAAAATAACTAGTATAATATTTATCTAATGAATCCTACTCGTAAAAACAATGTACTTAAATCAACACAATATCTAAAATATCTATTTTATGTGATATAGTATACCTGCTTCTATAGTTTAAAACACATAAAATGTTTAAAAAAATAATTGTCTTAACGTTCTTCTTTATATTCTACGGAGTTTTCCGTGTGTTCTTTATTTATTAATGCCGTATTGTCCTCTATGTATGTCTGACCTTGAGTTTCAACGATTTCTCGGAGACTTCAACGGCTGAGCAAGCATGCAGTCAACCTACACTGGGTCACTCACAACTCTAGAAGAAAGAAAGACCTGTTGCAAATGGGATTCCTTGTTACCCACAACATACTTGATATTATGTTCGGTTATGCAAGGTCTCGTGCGAAACTGTGACAAATGTTGCACTAAATTCAAACTTGAATAGCAAGGATAATGAAATAAGTAGTACATAGTTTTATGTGTACGACTACCTACAAATGAATTAGATTTCAATAATTTTAATGGGGTCTCGTGGCCGCGTGCCTGTGTGTCTGGTCGTGAATCTGGGGAACCGGGTTTGATCCCGACCGACGCCAAATATTTCGAATTTTAAATGGCACTAAATTGACCCCTGTGATGTACTCTCTACGCCAGGAATGAGTGCCTGCTAGGTGACGAATATGTCATCATCATTACCGATATCTGCATACAAAGAAGATTGGCGCACCCAGCAATGGGTAAAATTCCGTGATGATATATTTATTTATTTAATTTAAATTCAAAATTGGCAAGTAAATAGAATATAAATATGGATAAATTTCTGTTGTGAGTGCACTGTATAGTAAAATAATCTTACTGTTCCTTTACACATATGTTATTTTTGTTTGAAATAGATTTTGGAACTACAGCCTTCATTTTCATAAGAAATTATTTCAAACAAAAATATAGTCAGCACTCAAAATAGGCAGCGTACAGCGTATCTACCCTAACGATTTCATGCAATGCAGGTTTTCATTTCAACAGAGCGGCGCAAATAATGGTCCGTTGGAAACCAATGTTAAAATGCAGGTAACGATATACCGCTTTGTCATTATTACGATATTTATAATTTTATTGGTAGAAGCGACAGAGTCAATTTGTCTTACTATAGCATTTATGTAAGATTATTTTACTATATTTTACTATACAGAGCACATCTCCATTTCATCAAAGCGGCGCAAATAATAATTCGTTAGCATCCAATATTATAATGCATACAGTGAGCGATATAATGCTTTATCAGAATTACGATATTTATAGTTTTATTGCTAGACAGGACTATAGTAAGATGTACATATATTTAGTAGAATTTTATTTATCTCCGAATTATACTACGTTAATTAAAAACACATTTTCTACAGAGTCTGAACTATATGATAATTTAGTTAAGTAGTTTTATATGTATATTTTGAGTCTTTAATTTTTAATGTATATGTTCAATGTTTTATATAATAATTGTATTCGAATAAAAATGAGGGATAATCCTTTCGTAATAAATAAATAAATAAATAAAATAAATATATCATCATGGCATATAACCCATTGCTGAGTGTGCCAATCTGCTTTGTACGCAGATATCGGTAATGATGATGATATATTTGTACCGTGCGGGCGTTTACCAGGCATCACCTCACGGGCACTCATTGCTGGCGTGGAGAGTGCACCACAGGTGTCAATTTAGTGCCATTTAAAATTCGAAATATTTGGCGTCGGTCGGGATCGAACCCGGTTCCCCAGATTCGCGACCAGACACTCAGGCACCCGGCCACGAGACCCCATTCTATACCTAAATTTGTTCGAAATTGACAATAGTATCTGATTCTGAATTTAACAACTATTATTTAAAAAATCTGTATATGATTCTCTAAATGCTTTGAAATGTATTATAAGCTGTACTCCAGGTTTTACACTGGTTTTAAAAGTATTAAAATGCCCAGATTGTATATTATTTGTCTTAAAACTTGTGTTCAGTGTGTTCAAAAAAATCCTAACTCGGAGCAGGCTTTGAACAAAGAAACGTATGTCAATTTAAAAATATTTAATTCAATGTCAATTTTTCTTCTTAGATCTTATTTTAGAAATGAAAACCAATTAGAAAATGGCGAATGTCCCTGTATCCTTCTTTAATTTTATTTTGTCCTTAAAATTACATTTGTTGTCAATTTTGACAACTTTATTTTTGAATTAATTAATGATCAGACATACGTTTCACTGTTCATAGCCTATTTCGAGTTAGGAATTTTTTTGAACACACTGTATATGTATTGCATGTCTACAAACTGATGGAAGCTATCCCTTACTAAAGAAATTGTGGAAACTATTATTAAATTTACATAATGTTGCTCAATATTTAGCGTTCTCTGTAAGCTAATTATAGTGGGTTCAAATTTTTCATTTAACAACTATTAATCAAAAAATGATTTCCATTTCTTTGTCGAATTGTTAAATGAAAGATTATTAGGCGTGTCTACCAATCTAAGGAAATTTATGAATATTATGTATGTATTTTGAAATTATGATTTTGCAACTAATACTGATGCTGTGATTACAGATTTGTCCTTGTATACTTGTTACTTGTATTCAAGTAATTATAATTAAACTCTGGCTTTAGATTATAATTATGCTAAGATGAATCATTTTTGTTGACTCATATTTCCATCTAGATCACAGACCGTTATTCAATATTAATTATTCTCACCTTAATGCATACAATACTATTATTATTGTGACCTATTCGTGGCATCCTTTCTTACAGAAAACTTGCTATTATAAATTGTAATTTACATTCTTTCAATCATTATTAATCTAGTTGCAATAATAATATATCCTTTGCTATTATTGTTCTGTAAGACTAGATACCATATGTCAAGAAGGTATTTGAAATACAAAACATGAATAAAGTAATTTAGTAGATAAATTTCCTATACTTTGTGGGTAGTAGATATTTGTAAGGAATGTAAAATATGAACAAGTATACAGTTACAGCTGGTTCAAAAGAATTCAAGGATAATTGGAGGTCATTTGAACATGTACCTATTAAATGAATAAAGAGATATTGAACAATTTTCTCTTAGAAGTACATTATTATACTTGCTGTTCCAGTAATGACATTTTATCTGATGTATTTACAATTTTATAGCCTTGAAATTTCAGCTAGATATTGCTACAAGACGAAAATGTATAGTAAACTAACAAAATTTTTATAAAAATTATTTAGCCAATGTCCTTGTTGTTGTAATCTATGAGTCAAGCAAATGATATCAAGGTTAGTATTAGGATTAGATATCGCCTTGTATATCGCTATTAGATGGCTAAATATTACTATTGGGACCCGTAAAATGTATGCGACACCAGCAGAATTTTAGGCGGCTAGTATGACCAATAAAATATGTAAATTAAATTACCGTTTCGCTTGACAGAGAAAGAGGTTCTCATGCCTTAATTATTGTTAAAAATATATGAAAATTGGACAAATTGATTAAGAAAGTAAATAAATTCGAGAAATATCATTCCATAATTTTTGACAAGTAATAAAAAGTTGATAAAGAAATTTAATTAGTACACCACACGCAATAATTAATATTGAATTTATGACTTGTTCGCTTTCGACTATGTTATTTCTTAATGAACAGAGCTGGGCAATACTTGCAAGACAAGTACTTTATTAGGCTTGCAAATACTGTCAGTACTTCAAGTACTGTACTTGAAGTACTTTCTATTTATAGTACTTTGCACTGGACAAAGTAAGTCTATTCACATGTATTTGGTACTTAATACTTGTAAAAATACTTGAAGTATAATGAAAAGTACTTGAAGTATTTTAAATGTACCTACTTGAATTACTTTAAATGTACTTGAAGTGCGAAGAATAATTTAAAGATTAACAATGTTATGAGAATTGTTTGTCTGTCAGGGTATCTTTTGCAGTAGTGTGGTGTTATTCCTGTAGTATATAATGAAGTGAATTTCATTAACAAATATATTTTCAGTGATAATATGAAAGTAAAGATAAATTTGCCAATTTTTTGGCATAAATAAATTAATTCTAATCTGCATACTGCATATACATAAAATGTTTGTATTACCTAACTACTGTGCTGGGACTTTGACTTATCGCCTGGTGATCGTATGACGTAAAAACGACGTCATCCTAACATCTCCACGCCAGCAATGAGTGCCTGTGAGGTGACGCCTGGTAAGCGCCCGCACGGTGCAAATATTTCATCATTACCGATATCTGTGTACAAGCAGATTGGCACACTCAGCAGTGGGTAATAAGCCGTGATGATATATTTATTTATTTATCTAACATCTCGGTACAGCTTCTCGTATCGCTTGTCGATCATATGACGTCAATTTTACGTCATGCGATCAATAGGTGATCCGGCAGTCCCAACAAGAAACTCTTGTTTTACATAATCCAATAAATATCGCATATTGAAATTTTTGTCAATAATCACCTTTTAAGGTCCATATAATCAGAAAAATATCGATTATCTGAAAAAGTACTTGTATCCAAATTTAGAAGTACTTGGTACTTTCAAGTACTTTAGAAACTAAAAAAGTACTTGTACTTCAAGTACATTTAGAAACATTAAGATACTTGATACTTGTACTTCAAGTACTACTTTCCAGGACTTTGCCCAGCTCTGTATGATGAAGGATTTGACTGGAAAAACTCAAAATTCTTGTTAAGTTGAATGGTTAAAAATGGGTTTGAAAGAACGTAGCCAAGATTTAAATAAATGTTATATGTCTTCTAGGCGCCGTAAGTGCGGTTACAGGGTTACAGCGCAGCCAACTAATTTTGCGGGTCTCAACATTTTGATAACCGTTGTAATTATAAAAAATGCTGAATTCATGTTTTTTACACTGAATTTGAAATAAACTAGATATTTTCTTGACATTTACAAGTCACGTAATCATTTTTTCATAGTTTTAAAGAAGTATATTAGCGGTTCTCAAAATGTGGTACAAAAGAGCCATATATTTTTGATTATTCTATTTTAAACATATTTTTTTTTCTTTTTTCTACAAAGGAATGATGTTAATGTATAATTTTTTCAAATAACCATTCTATTTGCAATTTAAAACTCAGTTATTCATAATTTATTTTCTCCAATTTGTCTGACAAAGTAAGCCGTAGAAACAAATTGTTTAGAAAATAATGGTTTACAATTTGAATATTTACTTTTATGTTTAAATAGAAAATAAATTTGTTTTTGTTATAATAAATGATTTATTTAACGGGAAAAAATAGTTTCCCTGGTTTACTTTGAATAATTTATGGAATACATAGATGATATAAACTAAATAACGTGCAAATTACAAAGTTAGGTTATCATTTGTTAATAGATTTGTCAAGTAAAACTTGTACTGTATAAATTCGTTTGGGCAATTACCCAATCACTAATGCAGAAATATTACTCATATCTTGCGAAATGTTTCATTTTTAAGGTGAAACAAGATATACATCAAAATTCATTCTTTCTTCTGAGTATTATGGAACATAAAATTTAAAAGGTCGAATCGCTCAATGAATCTTGTTCACAATTACTACGTTTACATGCAGTTTTGAAAAAAGGTTTCAGTTTTCAGTCAAAATTACGCGAAACTATTTACATGCAATTTTCAAAACAGCTTTATAGATTGATTTGAAAACAGTTTCGGCGCATGCGTATTTGGCTGATGTAAGTGAAATATTCTCTTCTCTCCAAATTCTTCGTTTTGCCATTTTTCTACTTTGTACCTTTACGCATTAAAACTACACAACTGTCAGTTTATTTGTAGGTTAGTAACACCAAGTAACATAAAGCGACAGAAATGTTATGCTATGTACGCATGCGTAATATCGAAACTGAATTTTAAGTGTTTATATGAGTATTTTTGAAACTAGTTTTCAAGTTAAACCCATGAAATTTAGTTTCGGTTTGTGAGAACTCAAAACCGTTTTGACACTGTATACATGGCGTTTTTAAAACTAAAAACGTTTTGAAAACGGTTTGAAAACTGCATGTAAACTCAGTAAATGTTAGTTAGACTTATACATTTTTTTCTCTTTATATTTTTGTTTCGTTTTACTTCAAAATTTGAATATATTATTTACCAGAATCATTTATTAAATTTTCCCATGTTCTTGTGTTTTTCTTCCTTGTACCATAAAAAATACTTATTTACACCTAGTATCATAATAGTTACAACATTTCACACCATATTTTCATAAACAAACAGTTAATATCTTCTGTCTTGTATTCTCTACACTCGTTTCGTTATCTTGAAGCTCATGTCTCTTCGTTGTTTCTCTTTGCGGCGCGTTGTGCCTGATTACTCGCTGCACCAAGCTGCATTTTCCGTTTTCCTGCATGCAGACACACACAACCTGTGTCAGTGGGTCAACCCAGCATTTTCTACTAGCAGTTCCGGAATACCAACATCAGTATGACTTCAGTATGAGTTGAAGAGTGTTTGACCTCGCTGGGTTCAACACAAGCAGCAGAAGTATTTTAATATGTTTTAAATGTAGATATCGTTATAATTCCTTGCCCATTGCTGGCTTTAAGTAAATTTCGATAATATGTAGTATTTGTACCACAATGAACGTTTTTCTTGGAATTTTTTTAAAGAAAGTATAGTCGTTGAGAAGGGTAATTCAACAAAAGTAAAATAAAAAAATCTGGTGTCGCCAACACAATACCTCCCGCCATTTAAAGCCCGATTTACAAAAAAGCTTAAGCTAATCCTTATTTTTGGATTAGCGAATTATACTCTAATTTTTTTTTATTTCTTAAAATATAGTCTAATCTAATCCAAGTAACTACCTTTTTTGATAATAAAATGAAGATTAAATTTTAAATACGGCTTAGAATAGAATTCACTAACCCAAAAATGAGAATTAGCTTAAACTTTTTGCGAATCGTTAATTTTTATTAATACCTATATATTTACTTATGCTGGAAATTGTATTGATTTCCTTTCCTATTGTTTTTTTTTTTTTTTTAAAATGTTACTATTATTAATTTGAAATGATTAGTTGTTTGACAGTGACATTTATCTGTCAGTTACATACATTTGAATAACTGCATAACCAAAGAGTTTTGTTTGTTTAAAGCGTAGAAAAAGCATTAATTCAAATCTATAGAAAATTTAATAATCTTTAATTTTTATAATAACATTAATCTCGAAAAAATGACATTTAAAGGTATTTTTCGAAGAAAAACTATTTTGAGCTTCTAGCAAAGTGCCATTTCCTGTTATCCGATTTACACCAAAATCTATTGGACTCTTTCCATAATAGAAAAAGTTCGAATTACAAGATTTCAAAATTTTCTGAATGATAGTATTTGAGTTAGAGTGGAGGATCCACACACACATACACAAAGACATCATTGTGAAAATGTTAAAATTGGATTCTACGGACCTTAAAACGTGCTCATTTATCAAAATCTTGATATGCGATTTTTAGCACGATCCCTATACCTCCCTTACCAAGGGTAGCGGGAGGTAAAAAATCAGATTTGTACCTATTGCTGAATATGTTAATCTACTAACGTAGATTTTGGCAATGACGAAATATTTACAGTACAGAAAATGTTTTTAGTTTAGACATAACCCTGTATATACGTTCTTTTAGTTGGGAGAATTCATCAATATTAGTAATCATAATCAGAGACACGAGAATCGTGTCATAGGTGTTTAACATGAAAAAACAGTTTTTTCAAATATTAACACTTTTAAAATAAACTTTCCTTAAATATTTAATATGAGTAGTATTTATGTGTTATTTAAAAAAACTAATTGGATTATTTGTCAAATATCATTTGTTTTCTAATTGTGCGGGAAATAAGAAATAAGTGTCTTCAAAGTCAAGCTCAGAAAAATAAGTGTGGGAAATAATTGCTTAAAGTATCTATACTCTGTTTGAAATAACGAAAGAATTTTAACAGTTAATTGGGGCGTGGTTTAGGAGTCTGCGTAACACCAAAACATTTTCGATGTTTAAAAAAACGCTATAATTACACCAAACAGTAAAAGAATAAATACAGGAAAATAGCCATGTAAAACTTAAACGACAATACAACATCAAATAATGCACATCACTTACAAAGAATGATATCATAATTGACATATTATTTGAATTGTGTTCCTGTAAACCGCGGTTGATTACAGCATATAGCAACCAATAGAATCACAAGAATCTATCTGTCAAAATTCTTTTGTTATTTCAAACAGAGTATAGTAGACAATATATTAAAAAATTTAAATATATACGAGTAACTCGTAATTTTTTGTTACCGTTTACAGAAAAAATAGGCGGAAGACGTAATTCTGCAACTCCAGGAAACTTGAATTCGTTTTAGAATTATTAATTAATGTATACCCGACGGTCATTACTTCGAATAATCGCATACTCGATCTATTTTTTTCCCTTAACTTTAAATTAAAAGTTAATTTTTAACAAATGTTTATAAAAGTTATCCAAAATCTGATAACTAAAAATCTGAATTTGATTATCCTTGATTGGCAAATTTTGAACTAAAAATTAATCACTGAATTACAGTATACCCTAATATTAAAAAAATACTGTATTTCTATGTTTAAGGCACAGGGATTCTTGTCTGCATGAATTTTCGTAATGTACTCGTAATTTTGGCGAAAAAGAAATATTTGTATTTTCGTGAAAGAAATAATTAATATCATATGATATTTGTATTTTAAATATAAAGATTTCATTTAATATGTAAAGCATTTGTGGTGAAACACATATAAGGAACATTTTATTAATGAATGGATGATTAATTATACATAAACATATATTTGCTGTTATGACTTCTATAATGTTTCAATAAATATGTTTATTATCCATAAAATTACTTGCTCTAAAATTTCTTCTATAAAAAATTTAAGTTAGTACTTACTTCGATCAAAGTTATTGACCCTGAGAAAAGTAAGAATTTCTTCTAGAATTAAATAAATAATAATAAAAATTAGCTTTTTAAAACAATAAAATTATTAATATCTTCTTTGAAAGTAATTATTTCTCTCTTCTTATATATTGTCACATGTCATACCACACAGGACATTACGCAACGAAAATTGATCTTGGGAAGGCCAAAGTACATTATTCTTTGGAAAACCTTTTCCTATTAATAGTCTTATCCTTCAGGATACCTATAATTTGTGGAATTGCTTGTCATTTTAATAGCAGATAATATTGCATTCAAATATGACAGCAGATATACATCATAATCCATCAAACACAGTTTGATAACATCAAAATTTGAGGAACATGAGATCGACAAATTGTTTTCCGTAAGACTTCCGCATTGTAAATTAAGTTTAACAGCTAGACATGCAACAAACGTAAGTTGATTGTGAAATGGTTTCCTTTTACGAAGAGACAAGTTGTTTTGTAAGCGAGAGATCGTGGGTTCAAATCCTGTACCCAATAAATGTTAGGTAAGGCAATTGTTGTAGGTATTAAAATTGTTGGCTGACAATCTGCTTTATAGAACAAGTAAAACAGACAATGAAATTTAATATTAATGCTTAATAATAGTAGTTTTTTCTGGTAATAGAGTAAGTAATATTTTATCAACAGTGGAAAGTGTCAATTTCCAATTGATAAAATGTTTTTACTTTTGAGTGGCATTCAATATGTTTTCCAAATACCTACCTTTAAAGCCTTTTTATAATAACTGCTTTAGTAAACTAGATTTTAGTGGATAAACTGCCACTTTATAAATAGGTATTGAAATCTTATCTTGTGCAAAGAATAATCCGTAACACGTTACAACAAAGAAATTTTTAAAAGTTTTACTGACTACGGTTACAAACTATTCGACGAATATCCCAATATACCAAGTGTAATTTTACGGGGTAGGTTATTTTGAGCTACACGTTTAGAAATTATTAATATTAGTTTCGCCGAAAGTCTTTAGTTCCTACCGCGTATACTCGTACGTATTAGATATGTTAATACAGTTTTTATATTTAAGGCTACTAAAATCAAAATCTTCTTCGTAGATTTACATGATGAGATGAAATGACAACAAAATTTATACAAAACATCAAGTTTAGTGATGATAATACGATGTTACAACTTGACTCTAAAAACTAATCGTCTGTAATCGCATATATAATTTAAGGAATAAGGATCTAAAGTCAGTTTCCACGACTTGATCCCCACGTCATCAATAGTAAGCATATACGGTTTAAATCGCCAGGAGAGAGAGGGAATTGATGACGCCATATTGTTACTTTAGTTTTATTATAGGGATTTAATTTTCTAGTTTGATATAAGAACTCTGTCATGTTTGATATTTCCAATATTTTATTTGCAATAATTTTGTTGTTCGCTAATATAACATATATATGTGAACATTATTAATGAAAATTCGAAGTGACATTTATTTCACAAATGAATAATTATGATGTAATGTCAAAGATGGTTAAAACTGACAGTATGACCTATATTGTGTAAATTTCGTTATTGATCAAAATTCGAAGTATAAATACTTATTTAGCAATAATAAACCAAATGATATAATAAATACGATATAAGTATAATAAATAAAATATACCTTTGTTTATTATGCAAAAGCAATATGTTACAATAATTGTCGGAAATCTTAGAAACACCATCTTTGCAATAGGGCGCGAGCAGACACGTGACTCGAGCGACCTTGGCTTGCTTGGGATCAGCTGATTTGTGTGCGCTTTTCATTTTGACAATGGTCTTGTAAAATTGACAAGACCAATGTTTTGACTTATTTTGGTTTTGAATTGCTAAAATGATTTGTGTGCGCTTTTCATTTTGACAATGGTCTTGTAAAATTGACAAGACCAATGTTTTGACTTATTTTGGTTTTGAATTGCTAAAATGTTAATATTTTATAATTTTTCGGCAGTAAAATCAAAATGAGTCAAAACATTGGTCTTGTCAACATGACATTGTTCTTGTTAAAATGACATGCGCACATAAATCAGCTGATTCTAAGCACGTCAAGGTCCATCGACTCACGTGTCTGCTCGCGCCCTATAGCAAAATATGTATAACACACAACGAAGCACAAATTATTATCGACACCAAATCACCTTAATCACATGAAAGACAGAATGACATATAAATATTTAAATCTAAATAATTCAAATATTTGAAAATGACACTTGTTACCGCGGTTACAATACCGTTCCTATTTCATTTTTTGCTATTGGTTAGTCGAAGATAGCGTATATCCCTCTGGTAAACCTACGATAATCAGATAGCAAATAAAAGTCTCATATATGCCATGCGTGTACGACAAAGATGCTAGATAAAAGTTTAGTAATTTTTGCATCAGAAATTGATGACGTGGGGATCAACTCGGAGATACAGAGTGTAATATTGTAACTTTTGCTACGTATTAACTCCCACCAAAGAAATGATTGAAATTACAATTCCCGCAAAAAATAGGCACCAAATTTAGCTATACCATAAGAATATATAAAAAGAGAAAAAATGAACACCAGATTTAAGTATTGTCCAACGTTATTATTGTTAATATCTCTTTTTATAATTATGAAAAAAAACTACAGCTGAGTCTGAATGGTTCAGATTCCATAATAAGCTAAACAAATTATTTGCTTGTGCTATATAGACTAACAACTTTAATAAAAGTACTGCTGAACCATAAAATTCCAAATAAAATAAAATAAAATGGTAAACTAATTAGTTTTGGAGTTTCTAAAAGTGCCTTGAATCTAATTATACATCTTATACCTTTGAAGAGATTTTTAACAGAAGCTGGAGATTGACAATTCAATATGTGTTGCTGCAACATGTGGAACATATTCCAAATAAGAGAAAATGGAATTCGGTTAAAGACAAATTTAACCTAGTCCCTAACTGTGGCTTAATTCAAACTGTTATTCTCATGATTTTTTTAGCTAATGGTTAAAAAACGTAATTAATTTCGTAAGAGTTATTGACGTGTGTCCAGTCAGATTGTCATCGGATAATTTACATCTAAGAATGCTAATTCCAGCATATTCTTAATAATATTTAAGCCTAAACCTGTCCACTGGGCCAAGTAACTGTTGTTTTGTAAATGTTACCAGTTAAAATACCAGTTTTAAAAGAAATACCAGTATATTAATGAAGTAGCAAATTCTTATCTGATGAAACATAGGTGTGCATGTTATGAGGTAAGTCAGGTTTACGTAACTATCTTAATCTTCATGCAAAAGTTTTTAATGTGAATTGAATTATTAATGAGTTTGCAATAATTTTAAAAACTATGATCCCTATTTTGTATAATTGTGATGTATTTAATTTCAAATGACATATAATATATCTGATGAAATGTTAGCATTTGTATGAAGTTACTTAAGCTTTTGTATGTGAGAACTATGCATGTTACTTAATACACGAATTTTAAATAACTTAGAGAAAAAGCAGTGGGTAAAAGATTACATAACTTCATTGTAATTATTATCTCAAAACTACACGATTTTATAGAAACCTACATTTTAACTATTGTCTCAACATTGAAATTCTATCTTTAATTAACATTCTGTAGGTTGCAAATAATCATGTAAATAATAGTTTTGAAATAGAGCTTTTTTCATTTACAATTAGAATAATAAATTGCTATATAATTTTTAGTGCATATGCTTGTGTTCTTGGAAGAAATTAACAAAAAACAGTTAATGTAATTGTCAAATTCCTTTATAATAATTTATGTGTTGTGCTCTTGTACTCCAGTTAATTTTACTGGTTAATAGACATTTTAAGAAAGCATATTGTGTGTAGAACAAAGGCTGAAAGTTAGGACAATGCGTAGGAGATACATATATCATTTTAATTGCTTAAATACTTTCTCACCTATTCAATATCCAATATGTACTTTCCATTAAGAATCAGGGAGCAGAAATTCCATTTGTTTCTGTCATAATTATACAGACTTTAAAAGTGATTCTAGGTATTTATGTTTTATTTCTAAAAATAGTACGCCAATATTTGTACGAATGGAAATACTTTACACACCAAATATTTATACGACTGTGTACTTTACGTGACAATACACGTTGTATATCACAATGATTTATCTATAATAAAATAAAAAAAATATGAAAAAAGAAATCCTATTAATTTTCACATTCAATCAACGTGAAAAATCACTAAAAGTAGTGTTCTAACTTTTCTAAACATTCCTTAATGGAGAAAAATCTATCGACTATAAATAGTGAAGATTAGGTGTTAACAGATATTGAATAGATTTTGTTCTTACAAAACCGACGTTTCGATCGATACACACTTCAATCTTCATCAGGATCTACAAACATATTATAAAAACAGTAGTTTGGGTTTGTCCTGTAAGATAGTTTTTTACTAAATAAATAAGTACTTACAACAATAACGAGCATAACGGTGCACACGAGACGAGACGTGACGAGAAACGTAAAATATCGATCATGTCGCATTTCGAATCTGAGCTTCGATTTTTTAACTTTAAATTCTGTCTGATTTTAAATTCTGTTGGAATTAGGTATTCCCCACTACGAATTCTACTGCTCCAGACCAGTAGAATTTGAAATCTGACAGAACTGAAATTTCCCCAATTCATTCTCCGGATAGATTTCAAATTTTACTGGTCTGAAGTAGTAGAATTTGAGACAGAATTTAAACTTACAAAATCAAGGCCCTGTAATCTCGTTCTCGTCTCGCATAACGTTACGATACGAGACGAGTTGAGAGAGATTTCTTGCCTTATGCATCTATAACGATGCACGCGAAACGAGAAATGTAAAATATCGATTTCGTGTCGTTTTCGGATCCGCAATCTCCTTCTCGTATTCTTCTCGCATAACGCTACGAAACGAGATAAGATGCGAGACTCGTCTCGTTGTGTATGATTAAACGAACATTATCACACTTACACAAGTACGATCTTACAGATGTTTACATATATCAATCACATAAATACATTCGTTTCAACATTCAGTTTTTTCAAACATCGTACAAAATTCATAAAAAGCACATACACATCTGTTTATTTTCAAATTACAAAAACATGTTTGAAGACCCTGTCGAAGGCACAAATGTCGGTTTTGTAAGAATAAATACTGCATGACTGAGATTTCGAGTATTTGTTAATACTTAAGTAATTCCTTAATATAATCTGACCTAACCCAACGCATAAAACGCCCGCTAAACTTTGAATTGCAGACAGACTTGCTCGCGTTGTTAAAATTTTGTATCCATTGTCATCGAAATGGATTATTTACATGGAATAGCACACAATATTAAATTGTAGACAGACATATGAATAGTTATTACTTTATTAGGATAATATAGATTTATATTTTTCAAAATATCTTCATTTTTTATTTTGTTATTCTATAGGTTAACCATTCTGGTTTACAAAATTCATTGTCGTATAAAGAATGCAGTTGTGCAAATTCCATAAATGTTGGTTCCGTCATAAAAATGTTGCCGTATAAAATTCCGCATATGACTAGATTGAGACTTTACGAATGATGAGAGGCTAGTTTCGTTTACATTTGACACAATCTAAAACGTATTCTGGGTTAATTATTAAATGTATTTTTTGTAAGTTGTACTCGTATCATTGACTTTTGTGACAAGGCGAGGGTAAGCGCAATAACAGATAAATAACTTTTTTATAAACTTTTCTAAATTATAGTTTCAATATTCATATTTTAACTCTGTTTATCTGTTTAAGTTATAAATGTCAAAATTCAGTTTAGAAATTCTTATCATATTATGATAGTCACGACATTTATTTGTTGATCTTAAGTCTGGAAATTATTATATATACGAGCGTGACTTTAGAATGACCTCGCCTATGCACCCCATACCCCTAAGATAATCCTATCCTGGAGATAGCGTTTTTGTTTTAAGACAGTCGGTATTAGTTAGCCATGGGATAAACATGGGAGAGTTGACATTAGAGACTCGTGGAGTGAACATGTAAGAGTTTGAGTTTTGGGGCGCGTGTGCAGAACGCCCGCCCGCAAGGTTACAAAATGTAACACGTTAGGCTAGTATTAATTAATAATAATGTAATCATTTAGTTTAATTGTAAATAAAAGTTATTAGTTAGTTAAGCCAACAAGTTGTGTTCAAGTCCGTAGTGTTCATCAGTGTAAAGTTAAAGTGTTAGTGTATGTGTGTTCTTCCTTCTCACAAGCCGTGGACGCCAGTCATCAAAGCGTCCACCAGTCTGTAAGTGTATCATCGTTGGGAATCATCATCCTTAGTAATTGCCCTCAGCTTCGCAGACCCCCTCGTGTTACAGTGGCGCAGTCAACGGGTAGGATAATGAGAGTAATGATTTACTCTTATTCATCCGAAAAGATCTTACGTTATTAGTTTTAGAATTATTAGTTTGTGACCGAGGAGAGGGTACTTGGTGTACAGTATGTACACATTTGCGACCACGACGCCAGCGATGATACAGCAACCCAGGCCGTATCAGCCGTCACCAGATATGCTTGACGTATTGCTTGCAATTGATACATTCTCTGGTGATGGCAGCGTGGAAGAATATATCCACAACTTGAGAGCAGCCAGCAGAAGATACGGCTGGGATGAAGTTTTTCTCGGCAGCGCATTAGTGTTCAGGCTCAGTGGTAAGGCAAGGGAATTGTATTTTGCAATTCCACTGTATAAGCGGCCTACCACTGGCACAGATATGGTGCGTTGGTTAGAAATAACCTATGCAGGACGCACCATATTACCACCATCATTTTTTCCGACTTGTGCGCCAAGTTTTTATGGTTCAGCATGGGCGCACCAGGTTTATGCACCGCAGGCACCGTTAGATTCGTTGTCTCCAGGGCATGGAGTGCACGAGTTGCCAGTAGGGAGGATCAGTTTAGAAGAAATTGAGTCCTTGCTGGCAATAGAGGATCGTTTTGCGGTGGTAGACATACCACGACCGGAAAGTCCGACAATAGTCGTCACAGCGAGTGACAAGGGCGTACAAGAAGGAAAAATGATTGAAGAGAATTGCCTGCCGGAGGAAACAGCGAAATGTGAGACTGAGGAAGAACACAGCGAAGTAGCTGATGAACTGGACATGAACACAGTATATGACGACAACCTGCACGAAATGGATCTGCAAATGGTCAACGAAGAGGACATCGAGAATGGCGACTTGGGCATGAACGTCGGAGAGGACAACTTGGCATGCCCACCTGTGCAAGTTTTACGCCGCACCCATGGAGGGCACGCCACTGGTGATATCGTGTTACATTCCAGGAACGACGTTATCGCTTGCAGAAGTGTTCCCAAATTTTTTGTAGTGCCATCCCTTAGACCGCTTAGGTGTGAACACCCCCCTCCCTCGTTCAGTGCAGTGACCTTTGTGTTGTTTTCATTTATGACGATTATATGACGATTTTTGTTAGTGTTTAGTTTTTTGGCTAGTTAAGTTGCATGTTAGATTAGTAATTTTAATTAGATAGGAAAATAAAATACCCTTTTCCTTTTTAGCATTTGATATTTGAATTTGTAATTTGTTAAAACGTTTCACGTTTTTATTGAGTTTACATTATGGTTATAATGTTTTATGTTGGTAAGCTTTATACTTTATGTCGTAGGTTTTATACCTTTTGTGTGTTTTTACGTATTATGTTGTGTTTGTACATTCGTACCTGTTTTGCGATTTTTGTATTCTATGTTTTATGCTCTGTGTCATATTTGTAATATGTTTGATATTTTGTTTGTATGCTTTTGCATTTGTAATGTCATATGTTTATACCTTTTGTGTGTTTTTATCGTATTATGTTAATCGTGTTTGTACATTTGTACCTGTTTTGCATTTTTTTTTGTATCCTATGTTTTATGCTTTGTCTCATATTTGTAATATGTTTTATGTTTTATTTGTTTTATGTATGTGTTTTATGTTCTGTGGTTGCAGAATTTGGAAACAATCTTCAGTTCAGGATTTAAGAATAAATATATCGATTTTGCGATATATTTATGTCTTAAGGGGAGGATAATGTGACAAGGCGAGGGTAAGCGCAATAACAGATAAATAACTTTTTTATAAACTTTTCTAAATTATAGTTTCAATATTCATATTTTAACTCTGTTTATCTGTTTAAGTTATAAATGTCAAAATTCAGTTTAGAAATTCTTATCATATTATGATAGTCACGACATTTATTTGTTGATCTTAAGTCTGGAAATTATTATATATACGAGCGTGACTTTAGAATGACCTCGCCTATGCACCCCATACCCCTAAGATAATCCTATCCTGGAGATAGCGTTTTTGTTTTAAGACAGTCGGTATTAGTTAGCCATGGGATAAACATGGGAGAGTTGACATTAGAGACTCGTGGAGTTAACATGTAAGAGTTTGAGTTTTGGGGCGCGTGTGCAGAACGCCCGCCCGCAAGGTTACAAAATGTAACACGTTAGGCTAGTATTAATTAATAATAATGTAATCATTTAGTTTAATTGTAAATAAAAGTTATTAGTTAGTTAAGCCAACAAGTTGTGTTCATGTCCGTAGTGTTCATCAGTGTAAAGTTAAAGTGTTAGTGTATGTGTGTTCTTCCTTCTCACAAGCCGTGGACGCCAGTCATCAAAGCGTCCACCAGTCTGTAAGTGTATCATCGTTGGGAATCATCATCCTTAGTAATTGCCCTCAGCTTCGCAGACCCCCTCGTGTTACACTTTACAAGACGTTCGGCCTGATCCGTTGCCATGCAAGACGGCAGGGCGCATCTCCTCCGGAAATTCCTCTTTCACGCTAATGGGAAACTGACCGCAAAAAACTATGACAGAAAAATAAGCGAATCTATCGCAGATTGCAGACAGCGTGGATTTCCGTGTTGGTTTGAATTCATTATCATAATTACAAATACTAAATAAAATATTATTGGATAATTTGAGTACGGGTTTGTTTCCTAACCTCCTTTATGCAATTGCCTATTGTGAAAATCAGTTAAAATAAATCTACGGGTGCAATATCTTGAAATGAACTATACTGTCGATCATTTCATTCTGCATGCGTTTAACTGTTTATAGTAGAATTCACTGAAGAAGAAGTTCCATCTATATCTATACCAATGTATGAATTGAAGACAGATATGCGCATGTAGGTACAACTTCTCTGTATATGTAGGTAAGTACAATTCTTATTCGGAAGGATATTTTTCCTTCTAGCTACAATTGTATTATTTGAACACGGAACTATTTAAACAATAATTAATGTTCTGCTTTACATTGAAAAACAGATATTTTGACTTGGTTGAAATACTTCAGTACTTTATTAGGGAAATTGATTTGTTTTTAATGATTATTGATCTTAAAAAACGATTTGTAACACTTTTTGTTGTTAAAATTTATTTCACGCTGATGTAATTGGTTACAGATAGAACAATAATAAAATTAGAGCAACAATTAAAATAGGAAGTAAACGAAATTTCAGTTCCGAGCAATGAGTTGAACAAGTTTCATTTTACGAAGTTTTGGCGTTTTTTGCAAAACGGTTCACATCGGTAAAGGCTTATTCAATCTAATGGATAATAAGGTCCTGCTCAGAAAGAGTCTTACTGTTCATAATGAATTCTGAGTCACTCCGTCTTATAACAATAACAGTATTGTTTGGTTATAGTTTTCAAAACTATGATTTATGAAATGTTTTATTTCAGCGAGTCATTAAACTGTCAAAATATTTTATGTACGTCATAAATCTCTTATTTTTAGTCATCACAGAAACATTTCATCCATAAAATTAAACTGTAGAGATTGTTTCACTTCTGAAAAGTATGTTAGTAATTCCACGTTGACAAACTTTATTTACATGACATAATATTTAATCTGCATTACTAATTTAATGGTATGTGCATCCAAAGAAACCAAATTCATTATTTTCATGCATTGAGCTGAATATTTTCAGCACGCCAATTAAAATCTACTCTAGACTATAAACTTCGTGTTTTGTAACGGGTTCACGATGCGAATAACAACACTTTGATTCTTATGCAACGAGAGCATAAGACTGAAAGTCGAATGGATTGAAGCGACACACATTGGCACTCAGAAGTGACCGCAAGGGGTCTAGGAATTCTTAAGTTGCGCTCCTCTCTTTGCTTTGTGAAGATCAAATTAAATTAATTTACATACAGGTTTCCATTGAATATTAGTTATAAATATGTGCAAAAAATGTAGACCCGGTTCGATTGCTGAACTCACTTTTCTGATATTTTAGGCAAATAATACTCATAATAATATTATATAATAATAAGGGTGCTCTTTAATTACTGTAACATGGGACGCCCGCCGTCGCCGCCACTGTAAGCGAGTGTCTATTTATAGCGGTGACGTGATCGCGCTAGTAGCCGGCCGATGTAAACAGACTGGTCGCGACGTGTTTAATTACTTCCGGTTGCCTGAACCTTTTGTGTTCATTGATATTACGTGTTCGAATATTCTAGACTGTTCTAGAAAATAACGGCAGCTGTATATAAGGGACGTAGCTATGCTCGAGACGGTTAGTTCAGTTGAGTCCCTGATCACACAACATTAGTTGTGTGATCGGGGGTTGACTTACATAGTTCAGTTCCATTAGTGAAGACGGGCGGACATTTACATTAGTGCAGTTAGTTAGTTACATGGAGAGACATAGAGATGTTCATATAGAGTGTTAGTGTGTTTGAGAAGCACAGCAGTATCGTGGTGAGTGTATGCAGTTGGTGTCGAGTAGGTACTCGGGAAGTTACTGGTATATTGGGATAACTGTGGATGTGAATACTCGGTAGTGTTGACGAGTATTAGGAAGCTATAGTGTACGAGGACAGTAACGGCGAGTCTGGAAGTTAGTGGTATATTGGGATAGCTGTGAAAGTGAATACTCGGCAGTGTGGACGAGTATTGTGAAGCTAGGTATACAAGGACAGTAACAGCGAGTTGGAGTGGATACTCGGCATTGGTGTTGAAGAATTGTGGCATACAGATAGTTGGTGATACTGAGGCTGTGGAAGAGAGAGAGAGTTACATAAATAAACAGACAGTGAGGTAAAAGGTGTGACTTCTGTCCGAGCAGTTGAATATACAGACGCTGTTGAGTCAGTTGAGTATATAGACGCTGTGGAGGTTGGTAGGCGAACAGTTGAACATGATATAAGTATACAGTGATATAAATATCGCGTAAATAGTCTACAAGAGTCTGCAACAGACCGGCAGTCTAAGATTGGAACGCGTAGTGAAATAAATAATTTGTAATATCGTGGAAATAAATAGTAGTGTTATATAGTTAATTATAGTTTTAAACTTAATTAGTTTTTAATAATTGTTTAATATTAGTAATAGTAACTTTCATTATAGTTTAATAAACACTTAATTTTAATTAATAATAATTGTCTAATGTTTACACTTCACCCAAATAAATAAATATAAAAACGTTACATTACTATTTTTATAATAAAATCGATTTAAGCATATGTATCATTGTTTTCATACTATTTATAAAATGCAAATGTTTTACTTTAAAATGGGAATAAGTATCTGCATTTTTAACTTCATTTGTATATATCAAAATTTGAAGTATAATAAGTACCTCCGTCAAATGGGGTTACTTTGCACTCGAGCGGATAACTTTGCACCTGTGCTGTAAAAGTATATTTTTGCTTATTCTAGTTCCATATTTAGCCATATTGCGTAATTTCTAAGAAATAGTTTAATGCAGGAAAAGAAGAAAAATTCTTTAATGTTATTTAATGAGTAATATGTACACATTATAATGCAATAAACAACATTAATTTGAAAACATGTATTACTGTCCCAATTTTTTTTGGAAAAAATACTAAAAGTAGGTAACAAATCTAGAAAAGCTCCAATTCAAAAAGTAGCAAAAAACTTACGGAAAGTAGCCTATCTGGAAGTTACTGGTGCCAAATTTATATAATATACGTATAATATAGTCGTGCACTTCGTGTCAGCTCTAAACTCGTACCAACATAGTTAAATCAGTCAAAGACACGACACGGATCCGTGTCATGCGCAGTGAATGAGTTAAGAAACAAAAAGTGAGGATGTTATTATAATTTTAGTTTAAACAAGAGTAAATAGCTACTACTACATTTTAATCATGGTTTAGTGTTTAGTTAGTATCTAATCGCTTATGTATCACCCTTGATTAAGAATAAATACTACCTGGCAGAGTGTGAATTACATTTTAAATGAATACAATCGCTTCGTCTATACTTTTGAAGTTACAAGACATGTAATACAGTAGAAGAAAGAAACTACAACTAAAGCTGACATTATTCCTAAATTTAAGAGGGAAGGTTTCGGAAGCGTTGTACTGCCAATAAAGTTTTTTCATGGCACAAAAATTGACCCCTGTGGTGCACTCTCCACGCCAACAATGAGTGCCCGTGAGGTGACGCCTGGTAAACGCCCGCACGGTACAAATATGTCATCATTATTACCGATATCTGCATACAAAGCGGATTGGCATACCCGGAAATGGGTAATATGCCGTGATGATATATTTATATTTATTTATTTTTATTTAAGTTTTTTCGATATCCCATTAAAATTTAAAATAAACAGATTTTTATAATTCTTTTTAATGTAGTGTCAAAGTAGAATATTTTAAGTTTCAAATATTTAGTTTACAAGTGTGGCACGTACGCATGAGATTAGCTTTCATCAGGTCGAAGCGTAAACAAAGATAATAGACCAGCGAGGGTTTGTTTTGTTTATATGTTTGGTGGAGCGAAGGGATGTGACTGAGACGCAGACGGCTGAGGTAACATTCTTCATTCTCTTGTTAACATTTGTGTCGAGTGTTTGATATTTGGTGTGTGATACTGTGACAAAGGAATATTGAATAAAAAGGTGAGTGGTACCGTAGTGGCTTGTATTTTCCTTAATTATATTGCAATTTGCTATTAAGTTCAGTAATATATTAATATCTGTATGATCGGTGATGAACAAATGTGTGGTACCGTATATTGGATTATAAAGGTCAGTTGCGGTGCTCCCTGGCCCATCGTAGGGATCGAGATAGTTTCGTGTGTTACCCTATCTCGGGCCTCCTGTTGAGGTACAACGTGGGAAGAGCTAGTTGCGGTGCTCCCTAGTGCATCGAGGGATTTAGATCAGTTGCTGTAACCACTGATCGGCGAATGTTGAGAGATTGTTTCTTATTTATTTAATTATGTTGACAGTTAGTGATATTAACCACGTCTGTACTACTCACTGAATTATTTATATTCACAGACGGTTTTATTTACAGAATCTGACCGCCCCCATCACTGACGAGTCGCAGTGGCCTGATTACTAACCTGACACCCTAATCTGTATCACATTATTATTACTATTATTCTTATTATTCTTATTATCTTGTTTATTAGATTTACACTTGAATGTAATCGTATTATATATTATAAACTTTATCATCATTACATCATTCATTTAACATCTCAGAAGTGGGATCTGAACTTGAAAAATCGTTATTTAAATCGAAAACGTAAAGTCTAGTATCCGTATAGATCAGTTTAATTTAATCATCATATTCATCAATACCATACCATCAATAATGAGTAAAAGACGGGGATCACGCAAAAATATTTCTCAGTTAGTGAATCATGACGAAAACAACGCTATCGCTATTATCGTGCCTAATATAGAGGCAACTGATCAGTCAACTACCACTGCAAGTAGTAATCACTCGCATGTTTCCGAAGATTTGCAAGTCATATCAAATATGATGTTGCAACTAACTCAAAATGTTTCCAATATGCAACAAAACTTAGCTTCGACCTCCTCTGGAAGTAATACTAATAACATGGGGCGTGAAAATCTACCGTATTTCGATCCAGAAAATAAAACACAAACAATGGAGAAATGGCTCAAGACAGTAGACGAATTATCATATGTTTGTGGTTGGGATGAACGAGCTAAGATAATTAATGCGACGGCAAAATTAAAAGGATTGGCAAAAACTTGGTATGAATCATTATCAAGTATAAACCATGACTGGACAACTTGGAAGAAAATGTTGATTGAGGCATTCCCGAGTCGCGTAGATTACTGGCAACAAATCAATGAAATGGTACGAAGGTACAAAAACCCCAACGAGACGTATCTTCACTATTATTACGAAAAACTGTCAATGTTACACTCACTACAAATTTTCGGGAGTAATGCGGTATCTTGTATCATCGGAGGCATTACTGATCCTATGGTACAAGCTGCTGCCAGAGCTGGACAATATTCAACACCAGAACAGTTATTTAACTTCCTCAGAACTACAAAGGATAGAACAGAATATTCCAGATCCGAAAAATATAGTCACAAATATAATAAGCGATCGACTCATCCGGGTTTAAATGCAAAAACGAAGGATTCACAACGTCCAACGCGTCCAACCACTTCAACTAACCGTTTCCAAACACGTTCCAAATTAGTTTGTTTTGGCTGCCAGCGTCCAGGACATCGCCGATCAGAATGTTCAAACTTCAATCGAAACTCATCAGCTCCAACTCCAAAAGCAGGAAATCAAGGAAAAGGTGAATCTATTAATTTTAATTTCATTACTAAAGTAGATAGTAAATATTTTAAGAATGTGAGGTTGAATGATTGTGAAATCCGGGCATTTATTGATCTGGGGGCAACATGTAATACAATACAACAAACAGTAGCAAAGAAATTATTACTAACACCGGATGTCACAAATAAACGAGTAATTCGTGGTTTTGCCGATGGATGTACCGACACTGTTGGACTATTAACAAAACAAAAATTACAAGTTGACCAAGTAACTGATTTACAAGATATTCACGTGGTACCGGATCAGGTTCAACAAATACCAATGATTATTGGTCAACCATTCACAGAACTTCCAAATGTGCACATCATAAAGAATCATAATAATTTATCAATATTTAATACTAAAACAATGATAACATCACTACCGTCATGTAGAAATGAAAAAGTAATTTTCAGAACAGTAGAGGAAGTAATCATACCACCAGGATACGTTGGTCACATAAAAACAATTGCTGATAAACAGGGTGATGTCTTTATTGAAACAAGTCATAGAAATAAGCCAGGTGAAGAACACATAATTCCCAGCAATGTCTGTCATATTGAAGAAAATTTAGAAGCACTAGTGACAGTCATTAACATCTCCCATCAGGAACTATTTATCAAACCAAATAAAATTTTGGCTAGAGGACATATCTGTCATCTGAATGATAAAGAACAAGAAGAATCATTTGAAGTAAATACAATAATTATTGAAGATAATGTAAATATTGGAGAAGAATTAACATCCGAACAAAGACAACAAGTACTTGAGTTGTTACATTTATATTCGGACCGATTTTCATCTGGAGTAAAATATTTGGGTTGCACCAATGCCGCAGAAATGAATATTCAGTTAACAGATGAAATTCCAATTACATACAGACCATACCGTATGGCACCGCAAAAAAGAACCAAAGTAAAAGAAATAGTTGACGATCTTTTAAAATCCGATATAATACGAGAATCCAATTCTGCGTTCGCATCACCAGTCTTGCTGGTAAAGAAGAAAAATGGAGAGGAACGATTATGCATCGACTATAGAAAATTAAACAAGAAAACACTACCCGATAGATTTCCATTACCAAGAATTGATGATCAACTAGATCAACTACAGGGATTCAAATACTTCACCGCACTAGACATGACATCAGGTTACTATCAAATACCAATGGCTGAATCTTCCAAATCAAAAACTTCATTTGTTACACCCGATGGACAATACGAATTTAATCGAATGCCTTTTGGACTTACAAATGCGCCCGGGGTTTTCCAAAGATTGGTGAACCGGATATTCTCTCCTATGAAGAACGTCGCGACAGCATATCTAGACGATATAATTTGCCCTGCCAAAAATTTCGAAGAAGGATTGGAAAAGTTGAAGAAAGTACTGGACACGCTACGCTTATACAAATTAACTTTAAATCTTAAGAAATGTTATTTTTTTAAAACAACAATCGTTTACTTAGGATTTGAAATTAACGCTAATGGTATTACACCTGGAAAAGAAAAAGTAAAAGCCATTGAAAACTTTCCCGTTCCAAGAAATCAACATCACGTGAGGCAATTTATTGGTTTAACCGGCTTCTTTAGACATTTTGTAAAGAATTACGCAATGATTGTGAAACCAATAACCGTTTTAACCAAACAATCACAACCCTGGATTTGGAATGAAGAGCAACAAACTGCATTCACTAAATTAAAACAAATTTTATGTAATAAACCAGTTTTGACACTCTACAATCCTGAAGCAGAGACTGAAGTACATTGCGACGCTAGTAAAATTGGACTAGGAGGTATTCTACTACAAAAACAAAATAATGGGAAATTACAACCGGTATCATACTACAGTAGACAAACAAACAAACAAGAATCTGTTTACCACTCATACGAACTCGAAACATTAGCAGTAGTAGAAACGTTGAAGAAATTTAGAATCTATTTAATAGGAATTCAATTTAAAGTAGTTACCGACTGTAACGCTTTGAAAACTGCTAGTTCAAAAAGAGATCTTCTCCCGAGAATTGCAAGATGGTGGTTACAGTTGCAAGAATTCTCATTTACCGTAGAGTATCGACCCGGAGTTAAAATGGCACATGTCGATGCACTTAGCCGAAATCCAGACGAAACAGAAATGGAAAGTGAAGAACCACTGCAAATATTTCACATAGAAATAGACGACTGGGTATTGGCGGGACAAATGACAGACACGAAATTGAAAGTAATAAGAGACATATTACTTAAAAACCCAACGACCGACTATGAACAGAAAATACATAAAGAATATAAATTGAGGGATGACAGAGTACACCGGAATACCACATCAGGACTTAAATGGGTAATTCCAAAAGGAATGAGACACCAAATTGTAAGAGAATCTCATGATAACTTTGGACATTTTGGTGTTGAGAAGACAATAAACAAACTATCTGAGTGCTACTGGTTTCCTAACATGCGAAAATATGTTATGAAATATATAGAATGTTGCATTAACTGCATCTATCAAAAGAGACCAACTGGAAAGAGGGAAGGGCTAATGAATCCAATCGAAAAGACACCAATACCATTCCACACCCTACATCTTGATCACTTAGGACCATTTAATAAATCAAAAAATAGAAATCAGTATCTATTAGTAATGGTAGATGCCTTTACTAAATACACTTTTCTACAACCAGTTAAGGACACAAAAACTAAACATGTTGTTCTACATCTGAAGAAAACATGCAATACATTTGGAACTCCTACTAGGATTATTAGCGATAGAGGAACTAGTTTCACATCGAAGAAGTTCAAAGAATTTTGCGACAGTAATGGAATCATTCATATTATGAATGCAGTTGCTACCCCTAGAGCGAATGGTCAGGTGGAAAGATACAATAGTACAGCTTTAACAGCACTAGCAACAACTGCAATGGACAGTGACCGATGGGATAACGATGTACCATCTGTACAATTTGCCATAAATAATACTGTATCAAGCGCAACCGGTAAAACTGCTAGCGAATTAATGTTTGGGTATAGACCACGATCTGTAGGTGATGCAAAATTAACTACCGTAATACAAGAAGAACGACCCACTATTGGCGACATCAGCCAAGTAAGAACAGAAGTTGCATCAAAAATAGTAGAAGACCAAATGAAGCAGAAGACGCGATATGATCGTAAACGAAAACTACCAAAATCCTACCAGGAAGGCGACCAAGTTGTAATCGCAATGCAAACCCGAGGCGACGGTACAAGTAGAAAACTACGACCGAAATATGATGGACCATTTATCGTGACAAAATTACTGCCAAACGACCGGTACGTCGTCAAAGAACACAAAGGGGCAAGAAGAAGTTCAAGAAAGAAATACGACAATGTAGTAGCCGTTGACCGTATGAAGCCATGGACTCCCTCAGGTGGAATCTCCGATTCATCCACATCCGATTCAGAAGATTTGTAGGTAAGAATAAATAACCTTATTATCTAGGTACAGCAGATTCTCGGGGCGAGAATCATTGTCAGGATGGTCGAGTTGTCAAAGTAGAATATTTTAAGTTTCAAATATTTAGTTTACAAGTGTGGCACGTACGCATGAGATTAGCTTTCATCAGGTCGAAGCGTAAACAAAGATAATAGACCAGCGAGGGTTTGTTTTGTTTATATGTTTGGTGGAGCGAAGGGATGTGACTGAGACGCAGACGGCTGAGGTAACATTCTTCATTCTCTTGTTAACATTTGTGTCGAGTGTTTGATATTTGGTGTGTGATACTGTGACAAAGGAATATTGAATAAAAAGGTGAGTGGTACCGTAGTGGCTTGTATTTTCCTTAATTATATTGCAATTTGCTATTAAGTTCAGTAATATATTAATATCTGTATGATCGGTGATGAACAAATGTGTGGTACCGTATATTGGATTATAAAGGTCAGTTGCGGTGCTCCCTGGCCCATCGTAGGGATCGAGATAGTTTCGTGTGTTACCCTATCTCGGGCCTCCTGTTGAGGTACAACGTGGGAAGAGCTAGTTGCGGTGCTCCCTAGTGCATCGAGGGATTTAGATCAGTTGCTGTAACCACTGATCGGCGAATGTTGAGAGATTGTTTCTTATTTATTTAATTATGTTGACAGTTAGTGATATTAACCACGTCTGTACTACTCACTGAATTATTTATATTCACAGACGGTTTTATTTACAGAATCTGACCGCCCCCATCACTGACGAGTCGCAGTGGCCTGATTACTAACCTGACACCCTAATCTGTATCACATTATTATTACTATTATTCTTATTATTCTTATTATCTTGTTTATTAGATTTACACTTGAATGTAATCGTATTATATATTATAAACTTTATCATCATTACATCATTCATTTAACAGTAGGTTAATATTAAATTTGTGTATTGAATTTTCAAAATGTTTATTAATATAAACACAAAAAATTATCTTCAAAGGCAATAAACTTACTGTACGTGAGTCGTGAGTCTCCGAAAAGTATTGCAGACCGAAACCGAAATGACCGGTACGGATAAAAGGAAAATCCTAATATATGCACCTGATGTACGGGAAAACAGCACGAAAAATATCTTTAAAATTACTCACACTTTAAAAACCTTCAAATCTGAACCACACGACAAAATATGCGTTTTCAAATTAATGTTGTTTATTGCATTATAATGTGTACATATTACTCATTAAATAACATTAAACTATTATTTGAGTAACGACGATCGACTGGGAAAATGATGCAGGAAAAGAAGAAAAATTCTAAGAAATGTTTCCTGTTTATTTGTAAGTTTAGAATGAAGAATACTATTTATTTTATAAAAATAATAATAGTTTAATGCAGGAAAAGAAGTAAAATTCTTTAATGTTATTTAATGAGTAATATGTACACATTATAATGCAATAAACAACATTAATTTGAAAACACGTATTACTGTCCCAATTTTTTTTGGAAAAAATACTAAAATGTTCGTTAGGTTCAAAGTTTATATTTCTGAAGTTTTTTTTGCATCAGCAATAGTTTACTGTTTAAAAATAAAGCAAACAGAAAACAGTGCAAAATATACCCATATTTTATGGTACACTTTGCACCATTAAATTTTTTTTTCAAAAATGGCTTAAAAATATCTTAATACATTGTCTTCAAAGTATTATCACAACAATTTCGTATACCTTTTCAATAGTATAAGCAATGAAAAAATACTAGTGATACTTTTAAGCCATTTTGTCGTATTATTAAAATATTTCAGTCAAAAATGGTGCAAAGTAACTCTGTGTCCAGTCTTCCGGCGCCGGTATCTGTATTAATCCCGGTTTTGTAATAACGTCACATAATGTTGTTGCCAGATTGTAAAATGCCGCCAAATCAAAGTCAAATCTTCGTAGACTTAGCGATTATTTACAATCTGGCTAGTCGTGTATTTTATAGACTTAGTATTTTTGTAAATATAACAACAATAACCTCATCTAATTCACAAAACTTGCCCTGAGTTTTCCAATAGGGACTTTTCTACGTTAGGTTGCAAACTTTGCTGGTATAGTTTGTGTCAAGATAAATGCACATTGACTTCGACTTCTTAAGCTCGATTAACCCATCACTCCAGGGTATTTTCTTACCTGTGCTGCCAGCGGCGGATTACCAAATTTACAGTACAAACCGGGAAATATACAGTTAAAATCTTTTAATGTATTTTGACTATATAAATTTCGCTAAACGTTGTATCACATTATTCTTGTTTCATTTGTAAACAACTGAAGTAAAATGTGGCACCCATGGAGTGATTTTCCGGACGAAGAAAATAATCTAATATTGAAGGAGAACATATTTTTAAGATTTGTATAATGTAAAGAATATATAAATAAAGTATTGAATAATAAACTGTAGTAATTTTATTATTAATTTTAATATCTGATTTGTGGTTACTGTTTTAAATTTGGTAATTTGGAAAAATTGTGGATACCTCTCTGTGTACTTACCCTTGCAAATCTTTTAAGCAAATACATGCTGTGATGGGCGTAAAAGTCAATGTGCATTTATCTTGACACAAACTATAATATATAGGATATCTCAAAAGTGGCGCCCGAGCTTTTAGCATTTGATTCAAAAGGCTAAAACAAATCGAAAGTTATTCACAAAAATGTAAATGATAAAAATAAATGAAAATTTGACAATGTCGTTGTTCGATAAAGATGAATAGTTGCATTAAATGGTTGGTTCTTGGATTTAACATATGATAGAACACCAGTACATTAGGGAATACAAGTAAAAAATTCCCTGAATCGAACGAATCCTGAAGATATCGTAAGCTCATATTTACGCTGAAGTGGCATTAATAGACGAAAATATATTACAAAGCGTTCAAGCATGCTTGATAAATCGTGGGAATGTTTGCATTCACGTAGGAGGTAACTCATTTTAAAATATTTTTTATTAATATCTTGCAGGAATGACAAACAGAAAAATTTTCACTCCGAATTGTCAAACGTTTTGAAAATTAATGCAAATTATATACTATGTACCTATCTGAATATTGTTTTGAAACTTTTTATGGTACCTATAATTATTGACAATATTTGTCGAGTAATAAATCTTTTTAAATCTATTTCAATTATTATTTTTAATAAAGTAAGTTAAGTAAGTAAAGTAATCAGTTCATATCAAACATATTTCTGAAGACGTCAACGTTCAGTGAAGAATCAAACCTCACACAAATTTCCCCCTCGAAAAATTATTTGTTTGAGTAAAGTTTTCACGTCCACTATATCCGTTTCTTTGCGGAAACGGCTACCAAATGTTATACGCACTTCTTGTTAGGAAAGAGTAGCCTGGCACCAGTATGGCTACATACCGCGAAGTCTTCTATTGCGGATTGTTTCCGCTAGCTGGACAGGTGACACCGGTCTTGTCTGTTTCCTGCATCAAGATGACAGCTGATAGACATAGAAAACGCACATGGTTTGTTAGTCAAGAAAGAGTGACATCAAGAGGCTAAAGAGCTGAAGTTTTTGGGCACACGACTGGATTAAAAATTGAGAAGAATAAAAGAAAAGCTTGGAAAGAAATTTGTACGGAATATTAATTAAAGAATAAATGAAATAGATTCAATAAGTCTTGTGGTCGCGAATCTGAGGGACTGGGTTCGATCCCTGTGCACTCTCCACGCTAGCAATGAGTGCCCGTAAGGCGACGGTTTAAATATTAAATTAATAAATTAAATTAAGTAATGAAATATGCGTACAAAACAGATTGGCACACTCAGCTTTGGGTAATATGCCGTGATGATATATTTATTTATTTTTAAATCGTATGACATGATTTCTATTTATTGGCGGCAATAAGTTTTGGACAAAAAAACTTGGAAAAGTACTTTTACATTAGGTTTGTTGATTTTTTTGTCTATGCGGGTACAACTTATTCCTTCGTCATACTATGATCTACCAGTTATTGAAACGGTTATTTTGCTCGAACGACGTTGGAAGTAAAGATTCTGCGTAAAAAATTCTGAAGCTGTTCAGAGAGTGGATTTTATGACAAAACTAGCAGTAAGTTTTGACGCATGTTCCTCAAGCACATGCCAAATGTTTACTGCTGAACATATTCATGTCAGTTTTATATGACATTTAATGGGAATGCACAGTTGAAACCGGTGAAAACAATTATGAAACGAACTTGACTTAATTTTTACGGCTGGCGCAGTATACTATATGGTATACTACTGGTGAAAACTACGGCGTTTTTCAATTAAACAAACAAACGTTTTCAATCGTGCTTCATTCTTTTTTCTCAGAAAATTTATTTGGGTCGCATATTTTGTCGTGTGGTTCAGATTGTAGGTTTTTTAAAGTTTGAGTAATTTTAAAGATATTTTTCGTGCAATTTTCCCGTACATCAGGTGCATATATTAGGATTTTCCTTTTATCCATCCCGGTCATTTCGGTTTCGGTCTGCAATACTTTTCGGAGACTCACGACTCACGTACATAAAGTTTATTGACTTTGAAGATAATTTTTTGTATTTACATTAATAAACATTTTAAAAATTTAATACATAAATTAAAATATTAACCTACATTAAAAAATAATTATAAAAATATGTTTATTTTAAATTTTAATGGGATAACAAAAAAACTATATTGGCAGTATAACGCTTCCGAAACCTTTTCTCTTAAATTTAGGAATAATGTCATTTCGATTGATAGTACAGCTGTAGTTGTAGTTTCTTTCTTTTACTGTATTACATGTCTTGTAACTTCATAAGTATAGACGAAGCCATTGTATTCATTTAAAATGTAATTCACACTCTGCCTGGTAGTATTTATTTTTAATCAAGGGTGATCCGTGCGCGATTAGATACTAACTAAACACTAAA
The DNA here is from genome assembly GCA_963082715.1 of Harpalus rubripes. NCBI lineage: Eukaryota > Metazoa > Arthropoda > Insecta > Coleoptera > Carabidae > Harpalus > Harpalus rubripes. Next base: position 30,763,298 of record OY720449.1, on the reverse strand, counting down.
CCATGATTAAAATGTGGTAGTAGCTATTTACTATTGTTTAAACTAAAATTAAAATAACATCTTCCCTTTTAGTTTCTTAATCCATTCATTGCGCATGACACGGATCAACACTATCATTGTCCTATTGCACATGACACGTATCCGTGTCGTGTCTGACTGATAACTATGTTGGTAAGACTTCAGCGCTGAGACGAAGTGCACAATTATATTATATGTAAATTATATTAATTTGGCTCCAGTAAATTCCAGATAGGCTACTTTCCGTAAGTTTTTTGCTGCTTTTCGAATTGTAGCTTTTCAAGATTTGTTACCTATACTTTTCTGATAATTTCAGCTTTGGAAAACCCAGAATTTTTTTTAAGAATCTGTGATCCCAGTTACTTCATATCTTTTTATTATTCGGTATGTGATTCTTCTACTGATTCCTTCCCATTAAAAATATCGAATACTTACTACATTGTGAGTGCAACGTTAGTAATGATTTTTCATTCTAAATATTAAGAACACTAGCAAAAATAGTTTCGGGTGACAAATATAAACACTATCGAATGTCAGTATGGCGAAGCAATTATGTTTTACCCAAAGTTACGTAGATTTTTTCAAGTAATATTAAATTTGTCTTTTAAATTTCTGATAGAGCTCCTTACAAAAATTATACCCATAAATATAATTTCGCCTTGAAAAACGGTTTAAATGGTATCAGTTTCTCAAAAATGTTTAAAAATTTGTCTTGTATTAAGATACATATTATAAATGTACTATCGTTCAATAAGAGAAGGTATACCTATCTGTTCATCATTCTCTCTTCTTTCACATGTCATGTTTTTCTTGGAACCTGTGTCGAAAAAAGCCACCTACTTTCAGCTCCAACGGTATTCTTATGTTTGGCGTTGTCGCGTTGGTCATTGGCTCTATTCACACCGGAAGGAACCATGTCTTACGGTTCAAGTGACTACTAAGGCGTCGAACACAAACACGTAATCGCTTTTCAATAGGTGATTGCCACTTCCGGTATGCTTAACTTGTACATGGTGTTGCCGCACCTACAGTTAATCGACTAGAATAGGGTTAGTCATTTTTGAAACTCACACGACAAGTTGATGTCAGGTGAGGTAATTAGTATTTTGTACTGTACAGTAATTGCTAATTAACATATCGTGAATAAGACCTTAGTATGTTGTGAGTTCGTAGAAGGAAAGTATAACGGGATGAAGTTTCGAACTAGAAATAATACTTACACGTTTGCTTAACGAATAGCGAAGCGTGGAACACGAATTCTTCAAGTTTCAATGACAATTTTACTTGAGTGTGAAATTACTTAAAACTCATATTGTCATCCAAACCATTTAGAAGCAAGAGTAATTCTTTATTTTTAACTATGCAACAGCCTTGGCCATACACGGTGTTTGAACTCATCCAAGTACCTTGTCTACTTTTGCTTGACTCTACAGATAATAAAAAAAATTCTATAGCTGCAGAAATTTGAGGTAAGAAAATTTTCTTTCCATAAACGCACTAGAAGACGTTTAATAATTTATTGGACTTTATAGCTATAACAGAAATATTATTCAAAATTTTATTTCATAATAATATTGGACGTCTAGAGTCTACGGGACGCTTAATAGTTATTTAACTATCAAGTGTGTTAATGATAGCAATTAATGATTAAGACAGCGAGCGCGTTAATTGTTCAGACCTTTAATCGCCAATTAACCCACGTGTTAGTTACAATTTTTTTCCGTTGACCGTATCTTACTGAACTGGAAAATCTAATTCGATTCCATGACAATTTTTTTTAGGAAAAAACAAGAAGAAAAATTCTCGGAAATGCAGTCAAGATAATATGTTTATTTGATTATGCCGACGTTTCGATCATACTATGATCATTCTCAATGTTAAATCAAGTCAGGTGAAACTAAGAAATATTTGTACATAATATTAATAAAGAACAATATGTTTTATCACAAAAATTTTGTTTCATTCTGTCTGTTCAGTTAATAATATCCATATTATAAAACATATTACATATTACATATTATGTACAAATTTTTCTTAGTTTCACCTGACTTGATTTAACCCTGAGGATGATCATAGTATGATCGAAACGTCGGCATAATCAAATAAACATATTATCTTGACTGCATTTCCGAGAATTTTTCTTCTTGTTTTTTTTGACAATTGTTCAGCCGTAGTATGTGGTATCTATGGTTATTCACTAAAATCGTTTATTAATAAAAAAATCATGCATTAATAGAGCTCATCAATAAATGATTTTCTATATATTTGCATAACCTATTATTAACCAATCAACGGGAAAAAGAATTTAACCCTTATTATTTGTATCGAGCTCTTGTGAATTTGCTATGACCAGTCGTTTTTTTTTTAATGATTATCTAAAATTAATGTAGTAATTTAGCGCTGAACATAACAAGTTGAACGAGTACACTACTAACTAAATAACCCCTGATGGTTATTAATTATGGTATTAATATTTGTTTGTTATTAAATTTCGTCGTCATTTATGGTACGATAATTCTTGCATGCTTAAGGACACAAATAGGTATAAAAAAGCCTGTCTCAATTTATAGAGAACTGACTCTTGTTGACTTATGGAGACAAAACCGTATTTGAATTTTCCAAAATTTCATTTTTCTCAGGTGTTTTTTCGAAATTAAAATTGGCCAAAATTTATGTTATGTAAATTATAAGTGATTTTTGCTCATCTTATTCTGATTGGCTGGTAAGAAAATCTCCCACGATGTCGCGGTTAACCACATCATCAGTGAAGTCAAGTCAATTGACTATAAAGCTATACTATAGACATTCTTTTACGGCAGCTTCATACGAGTGCAGCTAAAATCACTAATTCGTGAGAAAACCTTCGATTATCAAGTAACCAAGAGGTCAGAGGGATGCTTCAATACAACGCAACACAACATATATTTAAGGTTAACAACTAGCTAAGTAATCACGCTCGAGTGTGATCAAATGCCTGTTATTTAGATATTTTTACGATTAACGTACTTATTTGTTCTCTTTACTTCTTTCTTAATAAACGAGTAAATCTGTGCTTTTATCGAGTATGAAGTAAAAATTTCGTTTCATTCTGTAACAATTATTTGAATCATTTTCTTGAATTTGAAGTACAGATTTTCATATTACAGACTACAAAAACTTACAAATTGCATAGTTTGTTTCAAAATATGTATACCTAGTAGATTGAAGTAATTTTACTAAATGACGGGAACTAGGGGCTATTTTTCTGCGGATAAGTAAGTGTCCGATTAGCAAAAATTTAGAAATTATTTTCTAGTTAGTCTGCAATAGTTTAGATAAAGTGTCGAGTATATTCGATTGGCAATAGATTAATAATTTTAATAATCGTACTACAAAACCTAAAAAATCTAAACTGAATAATGTGGGAAAATTCCTGTAACCCTTAAAATCTTCTTAATAAATCAGCTGCCGTGAGAATCAATTAATGCCAAGCTACTACGATGGTGGATCCAAAAGCGAATGAAGGGGTTTTTGGAGGACTGGGGATACTTGTTATGTACTTATTTTGTGTACCAAATAGTAACATATTAGTCCTAGAGATATCGAGAAAAAGGAATTTAGTGTTTACTAAAACTACAAGTATGAAAATGGGGCCCTTCCCGATCATTTTAAAGTGATGTCAGTAGGTAATTTACAAGGACATTTGCCCTAAGATTTATAAGTGGTAAAATATTTTTAAAAAAGAGAAAGAATCAAGTATAAAGACCATCTCTGATCGGAACCCCGTTGAGGGCACTTCGTCAGAAATTATAAAAAAAGTTGAAATTCTTCGACTGGTTGAAAAAATATTGAACAACCATTTGTGAATATAATTTATCAACATTTAGTTTTATTAAAAGTGAGTGCAACTTGGATGCTAAGAATGTTCTCGACTATTTTTGGAATTCTCCGGAGACACCAAAGATGAAGTTTGATCCGGATTGCCACTGGAGATGAAACTAGACTGTATCATTTTGAGTATGATTCATTCGTGACACAAAAAAAGCACGCTATCCCCTAAGTAGATAATGATGTCAAAGTGGGAAAGTCATGCATACTGTTATTTGGTATACAAATAGAATTCTTCTAATTGATTAAAAACATAAAGGTATATTTTAATAACAAGACAATATTAGGCTGATCTACCGAAACAACTAAAAGAAGCCATACTGTCTAGATCTGATTCCATGTATTTATTCCTGAATTTTAAAAACAGCTTGATTCTGCAATTTCGGGCTATTTTGTATTAAAAATCCGAGGGTATATATTTTTTTTAAAGATCAGCGATGTGTGACAAGGCGATGGTAAGAGCAATAATTGATAAATAACTTTTTATAAACTTTTCTAAGTTATAGTTTCAATATTCATATTTTAACTCTATTTATCTATTTAAGTCAAAATTCAGTTTAGAAATTCATATTGTATTATGATAGTCACGACATTTATTTGTTTATCATTAGTCTAGAAATTATTATGTATACGTGCGCGACTTTGAATGCCCTAGCCTATGCATCCCGTACCCCTAAGATCATCCTGTCCTGGAGATAGCGTTTTGTTTTAAGATAGTCGACATCAGATAGTCATGAGGTATACATGCAAGAGTCGGAATTAGGTTGTCGCGTCGGGAAGACGTGTTTTGTTTTGAACATGTAGTGTTTTAGTTTTGGGTGGTGGCTCATTGCCAGCCCACTATGTAACCATGTAAATAAAAACATTAGTTAATTAGTTAAAAAATTAGTTATTAAATCAACAAGTAGTGTCCATGCCCGTAAGTTCCCTGCCGTAAATCGTAATGTAAGTGTTCATCAGTGTAAAGTGTGTGTGCTCTTCCTTATCACCAGTCAGTAAGAGTCAGTGTATCATCGTTGGAGTAGTACGCAGTATTAGTATCATCATCAGTCTCAGAGACCCCCTCGAGTTACAGATGTACATTTTCAGTTCTCTTGCTTTTTGGCTTCCCTTCGCATATATCTTGAAAGAGCTCATATCTATGAGTTTATTTCGCATCAATTAGAGGCAGTATTATTTTTTGATTAATTGTAATTGCATTTCAAATGAGAGCGCCAGCAATTTAGATTGTACATAGAAACTAAGTACTACACATCATAAATACAAGCAACAAGATAAGTGCAAGTATTTTGAAGGTAATAAAGCGTTAATGTTCTTGTCAAAAGAATTCATATCTTTAGCCAGGTTCAATGTTTTTAGAACTGATACTATAATCACACTACCTTTTTACTAAGTTTCTGTTCATATATCTAGCAAACGTTAAAGAAACTAACAATAACAGCGTGTAGAATGCAGTGTAAGTAGTAAAGCTGGTGTTATTTTCTGCGAAATGAACTGCAAGACTTTGTGTTGTAGTGCTTCGCTCGGTCGATCCCATTCCATAGTTTATTATCTGAGTGTTCCACAATCACAGCACTGTAACTAACGAACTATGAATTCCAAGTCGCTCCTGAAATAAATTACAGGCCTAACGGTCTACTAATGAAACACCGGCCGCCGATCTAATGATATAATGAGATTTTTTCACAAGTGAGTTGTCAATTAAATTATACTTACACCGAATTCAAGTTAGGAAAGCTATTCATTGCCAAATTCACGCCAAAAAGAAAATTTTTATTTTATTTATAACACTAAAATAGCGACAGGCAATTATACACTTAATAAATAAATATATCATCACGGTTTTTAGACACAGTATCGCGTGTGGCAAAATAATTATTTATAAATAGTAATACTGTACGTTGTACATCATTTCAAATGTATTTAAAGAAATAATGAAGAATACAACTTTCAGAAATTGTTACAATCCTTTTTAATTGATACATGTGCAATTTCATCTGTATACTGTTCAAAATGAATAAAATAAGCCGACATCGAGTAGTCTATATTTTAATGTTTTATAAAATATGAATCATAGTAACTGTACACTGTATCACTAGCGATAGCGAATGAAAGTTGACGTTTAAATTATTTTAAAGATGTGGTTTCTTTTGAAACCCTAGAGAAGAATAGAATTGTACGATTTATTCAGGTATGAAATTTTTCCATGAACCCACTTAAATATTGGACTATGAAAGCACATAAATACATTACTATGTCTGGCTGAAAACAGGGATGCGTTTAAAATATTTTAAACATTTTTCGTTTATGTTGATTATAACAAAATATTTTGATCTTTAAACTATTTAATTTGGCAATTTATGAAATAGGATTATATTTAATTTCCTCTAACAGTAATTCCGAGTCGAGGGTTGCTTACACCTGAGATGAACGAACTAGAATTTGCGGTATTAAATTTTTTAAATACATCCCTGAATCCTGTTGCTAAGGTCATTTTAAATGCCTTTTGGTATTGAGTACAATGCTAATCTTCTGTAACAGAATACATAAGGGACAGTTTCCTTTCAAATCAAATATAGGAAAATATTTTCAAAAGAAACCACATCTATTAAATAATCTAAACGTCAACTTTCATTCGCTAGTCATACCATACTAACTAGTGGTCAGTTAGTTTGAGCATATACTGACTAGAGAAGTAATTCCCCATGCCAACGCATAGCTTGTTGTGATCGGAAGATATGCGTTAGGGGGATTTGCGGGGCTATAAGTCATGGTGTATTGCGGGCAGCGTTTTGTTTTGGTTAATTATCACTACTTATTATTTTACTGTAATCTAACCCTTTATTTCATATTTCAGTATGGTTTTATACTGTGTGGTGCCAAAATGCAATGAAAAATACAATGAAAGTACGGAAATTTCGTTTCATGTGTAGATAATTTTGATTTCTTTTTTTAACAAATAATATAATAAACGAAGTGTAACTTTTTGGTTTCCTGCTAATAATGACGTGAGAGAAAAGCGACTGTAATTTATTGGAAATAAAGATGATTTACATATTTCAAAAACAACAATTCATCATACTTTGTGAAAATATTAAGACAATACGCAGCCCGCAATACACCACGGTTCCGTCCCCGCAAACCTCCCCTACGGCATATCTTCCGATCATAACAAACACCGTAAGGAGGCCTCTAGTCAGTATATGCTCGAAGGTCCGATATGTCAGATTTATAATTGATGTGTAAAATATTTAGACTATTAAAACTCTATTTTACTGGTCTATACTAAAAGATTTATTTAAATACTTTATAGTTAGATAAATCTAACAACCATTACTGAAGTCCTAAATTTGTTGGTCCATTTAATTTGTGTGGGAAAAAAGGTTCACTGCTCAACTGCTCATCTTGAAAAGTACCAACAAAATTTTGGAAAAAAGTGAAATACAGGAGGTAGTTTAAACAAATAAGCTTGAATTACATTATACTCTATTTTGTCTAGATTGTTTAGTCATTTCCAGTATAATGTAAATCAGATATTTTCATGCGAGTTTCGTTGGATTTTCAGACAATATATTGTCCATCCAATTTTTTAATCCGAGTTTCCTACTAGATTCAAAACACGCATGCGTTCCATACGACAGACAGTGTTATCAGCAATTAACGACTTGGAAGGTAAAAAAGTGTAATTCATGGTTAAGTTTATATATTTTTGTTTGTCAACCTGTCATTTACGGAAGCACAGAATACGTACACAAAAATATACGGAATAAATCAATACTGCACGACTGTATATTACATAAACTGAACTAAACTCGGATCAAAAGCGAACGAAAAATGTAGTTCGAGAATATGAGAAAATGGTATAATGTAATTCAAGCTTTGGAGAGGGAAAAAACAGGGACGTATTAATTTTCATGAAGTCAATTGCGATATATCAATTGTTGAATTTTACGTAAAAGCAAGTGATTAAAGGTGATTAAAGACGAGATGACTAGCAATGTTTAGGCAGTTACGTACGTGCTTTAATGAACGGTGTCAGAATAATTATCAGGCCTCTATCCGTCGATTTTAACGTAATTTGTTATAGTTTCATTTTATAGTTCTTTATTTATTCTATTAATTTCTTTATTGACTGTAATTATTTTATAATAAGCTAAGTTGGTATTTTTTGTGGCGAATCTGTAGGCATTTGATAACGGATATCATTTATACCCGGCTTAATATTGAAGTTTTGGTTAGCTCAAAAATGTTTTCTGCTGGAATATATAACCTAACCAAATCAAACCCAAACCTAACCTAACCAAATATTAATTCAAATTTCTTTTCACTACATAGTTCTTGCCGACCAAATATTTAAATGGCTAAACACTTAATTGCTTCCCTTTGACAACTACCACATGACATAGAATATACTATAAATATTTTTCTGTATTTATAATAATTATTTGGGATATTTATTACAATTTTTCGTCATGCCATGACTGAAATTATAGAAGCGACCAATGCACGAACACGCATGAATGTTCGTTAATATCAAGCAATTTTATTGGTTAACCAAGAGTGAGCGGCAGAAAAAGTAACTGTCAGAAAAGTAAAACTTTGACTATTTCTATGAAGTTTTAAAATATTTAAAAACTTATTAAAGAACATACAAAATTATTTGTAAAGCAAAGGATAGTAAAATCCTATTCTACTCGTATGTCTCTATTTACCTATTTATAAATCCATGACATTCAGTTCACGTTTATCGTATCAACAACACCTTTATCCACAGTTTTAAATGGTAGCTTTGCTAATTAGTTAGGATGGCTAAAATTTTGAGTAAATACTACCCGTTAATGTCTTTTAATTTATAACAGCGGTCATTTGATCATTAATTTTGTGAGATATTTAGTTTGTAATTTAATAAAATATACAGTAACAAATTTTATATTATAGCAAAATATTAAACAACAAAATTATCCCAACGATTTGCTTTTCAAACGAAACCAGTCTCTTCTTTGGAATTCTCATGTGATACAACCGTATTTTGCTGTAGAGTTTTGGGAAAAGCAGGTAAAATCAATTATTCTGTTAGCATTTTTTGTTCGGCTAACTTATGCCTTTGAAAGAGGCTTTCCGGCGCCGTACACCGTAAACACTGTGACTGAAGCATAAAACGAAGACTTTAGATTTTAAGCCCTGCTTTATCTAAAGCTTAACAGCAAGACTAAAAGCTCGAAGGAATAAACCAAATTTATGTTTATAGCTAACAATAGAAAACTATTTATAATTTTCTGATTCATATGTTAAAAGTTATTAGAAATAAAGTGAATTTTAATTTGTGGTTATGTCGCCATGTGTAAAATAATAAACAATAGTTCAAGGCAACAAGAAAGCACATTTAAGTCACTATAAGAATTATATTATTACTATTATTTATCTATATTTTCCAGTACAGTTCTTAAAATAATTGTTCTGTAACAGTGTAACAGTACAATTTATAATAAGTAATTAAATTTTTAATTGTAATATTAATTAACATAGTATTTGCGGCTATAATTACTATTAACTAAATAATAATTACTGATTTTTAGATCCCTGTCCAGATAGTAAAAAAATATTTTCTTGTTGATTGAAGGTGAGTGAATGACAATATGAATCATTTGACCTTCATCTTAAGTTAAGATTGGACAAAAAATATACTCCGTCAATTTGATGTCAGAATTGGCTAATAGGATAGGAATTTTATTAATTTCTTGACGTAGGTACCTATCTTGTAATTTGTTTATAATAATTATTGTAAATCTTTCATTTTTAAGTAAATTTTAATTATAGTTAACTTAGTTAGACAATATTTATTATAATAAGCAAGTATTTTGTAAAGAAAACGGTTAATTTTCTCTGTATTCTGGGAGACTTCAACGATCAATTAAGAACAAAACTTTATATATTTATAAGTAACTCGCAAAGATTTGTTTTCATTGTGTGAACAATGTTTTACGGCTAATAAATTTAAATTTTATTAGACTGCAGACTGTAAATTATAGCTATATCAATTATTAGTTTGATTGTGGTTGTGCATTATTCACTATTCATACTGTATTAATATTTAAAGATAATCAGGTTAATATAATAATAACGGTATGCGGTATATATTGAATAATTCTAAAATGTAAAGTACAGTTGAAACTTCAAGGTTGGTAGTTTTGTGAAAGAAGAATATAAATTTGGAAAAAATAATTATTTACAATTTGGTGTGTCATATTTTGGTTTGCTTATCTTTGAATCGTAATTAGTGTAGAAAAACAATGTAATTTTTAGACATATTTCCTGCAAAACAAGTAATTTTACCGCAGAACAACAAAGTTTCCATGTTATATAAAAATAATTGAGATATTACTTTGTTTAACTACAATAAATAAATTTTAATGTACCTAGGGGATAATAAGAATTATAAAGATGTATGTATTGTTCCAAATGATATTAATAAAATAGTTTTTATATTGTTATCTGTATTGAATGTGCCACAAAGTCATATATTTTAAAAGTTGTCATGTTGCTTTGAGGCCTAAAACTTTGTGGTACCTCGACTGATAAAGAATAAACGATAATTTTTTAAAATAATTGTAGTTTTGTTATTTATTGATGTACACTTCTGATGATACTTATAGTTATAATATTATATTTTGTTGTATGTTTTCGAATTTATAGACAACATTTTCAGGTACAAAATTAGGTAGTACCATGAAGAAATGAAACGAAAGAAACTGAAAAGAATATTGCTTCTTTTTTAAAAAGAACATATGGAGAATAGTGTAACATCTTTAGTTTTATATTCTGAATGTAATAAATAGTTATAGGTTAAATTTGAAGAACTAGAACAAGGAATGTATATGCAGGATAAAGTTGAATTTTGCACATTATCGTAGTATCTTCAAAAGTATTATTGTGCCTTGTGATGTAGTTGAGTTAAGGAATAATTTAGGTAGTACTACAAAAAAATTTAGAAACAAACTATATTATAAAAAATACTGTTGTTTTCTCAAAACAATTCATACATTATTGCCTTAAAGTCGTATATTTTGTATTATACTTTTGCTATATCACATTTAATCACGTGTTTCCCTCCTTAACCTTCAAATATGATGTACATACGTTATCAGAAACTTGTAGTACAACCATTTCAACCTTGAAATATAATATTAACCCTCGAAAAACAAGTAAAATATCCTCTTACCTTTATTTTTCTTCTTGAAGACTAAGAATCCACATGAACACTCACTCACTCCACTATCTTCACTCACTCGCGGTTGTCTGTAGACTGCTTCACCTTCTCTTCGGTTCTGCTCAGGTGCGGGGGGTTCAGCCAGGTACAGCCTTAGAGCCAGCAACCAGTAGAGGCGACCCATCTGGTAACAAACACAAGAATATAAACCTTACTGACATAGTGGGTGGTATAGGTCAACGAGAAATCATCCACAGTGAACCCTGGAAATATGCCGAGGAGATAGACGATGTAGAGAATTAGAAGCAAGGTGGATATGTAGGTAATTAATAGATTGTATACCGTTTATGTATGGGTAATTGTTGTATGTGATTTAATATATAGACCATATTTTGCATTCCTAACATTGTTAGAATAAATGTTGCTAATAATTTAATAACTGATTTTTAATAATAACATATAATTTCCGTGTGATCTTTACATCATACTCGTATATAGAGTGAATAAATTACACTTTTATGGATACAATAATGCTTAATAAATAATTATAGTTGATTTATTTTGAGCAGTTTCAAATGATATTTTTAAAGTATTCGCGCCAAAAAAAAAAAAAAACAGTGCGCAATGGGTATATTCCCTGATGAAAAACAACCACCAGGAAATAATCAAAAGTGTCCATTTTGGAAAACTCTGAATCGCCTCTGAATTCAAGATTCAAGTTAGGAAAGTGTGGAATGAATATTGTAACGTGTGAGCAACGCCGCTGCGCTGAGCAAGCGTCTGAGTTTAACGAAGACGTAATCGCGCGAGCAGCTGGCGTCGTAAACAAACGAGTCGCGACATGTTTAATTACTTCCGGTCGCCTGAACCTTTTGTGTTCGAAGTTGTTATGGGGTCGAAAGTTCTAGAGCTCTCTAGAAGGTAATGGCAACTATATAAAAGGGACGCAGCTATGCCTGAGACATCAACTCGGGCAGTTGTGTATACAGAGGCTGTGGAGTTCAGTTGTATATACAGAGGTTGTGGGAGTTCTGTTAGCCAGTTACATAGGGAATGAGACAGTTAGTGAGTTTAGCAGCATAGCAGTATCGTGGTGAGCGTATGTAGTGTAGTGTCGAGTGCAGCACTCGGAAAGTTACTGGTATATTGGGATAGCTGTGAAAGTGAATACTCGGTAGTGTTGAGGAGTATTGGGAAGCTATAATATTATATGAAGACAGTAACGGCGAGTCGGAAAATTACTGGTATATTGGGATGTGATAGCTGTGAAAGTGAATACTCGGTAGTGTTGATGAGTATTGGGAAGCTAGAGTAAACGAGAACAGTAACAACGAGTGGGAGTGGATACTCGGCATTGGTGTTGAAGAATTGCGTCATACAGACAGTTGGTGATACTGGATCGGATAGTTGAATATGATATAAGTAAATAATGAAATAAATAGTGATATAAATAAATAATGAAATAAATAGCGATATAAATAAATAGTAACATAAATATAGTGATATAAATATCGCGTAAACATTCTTCAAAAGTCTGCTACAGACCGGCAGTCTAACATTGGAAAGAGTAGTGAAATAAATGAACAGTTAGTTAAATAAAGATTACAGTAAAATAAATAGCGTAAAAATAAATAGTCGTGTTATTGTTTAAATAAATAAATAATCCTAGTGTTTAAGTAATTAATTATATTCTTAGTCTTGAATTACTATTTAATATTTTTTTAACCATAGTAACCGTCATTTTTTTATCTTTTAATATTTATTTATCATTTAATAAACATCTATTTTAATTAATAATAATTCTTTATTTCTACACTTCACCCAAATAAATAAAAACGTTACAAAAACTGTTTTCTTCGTGGATCTAAAATGTTCTTGAAATGTATGCTATTTTTAAATTATATTTATGAAAAATATATTAATATTATAACACTGCCCAAGTCTACATGCTTTATAATTGCAAGTGAATCAAAATTATTAAGTTTAATGCAAGAAATTTATATTCAAATAATAACTGTTTGAAAATTGCAGTACTGGACTGGTAACCACGTGTCTGCTATTTGAATATGTGTATTTCCATTGGTAGTAGACCCCACCCCCTAAATCGGTATTCGTTATATATTTATAGGTGGTCTTTGAGTCGCCAATCAAAATAATATATATATGGATTTCATATGAGTGACGAGCTGCTAAAACAAAAACCCCCTTATTTCCGAAGTATTTCAATTATATCATTTTATTTCTTTATTAATATTCATTATTAAGCATATACTTTCACTATTTTTTACTAATTTCTCTTAATTCGATTGAGCTGTAATTCCCTATTGTGTGTTAAGTTAGGTATATTTAGAAAAATCTCTACGTCTCTATTTTCCCGTTGAAAAAAAAAAACACTCAAATGTATGTCTGTTAAGCATGTATTTTTTTTAGTATCTCTAGCCCAGATGGCCTTCACTCACTTATAAATAGCCCAGTAGACTATCGTCCAGTTGACCATCGCCCAGTGCGACTCGCCCAGTTCTTCGTCGTTTAGTAGACGCGTATCGTCAGGCCAAGTAAATGACTTATAATGTTCATTACGGCGAGAGTTTTTCGTATTTTTGACGTATTTATATTTTGTCATTTTATATGTTTATCTTTATGTTTAATAGGTAGCTATATTGTATTATTATTATTGTATGGTTAGGGATACAAATAATAATTCAGTATATCGATATTTAAATATAGATTTTATAAACTTTTAATAAATAAAAATAAGTTATATTGATCATTTGTATCCAAAAATAAAGGCATTTAAGTAAAAAGGTACCTACATTTAAATACTGATATTTTTATACAAAGAGACTTCGATATATCGATATTTTATAAATATCTATTATCAATATTTAGCAGCAATATTAACATATACGGAAATGAACAATCATTATTTGAGTTTTAGAAGTTACTTAAAAATTATATAAATTATTTTTAATTTTTTAATTAAATCTTTCCCCGGTATAATTTCCGTTTGGCGCCCAGCAACCTAACAAGAAAATCTACGGTGTTGCGATATTAATTAAAATACCCAAAACTTCCAAAAGAAGAAAAAAAAAATAAAACTTGTTCTATTAAAACAGAAGGTCACACATTAAAAAAATAAATCGATCAATTCATTATTAAGTGTAGAATTTAACGTCGAATGATATTTTTGTTTAATCAGTTACTTATAGGAAGATAGATAAAGTTTTATTATTTAATAAAAGGTATCTTGCTGTTAATCGCTTGTCAAAGCGATAAAATTGTTTTTTGATTTTGGATTAATTTACATTATGGTTAAATTATCTAGATTGTTTTCTTCATACCTATTTTATTACATTTTATAGACATATATAAGAGATCTAATTTTTTTTAGTTTTTCTTGTATATTATCTTTACCAAGAACCTATACTTTATGCGAGTATAGTAGAATCTATTAAGTTATATAACAAAAAAGTTTTCTTTTACTCGTATTAACTTTTCCATTTTGTCTAAATACATGGTATGCACTTACGACCCTTACATTCAACGTACAAGACAAAATATATTAGTACTTGTACTTGTAGGCACTTTATTTGCTGATAAATAGAATCCATTTCTAATAAATTAATTTCAATTTTTGATTGTACGTTTCAACCGCGACCGCGTCTGGAATTTCATGACAAAAATTTTTGTATTTGGTTCATATAAAAGGTTTTCATGTAAAAATCTTACATGTTTTTATAGCACCTAGATAGAAAATGACTAAAGTCATTACTAAATATTATCTTTCTTTTTCAGTAATGTTGTTAAACGTGCCTGTTTTCAATGCACCGAAAACTTCTAGGAAAATTATAATCAGGTCTTAACTTTTGAAATAATATTTGCAGTAGTAGCATTAAAATCACTATTGTAGGCAATGCACATAATGGTGTTAAATTCTATATAACGTTTCTGGTGGTAATATAAACTGCTTAGGTTACTTTTTCGCACCTGCAGGTGTTAAGTTGTATTAATCCAAGTTTTAAAATGAAAGGATAAAATTTTTATTGTTTGATGAGATAAAATGAACTGGGTACAATTTGAGGAAATCCGTAGTCTGTAGAATGCCTACATACAAATACGAGTACTTTGTCAGTGTGTTTCTCAGTGAAGTTCCAACGATCTTCAGTTTATTTCAAAGAGTGATGAGGAGATAAATTAGTAATGCTTTTTATTTTATTATTAGCTTCACAGTACATAAGTATAATTTTATTCGTTTATTAACACATTTTGAACTAATTATATAATTGTATACCAAACTTTGAGAAATATGTATTATCTTTTGTTATAATTAACGCTCATAATCGTTGATTCATAGTCATTAGCAACCCTTCACACTATTGTTTTGTAAAAGAGTTTTAAATTGAATAAATTAGTAATTAACTTCTGCTTTAGTTTTTGGCCGACTTTTTTCTAATTATTTTTTATATTACACCATATGTTATATTTCGCTTTTATATATGCTTATTCGTTAGAGAATTCAATTTTGAATTCAGTGATACAATATTTTTATACCCTTATATAACGATTTTTTTTAGAAAAATGCATATAAAGCTTTATACCAATTTGATTAAAATATGGCTATAATAAAAGTGACTACATGTCAATTTTATTATATAGAATTAGAGTGCCCTGACCAAAAGAAGTGAATGTTTTGTACTAGTAAGTGATCATAAACAAAATATTCACGTATTTCTCTCATGGCATTCTAATTCTATGTCAAAAAAATTAACATGTATTCGTTTTTTCCATTCATGACACTCTTTTATAGCCATATTTTAATCAAATTAATATGAAACTTTACATGCATTTTTCTCAAACAAATCGTTATGTAAGGATTAAAAATATGTCACTGAATTCAGAATTAAATTCTCTAACGAATGAGCAAATAAAAAATATATGATCCCATTTAAAATTATAAATAAATAAATAAATATATCATCACGGCTTATTACCCATTGCTGGGTGTGCCAATCTGCTTGTACACAGATTCGGTAATGATGAAATATTTGCACCGTGCGGGCGCTTACCAGGCGTCACCTCACGGGCACTCATTGCTGGCGTGGAGAGTGCACCACAGGGGTCAATTTTGTGCCATTTAAAATTGGAAATATCGGTCGGGATCGAACCCGGTTCCCCAGATTCGCGACCTGACACTCAGGCACTCGGCCACGAGACCCCATCCATTTAAAATTAAAAAGTTAGATCCCGTATTTTGAGAACCACTGGTCAGAAAAATTTTTTTTCTTTTCTTTATATTATTCTTGTGAAATAGAAATTGTTTGCCCATTTAACCGTCTTTGTAGCTCTTATAGTTCTCGAGATAGGAATGGTGGCCTATTTAAAATGAACACCTGTATATCATTATATTTTAAATATATTTTATATTGCATTTTATATATCATCACGGTTTATTACCCATTTTTGACGACATAGAGAGCGTTTACCAGGCCTTACCTCACGGGCTTTCATAGTTGTAGCAGAGGGAATATCATAGGAGAAAAATTTAATTTTTGATGTTTCTTACTTATTAATATGCAAAATTGTATGTACTTAACATAGTGTTCAAAACAATTGAATGAATTTTAGAATCATGCTCATATCTCATACGATAAAAATATTGAGAATAAGATACACGGTTCATATTGTTTACAATTCTATTTTATGCTCAACGTAATTCTTCCACGCTCCCAACCCAATCAATTTTATTTGGAATCAAATCAAGTAAGTACGGCGTGTGTTTTTTCACCAAAATCTAAAGAAAATACTCTTTGGTTAATTCCATATTTTCACTCACAATAATACTTAAAAAAAAACTAAGTTCTAACTAAATTTTCGCAGTTTAGTTTCAAGTGTTAAATAACTAATTAAAATGATAGTCTTACATATTTTAGCGTGACCCTCGCATATCAGTCCTTAAAAGTAGACTTAATATTAAAATCGATAAAAAACATGTTACGATGGATCATTTAGGACGACAATTATGCCTAGGTCTCGACCTGGATACTGAAGCGTGGCCAATCTTCCTATATACATATATTTTTCAATCAACGATATAATCTAGGAAATAGAATAGGGCTGTTGCATAAATTTTTATATGTCGTATGAACTACATTTTAAAAGAAATATTGTCCTTTAAACAGCCCCAAATTTAAAAATATCACAAAAATATTCATTGCAAATTTTAAAATTAATTATTGAAATTTGTGTAATATTTTGAGAAAGTATAAATAACTATTGGCTGTATGCTGTATGTAATTTGATTTAGAGGAGTGGTGGGTTGGTTTTCATTACTGCATGGCAATACGATTTTAGTGTTAATTTGAAAATATATCAAACAATTCAGGAGTTATGAGCCCCCAAAAATGCATGTTTACATGATTAGTCTTGCCAAAAATTTGAGGTCAAAAATGGTTTAACTTATGTATATTTCCGGTATAAAGGTGGTTAAATTTCCAGTTAAAATTTTTGGCTAAAAATGTGAGGTAAACATCGGTCAATATATCGAATTCTTGCAAAAACGAACTCTGGAGGGTCGATTTGATATATTAATATTTTAAAAGTGTCAAGGGGCCTTGGAAAATAGGATGGAAATTTGAAAAAAATTGGAAGAAACTTGCCCCAAAAAATTAATTTTAGTGTGTTCTCAATGCCTCGTTTTAAATTATTTTCAAATTAACACTAAATTCGTGGTCTACGGGGTTTAAAATATAAATTAACTCAATACCAAATCTTAAAACTGTCTGGACGGTATTTAAATATTTTTAAGATGACGACCGCTGCGAATTTTCGAAATTCTTCCAAACCAAAACTTTTATTTGGTATTTTGAAATTTACAGGAAACATAAAATCAACTGAAAATCATTTATTTATACTAACAATATGATAAATATGTTGATTTTTTAATGACTTTTTAATTCATAAACATGTAAACCAATCCAAATTCAGGATTCTACCTATTTACCAAGTTTCATTTCGACAAAACACCGTCACAAAAAATTTTTCGCACCCTTTAAGCCAATAAGATGTATTTTTACAAGTAAGTGAGTTTTGATAAGCGAAATTTTTTTGACGTTTTAGAAACATATTGTTCACATACCTGTCAAAATATGTATATTTTCAGTGTTATCAGTTTTTATTAAAAACAAGTCGATTCGGGCAGGAATCTACTTAAAACGTTGAAAAAGCAAACTACCTCTAAACACAATAAAAATTACAAGATTTTTGTCAAGAAAAAAATTATATAAATGATTACCTGATTTTTATTTTGGAAATATAGTCATCCGAATACCATTCCTGGTTAAATTTTACTCTGGACAAATTTTCCGATTGCTTTACTCGAGCCTGTTGCCAATTTATCTCGTGACATTGATCAAAAATCACTCGTTTGACAACTCGTGATTCTTTTGTCAATGGCACTCAATAAATTGCTAGGCAACCGGCTCTCGTAACACTCTGAAAATTTTTCCGGCAAAAATTTACCACTTATGATATTATACAGGGAATTTATTTTAACGTGCAACATATGGTCAATCACTTCCATGGTTACTACACACTACTGTCAAAAATGACAGCAATGTAATATTTGTCCATTTTAAACTGCAACATACAAAAATTTGTTGTTATGTATTTTCAATACTAATTTCCAATAAATTAGCCTACATACTATTAACAAAAGATCTAAACTTTAATGTAGCACATTTTAACAAACTTTGGCTTACAAAAATTCATAATTTTAATGTAATAAATGTTCAAAAAAAAACTCCATTCACACTGAGGCAATATCCTAGTCGTTCGTAGAAAGAATTAACACCATTTGTGATGTGTTCTGGAGGTATGTCCTGTGCTGCAATACTATTTATAATGTTGCATTTTAAAACAGACAAATATTACATAGCTGTCATTTTTTGACAGTAGTGTGTAACCATTGGAAGTGATAAACCGTACGTTGCATTTTAAAATAAATTCTCTGTATATGAAAATATAAGATTGACAGCAGAAAAATGTAGTTTTGACATTTTAACTAATGCCAATACTATTCTTATGTAAACTTTAAAAATTAGTTATAAAGAAACTATGCAATATTTTGAACTCTTAACAAATTCTACGTTCTGTAGCTGAAAGATCATCTTTACAAAATTTGGCGTCGATATGTAAAACGGAGTAGATTTGCCTAGCGGTTATTCTTTTTTACTTTTATATATTTACAAAAATAACCAATAGTATTATTTTTATTACTATGTGAAACCAGCTCATTGTGGGGAAAATTTCCATTTTTCAGCTGGTTGCAGGTACAACAATTTAATGTAAATTTATCTAAATGAAATGGTACGAACTTTAATGAATTTAAACTTGTACAGTGTTTATCCCATGTTCATGTTCAGTTATCACAACTTTCCGATATTCCTGCACCTGATGAAGGCTACAAGTCACACATGCCGGCCATCATAGCGTTCTCGCTTCTCGAACAGTAGATTAAAGTAACGGGACGGCGGTCGAAGTATCAGGGCCAAGTGGTACCAAATCGCGTCGACATACTTCGTGAGATAATGCGTGCATTCCACCGGCTCTTTGATTCGATGAGAGAGTGGACAACATCGTCACAGGTGCAAGAATGTAGTAGGGAATAGTTAACAATTCGGAGAAAGAATAAGGAATAGGAGAGTGAAGATAGATGGTTTTCGAGGTTGAATGTTAATGTTGGTTTCGTTTGTATTGTATCTCATAGCGTATCTGTTTGTTTTGTTTATAGTTAGAAAGATGTATTGAATGTAGGTGATGCTGTAATGGTTAAATCAAATTTAGAAGAAAAGAAAGTTGTATATCAAGATATCAAGAATAATAATTAAGTAAAAGAAACCGTTGTGTTTAAGTGATTTGAAATGTGCTCCTTGTATAAGTTGTAGGTTCTTAGCAGAGACTTTAATCTTACTAATTATTGGCGACTAAAATTAACGTGAATCCCTCAAGCGGACGATATATGCAACTCTTGAAAATGGAATTCTGTTATTCAACTATTGCATTCCTTGCCGGTTTCTTGTTTGTCTTTTTGTTTTAAAGTACATATAAATTACTTTGCAACATGAGCAAAAAACGAAAAAATATTAACAACGTCAATTGCTGCGTTTATGGCTGTCATTCTCGGGGTAGGAAGAAATTATCTGTCCCAAAAATTGGCGAAAGGAAGAGCGACATTCAAAATAAATTTGGTAAAATGGAGTCTATCAACAAAAGAGAGGGCTGGATTAGGAAAATATGAACTGGAAAACAAGTGACGAATCATAAGGGAATAACAAAAATGAAAAGTATTGTATTATTTCCTGGCCAATTCATGAGTAAAATAATACACTTTTCACTTTATGTGTAGCATGCAATATATATCTTACACTTGTAATTAAAACAATTTGAAAGATATTTGACTTTAGTTCCATTTTAATTTTCTGAACTAAGTAAAGTAAATACATATTTATTTAATATCCATAAATTTATATATGGTACTATTATACTATCTTGTACAAAATATAAAGACAGCTGTAATGTGTTTGCACTGGCCACTATGGCCAGCTATACAAGAGCATTTTGTAAATAATCAATTGTAAATTTAAAGGTCTTCTAATCTCATGAGGTTGTGACGTTAAAGCACTTGTTTAAACAGCCCAAATTTTTTTTTACTCTGTAGCACTATGTTCATTAACGCCTCATAAAAATAACAACCCACGATTCAACAATTCTCCCCCTTCTATGAAACTTCGAAAAGAATTTGTTGCCTCCAAATAAGTAAACATTTCCTTAGAAATAAGTCTAAGATAACTTTCTTCGAATGTCATTATAATTTAAGTACGTACACAAAATTATTACTAACACAATTTATAAAAAGTTTAATGAATTTGTTAGTATACTTCAAAACGAATGTTGGTTATACAATATTTCTGTATGCGATCTTATAGCACAATACCATTTTCAGAGCACTTGTATGCTACAACACTAGCGCCGCCATCGGTAGTTTTAGTCGCCAATACTAACCCACTATTACAGGATATTTGAGATAAGTACCTATCGTACAAGTATATACCGGGTGTCTATTTTTTTAATGAACCATAGAAAATACTATGAAATATTTTCATATGGCTGTAATTGTTGCCCTGTTAATTTTATAATAGAAGTGTAAATACTAACAATGAAACACTGCATCAAATGAGCCTATATTTATTGATGATATAATACGTCCTAATTATGAGAGAAATAAAATAAAATTTCCGTCTTTATACTTATATAAGCTGTTTTATTATTATTATTTTTATTATTATTATTATTATTATTATTATTATTATTATTATCCACGTATTCACCCATATAAATGCAGGGTAAACTAGAAATTCTATCGACCTTGGCAATATAGGTTTTATTTCTTTTATAAATTGCCTAAAATTTATTTGTTTGTTATTGTTGATTGAGGGCCGGTTCATTGTTGCTTGTTTCTAAACTACAAAAAATATTTTCATCTGAAAATTTAAGATAGTAAATGCATCCATGATTACTGATAAATAATTTAATGAAATTAATAATCGGCCGGTTTCACATTTTTTTAAAAGTATTTTAAATGAAAGTTTATGTAATATTTTTCAGTCATAAAAAATAATAATTTAATGTTATTTTCGTAAATAATTTTAAAAAAAATTGGCGCCCGGATTGGTATGAAAAATAACTCCTCACTCCTATGACGTCAGAGTACATACAGCACGTCATCATAGGTCATAGCTAATAGGAAAATAGTTTGTCCATCACCTACGCTATTTATTTAAATAAAAGTAAGCTGTAGGCGATAGTTGGTCGCATGGACTCTGACGTCACATTCTGTTTCAGATCACGTGACTTTTTCTTATCACATTTTTAGATACTCTTTGATGTGTTCGTTCCAAATTTGAAACCACAGGTTAATACACTTTCTCGTTTCCCATATATTTCTGTTTAAACTGAACCCCAAAATACCCTTTTTTGGGAAGTGTACCAACCCAAAATTGAGTCATTATACAGATTTGGTGATATTAATAGAGTCTGCAGACAAAATTAGGTAATTACCTACATAATTATACCAATTTTAAGAATTACTGATTCAATTTGTACAAAAGTATAAAAAACCAAAAAATTAAAATAAAAACGTATTTTTTCCAGTTATGGCCATTTTCAGGGACTTTCAAATTTTTATTTATAGAATACCTATAGTTGTTTAGCTACTGATATAAACGTACACTTATGTAATATTGTCCGTAGAAATGAAGTTTGTATTATAACTAAATTTTGAACTATTATCTAAAAGTGGGTATTTCTGAGATACAGCATTAGTAATTGTAAATATCTCGGAAATGAAGACATATTGAAATTCATTTTCAAAATTTAGAATCACGAAGTTGTTTCAATTTTATTGTTAATCCTTCAGCATACGCACCCGGTTTCAGGGATCAATGATAGTTAAAATATTTATTATATTTGTACCTATACATTTCATAGATATAAAAAGGTAGAATGAATTAATAATTTATAAAACCCAAAACAAAATTTACACTTAATTTAAAATCCTTTAAGAATCATATTGTGGGTCAAAATTTAGAGCGTTCGTTGGATGGTTGATTTCCAAATATCTTTGCGCCGTAAAATGCAACAAAAATTTTGTTTAGAAATAGATTAAATTTCTGAATTTATGAGGGAATCATTACCACGTACTACCTTACTCATAAAAACTGTCTGTGAAAACATTTGCTTGAAGGAGTTTACTTAGTAGTTATAACTTCTTGCCCTTTTTCTATCTTGTAAAAACTTCATAATTGTCGAGGAATATTTAACATATTATTGAAATAAACAAGTTAAAGAGAATGTAAATAATAAAAACATGTTTCAAGAAAACCGTTTGTTTTTAATGGCATAAATTAAAAAGCAAACATCAACGTATTTTGGAATTCGAGTTTATTTTTTGTTTTAAGAGAACTGTTCCAGTTTAAAGACTTTAATCTACATTAGTTTTTTTGTATATTTTAAAACATAATATATAACATATTATAATTATTTCGTAGGAAACATTAAAAGTTGATACACTTTGAATAAAATATATATTGGCAGTTATTTGGCAAAACTTAATTGATATTAATTCAGCACATCCTACAGCTATAATTTGTGACCCTAATATATGAATAAAATCCAGGTAAGGTGATAAAACTGAGTAAGAAGCCATCGCGATTGTTCAGTCACGTTGGCTTCCATACTGCCTAGAAGTTCGAGGTAGATCATGACATGAATGGCTGAACAGGTGTTCGCATTACCATTTTACAACACGCACTTCGCTGGATTTAGTTTCGCACCCCAAATGCCAGGAATTCTCAAACTTCAATCCACTCTTTTTCATGTCAAGATTAAGAAACATATGTGATATGATGGTTGAGGATGTTTAAATATCAGAATATATAATCAAGGCCGTGCAGTGGGATTTTGACGCCAGGAGCACACTAGGCGATAGTCAGTCAAGTGATCGATGGTTTAGTGACCGACGGTCACATAGAAAATTGCACGCTTCGGATATATATAATGGGGTCCTGCACTCTGATCTTTTTATTATTTTAAATGTAATTTCGTTTAATATTGAAGCAATTAAAAAGTCTTAATTGTTTTTAGTTTAACTGCATTTGATTTTTTATTTCAACATGACGTCTCGGCGACATCAGCGACACCTATTGCTATATCTTTCCTTGACACTAGCTCTATAGTAGGCAGCGAGAGAAAGATAGTACTAATGTGACGTCACAGTGACACTGACAACATACCTCAAATATCTCGCAAATTTTTAAAAAAATGTTTTTTTCATCTTAATCGCTATTTATTGAGCAGTACTGTAAGTATAAAGTGTGCATTTTATTATTTTTTGTTATGGTGCAGGACCCCATTGGTGGATTATTTTTGCAACAGGAAAAATTGTTACAAGTGACGCTCTGATTTTTCTATACAAACTTAACATAACGCACCTCACCTAACACACAATAGACCAGAAAAGTTAGGTTAGAATTTGCCTTTGGCGCGAGTTCATAGTTTGAATTCCCTAGTATAGGTTTCATATAGGAGTTTAATTTTACAGACTAAAAAAATATATTTTGTAAAAGAAATTAAACAGCTCTTGCTAAAAATTCGATAGTTTGTTTATTCAGTACTAGATTGCAACAGTTTAAACCTGTAGAAAAGGTAAAGTAAGAAAATTATTAGAAATTAAAATGCTTAGTGCAAGCAAGGATACCGTATGTCGTTGACCCACCAGTAAATAGGACAGCACAATAGAAGATAAAGCATGCACGATCAAACTAAGACATACGTTCAATGAATTTTGTAGTGTTGTATTTTTATTTAAATAATTATAAACTGTGCACTGTTCATTTGAATATTATTGTACGAATCTGGAGATAAAGGATCGGTCTAGATGCTACATATAATGCTTTGCATAAGAGATTTACTTTTATGAGATTTTTCGGCCTTTAAAGTTAAGCAAAAATTTACTTGGTAAGAAATACACGGGGATTGAAATTATGTTCTCAGCGTTATGAACTGAGTTTGAATTTCGCGCCTAAGTTTGACCGTTACACTTTTCTGGTCTATGGACCTTTTACATCAAAAGAGAGAGAAAGACAAAAATGACATATATGCAGTGCGCAGTAGGTTGTTTGCGCATTGAGAAGGCCAGTTACATTTCAAATAAAATTACAAATGGCGGAAAGAAAAAACTCTGGCGAAACTTAACTTTATTAAATAAATTCACAGAATGCGTTTGTGATGAATATTTTAAAACAAGAGGAAGAGGAGATGGGAATCAGAAAAAGTAGTTTTTTGTTCTACAAGATGCGAAATAAACACCACATAAAGTGACAGATAATTGCGTAGTTGCCAGATTCATATTAGGAAAGTAATAAACAAGAATAAAATTGTTGTTTTTTCCTTTGAATATAATTTTTTCATTATTAATTATTTCTTTATAATCAAAGACAAAATTATTCAAGTTTTTGTATTGTTTAAATAATTTTTTATCGAAAATAAATGCATATCCTTTTAATCATTTGACTTGACAACATGGTGTCTCCTCATCTCTAGTTCTTAAGAATTTCACTATGTGGCGCATTGAAAAATGACGTGAGGGTGCAATAAAAATGTAAAAGGTCCATAGACCATATTATTTATTATAGCGCCTCTGCCGGCAGATTTATGAAATGAAAAAAACGTGCAGGGTGACAAACTATTTTTTAAATTTTTCAATTAAGTTGGCAAGACCAACATTTTTTCTCTTTAGGAAAAAAGGAAAAGATATTAACATATTAATGGATTCAAATCACAATCCGGGAAGCAACAATAGTAAACAGGCATAATTTAAAAAAATATATTTCGCACTTTACAAAAGAATCACAACAAAACATTAGTTTGAGGTTGTCTGTCAGTGACAGAAGAGTAAATAGGCGCTTAAGATTTTAATGTTTAGTTTATTGATTATTTATATATTATTAGGGCAGAATCCAGTAGTTAAACATAAAATGAAACTTGCGACAAAAAAAATATCGTTCATTTACGTCTACATTAACTAATATTTTGCTTTAAAAATACAATTTTTCCCATAAGATAACATTGGTTTCATTTCCGCTGTATTCTGAGCATGTGCATTGAGATAGTAATATGGTGTACGAGGTGTGTTCAAAAAATATCGCGAATTTTGTGTTTTTTCAAAAATTATTTATTTATTCATGAATATCTATTTGGCCCCTTCAAAGTAATCCCCATGAGATATTATACACTTGTGCCAACGGTTTTTCCAATCTTCAAAGCACTTCAAAAAATCATTTTTTTTTATCTTGTTCAGCTCCTCCTTCGATGCCGTCTTTATCTCGTCAAGCGTAGCGTAACGTCGTCCTTTCATGGGCCTCTTCAGTTTAGGGAACAAGAAAAAGTCACAGGGGGCCAGATCTGGGGAATACGGTGGCTGCGGCATCATTAGTGTGTTGTTTTTGGCTAAAAAGTCGCGCACAAGCAACGATGTGTGAGCAGGGGCGTTATCGTGGTGCAAAAGCCAATTTTTGTTCTTCCACAAATCCGGGCGTTTCTGGCGGATTGCTTCGCGCAAATTGCGCATAACTTGCAGGTAATATTCCTTATTGACCGTTCTACCCTGTGGCAAGAACTCATGATGCACCACGCCCCTGCAATCGAAGAAAACTGTCAGCAAAACTTTCACATTCGACCGAACTTGGCGCGCTTTTTTCGGTCTTGGTTCGTGCGGCAGCTTCCATTGAGATGATTGAACTTTGGTTTCCACGTCATAACCATAAACCCACGATTCGTCACCAGTTATGACCCTCTGGAGCATATTTGGGTCGTCGCGGACAGAGTCCAACATCTCATTAGCAATGTTCATGCGATGCTGTTTTTGGTCGCAATTGAGCAATTTTGGTACAAATTTCGCGGCGACCCGTCTCATGCCCAAATCATTGATAAAAATCGAATGGCACGAGCCAATCGATATGTTTAGGTCCTCAGCAACTTCTCTAACGGTGATTCGACGATTGGCCAATATCATTTTCTCCACTTCATTAATTTTTTCGTCTGTTGTTGAAGTGCTCGGGCGTCCGGCACGCTTTTCGTCGTTCACATCTTCTCGGCCTTCTGAGAACATTTTGTACCACCGATAAACGTTGCTTTGGTCCAAGGTAGCTTCTCCGTATGCCACAGTCAACATTCGGAATGCATCCGCGCACTTAATTTCGTTTTTCACACAAAATTTGATACAGGTTCTTTGTTCCATTTTTTTGAATAGGTAAAAATCGAAGACGATCCAAAACACGTGCAAGCAAAGCAGCTGTCAACAATTAAGTGAACATTCAAAATGGCCGAGCTTGTCGACATAAGTGAGAGACATGAGTACCAACATAAAGCCACAAAAAGATCGAAATTCGAATATACGTAACCCGCGAAAATTCAAAATTCGCGATAGTTTTTGAACACACCTCGTATGTATTGTACAAATCTTTATCGCGCAGATGTCCACCCAGTTGGCTATCGTTCAATTGGTTATAGCCCAGTTGACCATATCTGGAGCTCTTACTCCTTTGGTCCATCTCAGATGGAATTTGATTCAGGGGATAGAGAGAAAAAGAAAAGTACGAGCAGAAAATTTCCGAATCTCCTGTGTTACCAAGTTATTGATAAAAAACAAATTTTTATATTTAAATTTGATTCAAAATGAACAATTTAGAATACAAGGTATTTTCCAGATCATTTCTAACAAAATTAAAGGCAAGCATTCGTATGATTTATCATAGAAGCATATAATTTTTAATTCACGGTCGATCCAATTAGTTGTACAACATACATAGCATTCATGCTTCATGAAAATACAATGTAGATTAAGTAGGTTGTTTAACATTTGAAATGTTATACATACTGATAAATTTTTAAAAATTCTGAAAAACTAGAAACTTACGTGACATAGAATATATACATTATTATGTAAATAACTCTAAGTAAACTTTAAGAAAAAAAAAAAAAAATGTAATACCATAGAAAATATTCTTACACATTCTTTTACAAGAAATTAAAAATTTATTATTAAAGTAACAGAAGGTGACAAAATTTATATTACAAAACAAAATATAGCAAACGGCCAGTAAACCGACTACTTGCAGTTTACCGAGCTTATCATAATGGGCAACTATCCGATCGTACACAATAACCGGCTAACCGATTAATCGACGTAACTCATTAGCCATACTGGTTTAGCGATTAACCGTTTACGCTAATATTCAGTAAAAACGATTAACCGGTCAACCGATTTTCTTACTACAGTATCCTAGTTACTAGTTAACCGTGAGTTTTTTTTTTTTTGATAGCACTAGTTGTTAATACTCAGGTAACTTACTTGGTTTTAATAAATAAGTAAACTTACAATAAATAAATAAAAATGTTACAATAATATAAATTTCATCATTACCGATATCTGTGTACAAAGCAGATTGGCACACCCAGCAATGGGTAATAAGCCGTGATGATATATTTATTTATTTATTTATTTATTTATTACCTCCCGCCATCCTTGGTAAGGGAGGTATAGGGATCGTGTTAAAAATCGCATATCGAGATTTTGGTAAATGACCACGTTTTAAGGTCCCTAGAATCCAATTTTAACATTTTCACGACGATGTCTGTGTGTATGTGTGTATGGACCCTCCACTCTAACTCAAATACTATCATTCAAAAAATTGTGAAACCTTGTATTTCAAACTTTTTCTATAATGAAAAGAGCCCATTAGATTTTGATAAAAATCGGATAACCGGAAATGGCACTTTACTAGAAGCACAAAATAGTTTTAACTTTAAATGTTATTTTTTCGAGATTAATGTTATTATAAAAATTAAAGATTATTAAATTTTCTATAGATTTGCATTAATACTTTTTCTATATATTTTATGAATAAATTTAAAAATTATCTATAATTTGAATCCCAAAGCCTACGCTTTAAACAAACAAAACGCAGTTATTCAAATATATGTAACTGACAGATAAATGTCACTATCAAAGAACTAATCATTTCAAAATAATATTAGTAACGTTTTAAATAGAAAAAAGTAATTAGAACAATAGAAAAGGAATTCAATACAGTTTCCAGCATAAGTAAATATGTAGGTATGTATTTAGATTAATAAAAATTAACGATTCACAAAAATGTTTAAGCTAATTCTCATTTTTGGATTAGTGAATTCTATTCTATTTCGGTATTTAAAATTTAATCTTCATTTTATTATAACTCCGGTGGCTCAATGGTTAAAGCAACGCCTCATGTCATGAGTGCCCTCGGGACTCTGGGTTCGAATCTCACTAAGGCATGGATGTGTGTGAATGTGAACCCACTCTGTAATTGGGATTTAATCCTGTAGAGGGGTTTAAAAAAGGTAGTTACTTGGGTTAGAGTAGACTATATTTTAAGAAATAAACTGTCAAAATTAGAGTAAAATTCGCTAATTCAAAAATAAGGATTAACTTAATCTTTTTTGTGACTCGGGCAGTTAATGGCGGGAGGTATTGTGATGGTCATATCAGATTTTTTTATTTAAATTTTTGCTCTTGTTCCATAAAAAATATTATTTTGATGGACATCCATGAAAAATAAAGGTGAACTTTTAGATGATCTTTCATTTGATAAACTTTATGTATCATGGGTATAAGATTAAACTACATACGTACTTTTTTCGGCGTGTTAATATTAATTTATGTCTTTAAGAATTCTATCATTATAATAGTTATTTGTATCATGTTTATATGTTTTATCGATGTGTTTTATATCACATCTTTCTGGTATTGTATGTGTTTGTTGTTGAGGATCTCTGGTCGTGTGTATTGGGCAGGCCGTCGACCTGCTGGAACCGTTGACGCGGCTTCGTGGCCGCCCGCGGAATGCCATCATTGCCAACGTGGTCTACAGTAACCTATCTCTCTTGCTCTTCTATATACACACATAGAAGAGAAGAGCCGAGCCTGTAGATACCTTTAGACTTTCGCCAAAACGCACACATTAAAAGTATTATATTGGAATAGATAGTGTCATTGTCATTATAAATACTTTCAAAGAATAAAAATTTAAAAGATGGATAATATAATAATTGTTGACAAGTATAAATGAATAAATAAATAAACTATTACGGCGCTTTTACTCATTACTAAATACGAAAGCTTGAATTATGAATATTGGCTGACAAAATGTTTTTTATTATTAATAATACGTCTCATTATTTCTATACAGAGAAACAACGAAGAATTTGTTCTGCTTTTAACCTATATTTCACGTATTTTTAAATTAAACACAAATATAGGTTGTATGCATTATTGTATCTTCCGAATTTGAATCTACGGTGACGGCTGAATGGTGGTATGTAAGGTGGTGTTAAATATGACATATATTTTGTTCTACGTACAATGAAATCATGTGAGTATGATTTACCAGTACATAAATCATAGAATTATACGTATGTTTAGGAACTACCATAAATTTTTATAAAGTATTAAAATATTGCATGTCGTTTGTTTACAAAATAACACTTGTATAATAAATATTAATATTTTTTCAGCCATATTTTAAATTATATAAACATAATATATAAATATAGAATTTCTGCTTTAAATTGTTATATGTAAATGGTAGAATGTACGAATGTAGAATTTTAGAAACTGTTTAAAGGCGTTACATTTATGGCCAGTTGTTGCGCTTATAGTTAAATTTTAACTACTGGTTAAATTAAGAACATCGTGTCGAAATGTCATATGTTATTATTATTATTATTAAATATGATTGTCAAATCAAAATTGTGATACGCACTTTTTTGTTAACCTGTAGTTAAGACTTTAACTATATGCGGCGCAACTGGCTGTTAATGATACATAATTTAATAGTACTTATTAGTATAAGAAACAACACAGAATTCTGTCCCATAAACGAAACAAAAATTAATCTTATACAGGTGCTCCTTGAAATAATCTCAGTATTTCAATTTCTTCTACAAGAGCATCAACTTCTTGATGATGAACAAGAGGTGTATATTTTGGCCTTTAATTTAAAAACGGTTATAGGTAGGATTATCAAATTTCGTAAATTTGTTACTTTATATGTGAACAATATTTTATAATTTCTTCAAATTTATTGCTACACTTCTTGATAGGTTAATGAAGAGCGGTTGAGTGATGGGGGTGAAAATAATGGAAACTTTTTATTCTTAGACCCGATATTTTCATAATTGGTTAAACGTTAAACTGTTTGTTAACTTAATTGTCAGTTAACTAAAAAATTACAAATATGTCAATTTTTCGATGCATTTTGTTTATAACTGACAGTCAAGTTTACAGAAGGTTTAACCAGAAATAATAAAAAAAAAAACTGGCCTTAGGGTTTAATGATTTCTTTTTTATTTCATTTTAAGTCTACTCTATTTTAAAGAAAAATGTGGGTAGGTACTCTTATACACATTTGATAAACTGTAGTTACCGAGATAAATAATAAGTTAAACATATTAGTGAATTTTTTAATATTACGATATTTATTATTATTAGTCATTTATAAAAAAAATCGTATTTAATAAATTGATAACATAGCCTAAACATTTGTTTTTTAAATTTAGTTATCTCGAAAACTGGTTCATTTTAGTATATATCAATACGAGTATATTCTTATACTTTTTCTTTAAAATTAAGAGGATTTTTAAATGAAGTCAAAAATATATTAAACGGTAAAAATGAAAAATTAGATACCATTACTTTATGTGGTTTAGATGAGTTTGATTTTAAAGAATAGAAGAGTTTGTGTGAACGTTGGTATAAACGCGAAGTAAAAAAAAATGTTAAGTATATTTGGGTAATTTAAATGTTGTGTGAGGGAACCATGTTGATAATGTGCATTAATAAATATAAGGCCTTCAAGTTCCACTATTTATTTGTTTACTTTTATTTAGGACGTTTCGAGTAGAATCCGCTCATCTTCAGCAACTATACAATTCATGTTGAAAAATACAAGTAAATACATATAAATGTTGAAGCAGAATTACATTGTTGTACACAAGCGAAAGTTGTAAAATTACATGTAAATTGTAATCTACGTAGTCAGATGGAGCATGGGCCCGCAATTCAACATGCCGCTAACACGACCCATTAACAACTGCTTATGTACAACAATGTAATTCTGCTTCAATATTTATAAGTATTTACTTGTAATTTTCAACATGAATTGTATAGTTGCTGAAGATGAACGGGTTCTGCTCGAAACGTCGTAAATAAAAGTAAACAAATAAATAGTAGAACTTGAAGGCCTTATATTTATTAATGCATATATTTGGATAAGAATGTTTGGCATGGAATTCTTAATTTGGTTAGATATCGTAATCATGTGAATTAATTAT
Organism: Harpalus rubripes; assembly: GCA_963082715.1. Classification (NCBI taxonomy): domain Eukaryota; kingdom Metazoa; phylum Arthropoda; class Insecta; order Coleoptera; family Carabidae; genus Harpalus; species Harpalus rubripes. Next base: position 30,731,218 of record OY720449.1, on the reverse strand, counting down.
CTAAAAAATAAGACAGTCCAACCTAAAATTATTTATTTCTTTTTACGGTGGTGTACACTCAATATACAATCTTTCACATTCATCATTCTTCCTCAGCTTAGCCATGGGGTAATCTCCTTTCAAAAACATCATCACATATTGGTTGAATCTTACAAGCGAAAAGTTCTCCTCAGCGATATCTTGCGCCGGTCTCGTGAATGACCCATTCACGGCAGCCGCATGCGCTGTGCTGTATCCAAGCTCTCTGCAGATGTCCTGTAGGTCTGGTGGAGAGAGAACGTTACCGCGTATGCAATAGGAATGCCATACGCCAAAAGAGCGCAGCACTACTTCTCCAGCGCCATCTCTGAAAGAACAGAATCAATACGGGAATAATGAGCGGGAAATAGGTAGTTGAATGTAGCGACGTTCTCATAAATAATTTGATCATGAATATGATCTAAGCTTGTAGTACATGTGCGGTACCGTACCAATAAGTGTGTGGCCTGTAGAAGAGAAATGATCTGTCTAGAAAATACTTTTCTACTTTTCTTAAATTTAGTCACGTGACTATTATATATACGTAGGAGCGGAAGATATTCGTATTGTAATTTTTAGATTATTACTTTAAAAGCTACGGTTCTTTGACTGAGTAGTGCCAACTCTACGATATACGCCATCTCCAACAAAAATATAATTCTATATTACGAGCGCATCTTTATAATAAAAGCGCTTTTATGGAGCGCGCTTTTACATTATATTCTTATGAGAGGTGTGTTCTGTAAAAGCGTTTCTACTTTAAAAGTGTACTCGTAATTATCGAAATATGTGTAAGCCAAACTGCTACTATTCTCAGATTTTGGTAAGGGCAATTACCAGGCGTTCTAATGGGTTCTCAAAGATACATAATAAATAAATAAATAAATAAATAAATATACCACGACAGCATATTACCCATTGCTGGATGTATCAATTTGTTCCGTACACAGATATCGGTAATTATGAATATATTTGTACTGTGCGGGTTTTTACCAGACGTCACCTCACGGGTACTCATTGCTGGCATGGAGAGTACATCACAGGAGTCACTTTTGTGCCATTTCAATTTTAAAATAATTTTTTCGCGCCAGTTTGGTTCTCAAAGATGTTGTGGGGGGGGGGGGGCTACACGCCACACGGGTCATTTTTGTGCTACGAGTATTTAATAATTATAATAATAAAATATATTCGTATGAGAATATAATACATGAGTCACGTGACATGTTTTCCGCCAATAAACATTCAGAATCTCCCTAGTTACATGTCTATCACAACGATGATAAGAAACAAAAAAAAATATCACCTTATTTATATTCGTTACTAAGGGATTTGTTTTCTTTATTTGACATCAACAGTTAATTTTGAGTATAAAAATGTGCGATAATCGTTGGGTTTATATCAACAGTGACGCAAATAATAAGATAATTGTCAAATTAACCATGTTGTAATACAATATATTAAAAGTTAATAAAGGTTAGCAGCACACATAATGTGTCACAAAAATTTATTATATTCTCTCATTAAATATAAGCTCGTGATATGATTAATAATCGAAGATATTGCTCGTGAAACCGAAGCAGCACATTTCACTCGTCCTTCGGACTCGTGAAATCTGCAACTCGGTTTCACTCGAATATATATCATCGATGATAATCATATTACTTGTTATATTATGTATGATAACGGTATTATCATCATTCTATATGAAAATTGCAAATAATTTTCAAATATGCCATTGATTATATTACGCCTATCTGACACTTTCACAATTTTGTTAGCAAATTAATTACCATTTTTTTAACAAAATTTTGTGTTCTTGTTAAACAGATTTATAATAAAATATGCAATGAAATAGAACATCCTATATATAAAAAAATTCGTTTCAAATGAATGGTAACAAATTAGATAATTTATGATTGTAGCTTTACAATTTAGGCTCTACCCCATAAAAGTAAAAAGTTATGTAATTATATATTTTCTTACCTTTCTCCCTCAGGTTTTCTGAGGGCTAGACAAACCATTTCATCTTCTTTATTGGGGCAATCTGGAACTCCATCACAAACCCATTCATTGGGTATACAAGCTCCAGACCTACAACATTTTAATAATTTTCTACTATCCCATCTTTGTACCTATATTTCCCATACTTTTCACATTTGTAGGTATCGTTTTTGCAACCACATACCCGCGGGTTTTCATCAGATTTGTCCAAGCAGTTAGACATTCCGTCACACAGTTTACGCGGCGCTACAAGAGAAAGGTAGGCAGAGCAGTTACAGCGAGCTGGTTCATCCGACCAGTCGCCGCAGTCGTTCACTCGATCACAGAAGGCGCTCTTTGGAATGCATTTGGAGTTGTGGCAGCGGAGCTCGCTTGGCGCGCAATCTAAAAATATTTAAACTTTGGTATAAAATTGTAAATTGTACAACTGTTGGCACCATTCGCAGTGTTCTCAAGTTTTTAAGTACTATAGGTAATAACCGGGCCCACCTTTATTTGACTTTAAAAACACATACAGAATATTAGTTTTTCGTATTTCACCATTGGGATCTCGCTTATTTTCAGAAATACGATGTCGATTAAATTAGGGCAAAGTTGCCCCACTATTAGACCATTTTAAAGATGTTTTTGTTTTTCCCAAAAAATGTTTAGGTCACTAGATGAAAATTATTTTAACTTTCAAACGATATATAACATCCATTCAACAAATATTAAATTTATGGGGTATAAACGATGGTTGTGGCAATGAAACAAATTATCAGTTAGTTTAGGTTAGGTATTAGGTTGATTATTTTTAAGTTTAATTTCTTCATTTTTATTAATTTTTTTAATTTACTCGCCATTCAGCAGTGAAACACATCAAATTTTATTTTAAACTAGCTAATGATAATACCCGTAGACCTCGCAACTTCGAGTCAATTTATATAACTCCGTACAACACGATTTTAGTGTTAATATGTAAATATTTCAAGCAGTTCAGGAGTTAGTACTCCCCAAAAATGCACGTGACGTTGAAAATCTCGATTTCGGTTAAATATAGTGTTCATTCTTGCAAAAATTAATTCTGGAGGGTCGATTTGAAATATTAATATTTTAAAAGTATCAAAAAGCCTTAGGGATTGTGGGAAGTAGGATCGAAATTTTGGAAAAAATTGGTATAAATTTGCCCCACAAAAATGCATTTTATTTTGCTCTCAACTATTCAACGGTTTAAATTATTTTCAATTAACACTAATTTCGTATTCTACGGGGTTTAAAAAGAAGAAAAGCTTTGATTTCTTCATATAGATAACATTTTTGACAATATCTCATGTCAAATTGACATTTAATTAAATATTTTTAAATTGACTTACGTTTCTTTGTTCAGAGTCTACTCCGAGTTAGGAATTTTTTTGAATACACTGTATTTCATAAGTTATTTGTAAAAATACAAATCAGTAAATTTTTATTTTGGTGTTTATCTATTTCAATAATGGGCTATATTATATTTCAGATAAGAATATATTTGGTGGCGCTGCAGAGCCAGCCTGTTTTACACACATAAAACTTATGAATTAGTTTTGTTTCGTGCATGACATACTTCACAGTCCGAAACATCAAAATTGTTAAATAGATTATAATGTCAAAATAATATACCTGCTTACATATTTGTAGTGTAAACTTGGTTTGCGTTTAGACCAATGAGAAAGCTGAAATCGTAAGCCCTATTTTACTCCTAAGTCTATTCTTATCTGAAATACGTTATATACATTTTTCGGAAAAAAACAAATACCCTTTTAATGGCGTAACTGCCCTAGGGCCATAGTTTAATTAACTTCGTAGGTATCTATTAAGCTATCTAAGATCTTAATGGTGAGCGTCGAAAAATGGGCAGCCTGTATTGTGTCAAAAACATTAGCAAGGCATTTTTAATATTAGTTCTAGTTCATATAGATAGGTTTAGATTTCATCCATGTAGCAATCTTAGATTATCATTTTAAATACGGATACATTATAGAAAGTTTTATATTTATAAATTATTCTTATATTATATAGAATCCTAAATTAAGTTATTGTTCATAATCAAAATATTAGTTCCACGATTGATTTATCCTGTTGCAAATAAAGTACCGTATCGTAATTCTCTATTCCCATTGTGAAGATAATTTTTTAACAAATATGGTATAGTAGAGTAACGAACCACCCAGAAGTCACCTATTGTATCAGTATCAGTGATAATGATATTTTACTCATGTTCTTCTTACCGCAATTGTTACTATCTTTACATATCTTATTCTTTTCTTCGCATACTTCCTCTGTTTCATCACTTCCGTCCCTGCAGTCTGGAATACCGTCACACAGTTTTTTAGCACTCACACACTGCCCTAATGGGCATCGAACACCGCTGCATATTGGAGGTTTAATAGGAAACTCATGTTTGTCTAAAGGAAGTCAAAGAGAAGAATATTAATATGCTAACTGTTATTGCACATGTTACTATATAATTGACGTACTCATTGCGTTTATTATTCGGGCTTTAATACCACGAATGCTTGTGTATTCTACAGTTGTGAGAAAACCGCAAGGGCCTTTTTGGTCGAAATAAACTGCGGCAGGGTACCAGCCGGTTTCGGAGAGGCAGACGATTGTACCGCCCCAAGGCGGATGTTTTACCTTTATAAAGTAAACAATTATAACTTCACATTATTGTTGATTTTGTTGTTGTTAAAAATATTGCACTTACATCACAATTTCCTAATGGAGTAACTCGTTTAAAACATCGTTTACCCCGTAAACATTTTGTTAAATGTGGTTTTAGTACTACTGCTTGCATAAAGCTATCGTTTTCTTTGCCTATTACTGTACATGTTTCTCGTTCACTTACTATGTCGTTACCTCTGAAATAGTAATACATATTATAATAATAATTCATTTTAATCAGTTATAAATGTAACGGGCTGAAATAATAATTGTTTAGTCTGAGGCCAACGTTTCGCTGCCACTTACAGCTTCATTAGGGCAATTGACTAAGGCGTTAAAAAGTAGTAATAAAATTTTGGACAGCAAGCTGCTTATTATTTCATCCCATTAACAATATCAGTCGTTTATTTCAAATTATACAAATGTAACATTTTTTATTTAATAATACAATTTATTTAGGACTACAATCGGTGTCTTTACTCCCAAATTATTAGAAAATGGATATTTTCTGTTTCAATTTTTTTTATAGCTAGACCCGAAAATTTGTGTTTCAGCTATTACTTAGAATGTACAGATTTTGTCATTTCTCGTTTACAATTAAAGGTTTTTATTTAAAAAACCGGATATACCCAAAAAAAATATTTTTTCATCAAACATAAAAAACTTCTTATTTCTATACCGTTTATCGTATGACATGACAATTTTTCTCCATACATACGAGAATAATATTAATAAGCATAAAAACACGGTGTTCATTTTGAAATTCTATTTCATGGCTCCATAATTTATGTATTAAAAAATAAAATAAAAATTTGGACTTGTATGAATTTTGCATTTACCCGATGAAAATTATAAAAATGAAGCAGGAAATAGTAGTATATTATTGTGACGCGACCGGAATATAAAATCAAAGAAATATAATTTTCAGAAAAGTATATTCAGGTGTAACACGAAAATCGAGCCATAGGCGTTTAATATGGGAAAACAGTATTTCGTTGCCCAAAAGTGGCCTTTTAGTTTTAGACAGTAATGCTTCAAATAAATTATGCATTTAATTCATTAATTAAATTTTGTTTTGTATGTTCCGTAAGCGAGCAAAATGAATTTGAAATTTTATAAAAGTTACTTTTTTATGGTGTTAGCCATGGTATTGAATTAAAATCACCAACAAATGTAATGATAAAAAAATTATAAAATATAATTTGCATCAAAATAATACTTTTTAATAATTTGTTACTTTTCTGCGAGTTAATAATTCTCCATTTTCAATAATAAAACTCTAATAGATACAGACAATTTGACAGATACGTGTCTGACAGGTCAAATGTCATTACATTCGTTTCTGATTTTAAATCAATGCCATGGGTAACACTATAAAAATGTAACTTTTATAAAATTTTAAATTCAATTTTCTCGGTTACGGAATGTGTAAAATAAAATATTATTAATGAACTAGATGCAAAATTTAATTCTCTAAAACATTTATTTGAAGCATTATTGTCATTGTTTAAAATTAATAGGACACTTCTGGATAACGAAAAACTGTTTTCTATGTTAAACGAGTATGGCCCGGTTTTCGTGTTACAGCCTGTAGATAAGATTTTTTACATAAAATCGTTCAAAAAATAAAATCCTAACTCGGAGTAGGCTATGAACAAAGAGACGTATGCCAATTTAATTTTTTTAATTAAATGTCAATTTGACACGAGATATTGTCAAAAATGTTATCAAAAAAAACAGGCTTTTCTTCTGTAATCTTATTTTAGAAATGGAAACAAATTAGAAAACGGCGAATGGTAATATACTGTATTCTTCTTTATCATCCTTTCTCCTTAAAATTACATTTCATGATTAATTTTGACAACGCGATTTTTAAATTGAATAATGATCAGACATATGTTTCTCTGTTCATAGCCTACCCCGAGTTGGGATTTTTTCTGAACACACTGTATAAGTTAAGTCTAATGTGTGAGAAGTGTAATAAAATTGCAAATATGGGTGAAATGAACAAGTACACGTACTAAAATATTTTCACTCATACGTTAAAGGACCTTAAGTGTTTAGCACTTTTAAAAAATTACATTACTGTTGTTGAATAACATAAAATAAAAATCTACTTTTCAATATTTTGTTGGCTGCGGATGAAATAACGTACAAAGTATCTACTGACATAATTGCAAGATACGGAGGTTTACAGGAAACGATTTCAACCAACGAATGACATTTTCTCTTGACACGGAACATATTATTAACAAATTATATTTGTAGAACGTAGTTTCTATACTTACATATGTCTGATATATAACGGTCGTACGTATCTAGTAAACGTAACAGGTTTTTCTAATCTGAGCAAAGCTACATCTGTCAATAAAATCTGCACTAATTCCGAAACGAATCTAATTTGTTCATGAGGCCCTATCACATTCATATGGCCTCTTCCAGCTCCAAAAACTACCGTCGTATAATTTCTATGCAAGCTGAAATCGAAATATAAACACCAATACAATATTTTTCTATAATGTCTTACTCAATGTGCAAGCAAGTTCTCGATGTGATGACCCAATCTTTCTCGATGAGGGTTCCGGAGCACGTGTAGACTCCATCAACAAATATAGCAGCGTTCCAGGGGCTCATCAGGAGCTCTTTGAATGTGTTGGCTCCGCTCTGATGTGCAGTGTAGATCTTTTTCATGTCTCCGGTATCTGACAACGAGGTGGAGCATTTGACATAAAGACCACGACAGGTTTCGTTCGCAGGACGAAGTTTTAAAGATGTTTCGTTGTGGGAAAGAATTTGTAGGCTCGTTTGTTTTATTTGTATCTCTAAATACTTTTGGAAACCACTAAAACGAAAAGTACATTAAATGAAAAGAGATGGAGTCAATAATCATAAATCTATTTATCTAATTATTATTCTTCCATAAACTATCGATTTGTTCGTAGAAAATAGATGTGATTTAAAAATATTAGAAAAGATAATTTGTGCCTTTTCTTCATTATTTTCTCTACGGAAATCCTATAATTTTGAGGGCTTAGCCGCGATTAACAGAAATAAAAGGAATTTGAAAAATAAGTAGGATCAAAAGGTAAGAAAATTAAGAATAAATTTTGCTGTAACATTTAATACATTGTATTTCGTTTTAGAATATTATATTTTATGTCAATAAAAACGAACAACTAACCTGCCTTTGTTACCTTTTTGATAGTTTACTAGAAGTTAGAAATTACGGGTTAGTTCAAAAGAATTATTTTTTTAATTTAAAAAAATCTGATGTGGCCAGCACATTACCTTCCGTCAGTTCTATGTATTTTGAATAAATATCATACAGAAAGTTCCTTGCAAAAGATTCTATTTCTTGTACATTACCTTAAGGCAGTTATATTTATTTTATGCAAATTCCATACAGAAAGATTCTAGCAAAATATCCTATATTTCCAATAAAACATACTGTCAACTACACTTGAGACTGACACCTTTCTATCAGAATTTTCTTAATATAGCAGCTGTTTCCAGAGTTATAGCATAGCTGGCTAATATATGATATTTAATTTCTTTATAATTTTTTAACTCTACATCCATTTAATATGAAGTATAAAATGTATTCAAATCGTATAGAGAATAAAATATTCTTTAATATTTATAATAACATTTAATGTGAAAATGATATTTAACATCGTTTTTTCAAGAAAAACTTTTAAAATCTTTAAATGAAGGTACTTCCGGTTGGCCAATTATAACCAAAATCTAATCAGCTCTTCACATGGATGTAACGGAGAGGAATACGAAATAATTATAATTTTTGGAATTGTAGTATTAGTTATCGCTTTAGAAAATTTTGTCACACACAGGAAGACATATACACATTCACACACACACACACACACACACACACATACACACACACACACACACATACACACACATACACCCACACACACAAACACACACACACACACACCCACACACACACATACATACATACAGACATCGTAAAAATAGTAAAATCGTATTCTAGGGACCCTAAAACGTGCTTACTCATCAAAAACTCACCACCGAATTTTTTGACCAAAGACAATACCTTCCTTACCTAAAGGTGACGGAAGGTAAAAAGATTAATTAAAAATAAAAAAAATGATTATTAAGAAATGCATAATTCTGCTCATTGTTAACTTAAACAGTCGGTTTTTGATGATGATAATATTATTTATTTTAATTTTAAACTCACCTGAAACCTAAATAGGCACACATATCTCCAGCCACATCATGTGCTGTTTCAAACCAATTATTACTGCATAAAGGGAACCATTGTCCAGAAATGCTAAACGACATAACTCCTTTGCTTCGAAGTTCTGGTCTTTCGTCATTATCATATCTTATATATGTATCATTCGTTAATGCAACTGAGAAATACCAACAACATTATTTTATATACATTTAGGTAAATACAATAAGAATTTAACATACAACAGTCCCATTCGTCTTCACTGAAGAAACAATCAGGATGATGGTTACATTGAAGAGCTTCAGGGATACATTGTTGGCTCAAATGGCAATGGAAATAGCTAGGAGGGCAGTTTACTAATAAAGAAAGAAGTATTGTAGCCGGTAACATATACAATAGGAGCGATAGCGGTCGGTAAATTATGTGTGTAATAAAAATAGTACAAAAACAAAACAATAAAAAAAATTAAATAAATGTATAAAACTACAATTACTTGTCATAATTTTATAGTTTAACTATTCGTGACGTTAGTGCGATGAATTGATTTTTAATATTGTCAAAATTAACAGTGTCTCCTATAGGATATTCAATTGATAAAATTGCTAAATATTAAAAACGAGCGTAACTATATTTTTTATAAGTTTTAGTTTACTGAAATTCCTTTCTTTTATTTAGAAAATTCTTAAATTATTACAAAGGAGGGATAAATTGAATTTTGTGATTAATTGATGAAAACGACTATAGCTATTTAAAATTTGTATATCCGCACAAATTTCAGAACTCAATACAATGAGAATAATACAACCTTTCTAGTTTATGTTCTGTATTTTTATTTAATACCCGACGTTTGGGCAGCATGTACTGCTGCCTTCTTTAGGGAAACACATAAATGAATAATAACAAAACATTAGCAACAAGTAACCAAGGTAACAAAATTACAACATATTTAATATAGGAAGCCGTGCTCGACTAAGTTCTACTCGTAATCCGTCGCAATGATTATTCTTGGTTTTTTAAATCTCTATTGCTTCTCTATTTAACCTGTAGTTGAGGCGTGCAGGTCTTGCAATAATTTTTGTTTGTTCGAATTTTATTTGGTGAAGTAATATATGCTGCCGAAACGTCGGGTATTAAATAAAAATACAAAACATGCACTAAAATGGTTGTATTATTCTTAATAGTAATACTAAATGAAAACACTTGATGTAAGTTTCACGTATACGTTTTATTTAACTCTTAATCGATTTCGGCTTCTTAGGCCTTCTTCAGAAGATGTACAGTATTGAACTAAATACAAGAATTGTTAAGTATTCCTAAACACTACATAACATCTGTTGACAGTAAGGGAATTACTTGGAAAATTCATTTATTAGGGTTTGCCAGACATCTGCATGAATTAAATCTACCTGGTCATTTAAGATGCTCGAACCAATTTTAATTGCTTGCTATACGTGAAACTTACATCAAGTGTTTTCATTTAGTATTACTATTATTATAATGTTTCATCAAGTGCCTACAGCTGAATCTTTAAATTTTATGTATTATTCTTATTTTCTTTTATACATTTAATTATGAAGTAAAATTTTTAACTACCTCTACATTGTAACAATGAAAAAAAAACTTATTGACAATATGAACTTTTTCCAAAAAATAACATATATTGAAAGTTGTCAAAATTGCATTATGCCTGTGCTTGTATCCGATTTAGGTAATAATATAAGCTTAGTTCCCTTTTTCTGACGGCCTTGGTTTTACTTACAGCAATTTGCTTCATCGCTTCCATCATAACAATCTACGACACCATCACAAATGGCATTTGGATGTGACGAATGCAAATATCCTCTACACGAACAACGAATTTCATCTGTGCCATCTTCACAATCTATTATTTTATCACATCGACGGGACATTGGTATTAACTGTAAAATTCTATTAAGAGTATGATTATAAAAAGTATGTTCATGTAAAATAATTGTATATTTACTTTCTGCATTCGAAGTAAACTGGAATATTAGTTTTATTATTTACAGGAAGAAAGTTTTCGTTATTCATTTCATGTAACGTTTGGGTAATGATTTTTATATCTTCTTCTGTAAAAGAAGTGCGATCTGTATTTGTATTTTGATCAATAGTAGATTCTGTTACATCATCAGAAATAAGTGGATCTGTAATATTTGTTTCTGTTTCTGGCACTCTTTCAAAAGGGAGAGTTTTATTTATAAACGATTGCTCACTATTTTTAAAAGTATTAATATTGGTGTTGTCGTTTTCGGGATCATTTTTTTCATTATTTATTTGGTTTTCGTATTGTACATCAGTTTTGTTTTCCTTGGAATTTGAATCAAAGTCCGTATTATTTGTCACATTATGCGAGGCAAATAATAACATATTATCAAAAGCATGTTTTATCAACGATGAATAATCAGTTTTGGGACAATTGATTTCGTCATCTCCTACCAAGCAATCTACTAGTTTATCGCACTTTCTCTTTTTGGGAATACATCTGTGTGTTCCTATACACAAAGTTCCTGGACATTTTTGTATAGGATTTCTTTTAGGTAAATTTTCATCCACTAAAAACAAATTAATCATTTTCAATTCACAAAAAACCTATAATATTGTAATAGTTTGTTTCAAGATATAGTGGATTGTAATGACTTTGTTAATGACAGGAGAGTTTTTTTTATCTACAAATCATGTAGGGTTAAACTTACAAATTATTTTCTAAAAGCCCCGCAAAAAGATAGTGCAGCTAGAATAGCATTTTTGTCATTGGCATTCCTCTGTTGGTGGTCCAACAATCCAACAGTCAGTCACCACAAATAGTAAAGTTAAAAATTATTGAACAATTTGAGTACACTTCTGTTTTCTAAACCATTGCTTAGCAATACAATATCGATATGATGGCGATACGATAACGATACGAGGTATTTACATTAGATGATACGTTCACGATACGGTACCATTTTTATGTACTTACTGCTATGGTTTGAAGTGTATATATCACGTTTTTATTATTAGCAGAAAACTATATCATTCAGATGGTAAATTATTTCTCAATCTTAGTTCATTTTGACTACTTCTTCCTTGACATTTTAAAACGAAAATTAACATTTTGAACACAACAAAATATACATGTATGCAAATGCAACCTTCCATTCATCGTTGCATATAGTAATACTACGTTGTTACTATGATGCAATATTTTTTCAATAGAAACCAGGGATTTGTTAACTACTGGATAGAGTAAGCGTATACCGATACATGTATTTCTTGTGTACCCTCCCAACTCCCAGATTAAGAGAGAACACAGGAATTGTGAGTGAGAAGGAAATAGATAATTCATTTTGGACAAGTGAATTTGATAATGACATCACTGTCAAATTCATATCTGTCAAATTCCCATCAAAAATTTCGTGTAAATATATTTAATCGTGAAACGTGAAATAAATAATTTAATTTAATTTCAATGACGATAACAAGAATAACCTGAAAACTGTCAAACCTATGAGATAAACGAATGACAAGTAACGGAAATAAAGACAACAAATCGGAATTATGTATCACTATCACTGTCGATCTGGCCGGGTATATGCGAAGATTCACTTGCTCCATCCCATAGTTAACAAATCCGTGATAGAAATAAAGCGAAACTATCGTGACCGTATCGTCATCATATTATGAATGTAAATAAAAAAAACACCAATGTATCGTCATCGTATTGTTATCCTATCGGGATTGTATAGAGAATGTACATGTACCTAAAAGACATCATTAAAAAAACATTAAAGCAATTCGATTTTAATTGCCAATGATCCCAATTCTGTAACACTCGGGCCTATTCTCTAACTCAGTGGTTAATTTTGAACAACTGGTTAAAAATTTAACCAAACAAGGGCTCTATTCTGTAACTCGGTGGTTAGTTTTTAACTACTGGTTAAAATTTTTATCCAATAGACAACCCAAAATCCCTCATTTTGTTATATGTCAACATACTTGATTGGTTAAAAAAATTAACCAATGATAAAAAATTAACCACTGAGTTACAGAATAGACCCCCAAGGATGTTGATGTATAACAAAAATTGGATTTTTTGTTATGAAATCAATATCTATTGGATAACACTTTTAACTAGTTGTTATAATTAACCATTGAATTATAGAATAGGCCCGAATGTTATTAACAGTTAGCAACATTGCTAAAGTATATAACCAATAATAATTGTAAACACTGAATAAATTATTAAAATGACCTGTTTCACATTTGTTTCTACTGGATATAAATTTGGCAATGTTGGTAAGACTAATTTTAAATTATTGTCAAAATTACGTTTTGTAGTGTTGTTTAAACCATGTTTAAATTTAAGAGTTAGTGGTGGACATTATATTTTTTTTAACAAATAGTTTTCTAAGTCAATTCAATCTACTGTATCTTGAAACAGATCATACTTACATATGCTCCTGGCAATCCAGTTTAAGTATTTACTGACTCTAGTATATGCCCCAGGTTCGTTAGGTCTGGCACATCCTTCTCCATGACTGACAATACCAGCTACATACCACTGAGTTGGCGCCAAAGGATTTCTGCAAAGTAAAGGACCTCCACTATCTCCTTGACAAGCATCTCTACCTCCTTCTAGATATCCTGCGCAAATTTCTTCTCCTTCTTGGTCCTCCCGATGTTTACAATGCGAAAGAATCGGTACTTCTACTTCCCGCATATGATCAGCTAGAACAAATCAATCAGTAACCCGAAAATAAAGAAAAAATTCTTCCCTTACGGTCAGGGCCGTGTTCGATCGTTGCTCCCCATCCAACAGCAGTGCAGATGGTACCAGGATGGGGTCCCCACATCCATTCGGGACCAGCGGAGCTTTCGGAAGGAAGGCAAACGGGACGAACCCAACGATTGAATTGAAATGGAGCAGAGACTTTGAGTAAAGCGAGATCGTTTTTCATATCTGAGCGATCGTACATTTGATGGCCCATAATGTGGGCTACAACGCGGTTTTGTTCCATTGGGGAAAAGGAGAAACGGCGGAGCATACCTGCTTGGACTTCGTAATAGTGTTGCCAATAACTAGAAAAAATAATATTAGTTTGTTGTAAACTTGAAATACTTTTATTAAAAAAAACACACTTTTCTGTTGAACCATACATTTTTTTTTATTTCTCACTGTAAAATTTTTCTCTTTATTATTACACTTATGTACGAGGTGTTCATACAAACATGAATCTTTAGTTTCGTCTAACTATACTATTCTCTTTCTTCGGTATGTAATAATATATACCTACATAAGTATTTATTATTATAAGTATTAATTTCACACCACATTATAATATTGTGTTAGAAGAAACCAATAGAGACAAAGTACTAATTGCAACGGGCCCATCCAAGTCTTCGGCTTTTTAAAAATTACATGCATATGAATTTTGAATATAAATAAATGAAAACGAAATAAAAATTGTTATATATTTTGTATTTTTATACCTATAATAATGTAATTAAAGTTTTTAGCGTAAAATGATCGCCATGTTGTGACGTCAGTGTCATTACAGTAGTCCAGTTTCCCTGTGAAAATGTCACTATAAAGTGGACCATGCATATTTTGCTCATAAATTTGCGATTTGCACATACTCTAACAAACACATATTTAATATATCCGAGTAGTTTTTTATTAAGGTCAAATGAAAATGTACTTATTAAATAAATTTATATTATAATTTGTTTTAATTATTGTAATCTCAATACTTGTCATTGTTGTAATCATTTAGTAAATAGTAATGTAAATGTTGGATTACTTTTTATTTTGAATTATGCTTTGATTATTGTAATCAATACTGTCTTTGTTGTATTTAATTATAGATAGAAAATAGTAGAAACACTATTTTAATTATAATAATGGCACTAGGTGAGTATGAAAACTTCATTATTATATTAAATAAACTTTTAAAGTCACATTAATTAAAGCGAATAATTAACTTGATTTTGAAAACGAGCAAAAATTATTTCTTTTACTTACCTGATTTTTATTTATGTATAATATGTACTATCAATGTTTTACATAAATTAACATTTAATACTACTCCTATACCTATTCATGTAAGTAAATCAAACAAATATTTATTTTGAAAATATATAATAACTATCTGGCTTACTTTATAACCATTAGCTTTAAAGATTTTTGATCACAGTTTGTAATGGATACGTATTTTTATTCATGCAACATTTAGTGTATATTGCCGTATTAATGGTAACGTATGTCGATTCTCTCTACTTATGACGGAGTGACTCTAACGTCAGAACTTTCGCGCCAAAACTTTATTAATTATTTTAGGCGTTATTAAGCGTAATTTCAAAAAAACAATAAAATGCGGAATTTCTATTTTTAAATTCTTCGTAACATATAAAAATACAAAAAATAAATTGGACGGGCCCATTTGATTGAGAGCATACAAGTACGAAGAAAAAATTAGAAATTACGACCTAAACAGAATAATTCACCAACCTTAAAAAATAAACCACAAATGAAGACACCACTGAAGAAGGGAGTATTACCAAATAAATGGATTTTCACCGGTTGAAGACGAAAGAAAGGGAATATAAAATTTAAGTTTTAATAAAGAAATAACTAAAAGACCAAAATAATCAGAAGCAAAAACAAGACATGAATCCATGTACATCAGACCTCAGACCTACAAGCATGCCACAATATCTAATAAATAAAGACGAACAAGACATAAAATTAATAGTTAAACTTAGATGTAGAAACGAGGAAGATAAGAACAAATACTGAAAGAAAGAAGAAGACCTCTGTGCATGCCACAATATCTAATAAATAAAGACGAACAAGACATAAAATTAATAGTTAAACTTAGATGTGGAAACGAGGAAAATAAGAACAAATACTGAATCAAAGATGAAACCTCTGTAGTGAACACGAAGAATCATTAAAGATTAAATTGACCTTCCAAGACAAGCCAGTAGTCTCTATCACATCCTTCTACTAAAAATACTAAGAAAGAAGAAGGAAGTATTCCAACCAAATGTACTGATAAATGAAAAAAAATTAAAGCAGAAAAGCATGAATTAAATAAATAAAAATAATAAAGAATCATAAGTTGAATTTCTTTAGTTGCTATAAAAACTTTGAAGTTTAAAAATTATTTAATTATAAATGACGATATTTAATGTTCTAGATTTTGTGAGAATTTTTTTATCAAGGTATTGGAAAAAGAACATATATTGAAATAATGTTTCAGTAGTTATTTAAGTACTTCTTGTATATTTTAATTGCACTCATGTAATCAGCATTCTTTTATTTGTTGCATAATAAAATGACTTACGTATCAATGCAATGTGCAGCGGTTATGACCCATAATTCACTCATCAAAACACCCCCACAGTGAAAAATTCCATCCCTATAAATAGCTACTACCCATGGCCAGGATGTCGGTTGACTAGGCTTTCCACCAACAACCCTATTTTCTCCTCTTTTCAGTCTTTCTTGCTCTTCGAATGACCATTCAGTATCGTTAGTAATATCTATAATGTTCACATTATCAAGAGTGGGGCGTTTCTTCTTATCCGTGAAATCATTTGAAGAAAGAATACTAGGGTGATGATTTATTTTGTAAAATTCGTCTGTAAATCTTCGAAGTCTACTGACGAATGGAAGAAAGTCTTCTTCTGCGCTAGTGTCCACTTCATGTTTGCGGAATTGATTAGGGGGTGGAAGAAGGCGTGTGCCACAAGGAATTGGGGGGCATATGACATAAATTGCTTCGCCATTCACACAAGATTTGAGGAATTGGATTTTTTTGTCTGGTAAGGCCGTTAGAAATTCGCCTGAGTAGCCGTTTGGAATAGGAAGCATTTGAATTAAAGGAAATCTAAAATATATTTATGTTATTTGAAGCATAATGGGAATAATGTTTTTCTTACGTGGCATGAGGACCTACTTCGGCTAAGCAAGCATCCAAAGCCCAAGAGTCTGTGTTAGAACACACAGGGTACCAATTGCCTTTAAAGTTTCTGTGAAGGTATCCACTAGATTTTGATACGGCATATGTCTACAATAAATAAATACATTGTTAGTACATACATAATTGATCCAATAATTATTTGAAATACCTGATGTACATTTATGGAATTTGTTAATAAAGAACAATCCATTTCATCTTTGCCCGTTTTACATTGAGGAATACCATCACATCTTTCCTGTAGTGGAACACAGGTTGCTGTTTTTTGTCGTTCAGTCCAATCATCACAACTAAACTCTACTGCGTTACATCCTACAGGAAAACAATGAATTCTACGACTGGTAGCACGTAATTTATTCTTAATAAAGGTCGATTAAGCTAAGACTAAAATAACAAATTTAGTTGTTTTTTAATCATACCAATGTATTTTTAAATGATAAAGCTAGCTATGGTAGGTAATTAGTTAATTAAGAGGATAACTGAAATTTTGAGTAGATATCTTTAATACCATTTGAAATACAGAAACACTTATTCGGGAATAAGATTTATTATCATTTAGTTTCCATGCATGTTTAATAGGACCTAGAAAATTGATGTCACACAACACACAGTCTTCCCCCTCGTGCCTTTAGAAAAGGACAAGCTCGAGGAGATAACTGACAGATTACAGCCCTGAAATATCGAATTGGCGTGGTGTTTGAATCACGTATGCAAGCAGTTGACTAGTAATGTTTTTTCTCTGTCAGTCATTTTTGTATTATTCTTAGAGAAAACTGTTACTTCAAGTATTTTTCTCTAAAATGATCCATAAACGATTGAGAGAGAAAAAATAATACTAGTTGGCAAATGACTGCTCGCTCATCGTCGTTAATCAGTTGCTTGATGATGAGTTTAACGGTTTAATAATACAGACACAAGAAAATCTGCAAGACCATTCTCATAAACAATATCGATCTATTGAGGACATGGCCTGTCAACCAACACTCTCTTCGAACTTGTCCTTTATACTTACTGGATGGCAATCATAAAATGTCAAAATTATAACACTGGTAAAAATGAACAACTTTTTATACACGGCAGCAACTCGGTCGTACTAGGTCCGTTTAGCGAATAAGCTTGGTCGCAACGTAATACAGTTATGTTACGTCCGTGAGTGCATTATTCTTAATTATTGTAATGTGCACGTAACAAAGCGTGCGGCCGGTGTGGCCGTGTTACGGCCGCAGTGCAGCCGAATATCACTTTTGTTCGAGAAGTTGCTATTGCAAATGAAAAGTATCAGAAAAACTCTAATACCAGACCTTCACGTTAACATGATAAAGTAATTTTCTATTTTTAACTTTACATTAAGCAAGTGGCAGGACGAAGTTTTAGTGTTAAGGCAAAATTGGAGACCCCAGATTTGAACCATGGAATCTTAGGCCTCTTTGTTACAAAAACTTATTTTCGTTTAACAAGAGAGGTAAAATTCTTACCAAAACAACCAAGTTCGTCTTCACCATTAGGACAATCAAAATATCCATCACACAGTCTAGTTTTGTCAACTCTACTTTTACAGGGACAACCCAATTCATCACTTTTGTCATTACATTGGACTATACCATCACACCAATGATTACTTTTGATACATTGGATTCCATCGAAACAACTTTTTTCGTGAGGGAGGCAATGTAGACTGCTTCGGGACTTATTCGAATTTATTCTACAAAAAAATCATTATCTTTTATTTACATTTTGAGTGTCATATTGTGTACTTACAATGTAGGGAACCAGTCCTTAGGAATAGTTTTATCATCTAGATCTTCTGGTACTATCATTTTGTTATCACTGTTTCTAAATTCTTGTATACCACTAACAGGAGGAAATTGTAAAGAAGAAGAAGGGACGTACGTACAAAAATAAGGGTTCGTATTATAAGGAGACTGACTGAAAACGTTCGATTGTGAAAGTTTTTGTTGACCCATTAATGAATTGTAATAACTATACATTGATTGTTGGCCTATACTGTTGGGAAACATTTGTGGGTAGCCAAAAGCACCGTAAGTATTTGTCATTGAAAATGGACTTATTTGGGAATCGTACCCTAAAAAGAAAACAATATTTGTATAAGTATATAAACAGGTGTATTTGTTTTTTTTTTAAATTGAGTGTTGAAGGAAAGAAAATATTAAATAACAATATAACTAAGGTACGTATGTATCTAATTAAATTAACACTTTCAATGCATTTAGAGGGTACTCATATAAACAGTAGTTTCAGAAATTTCTATCGGAATTAACAGTGAAGGGTGCCATTTTTATGCTTATTACAAAGGGAATACGTTTTTTAAGTTTACATTATTTAAGGCGTTTAGTATAGTCCCTCATCATACATTATGAAAAAATAATTCAATGTGAGATTAGAGATTAGTCTTTACAACCAATTCAAATCGTAATAATATCATTTAATATCATTAAACTTGTTGTTTATTATATTATACTTCGTTGTCAATTCAAATCCGGTTTTGTACGAGATGAGTAAACGTACGAAAAAGATGCAGCTTTCAGCAGAAGAAACGATAAAAAAATTATATATTAAAACTTAAAACATATGTGAGTTTCAGCTAAGATGCAACATTTACGAGTACTATACTGTTATTAATTTATTACTACGGACATGGTTACTTGGTTCAATGCTGACTATAGTTTAAGAAATGTGTGATATATTTATCAACTTATTTCCTGAACGTCCTAGACCAAACCCTTCTACAGTTTCAAGGATGTTTTCAAAATTTAAAAGTGATGGATGTTTAGACAAGAATCATAAGAAGAGGACAGGAACAAAAACTGCACGGACTGAAGAAAAGAAAAATAATTAACTAAGAGCAATAGAAGAAAATAATCAGCTGTCTACGAAAATTTTGGCAAATCAATTAAACATTAGCAAAACTTCTGTATTTAGATTATTAAAAGACGAAAAATTGCATTCTTACCATTTTCATCATCACCAAGAGTTAAGAAACAATGACCATAAGAAAATAATTGCTTTTGTGAGCTACTTTTTGAGAAAATTAATATTAATCCGGATTTTAAGAACAAATACAGGAAAAATTGATAATTTTGAATAAATTAAATTAAAAAATAGAGAGGCTAAGGGCCGGTTTTATAAACAAAAATTTAATGGAATTGTAACTAAGTGATGAATAAATTTACTTGTTCAGTAAATACATGTTGGATTTTATAAACAAACTCTACCCATTAAATACCTAAGTGGAGATATAATTTTCGTTGCGTTGTGTTAAAATGACTTTTTTAAATTTATGAGTTGCTTGATTATTTTTATGACAGTATTTATGGTTTTGTTTTCTGTTTTTCATCGTTTGACGTCCGTTTGATAGAAAGAAAATAAGGTGAAATCTGGACAGAAGACAGGAACGGGACAAAAATTTTATTGATAGGGAAAAGTGTGATGTTAATGGTTTAATATTAAGTTCAATTTCACTTAGTACATGTATGACACTTAGTTTAGATAATCTAAATCGAATACTAAATTCTTCGTCGTTATATATTTCAAAAGGGTGGATTCTATCTCTAAAGATTCTTGGAAGTCTTTGTCGGGGTTCTTCGTTTTCAAATTCGTCATCACTTGATACACTTGATAAATTCGTAGATTCGGATGAAACTGACGATATATCATTCACGTCAAACATTTTTATAGTAGGTTCGCGAAGCACAAAACTATTATTTTTACAATAAGTAAATTAATTAATTACTGCAACTATATTTTTTGACAAAGTGTTAACAATATTTATTTGCAATTTATTATTACCCGTATGTCAAACTGATAAATTTTTCACAGGTGGATACCTACCTACTATTTTTAAAATAAAATAAATTAATAATATTGTAAAATATGTAAATATATGTATATTAC
Organism: Harpalus rubripes; assembly: GCA_963082715.1. NCBI lineage: Eukaryota > Metazoa > Arthropoda > Insecta > Coleoptera > Carabidae > Harpalus > Harpalus rubripes. Next base: position 30,710,404 of record OY720449.1, on the reverse strand, counting down.
ATATTATTGTTCTCTTATAATATCTTTTTAGTTTTATAATTATTTGAAAATACATCGATAAAAATCGTTACTTAAATTTAATAGCAAGAAATTCTCCACTTAGTTTACTTGGTAGATTTACTTGTTCAGTAAATTTAAAAACGCTTTATAAAACCCAAATCTCCACTTAAATAAATTTACTTGCCAACTAAAATTTAAGTGAAGATTTTTGTAAAACCGAACCTTAGTCAACAATAACTCACGAAATATTACATTCTGCCTATGAAATTTTTTATATTCGTCTAAATTATTGTTTAATTGTTAATGGTGCAGTTTTTGAAAATTTGTTGTAATTTGTGTTTGAAATATATTGATTTTTTATTGCTACTGCTCTTATTACTTTCTTACGTTATTTATAAATCAGTAAATTATGATGACAAGTTAATTCGACATTGATAACTTTGACAACCTATGTTGCATTTTATCTGGAACGATGTAATATCATATAATAATTAGTATCCAGAGTAATACAATAATAACAGTATAGTAAATGTTGCATCTTAGCTGAAATTATGGTATACGCTAAAGTAAAAATATCTCCAGTCAATATATATATATATATATATATATATATATATATATATATATATATATATATATATATATATATATACAGGGTGTTAATTAAAAAGCGGGCCATAGGCGTTTAACGTGGGATATCAGTTTTTCCATATGCAAAAGTTCCCAATTAATTTTAAACAAAAATGTTTCAAATAAAAGTTGTAGATAATTAAATTGTACGTCCAAATCACTAAACATATTTAATTTTGCACGTTTGGTAACGTGTAAAATTGAATTTGAAATTGTATAAATATTGCTTATTTGTGGCGATAGCCATGGAATAAAAACAATGTTATGAAGAAATTTATTTATTTTGAACTGTCAGCGATGCGATTTTCACATAATAATTACATGTAATAATATTCTATACCTAAGCCGCTGAACATATTTTGTTTTTATAATCTAGATCTAAATCACTGCAGAGATTTTATTTAAATTTTATTTTGTAACCTGAAAACTCGAAATTTTGACAATTCAAACGATATGTATTTCTTTGTAATTTTGTTAAAATTCCATGGCTATCGCTACAAATGAGCAATTTTTCTACAATTTCAAACTCGATTTTACACGTTACCAAACGTGCAAAATTAAATCTGTTTAGTGATTTAGGCGTACAGTTTAATTATCTACAACTTTTATTTGAAACTTTATTGCTTAAAATTAAATGGGAACTTTTGCGCAAGGAAAAACTGATTTCCCATGTTAAACGCCTATGGCCCGCTTTTTAATTAACACCCTGTATATATATATATATATATATATATATATATATATATATATATATATATATATACGGTTAAATGGAAATGTGTAAAATAAAAATTTAGGGACAAATAACATGTTAAGAGAAAATACACTATTAAAAATTTTTTTGGGGTAATTTTTTTTATCTACCTGGTTGTCGCAACACCGGACCACTGCTTCCCGGAAATCCATAGAAACACATTGGCAACATATTCGTGTTGACAGTAAGTTGCTGACTTGCTTTCGAAGTCTCTATTGGAGGAAGCTGAAAAATATTATCAAATTTTGAAGAAATACCTCCAGTATTTTGGAATCGTTGGGCAATTGGATTTTGATTAACTATTCTGATATCTCCATTGCCTTGTTCTCTCGGTTGAATTTGACCACGAAATCCAGAATTTGTATCGGTTTCATTGTAAGGCTCCGTACTATCATCCAATGGAGGGAAAAAGTTGGTATTAGTTTCCTGAAGATTGGGGTCCGTGTTATTTGCATTAGTTTTATTTTCGACTGCTGTTTCATGAGTCTCTAAATTTAGTTTTAAATAGGGATCTTGTTCTAAGTTTAAGTCACTGTTATAACTTTCTACTTTCTGGAATATTTGATCTGGTTGATCGTAAGTTGCTTCTAGTTTATTCTTGTTAAATTGGGGACTATTTGATGTGTATTCGTTTACATTTTCTTCATTCAATTTTGTTTCAGATTCGTAATCGTTGTACAGAGTTTTTTGTGTATACTGAAATTTATTTTCTTGCGCATTATATTCAGAGCCGTAGTTGATGTCGAGAATTTGCGTTGTTGGATGTTCTAAAACAGAAAAGTATATTGACACATAATTTACAAAAGCGAGCCTATTCTATTACGAGTTAGAAATTTGGACACGAGTCGTGTCCCGGCGATTGAGCAAATAGTGCTAGAATAGTCTTTTGTAACGAGTGTTTTATATTATTTTCTCCGTTTCAGTTTACATTTATAATATTTTTTATTTATAAAAATAGTTGCCAATTTCACAGTTTTTTGTGTCATACCAATCTTAATTAACAAAATGTCACCAAAAACCGTTTAAGAATGAAGCTCATTATTACATTAGCGAGTGTATTCCGAAACAGAGAAAATAATTATAAATGGGTATAAATTATTTATTTGTATTACATACCATTATAATTTGTTTTTTCAAAAATGTTCGTTTCTTTATTATTAATATATCCTGAATTTTCTGTCTCATATTGATTTTGGTTTGTTGTTGATTCTGAAAATAAATTATGACAATAAAATAAAATTAAAATGTTCTTATATTATTACCATCATAAAATATATATTGTTTATTATTTCCTTCTTTATGAGCCGTAGTTTCTATTGGTAAAATATTTTCTTCATTTTGCCCAAGCTCTTCAATTTTTCCTTGGCTATCCGTATAATAGTCCTCTGAATTACTATTGTCTATATTCTCATCATATTTGATTTTTTGTCCTGGATTTTTGATAGTTTCTAAAGCCATTTCATCTGGGTAATCATTATTTATTTCTTTTTCATAATACGAACTAATTGTGGTAGATGTTGTAGAGTTTTCTTCAATTTTTAACCTAAAATCTATTTCGTAATCTAGGTTTTCATTATTTGGTTTATAGTTCGTTAGGTCGTGTTCGTAGTCAGGGGAATAGTTTGGTAAATGTCCTTTTTGAAACGATGTAGTTTCTTCAGTAGTTGATGGTAGATGCAGCGAATCGCTTTTTATATTCGACATTTGATATAAGTTTCCATTTTCTTGTTGATGGTAGTAATTTATATATTGTGGTGTAACCTGTTCAACATCTTTTGAAGAAACAGTTGTTACTTCATGAATGTTATCTTCATTTTGTGCTTGTTCCCTGTCGTAGAATTGTTGTTGGAAGTTATCTTCATTGTTGTCAGTATTATATATTTGTCCATAGTTATTATTATTTTCATATATGTTTACATTTTGTGTTTCTTGGCCATTATAATATTGTTGTTTGTAGAAATCTTCAATGTTGTCAGCATTAATTTGTTCGTCGTTTTTCGTATTTTCTATATTTATATTTTGATGTTCTACTGTATAGTTATTGAATTCTTTGTTATTGTTATTATAATAATTGTCTATTTCTTTTTCATTATTATAATAATTTTCTATGGGTTCTTCATTATTATAAACGTTATAGGTCGTTGTTTCATAGATATTATTTTCATGTATTTTTACGTGAATGCTAATATCTTCAGCATTTTGTGCTTCTTGATCATTATTAGAGTTTTGTGTGTAGATATCTTCATTGTTGTAAGGTTTATAAAATTGTTCGTCGTTTTCATTATATTTATTATTTATATTATGATCTTTGTGAAATGTTGTAGATTCTTCTAAAGTCATTGATGGATTCTGAGGATCATCCCCTATATTTGTTATGTCATAATTGTTATTTTCTTTCAAATATTGCAAAGAAATAGTTGTTTTTGATTCTGTTGTTTCATAGGCATTATCTTCATTTAAGCTCACGTGAATGTTGATATAATCTTCATTTTGAGCTTCTTGTTCATTGACAGATTCTTGTTTGTAGATATCTTCATTGTTGTAAGCTTTATAAAATTGTTCGTCGTTTTCATTATATTCATTATTTGTATTTTGATTTCCTTTGATAAATGAATCCTGAGGATTACCCTCTATATTTGCTATATCATAATAATTGTTATTTTCTGGCTGATAATAATCTATTTGTGGTGGTATTGTTTCTTCCAAATATTTCGAAGGAATAGTTGTTGTTTTTGATTTTATTGTTACATAGACATCATCCTCATTTATACTCACATGAATATTGATATCTTCTTCATTTTGTGCTTCTTTTTCATTATTGGATTCTTGTTTGTAGATATCTTCATTGTTGTAAGTTTTATAAAATTGTTCGTCGTTGTCATTATATTCATTATTTAGATTTTGATCTTCTATTGTCATTGATGGATTCTGTGGAACATCTTCTATATTTGCTATATCATAATAATTGCTATTTTCTGTCTGATGATAATCTATTTGCGGTGGTATTGTTTCTTCCAAATATTTCGAAGGAATAGTTGTTGTTTTTGATTTTATTGTTAAATAGACATCATCTTCATTTAAGTTCACATGAACATTAATATCTTCTTCATTTTGTGCTTCTTGTTCATTATTATATTTTTGTTTGTAGATATCTTCATTGTTGTAAGCTTTATAAGATTGTTCGTTGTTGTCATTATAATCATTATTTATATTTTGATCTTTTACTGTCATTGATGGAATCTGTGTATCATCATTTTTATTTGCTATACCATAATAATTGTTATTTTCTGGCTGATAATAATCTATAAGTTGTGGTATTTTCTCTTCTACATATATTGAAGAAATAGTTGTTGTTTCTGATTCTGTTGCAGTTTCATAGATATTATCTTCATGTACCTTAATGTGAATGTTGATATGTTCCTCATTTTGGGTGTCTTGGTTATCATATGATTGTTGTTTGTACGTATCTTCAATGTTGTCAGGATTATATATTTGTGGATAGTCTATACCTATATTTTGATGTTCTTTGTGAAGTGTTGTACTTTCTTCAGTAGTTGATATTATTTTAATAGAATCACTTCCTATATTTGCTGCATCATAATTACCTTGTTGATAATTATTTATAAATTGTTGTGTTGTCTCTTCTATATACTCAGAAGAAATAAGTTTTGTTTTTGATTCTATTGTCGTTGTTTCATAAAGATTATCTTCATGTAAGTTCACATGAATGTTAATATATTCTTCATTTGGTGTTTGTTGTTCTTCAACAGATTGTTGTTTGTAGATATCTTCATTGTTGTAAATATTATATATTTGTTGGTTATTTTGTTCAGTAGGGTTGTAATTACTTACTTCTTTATTATTCATATCTTCATTATTATAATTATTAACTGTATGTTCTTCTATATTAGAAATATTATCCGGCAGTTCTCCATTTATATTTACATCTTGTGCAGTACCATATGCATTATTTACTTGTTTTTTATTTGTATCTTCATTATTATAATTATAACCATATTCCTCATTAAATTTTTCCTTATTTGTATAATCATTGTCGTAATTATTATCTATCCCTTTTTCATTGTTTGTGTTGTCTTCTTCATATAAATTGGTAGGTTGGATTACAATACCCGGTGCTTCAATTGCTTTAGTATTCTGTGTATTACCTTCATCTGTGTATATAGTAGCATTTAGTTTCAGTAATTGTTCTAGTAAATCCGTGTATTGATCTGTATTGTCATATATGTTCGGGTTATTATATTTTTCTTCATAATTGTTACCATTTGCATAGTAATCTTCAATGTTTTCCGTTGTTTGTTGTACTGTTAATTTTATAGAAGTGCTGTAAGTTTCTTCAGAAGAACTTTGAGGATTAGAATGATCTTCATTTTCTTGGGATGTATGCTTGACTGGATATTTGTCTAGATTATCGTAATGAACCTTGTCATAATTTTCTTCAAATTGTTTATTGTATGTATCATATTCATTATTAATATTAGTTGTTGTTTCTTCATAATTTTTTGCATATCCGTCTTCATTATTCAAATGTATATTATCATGATTTTCTTCTTTGTTGTAGTTATTTTCATAATCATATTTTACAGTAGTTGTAGTTTCTTCATTTACTTTTATCTTGACATTAATGTCATAGTTGTCATCAAAATGATCATAAAAAATATTGTCTTCTTCGGGTGAGTATTTTGTTGAATTTTCTATATAGATGGTAGTATGTTCTTCTTTACTGATACTGTATTTATCTTCAATGTTTTCGTTATAATTCTCGTACTGTATTGTGGTACTATCTGTGGTATTTTCAATAAGCTGGACAGGAATATTGCCATCATAATATTGTTCGACAAGTGAAGAATTTGTGGAGGTACTGTTGTCAATTTTGTTATTTTCCTCAGCTATATTTTGCGTGTGTTCTTCTTGGGAAATAAATTGATTGTAAGTATTCTTATTTGTAGTTTGTTGATCATAATGTGCATCTATTGTTTGTTGATCATAATAATTTTCTTTATTATAATCATCGTTTATGTTGTGTATTTCTTCATTTATTGATGTTGTTTGATCAACATTCATATCTTTGTAATTAGAATTGTTTTCTATTGTTGTTTCTGTAATATTTTCTACATAAGGTGTTACAAATTCATCATTTTTGACTTCGAAATGAATATCTATATCATAATCTTGATTATCTACATTTTTTTCTTTATTTTGTGCTTGATTAATGGGTGCATATTCTTCCACTAATTTTTCTTGAGTTGTTACATACTCTGGAACATTTTCCACATATCTGCCGTAAATTTGTTGTGGATTAATGTTGTCAAAATTGTTTCCTTGATAATTATTGTTGTTATAATTATAATTATTGTGTTCTTGTTGCGGATTATTGTCTTCTGTATTTTCTGGATTATCTTGTGAAGAATATATGGGGGTGTAAACTGATTCTTCTTCAACATTTTGTATTGTTTGTTGTGGAATGTTTACAGGTGGATTCTCATAATTATTTGGATATGTTTCTTCGTAATTGTGGTCATTTTTAAAAGTAATTGGGTCTCTATAATTTGTATCGTAGTTGTTATTATTTTCATTGACATCTTTAGATGGTACTGCATAATTTTCTGTATTATATGTTGTATTTTCTATATTATCTTGTACACCTGATTTATTAACATCTTGATTTTGGTATATAATTATATCTGGATTTTGTTGTATTTGTTTATAAAATGTATTTTCGTTGTATTGTACTGGTTCTATTTCTTTGTTCTTGTGAAAATATTCTATATTTTGATGATTTTCTTCATCGCCATCATAAAGAAATTGATTTTGATCGAATTCTTCTTGGGCCGTATTTTCATCGGAATTTTTAATCTTCTCTTGTTTCTTTCCCGACGAACTACTGCTGCTACTACTGCTGTCTTTTTTCTCTTCGCCTTTTAACTCATTTTGAAGTCCACAGGGAACTTGAAGCAAATCAAACTCTTTCTTTACATCTTCCATGACTTTATTGAGTTCTTTAACCTTTTTGTAAAGGTCGCAGCAATCTTGGTGATTTTCCAGATTTTTCTTACAACGTAAAACACTGTTTAGGAATTGGAATTCTCTTTCTTGTTCTTCATTGCAACCTACGCAGGTTTCGAGTTGGCGTTTGTGGCGAAAGTTGTAGTTTCGTGATAGAACATTTTTGACGTGATCTTCTTGTATATTTGATGTTTCGTCCATTATTAGTTCTTGAAATAAGAAGATAAGTTGTTGCAAATATATTACAGAGATAGGAATAAAAAACTGGACTTACCATAATCGTCAGTTAAAGTTAGTAGACAAATAAGTAGGCTGGTTAAAGTAATAATTGATAAAGGTACAAAGATTTTTAACATCAATGGACGTTTGAATTTAAATTTACGGTCATCATCTACAAAATTTTATTATTTTTATATTGTTTAAAGTAAAGTATGAACGTGTATATATCATTCATCAAACTAACATTCAAATTTATAAATTCCTGTTTAAATAATTATGTACATATGTATGAAAAAATAGAGACAAATGGTTATTTTATGTATTATTAATTTTAGACCTATAGTTTAACTTAGTTTTACAAGTCAAATACATTTATTTACATCAAAAATTAATCTAGTTACAATTTTGAATTGATAAGGAATTAAGAAAAAAATATTTATATTTAAATATAATTTAATTTAGACACTTCGAATTGTTGGTATAATAAACTTGGTAAATATGGTAATTCAAAATATAGATTTAAAATGAATAATAAAAAAATAGCCATTTGTCCCTATTTTTTTTATCATGATGTATACTTTGGTCTCTTCTATATATTGGGTGATCGGGTGGCTCTCGAAATCTCAAATAATAGTTGCAGTCGTGTGTTTTATAAAAGCAGAAATAATTTTAGTAAAATATATAAAAAATAAATAAATTTTATGAGAAAAAAAAAACAGTACATTTGTTTGTCTTTTTGTTGTTTTTCAATGGCTAGCACTATTAAATAGTAATTATCGAAATTTTCATATCTAATTTTTGCAGGTAGGTACTAAATATGCGAAATGAATTTTGTTTACCAAATTATATGTAAAATTTTATGTTCTAAAACGTTTATTTAAAATATTTATTCCAAAATAATTTGGGGAGCATCGTGCAAGCGAAAACTGCTTTTCCATATGTCTATGTAGGTAACGGATTTCGAGCGCCACCCGGTATATTATTTATATAAAATAAATATATCAAGATCATTTCTGAGTGATGGGGTCTCGTGGCCGAGTGCCTGATCGCGAATCTAGGGAACCGGGTTCGATCCCGACCGACGCCAAATATTTTGAATTTTAAATGGCACAAGAATGACCCCTGTGGTGTACTCTCCACGCCAGCAATGAGTGCTCGTGAGGTGACGCCTGGTAAACGCCCGCACGGTACAAATATGACATCATCATTACCGATATCTGCATACAAAGCAGATTGGCGCACCCAGCAATGGGTAATACGCAGTGATGATATATTTATATTTATTTATTTATTTATTTCTGAGTGCATCAATTCATGTTTTCTCAAAATTTAGTAATGGCAATTTATTTTTACCAAGAAGAGTGTTAATAATTGTTTCACGTCCTATTTTATGGACAATTAAGTTGTTAATTTATTGTCACTCTTTTGGTGCACAGCTAAAACCAGCTATTAGCGTGTGCTGAAATGTAGTAAATGAAATGCTCTCTACCGTAAAATATCCTAGCATTATCAAAATCTGAGTTGTGCCAGAAATGGATAACAAGAAATCTATTAAGTAGTATATTAATTTCAAATTTGTATTTTGCGGGAGCAGATTTGGAAGGAACCGTAGTTTGCAGTGAATTTCGAACAATTTAGACATTGCTACATTTATTTGTTAGAATTTATTGGTTGCAGGATTCGAATGCACTATTTTACACATTTATAATACTATAGTCATACATTCTATTATTAGTAATAAATTTCTGAAACCAGTTATTACCTTTTTCTTCTACAATACCAATTGTAACATCTGTTTGATTTTTAGTATTTTTCGTATTTGTTTCATTCAAAATTTTCATGATAGTTTATGTTCGTATATAATCGAAATTTGTATGTGTTTTATACTGAAACAAATATGTCAAGTTGGATTTACTAAGAATTAAAACAAATGATAACATACCTGTCTATTTTGTTGTAAATTACACACACAGTTTTGCACAATTCAACACTAACAATGCACTATCACCATAGCAATGAAAAGTCCTTTTTGTGAAGTAATTTTTGCAACATACGTTAGAATTTGTCTACTGTTGTACGCAAACAATTATTAAAGTGCAGCATAATTTCCGTTAAAACGCCGGGCTTGCAATTATTTGCACTCGGTTGTGAACTGCAGCGAAATGCTGATGCTCCAAAATTAAACGCTATCAAATATTTGACTCTATAATGTTCACACTATATTTTTACACGATTATTGTTATTTACAAGAAATTATTTTTATGTTTGCAAAGCAGATTTTGAAAGTATTCAATTTGCAAGGTTTCGCAAATTGTATTTTTGCGAAGTGCATAACAAAATTTATTTGTATATAATTATAACTAAAGAATAGATCTTTGATATTTATCTATTGTGACAATTTGTACACTGCGTAAGATTATGTATATGTTATAGCTCAAGTATTGAAACAATCGAAATTAATAATGTAGGAATTCTATTACGAAAATTTTCATTTATGCGACAATATTTGATTACAATATAATTGTAATTAAAACGATGTTATTGTCATAAATCTATAATTTATTGATTGTGTATGTATTTACAAAGTTTTGAAGTATTGGACTAATTAAAAATAAATAATGGGTTCATTTAAAATATATTAAAACTTGTTTGCCTACATAATTGCTTAAAGTCGGCTATAAGATTTCTGAGTATTATTTGTACCTAACATACATACGACATACGATTATGGAGAAATAGTTTTCAGAAAAATATACTAGGATATAAATGGTTGCACATTTATTTAATGTATACAACAAAAACGATAATATTTCATTTAAATATATAACACTAATATAAAAAATAAATTATTTTAAATACAATTTCAAGAGTATGCAATAACATTTAGCTTTCTATAGGTACCACACCCATATTTCTACTATTGACAGATTTGTCTAAATTATTATCAGTATTTTGCGAAGCCTCTGCACCTGAAATATTGTAAAGATGAGAAATCAACCCCCCTCCTCCAGTTAAAATAATAAAAAAATAATGCCAGTAATTGCACTCATCATACGCTTATATATACGTACACCAAAGTTAGTTTTATATTCGCAATTTGCTAAATTGTAAAATGAAAAGTTTTGGACTTTACTATTTCATTAAATATACTTTAATGTAACCTAGCACGATGCACAAAACTTGCGGGCACGAATTTTGTGCGTTACGATAGGCTATGTTAATGATGTTTAGTAAAATGTAGTGTCTTGGGTGCCGGCGCCGGTTCCCATATTTACAGCCGGCGTTAACTAAATTTTTATTTGCTCAGTATGATTAGTTTGGACTTCTATTTCTCTAATAATATAACCTAATAACCTAACCTGACGCACAAAATGCAAGTTCCCATTTTTGCAGCCACGTTGAGCTTATATTAAAGCAACCGGTCTCAGTTACCATTTAGTTTTTTTAAGAAAAATTTAAAGCGAAAAAGTCAAAATATTCATTTTCAAAATGTCTAAACGTTTTATTAAAAGACGGATTTTACAATTTGGGTACGACATGAATTGTAAGAGCACAATCAGGATGGTGTATACTGGTTGATTTTTTTCAAGGTGTACATAGTAGATTAACATGGGAAATCAGTTTTTTGCAAACCGTTGCTCCCCGTTTTACCTTACGGCAATGGTTGTGGTGTCAATACAAAGATAAAAAATTTCGCCATCCAAATATACCAAATACATGGAATTTATCCAATATTTTAGACCCATAAATTAATTTTGAAAATTATTCATTTTCCTATTAATAGCAATAGCCATGCCAAATTTGAACAAAAAGATAGAGAAATGCTTGACATTTATCTGTAAGAATAGGCTAATTGACATTGTCAAGAGACATTAATCTATTCTGACAGAGAAAATGTTAAGCATTTGTTTATCTTTTTGTTGAAATTTGGCGTGGCCATTACTATTAATACGAAAATGAAAAAAAAATTAAATTTAATTTATGGAACTAAAATATTGGATAATTTCTAGCCGCGTACAGATGCGGGCGTCGCGAATGAGTAATGATTTTTAAATTCGTAGTGACATCTCTAATGCGTTTGGAATAGCGTTATTTGCCGGTGCCGAGCATATCTCATTTATTTTCTGCTTTTCGTATTTTCGCATTACTTTTGAAGGCACCCGGTGTGTAAAGTAAATTGCCTTATACGGGCCAAGTTGCAGGATGAAATCCTTACACTTTCAATAAGGAGTAATCAAATTAAAGGATGCGTTATCAATGAGTTTCTTTTCTCCATTACTTTGATGCGTCAACTTTGGCTTCCCTTTAAGAAAAGTGTTGGAAAAAATACTATTTTCGGCCTTTCTGGGAAGATGTTTTATTGATATTTACAATAGTTTTATACACTCGAATGTTTCGAGGGCCCAAAAAATCTCATATTCACCGAATTCTATTATATGTGTTTTTGAAATTTTAAATGTCTCGTTTTACATTTACTGAGTTTACATGAAGTTTTGAAATAGTTTTCAAAACGTTTTTACTTTTGAAAACGCCATGTATACAGTCTCAAAACCGTTTTGCATTATCTCAAACCAAAACTAAAATTCATGGGTTTGACTTGAAAACTAGTTTTAAAACTACTCATGTAAACACTTAAAATTCAGTTTCGATATTGCGCATGCGTACATAGCATAACGGTTCTGTCGCTTTGTGTTATTTGGTGTTATTAACCTACAAATAAACTGACAATTGTGTAGTTTTAGTGCATAGTAGTACAATGTAAAAAAATAATTGGAATAATGGCAAAACGAAGAATTTGGAGTGAAGAAGATCTGCCACTTACATCAGTCATATACGTATGCGCCGAAATTGTGTTCAAATCAATCTGTAAACCTGTTTTGTAAATTGCATGTAAACAGTTTCGCGTAATTTCGACTGAAAACTGATATTATTTTCAAAACTGCATGTAAACGTAGTAATTGGTTTGGATTTTGGCTCGGTTTTTGGTTTCCAGGATTTGTTTGCATATAAAGTACTGAACCGAATTTTTACGTCGAGACGATTTCTCTTTTGTAATTTTTATAGGAATTTTCCAACAATGTATAACCTAACTAAGTTTATTGTTTCAAATTTTTCGTAACCCACGAATTTTTCGGTAATAACAAGTACATATTTAAAATGGTTTATTAATGGGACAACTTTGCACTTATTTAACCGACTTTGTATCGATGACCGAGATCTCAACGGCGAGGATCGAAAAACGGATAGCTTGCTTAAACTGTAATAAAAGAAAATCGAATCTATGTTTACATGATATTTTGTTCTTGAAATTACTTTCCATTATCTACGTTTGTAACGAGGCTAATACATAACCCAGTTCACATTGCTTTACAAGCGGTTTAAACTTTAAAGTGCTGAACATGCTTGTTATGATACAATTTGAGGTACTTTGAACCCAATCTGTCGGGTGACTAAGTGTATTCATTGTGAAACTGTCAAAATAACATCCACTTCATAAAACGCAGGCGTGATGATCAATTATTCGCCTCAAGCATGTATATCTAGTCGTATAAAAGGTGATTTAACATGAGAAAACAGCTTTTTTCTCCTGTCCCGTAAAACTTTAATCATAATAAACTATATCTGTGTTAAATTCATATATTACCCCCATTCACAAATCCGGAGATAAAAGGGATGTTCGAAACTACCGACAGATTTCTATAATACCTGTGTTCGGTAAAATTTTTGAAAGCATCATAGTAAGCAAAATTAAATTTGAACTGCATAAATTAATCATTCCACAACAAACAGGTTTTTGCAGCAAAAAATCAATATTAAATAATCTCATCCCATTCACAGAATTCGTTAGCGGGTGTTTGGATAAAAGAGTACAAGTCGACGTTGTGTATATAGATTTCAGTAAAGCATTCGATAGAGTAAATCATTTTAAATTGTTGGCTAAATTATCGGCATACGGTATTCATGGTTCTCTATTAAGATGGACTGAGTCTTATATAAAAATCGTTCACAAATAGTATCATGTAATGGTTTTAAATCACGGAAAATTGAAGTAACTTCAGGAGTCCCTCAAGGCTCACATCTGGGTCCACTCTTTTTTAATATTTATGTCAATTCTATAGGAGAATGTTTCGAAAACAGTAACTTCTTCCTCTACGCTGATGATTTAAAGTTTTTTAAACCTATTTTATCTCCTACCGACTGTCTCGAACTCCAAAGTGATTTAGAACGGTTACAAAACTACTGTGAACTGAACGATTTATCTTTAAATATTGAGAAATGTCTTGTAATAAGTTTTACTCGATGTTCAAATATAATTACTTTTCCGTACAATTTGGAAGGTTCTAATTTGGAACGTAAAGCAACTATCCGAGATCTTGGTGTACTTTACGATTCCAAGTTACTACTTAATGAACATGTTGTTGTAATAGTCAAAAAGGCATACAAAACACTTGGATATATTTTTCGTGTAGCCAAATGCTATGAACATAAAGCTTCATTAATCTTGTTATATAATGCGATAGTACGTCCTATTGTTGAGTATGCCTCCCAGGTTTGGAGTCAATACAGAAAAAATTTATATCTTTATTAAAATACAAATTTTTCTATGATAACTTGAGTTACAATGAAATTTTACTACAATGTAATTTAAAATCACTTGAACAAAGAAGATCCCAAGCTGATATGCTTTTCCTCTTTACGCTAGTAAATAATTATATTGATAACTACAATATCATTGATTATTTAAGAATTCATATTCCAACTGTTCATACACGAAATAGAACCTTGTTTTATGTACCAAAATGCAATACCAATAATTATATGAATTCACCCCTAAACAGAGTTATGGGAACCTACAATCATTCATATCAACATATAGACATTTTTCATTTATCACTATCTCAGTTTAAGGGTGTACTTCATAGCAATAAAGTTATTCATGCTTCTTAATGTTTTCTATGTGATTTATTATAATTTTGTGTGTAATTGATTGTGTGATTATGTACTGTATTTATAAATGCATGTTGTTAATCAGTGGAAGCCTTTAATTGGGCAACTGTTGGCTTCCCAAATATTTCAAATAAATAAATAAATAAATAAAAATAAAAAGGAGGTTATTCTGAATTTAACCCTTATTTATTACTATCGCTGTAAGAGATGCATTATACTCGTATGGCTCGTGCAAAAAATTATATGCCTTTAGTGACTAAGTAATATTAATTTAAAGATATGATAAAAACACGTCTTTAAATTATATTTATTCCGTTATTAAATATATAAATAGTTTTTCAGGACAGATAATATTTGAAAAAAATAAAAACTTATTTCTCACGTTAAACGCCTATGTCACGCACCCTCCTGTTCACAATGTAGTACTGGTTGCATTCGTGTTTCTAAACAAGGGTAAGAAACCGAGAATATAATGGTTGCGAATTAACCGAAATCAAGAACATAATTTTGGAAACTGTTGTTTTCCAAATACCGGTTTATTTTTTAATTAACCGAACTTGAAAGAGGCTAGATTAACTGCTTAATAAAAACATTCAGGAAAATAAATCTCATTTAAAAAGTTATTTATGTATAGAGGGCCGAAAGACAAGGTTTACAGCTGCGAACGAAAATTTATCCAAGGGTGTAAACTTCTTTCGGCCTGAGGTATGTACAAAGTTTTACGCAGTACTGCAATCAAATGAAATATTTAAAAATTATAATATATATATATATATATATATATATATATATATATATATATATATATATATATATATAATACATTTTTTTACGTTTATAAAGTATGCCTTTTTTAATACATGAAAGTGTGAAAAAAGTGTACTTTTTTAACGCTACGGAATGAAATAATGAAATGCTATGGTATTTTTTTCATTGCAGACGTAAAAAACAATTGTATGCAAATCGTGAGTAAATAACTATTAAAGTTTGTTGCATGTAAAAATATTACGTGTCCAGACGGCCAAGCCTAAAAACAATAAGGTGATTTGTTGATTTGGCAACTATTTGGTTATATGAATTTTGTCTAGCTTGGAGCCTTGGAGGCAATATCTGAGGAAATTTCTCAAGCAATTCCAATAAAATCTAATGTAGATTTAGCAGAACTGATATAATTTTTTTTAAAAATAATTGTGTTTATTATATTTCGAAATGTATTTTTAACGGTTTGTTTACCAGTCGCCGGGCTTTTGCTCTACTTTACCGCCCGCATGTGCTACTTTACCGCTGCCACGGTGTAATCTTTCAGTTTTTGTGCATTGTAACAAAGATGTAAACAAACAATTTTAATGGAGTTGTGCGTAAAAATTTTTACGCCCTTAAAAATGTTTTTTTTTCATTTTAGTGAAAAAATAGTTACTTTTATTATATTTAAAAAAAGTTAAATATAAGTGGAAAACTTTCACATTCTTTTTAGAAGCGGTTTAAAAACCCGATTTAATTTTTTTTGGTTCATAGTTACCGTTTTTTTTATCTTGGAAATTAAAATGAGTACCTAAATGTTAAAATGTAAAATTTATTTCTATTTGACAATTATCGTCGTGTCATAGATGATGATAAATGTTTTATAAACGAGTGTGAACTACATCTGTGTGTTTATAGAAAGATTTGCGATAGAATCTATAGGTTTCAGTTATGCGTGTGTGAGTGTGAAGTGGCCGATTTGTGCTTGGGAAGAAGAGGCTGGTAGAGTAATGTCACAGTTGAAGCTGTCAGAGATTTAAATTTAGGAAAGCGAGTTATCTGGGAACATTAGGAGCAAATGGCACGACGAATGTGAAACCGAAGAAGATTGACGACTTGCTGACATGTTTCATCCCAGCCAATACAGCAGCAGAGGCAGAGGCACAGGCATCTCCAGTGATTCACTGCTCCTCCGTTGGCGTCGCTAGCATCGCCAGCGTCGGCGTCGCCACGTGACAGCACGCGTCGCTGACTTATAGCGCACTTTGGAAGAAAAATGAGACAAGCCCGCGCGCTGAATTACTTCTATTCTTTCTTGCGCGCCCAGCACAACTTTTTATACACGCTCGAATGAATTATGACAGTCAAGTCTGCGCTAGTTGAGAGAAATGTGTGATTTTAATGTCGTCCATAAATAAAAGTTTTAATACCGGAATGATAGATTCCCGGTATGTAAAACCCTAGCGACCGACATTGCTTCGAGGTTGAGTTGAGGTTCAGTTCAATTCCCCACCATTCGCAGCTCCGGACTACTAACATTTTGTTTACTTTCTTGCATGATTTATTGTGACTAAAAGAAAAATGTTTACGTTTCTTAAGACTTTTTTCTTGACTCCTGTTATTACAGTAAAATTGATTTAGAAATTATATTTAAAGAATTATTATTGCAGTTGCAGTTATCAACATGGTTTAATGCTGACAATATCAACCAATAACACGTTCAAAACTGTGAACGTATTGGGATTTTCAAATGAGAAAACGCTAACTAGCGGCGAATATTTGAACTATAAACAATGGTACACATTTGATATTTACATGAAACTACAACTATACGACTACAAAAACTCTATTTTACATACTTGAATTATAAATAAAAAATACTATTAATTGAGAAAATAGTACGAAAACTAAAGAAACACAATTGACAGCAATGCTACGCTTACAAATGCCAACAAAAAGCGTACTATTGTTTAATGCGATCAGCGCCATCTCTTGATACTTGAAAATCCCAATAAGCGTCCGAACGCACTGTGCGCATGCGGCTGGCACATAGAGGACTAGGGTCTTTTTGTTATAGCAGCTCGTCGTTCATATGAATTCCATATACATTATTTTGATTGGCGACTCATAGACGGCCTGTAAATATATAACGAATACCCAGTTAGGGGGAGGAGCCTATTACCAATGGAAGTATAGAAATTCAAAAATCGGAGGCATGGCTATCAGTCCAGTATTGCAATTCTCAAACAGTTTTTATTTGAATATAAATATTTTGCATTAAACTTAATAATTTAAATATACTTTCAATTATTAATCATGTAGACTTGTACAGTGTAATAATATTCATTTATTTTTTATAAATATTATTTAGAAATAGCATATATTTCAAGAACATATTGGTCCACAAAGAAAACAGTTGGATATAAAAACTTATGTTCGTGACGTCACATCTATATTTTCAAATTTCGGGGGACTGGAACTAGCTTATTAATAGGAATTTTTTCAACGGATTTTCACCGACAATCTTAGTTTTACTTATACGGTCAGATGAAATTATATTAACATAATGGTGGAATCCCCTATTCAAGTTTAGTTTTGCAGCTAAGACTATTTGTTTTACCAGACTTAAGCAAGCCTTACAGTATTGTTTAAAATGAATCGGACAATGATGGCTCATATTTTACGAAACCAGACGCCTTGGAGAAGAGAAGGTATTCTTTAAAAATAATCTTAAAAGTATTTCTTGTCGAACAAGGTTGTCTGGGGGAAGAGATGTCATTGCGCTATGCAAGGATTCTGGATTCGAATTCCAGATAAAGCATAGTCTTTTCTTTTCGTCAATCACTTCAACTTTCATCATCTCACCGGCTGCACTCTAACAGAAGTTGCACAGCCATTCAATTTAATTATTTTTTTTAAGTATTTACTTCACAAAATTGTAGTCATAAATATTGGTACCAAATATAGCAATATACTAATAATAACAATAATGCTTTATAATTCCGTTTGGCAACAATTTCAATTCGTTCCTTGAATTTTACTTGCATTTTAGTGATGTGAGTGGTAAACCCACAGCCTACAAACTAAAAAACAAGTATTTTCAATAATTAAAATAAATTTTAATTAGTTCATTTCGATCCCCAAAAACATCTCCCCTGTCTATATTGGGGTGTTCTCCATCGGTAATCAGTAACTATAAATCGCTGCAAATATTTTTCTATGTAACCTGCATTTTTGGATTTTATTTCTTTCATGTGAAACCAACGACCAAATATAACTAGACAAAACATTCCATCTCCCTCCTCACTGAATGTTTTGATTTCGGCTGGCCACACAGGGAAACTAGAGATAGAGATATGTCTTGTCTAGTTCGAGTATTTCTCACTAGAGGTCACGTAGACTGTCAGTGTATAGTCTACTGTTTAGTTTGAGCGTTGATCACTAGAGGCCATGTAGAAGCATGTATATATTGTCTTTGTTTTGTAGTTGTAGTGGTTTTGTGAGTGACACGTTAGTTTTTCTTTAATATTAAAGCTTATGAATTATTTAATGTTAACCACGAAATTTTAACTAAGAATACTTGCGCCTCTAGTGAGCAACGTTCAAACTACACAATGATACTCTACGTGGCCTCAGTAGTGACATCTACTGAGAAATACTCGGAGTAGACAAGACATATCTCTATCTCTAGTTTCTCTGTCTGGCCAGTCGAAATCAAAACAAACCAAATAAAGTTTTGTCTAGTTATATTTGGTCGTTGTGTGAAACAGCAAAATAATTCCTTTTTCACCAGTTATTCGTTTTTTCCATTTCATCCAGTAGAACATTTACAAAATTGCCTCAAATAGCTTTTTGGCATCTAAAATTGGTTGGCCACGAGCCGTATGATGGCACTTGACAAAATAAACCCGAAAGTGCGCCCCTAAACCTACGTCCGTATACCGGACACGGTCATCTGGGCGATTTTTTTTTTGTGTTAAATTATAGAATCAGAAATCCACTTTTAACTATTATTCTTGTCTTGTAAAAAATCCTGCAAAACTGTATGTCTGCTAAGCGTGAACAATTTTGAAAATTTCTGTAGCCCACTTGGATGCTGACTATCGACTATTCACTCGCCCAGTTGTTGCGTTTTGTCCGTATAAAATACACTGCTTTTATTAAAGAGATGCGCTAGACATTAAACCACAGCTGACGAATTTACTAAATCAGCTCTAAATATTTTTAATTTGTCAGGAGAAATAATTGAAGATAGGAAATGCAAACAGGCATACTACAAAAATACAGTCATCATCAATACTGTAATTCAGTGAAAATTCTTTCCGAAAGGGGCGAAATTACGAAATCCTGGCTCCGACCCTGGTGTTCGTTTGGCGGCGGTAGTAAATCACTGCTGCCTGCGGGCTGCGGGGGTGGAAGCAGGCGCGTTATCAGCCGACGTTCCCCGAATGCTTACATGATAAACTCCACCGAAACAAATTCCATATTGTCCGCATGGGCGACGTGAGCTCACCGTCAACCAGATTTATTACTCCCCTCAATACACCAGACGGAAAGGAAAGGAACACGATAATGGGTTCAAACCCCACACCCAACAACTATTTAGTAATAAATACAGATATCTCGTCACAGCGAAGTAGATATTATAGAGAGTAGCGCCTTTGCAATCTGCAGCCATTGTAAGATGACAATCTTGTTCCATGAAGAAGTTATATTGAATTTTTTATGCACATATTTGTCTATTGTAATGTTTGCAAGACTTATACCGTATATAAGTTTTTCGTATCTTTATTTTATTATTATTCGTAACTTCTATGTAGACTATGGGGCAGGAATTATTTCTGTTTCATTGCCTATTCGTATAATGCTCTGTTTTTTATACTAACGCCCGGTATTTTTTATCTCTGGTTAAATTGTATGTTAAATGTATATAACTTAAAACGCAAAATGTCCCATCGAAAATTGACATATTCGCAATCGAAATTAACGACAGAGGCGCTGATTTTCGAAACAAGATGGCCACCATACGATGGGTTTGACATATGACAGTTCACATTGTTCATTGTGTTTCGTTGATTGTGTATACAAATCGAGTTTAAAAACTAATTTATATGAAGGCGATAAGTTTAAATATTTAATTATCAATTACTACACTACTCACTCAGCTGTCATTTATTAAATATGGCGCTTGTACGATTGCTTTCCGTAGTACCGATTTGCGCCACGAGAGGGGAAATTTTATCTACAATTGCGAATAGTGTAATTTTTAGAATTTATATTATAATAACGATGCTAATATTTTTAGTTTTGACTTGATAGTTAGCGGAGATGAAAATAGCGGGCCTAATGCCTAATGTCAGATGAACTGTAACAACGCGTCAGAGCTTTGTGCAACAGATTTTTCACTCGACAACGCGTCAAATGTACTCACATCATTCTGACATAACGTTAGCTAACATCGCGTCAGATGGCTTTGTGCAACGAGTACTTTGATCTGATGTTATGTCACATCATCTGACAGGATGTCAGATTTCTGACAACGCTTTCTGCAACTGGGCATAAGTGTTGTCTACGCTACGGTAAAATATATCATCATTACTGATGTAGACTGCCACACCCAGGAATGGGAAAGAAGGCGTGTTGATAAATTTATATATTTGAGGGTAAAGTTTGTTGTGTTTGGTCGCATCTCCATGACTGAGCAAGCATCTCCAACTCTTGTCTCCGTCTCGCTCTGTGAAGATAAATAACCCCTCAGTAATTGCGTGTGGAACGATACCATATTTCATACACGCCATGAGCCATAACTTAGGAGGCAATTACTATGAGTACGTCGTTTATCATTCGCGCGGCGACCGCGTCTTGCCCCTCCTATCTCCCTGCGAAAGCCGTCGCGACGCAATTGATAGTCAAATTCGATTAGATTTATTTTTGAATGCGCCCTTTGCCTCGCAATGAAACTAATTTGTTTCCTAGGAGATTTACAACCCCAAATAATAATTCTGTACGGTTTCCTATACAGAATCCCCCAACAATGAATTAAAAAATCGTTACTAGAAAGACGTGTAGAAAGTAGTGGGACAACGAATCGAATTGTATGTTAGTCGCAAAAAGCTAAATTAACAAGCATTTGACCACAGTCAAGCGCTACGATGCACCAATTGTCAACTTAAAATATAGGTACAGTGCAGAATTTGGTATACAGTACTATATTCGTTATCGTCTTGGTTAAAAATATTAGGCTCTAACTATTATAGTAAGTTTGGAACTAAGACCACCTCTAGTTAAAATGAGTGTTTGTGATAATCAACAGTTATGTTGCAAAATGGGGTATGTGACCAATTTTTTATTTTTACGATACTGGACAAAAAAAATAAAATACCCGTATTTTTTTAAATCGATTAATTATTCGTACTTAACGAGAAAATAATTGTTAAAAATATGGGGAAGGCATATGTGACGTAAGCCGGGTAGAAGCTTGAAAAAAAAAAACAGGTAGACTGGGAGGGAACGAAATAGTTATAGCCAGCTGGATTGCTAATAACAACATTATCACAAATAAATGTTTAGTTTTTATTGTTATAATGAGAAGTTATAATGGTTAGTTTTTATATTTTATGACCTATTTACTGAAATTCCAATATGGTCACATACCGCATTGTTCTTACTACCTTTGGTTAGAGCTGACTGGAAGTTAATACTTTTGTCCGCATCGCTTCTAATCTTCCGTTTAAATCTTAACTAATGCTTAATAAACAGTTAATTTTACTATACGTGGTAGGATCGGGTATTATTAAACTGTCCGTTAACTGCCAGTTAAAACAAAAAAATATATCATCGTTGTACACAGGGTGGTGACTTGGACGACACAGCATAGTAGTTTCAATGGTAAAATCTTAATGTACAGTTATTTGCTCCCCTAATTATTTTAGAACAAAATTGTATTTAGGTTTTTGCTACAGAAAATACTAC
The DNA here is from genome assembly GCA_963082715.1 of Harpalus rubripes. NCBI lineage: Eukaryota > Metazoa > Arthropoda > Insecta > Coleoptera > Carabidae > Harpalus > Harpalus rubripes. The sequence continues at coordinate 30,688,116 of OY720449.1, read as the reverse complement.
ATTCGAATATGCCATTGTATATAATTTTACAATTTCCGGTACCGTAAAAATAATCAACAAATAATAACATTTTGCAAAAATCATTGATGCCATGCAAGGCCATGGAACAAAAATTTAAACAAAAGGGCATACATCTGTCACAGATTTGAGGCGTTTAAACTTACTTTCAAAACAATGAAAACACCTTTATTGATGACAACAATGCAATAGTTGATTACAACAATGTAGATTGACGAGAACGAAATTTAAGATCTCGTTAAGTCGTGACTATGAATAGTACCCTTAATTATTATTAAGGAATTTTATTTTACTGTCACAAACACATGAATTTTTATTATAAAATAACATATCACAGCAAATGTTCAAACAAACCACCATTTACCATTAAACAATGACCCAATCTGTTGTAAAATTCTTGTCTGACATTTGCTAATTGTTTATGTGATATTTGTTTAAATTTTTATTCCATGGCATCAATGATTTTTGCAAAAATGTTACTATTGATTTCGACTATTTTTACGGTTCTGAAATTGAAAAATTATGAACAATAGCATATTCGGATGAAGTTATTCTGTAACAAAAACCTAAATACAATTTTGCTCTGAAATAATTAGGAGAGCAAATAACTACACATTAAGGTTTTACCAATGCACCCCTATGCTGCGTCGTCCAAGTCACCACCCTGTATAACATAAGCATAAGTAGTAAAAATTAGACATGCCAATTTTTCGATGCGTCATCCTCAAAATTAACAAATTTTTATATATGGCAGCAATACGGTCGCATCAGGTCTTTTGGCGAACAAGCACTATGGGACGGCAGTGCAGTCGTGGTGAGGCCGTGTTTATTCGCCAAGCGGCGCCGGTGCGTCCGTGGTGGAGATGTAGACATCTCATGGTGTACAGCCGTGTTGCGCCCAAGAATCATTTTTACTTGAGATGTCGAGTAACTATTAAATTATAGTTGCACCTACTGCACTATACATTATAATAAGAACACAGGGACGTAACTAGGATTATTTTCTGGGTGGGCCAATGAAAAATCTGAGTGGGCCATACTTATATCATAAGAAAAGAACAGTATTACAGCAAAAATAAATTACTTATTACCATAATATATGGATAGCAGTATAGAAACGATATGGCAAAATAAACAAAAATTATAAATACTACTAAGTAAAAATTTTTAATAACTAAAATTTGAAAATAGGTATTGCACTGAAAATTGGAAATGTTAAATCAATGATTACTAATTTAAAGTTCCCGGAAAATATAATTCATAAATAAATTATAAAATCTATAGATAATGGCCCTACTTATAGTTTTTATTTCAGTTTTACATTAATTTTCGTACAATTTTATTGTGTTGGGAAGTAAATGATATTCTGCTGCTAGCATATCAATTTGTCTAACGCCATAGCAAAAGGACACTATAACTAATTTCTCCCACTCCCAATATCGTAAGTAGGCTATTAGGACATTGTTTGTAGGGATGTATGTGTATTTTACCGGCAAAATATCGGTTTCTATTAGCGACGGGAAGTAAGGAGTGTCCTTACTTCCCTACAGCTGAACGTACCTCCCTCTTTGCGCCAATATAAATAATACATACAACATTCAACAATTTAAAATATTAAACCAATTTTTATTGAAATGTCGTAATCGATTTCCAAATTTAGGTTTTAGATACAAACCTTTCGTCGTATTAATTCGTCATTGTCTAGAGCAGGGGTCGCCAAACTTTCTAGTCTTAGGGCCATACTTATTACTCCAGTAAGTTCCGAGGGCCAAAACCAGTGCTAAATTTAAATAAAATTAAAAATGTAAAGAAAAATGCACCGCAGGCGATTTTTTTTTTAGTTCAAGGTCAAATATCTTTAAATTGAATATTTATTCTGGAATGCGTAACGCGTAACTGCACTTTTTAACCCCCTTTCATGTGACAGAATAAATTAAAATACGCATCTGAAAAAAGTTATAAATAATATAATAATATTAATACGTAAAAATAACAATAATTATTTGCCGCAAAATAAAATTTCAATACAGTTAAAAAAAGCAAACTTAGAACATGTTCATGGTACTACTTACTTGTGTGAGAAAACATTCTCCAAAATGAAGTACACGAAGAATATTTACAGATCTAAGTTAACCGAAGAGCATCTTAAATCTTTTTTAATAATTGGTACAAGTAAAATTGGTCCACAACTACAAACTATTGTCAGTAAAAAATCACAATTACATCTCATTAGTATTTTTTACAAGTGAACACCCCGCGGTTTCATTCGCGTTAATTTAGCTTTTCCGTTCCTGAGGGATTTTCAGAATAAAAATCATATGTGTGATTCAAGATATATACATTCCAAACATCGATAGACATACACACGATAATCTTTACACCAACATAACTACCGAGGTTGAAACCGCAGGATGTTCACTAGTTTATAATATTAGTAGGATTCATTTCACTTATTTGTTAATTATTATGCTTAAGTTAAATTTTCTGCGTATTATACTTGTCATTAATCTTTACCTAACAAGTAAAAAAATCGAGTTATTATCATTCTGTGTTTTTTTTAACCAACTTATCACCGCAACAATAACAACAATAAGCCATTAGCTGTCGCGGGCTGGATTTCTGACATTGGTCATTAGATGTCGCGGGCCGGGTTGATGACACTGGCGGGCCGGATTTGGCCCGCGGGCCTTAGTTTGGAGACCCCTGGTCTAGAGCAAAAATCATTTTTTTTAATATAATTTTATTTTATTTTAATGTTGGTAAATGTAATAAAGAATTATCAATTTACTATATTCCATATAAATTTTGTTGTAAACGCTAATTAAACAGTTTAATTTTTGTAAAACGAAATATTATAACGTGGAGATCGTAAGTTAATAATTTCAGTTTTGTGATTTCATCAGAAAGAGTTGGTATTATATCTGTTATTAGTCCAGATACTTTTCTTACAATTCCATAGTACAAAAATTTGGCGTGGCCAGTATGGTATCATCCACCAAATTAATTAGCTACATATTAATCAACATTCATCGCAATTCGGTAAGAAAGTTGTTAAATCTTAGCAACATTGTTGAAATTTCTAATCAATGTCAATAGAAACAAAAACAAATATAACGTGTCGTGTTTTATTCAGTGTTGGCAATTATAGGTTACTTGCTATAGCAGTGTTACTAAGAAATAGAAACATTGCTACAGAATTGGGACGATTGCTTGAAAAATTCAATTTTTTCTCCACGGGCAGACATACTACCCATCTTTTTTTACTTCCACACACGTTCTAAAATTATTATCACTTTTATAAAATAAACTAAATATGTTTAAAAAGATTTGGGTGGGCCAGCAGGTGGGCCAACACAACAATTTACGTGGTTTAATACATAGATTCAGACGTTTGTCTGTTGGTATATTGCAGAGAATTTATTTAATTTAATGTTTCATGACTGACAAAATAGCAACATGCAAGCTGAGAGTCCTTTGAATATAAAAATAAACTTTGAAGGGTAACTCTGTGCATTAAATGCCCGAGTTAAAATGATTCCAGTCTTTCAGTAGACACGTACATATATGAGTTCCGTACGCCATTAAATAAACTTTAATAAGGTTTTTAAACCTGAAAACGAGCAAAACCCCAAAGCCTGTAAATGAAAATCCAAGAACGAAGTTAGAATGACATGTGTCAAATTTTCCAACGGGAACGTGACAACCGGAAAATGTGTAGTCAAAGTAAAATATTGTAGGAAAATTTCAAAAACATCCTTGCCTTCAGTCACACTCTGCGAGTAAATTCTGTGGGGGTGTTGTTGAAAACTTGCTTATTTGCCACCTTTCAAGCTCCCTGCACGTCTCCTGCAGCGTTCACAGTGAGACCAATCAGCCAGCGGATTTATACGTGCGAATTCAATCTGTCGTCGGGAATGCTTGCGGTTTGTTGCTGGATTTCCGCAGGACGCTAACTTCAGACTTTGTAAACACCGCTGAAATCATTGTTCACAAATACATCGATTTAACAATGCACTATTTATTTTCACAAATTGATCCTGTACTTTTTCTTTGAAGTGAAAAGTTTGTTTTTACTAAGTAACTGGTTGTGATTCTATAATAAGGAGTTATTATTAAATGGGCAATGAATTGTGATATAATATTTGTTACTAAATTATATTTTACAAATGGTGTTTTCCAAAAAGAAAAAAAAAATCGAAAAATTCCACTTACCATTCGATTTGGTGTACGTTTGTAATTCTAGAAGAACCAAATTAGTCCACGTCTATATTCGATAATATTATCTCCCGCTTCCCTTGGTAAGGGAGGTATAGGGATCGTGCTAAAAATCGCATATCGAGATTTTGGTAAATGACCACGTTTTAAGGTCCCTAGAATCCAATTTTAACATTTTCACGATGATGTCTGTGTGTATGTGTGTATGTGTGTATGTGTGTATGTGTGTATGTGTGTATGTGTGTATGTGTGTATGTGTGTATTTGTGTATGTGTGTATGTGTGTATGTGCGTATGTGTGTATGTGTGTATGTGTGTATGTGTGTATGTGTGTATGTGTGTATGTGTGTATGTGTGTGTTTGTGTGTATGTGTGTATGTGTGTATGTGTGTATGTGTGTGTGTGTATGTGTGTATGTGTGTATGTTGGTACGTGTGAATATATGTATGTATATTTTTAAATGTTATTTTTTTGAGATTTATGTTATTTTAAAAATTAAAGATTATTAAATTTTTTGCAGATTTTAATTAATACTTTTTGTACATATATAATGGATAAATTTATAAAATTATCTATAATTTAAATCCCGAAGCTTACGCTTTAAACGGACAAAACTCCTTGGTTACGCAGTTATTCATATTTATGTAACTGACAGATAAATGTCACTGTCAAAGAACTAATCATTTCAAATTAATAATAGTAACGTTTTAGAAAGAAAAAAGTAAATAAAACAATAAGAAAGAAATTCAATATAGTTTCCAGCATAAGTTAATACGTAGGTATAATATTTACATTAATAAAAACTAACGATTCACTAAAAAGTTTAAGCGAATTCTCATTGTTGGATTAGTGAATTCTATTCTATACCGGTATTTAAAATTTATTCATCATTTTAGTATCAAAAAAGGTACTTACTTGGATTAGATTAGTCTATATTTTAAAAAATAAGCTGCCAAAATTAGAGTAAAATTCGCTAATCCAAAAATAAGGATTAGCTTAATCTTTTTTGACGCCGGCTGTAAAGAGCGAGAGGTATTGTATTGGCTACACCAGATTATTACCTCCTCCTACCCTTGGTAAAGGAGATACAGGATCGTGCTAAAAATCGCATATCGAGATTTTGGTAAATGACCACGTTTTAAGGCCCTTAGAATCCAATTTTTACATTTTCTCGATGATGTCTGTGTGTATACATGTGTGAATTCTCCACTCTAACTCAAATACTATCATTCAGAAAATTTTGAAACCTTGTATTTCTACCTTATTCTAATATGGAAAGAAGTCATTAGATTTTGGTGTAAATCAGATAACCAGAAATGGTACTACACTTGAAGCACAAAATAGTTTTTCTTCGAAAAATATATTTCAAAGTTATTTTTTAGAGATTTATGTTATAAAAATTAAAGATTATTAAATTTTCTACAAGTTGGCATTAATACTTTTTCGATATATTTTATGGACAAATTTATATAATTATCTATAATTTAAATCCCGGAGCCTAAGCTTTAAGCAAACACAACTCCTTGGTTACGCAGTTCAGATCTCAAATATATGTAACTGTCAGATAAATGTCACTGTCAAAGAACTAATCATTTTAAATTAATAATAGTAAAGTTTTAAAAGAAAATAGAAAATAGAACAATAGTTATATGGAAATAAATTAATACAGTTTCCAGCATAAATGGAAGTATATATTAAAATTAATAAAAAATAAATTGCGGGAGGTAAAGTGTTGGCCACATTAGATTTTTTTTGTAAGGGGATTGATATTTTTTTTACAAAAGAATCATAAAGAATAAAAAATTGAAAGTGGTATATGTATAAAAATATTCCCAAATTTGTATTCTAAGTATAATTTATTTCTTCATTTTCATGATTTTCATAATTTTCATCGAGTACATTTATGAAAAATTTCTACAAAAACCAAACAGGTCTAGATGTTTTAGTTTCTAATAAATGATGGATGCAAAAATAGAATTTCAATCTGGAAGAAAATTACCACAGTCATACAATGCACGGTTTTAAAATGAGAATTTTTTTTGTCTTGAAATTTGTATTTTTGTAAAAAAAACCCTCAAATTGTAAATGAATAAATTGCAATATGTTACTGGATAAGAACGGTTTTAGACAATACAATTATCAATTTGTAAATTTACGGCTTTAGTAAGTGAATAATCTTAATTGAAGGTCGTGATAGAAACAAATTTGGTGAGCGTTATTTCAAGATATGAATAACTGGGATACCAAAAGTGTAAATTAAAAAATTCAGAATTTTATTCTCTAAATCTCTATGACAAAATCACCGTTTTGCGGGACAGGCGGAGAAATGAAAGTTTTCCATATTAAACATCTATATCATGGATTCTCGTGTATATAGGGTGTTCATTTTAAATGGGCCACCATTGTTATTTCGAGAACTATAAGAGCTACAAAGACGGTTAAATGGACAAACAATTACTATTTCACAAGACATATTTAAAGAAAAGAAAATTTTTTTTTCGACCAAGGGTTCTCAAAATACGATTCCTAGCTTTTTAATTTTAAATGAGAACATATATTTTTTATTTACAATATATGTATACAATATTTTTATAGCCTTACATAACGATTTTTTTTGAGAAAAATGCATGTGTTGTTTTATACTAATTTGATAAAAATATGGCTCTAATAAGAGTGCCACAAACGGAAAAAAGGAATACATGTTATTTTTGTTACATATTAGAATTAGAGTGCCCTGACCGAAAGAAGCGAATTTTTTGTTCTTATGTGTTAATAAATGTCAACGTAAACAAAATATTCACGTATTTCTTTCATAGCATTCTAATTCTTTGTAAAACAATTGACACGTATTCGTTTTTTTTCATTCATTACAGTCTTATTATATCCATATTTTAATCAAATTATTATAGAACTTTACTTACATTTTTCTCAAAAAAATCGTTATATGATATTATATCTCTGATTTCAGAATTAAATTCTCTAACGAATGAGCAAATAAAAAATATATGATCTCAATTAAATTCAAAAAGTTAGGTCCCGTATTTTGGGAACCACTGGTCCAAAAAAATAATTTTTCTTTTCTTTAAATTTGTGTTGTGAAATAGAAAATGTTTGCCCATTTAACCATCTTTGTTGCTCTTATAGTTCTAGAGATAGCAAAGGTGCTTCATTTAAAATGAACACCTGTATATTGTATATTGAAAATTGAAACAGTCGTTATATGAACTTAATTTTGTTTACAAAATTGACTTAGATGTACTAACTCGTACTGATGCGTTTAAAGATTTGGGTGTGCTTTTTGATCCGGGTTTAAAATTTATTAATCATATATTTAATACCACTGCTGCTGCAAATAAAATGTTAGGTTTCCTGATTAGGAACAGTACGCATTTTAGTGATAAAAGTATATTATTTTGCCTTTATTACGCCTTTATTAGGTTCAAGCTGGAATATGCTATTCTTATTTGGTATCCTAATTATGAATGTTATAGATCGCTATTAGAAAGTGTCCAACGCAAATTTTTAAAATATTTATGGTTTAAAACCTATCACATTTATCCCTCTCAGGGAACAGATTACAATGTTTTTCTAGACATATTTAATTGCATTTCCCTCAAGGATAGGCACATTAAAATTGCTTTAGACTTTCTTTGTAATATTATCAATGCTATTATTGATAGCCCGCAATTGTTACAGAAATTTTATTTTCGAGTACCACGCATTTCATCCCGTCTAAACAGTACTTTTTATTTACCGCTGCCCAAAACAAATGTTTTGTCTAATTCTCCAATATATGTCATGTGTAACTTATATAATATAAATGCTATAACTCTTCTGATTAATTTATGTTTTTTGTTATATGTAATACTTATTTGTTGCAAATATCACTGTATTTTACTTTCATATTTACTGGTACTGGGCTTACGCCTGTTTGAGTAATAAAGGTTATTATTATTATTGTTATTATTATTATTATTATTATTATTATTAATTCCAGCATTGGTAAATACTAAATATGACTTATTTTTATGAATAAGAGTGCAATGGCGAGGGGTAATGTGCTGGCCACATCAGATTTTATCTTTGTAGTGCTTACCGACCGTTAAGTCCGGTCCAGTGACCAGAAGTTCAGAAAACCTGCTCTATAATGAAAATAAATTTAATATATGCAAAAAATTAGCCCATCCAACAATGAGTGAAAAGCCGTGAGGATACATTTATTTATATTATAATAGTAAGAGAAATCTTTCATCTTGTTAAATTTACAATCTGGTTGAAGATTCTCCGTGAATAGCACTGTGGCTGACCGCCTCCACCACAGCAGTAACAGTAGGATTAATTGTGGGGAGAGAACGTTTACTGCTGGTTGCTGAGGGTTGGCAACGTGACCACACGACCCCTAATTCTCAACTAAATCAGATACAATAGCATCTACTATTACTATAAATTCAACATTGCCGTGTTTTATTACAGAAATTATTTCTTAAAAATCTTATCAATGATCTTAAGTTATTCCAACTTAATTATTTCTTTCCAATAGGTATATGAAATACTTTGTTAAATGTATTGCAGACGAATCTAATTATACACATGTGAAGTGTAGTGTAGATAGAGCATGGAAGCATGAAGTGCAAATTCACTGCCCGTGGTAATTATTACGATAAGTACATTTATTAAAATATGATGAGAATGTGGTGGACGGTAGTATATAAGCCGGGATTATTTTGAAGAAACCATCATTCGATCTTTGTTCTTCCTTCTATCAACATGAGGGCATTCGTGGTAAGAAAACAGTAGTAATAATATATTAATGATTTTTATTTTTGTGTTACATGAATTCAAAAATGTTTAGTAGTGCATCATTAATTTATTATGTAAATTTCATTGAAATACTGACTAATAAATAATTGAAAGTTTGAAAATATTATTAAGACAAGGTTTTGAATAGTGCTTTATTAATTTATTATGTAAATTTCATTGCAATAATGACTAATAAATAATTGAAAGTTTGAAAATATTATTAATATATACTCATATATACTTTATTTTTATAAATTATAATAGGTAGAGTTGAAATATATCGTCTGGTATTATTCCAAGATTGTATTGTATAATTTAATTAGATTTGTAATAGAATAATTAGTATTAAAATATGAGTAAAAGTTGTTAAATATTCAAGAAAGACATTGATATGAATTTCGTACATATTTAAAATGCCATAAAATTTTGTGAAGAATATACAGTTTACTTCCGCGTCCGTATACTTTGTATGAGCATGGCAGTAAACCTTGGTCGCAAACTAATTGTATTTTCCATAACAGAACCAAAATCATTGAAATATTATTCGGTTCTACTTTAATATCACAATATATACCATCAACCAAGAACTGTTTTAAAACTTTATTAATTTAAAATATAAATAAATAACAAGAAATAATATTGTTAACACCTAATCTACACCACAGTAAAGAAATATACCCACATTTATTTATTAATATACAGATATTTTCATTTTGTTTTTGATCTTTTTTAGATTGCAGCTCTAGTTTTCGCTTGCGCCACTACCATCCATTGCGGTGGCCATGTGTCCATTTCATCTAGTGGCGGCCATGGAGGAGGTCTTTCTGGAGGCGATATTCATGGAGGTCTAGGTGGAGGTAATGGCGGTGGAGATGGTGGTTTTGGAGGAGATGGTGGTTTTGGAGGAGATGGTGGGTTTGGAGGAGCTGAAGGTCTTGGAGCAGGAGGAGGAGGTGGCGCAAACGTTCAAGTCATTCAACAACAAGTCCCTGTAGCAGTTCCACAACCCTACGAAGTCACAGTCAGCCGCCCGGTTCCTCTCCCTATCCCTCAAGCAGTACCCGTCTCAGTTCCTCGTCCCATAGCTTATCCTGTGAGCGTGCCTCGTCCAGTGTCTGTCATCCGTCCCTACCCAGTGTACGTCGACAGGTACGTGCAAGTCCCAATCCCACAGATTATCCAAGTCCCTCAGTACCAAAGTATACCGGTACCTGTCAACCAACCCTACCCCGTGGATGTGGAACAAGCTGTACCTGTTAGAGTACCAACTGCAGTGGTGATCCCTGTCGCCCAACCAGTGGTTGTTGGAGGTGGAGCTGGTGGAGCCGGTGGAGCTGGTGGAGCCGGTGGAGCTGGTGGAGCTGGTGGATTCGGAGGAGGCGTTGGAGGAGGTGCAGGAGGATTTGGAGGACATGGAGGCATTGGAGGTGGAGCTGGTGGAGCCGGAGGATATGGAGGCCATGGAGATGGAGGATACGGTGGATACGGTGGAGATAGCAGTTACAAACACTAATTGCACTCATGTATATATTCATCTCATTTCATACTCATACATATATGTATCTGCATGTACTCATATTCATCGAATGATTCCTGTAAGCATTGATCATTTATCATCTATTTGTTTCTTGTTTCTATGCGTTAATAAAAAATTATAAAAAATATGTACTGTTTAATTGTATACTCCCTTTATCGATCATTTCAGCATGTGTGAGGTATTGTAATAATAAATTAATATTTACAGTTTTTTGTACATTACAACGTCTTTACAATTTAATAAAACGTTGAAAACGTTGATGCCTCTGCCAGGAAATGCATAAAATTTTATATTTAAATTTTGGTAACCACTGCCCAATCATAAATGACATTTTACTAATGTCGATTTAAATTTTATTCATATTATATTTATAAAGAATATTTATTATCCTAATGAGAATATGAAATTTTATATATTTTAATTATTGAAATGAATAATAACAATAAGTTTCACCATGTAGGAGCTAACACAATTAAAGAAATTATTGAAATTTTATATCTAAACTTGGTTTCTAAAAAAGTACAGTATTACTTTGAAAATAAGTAATCTCTATCTAACCAGAAATTGTACTTTCTTTTATTTTATGTAGAACATGTGGTAAGAATAATTTTAATGGTTGCTAATAATACTTAATAAATTAATTACACCAATTACACGAGTGTTGAATACCGTTCTGAATATATGTTTCAATAACAAATTACATTTTGGATAAATTAACAAATTTGGGTAAAGTTTAGGTTATATTCCGAATCTGGGTAGATTCGCAAATAATAAAATTACGATCATGCTGTATAAACACAGTTTTCGATATGTACATATTGTATCGGCGATATTGAGGCAGATATTTTCATCTTACATGGAGCATCTCCACAATTTGCTTAACCACATAACATCCTCGAACTAATTTGACATGTTAAATTTCATTGTTTAATCTGAAATCCGACCTAATGCGATCCGTAGCTGTAATGTTTAATGTGTATCAATGCTACAGCTTTCAGCTCATTTAGTGAATAATATGCTCTGATATAGTTTATTTATAAAAAAATATTTTTGATTATGATAAAAGAAATCTTTAGGTAATTGCATATAAATATGAGTACTGTTTATAATAATGGGGGCATTTACCATAAACGACTTTAGTGTTTGTAATAGTAAAATTCATTAGTTCACATCTAAATAATGTAAGAAAATACTTAAAATTTAATCAAATAAATTTCTTAATATATTTTATTAGTTTTCGAAAACTGTTATTTTTGCCCTCTATAGAATGTCCTTGAAAGCTGTGGCGTCACAATCACAGACATCAGAAAGAGACGGAAAAGAGAGAGACATGATTAGTTTTGACGTCGGGAAGACACATGTTTAGCAACTCTGCTGTGGCAGAGAGGTTAGTTTATTTATTGTGACGAAAGAGATTTGTGCTCTTCTCCCCAGTGTTTTATAATGTCTGCAATACGTAATTGTTTTGTACCTGGTTGTTTTAATAATTCTGAGGATATACCTACGAAAATATTTTTTTACATTCCAAGTAAACATACAAATAGAAAAATGCGGTTTGAGGCAGTGTACGGTTCATGTGATGACAATGAAATTACCAAAATCAGAACATTGGAAGTTGTGAAGATCATTTTGATGTAGGTATATTTATAAAATAACAATTATAAACATTTACAACTATCTATACATTCGCCAGTTGGAATCCGATGCTGAAAATTGGACATATTTTAAGTTGATTGGCGGTAATCTAAAAAATTATAAAACAAGTGGAAGAGTCCCAGCATTCTAATCGGTATAGGGTCCATTCCGACACACTTTCAACTCAAGCAATCACAAATAATAATACCACACCATGTGGTTGGCAATGACAGCAGTTGAAACATCTTGTAAAGAGTATACAGGTTCGGGTTTGGTCGGATAATTCCGTCATTACTGTCATTCCGTGAATTCTACGTCATCAGAAAGGAATTCAAGTAATACATACAATTTTTTTAAAATTAATTTCTCAGTTATTACAAATAATTTCTAAATCGGACAAAGGCCAATTACTATATATGAAGTTGAACTTTCAGAAAAAAAATATGGTAAATGGCCCCATTGTTATTGTATGTATTTATTTTAATCCGCTCTTATTTGCAATATTTGCATATATTAAAAGAATTAATTTTTGATGACAACAAACAGTGCTTAATTACAATAAAAAGTTTTACTATAATAATGAAATTGATTAACTCTTAAAAGGGCAAAATTGGAAGATTCAATATTCGAATTCTAATTCATATGACAGTTATGTGCCAGTAACATTTCTCAAATAACACGCTGAAACATCAGACACGTATTGCATTTATACACCATGGTTACAAGCTTCATTAAATGCCTATGAGTAGATTTCAAAATCTAAACACTCTAAAGCAATTTTTGTTAAGAGTTATTGGATGAGAGATGTGGAATCTAAATAATTCACTACCTCATCATTAGATAGGTACTACGAATACACTACCTCAACCTGATTAAAAAAATATATTATTATAGTAATTAACGTCCGACTGGTATGTTATTATTATCATAACAACCCTGCTTTCAGGGTTGTTATATACCCAAATAACACCCTAGAGCGTGTTATGAATTGTTGCTATGGTAATGTTGTCAATAAAATGATATTGATACTGGTATATAAAGCCTAAAAAACAAGCAGAAGCATTCATAGCCTACCTACTCCATAAATTTTATTATAACTTTCTGATCCGTAATCCATAGAATATTAAATATTATAGTCGGACGTTAAACGTTTAACGCACCACGGGAGTTAAACGGACACTAATGCCTTCGGTCAACGTACACATCTCGGGCCAGAGGCCCTCGAAAAGTACACTGTTGACCTCATGCGTTAGTGTCCTTATAACACCCTTGATACGTTAATTACTATAACGTATCAAGGGTGTTATAAGGACAATAACGCCTGAGGTCAACAGTGTACTTTTCGAGGGCCTTTGGCTCGAGATGTGTACGTTGACCGAGGGCATTATTGTCCGTTTAACTCCCGTGGTGCGTTCAACGTTTAACGTCCGACTATAATTTTTAATATTCTACGGATTACGGATCAAAAAGTTTGGATAAAATTTATGGAGTAGGTAGGCTATGAATGCTTTTGCTTGTTTTTTTATGCTTTATCAATATCATTTTATTGACAACATTACCAAACCAACAACTCATACCACGCTCTAGGGTGTTATTTGGTATATAACAACCCTGAAAGCAGGGTTGTTATGATAATAATAACATACCAGTCGGACGTTAAATTTATGAATGGCTTGAGATGATAGATGAGATGAAAAAAGATCATGTCTTACTTTTCTATTAAATTGTTTCTGACGAAAAGATTTTCAGTTCTTTTAAAGTACTTGTACTGTACGAGTAAAGCGTGTAAGATGTAGTAATAGTGGTGTGTGTTTAATGCAGTGTAGTAAAAGATTGTTGTGGATCGGTGATTGATGGAGTGTGGTTGTCAGCCGGCCGATCTGACGTGTTATTTCCTTCCCAACAACGCCGGTCAGCAGTGACAGTTATTGAAAGCTGGAAACGGCCAATTCCGATATGACCGATAGCCTTCCGGTTCAACACCGCAAAAGAGATGTTTCTATTTGTTTCAAAACAGCCGTATTTTTCTTTATAAAATCTTTTCATATTGTCCCTGTCTATCGATGTTTACTGGCAGGGCGTATGCATAATATATCAAACGGGAAGTTACAGAGTGAAAAATGAATTCGCGAATTACGTCGGAATAAAGTAAGCGTCAGACGCGCTGAAAAGCCGAGCCCAAGCCTCTGCATCCCGGCTTCAGTCGTTAAGCTATTTATTAAATGGAAGGCAAAGAAGACGAATGATCAAAGCACCTGCCTTCCAGAAACCCCCGCTATACACTTTTTATTCCTCAATGCAAATTAACTTCTTTCACGCATTTAAAACAGACACAAACGTTTGAAGAAACCAAATTCCAAACAATAAAAACAGACGGACACAGTTCGAATTAAGGTGATTATAAATGTTATCATTGTTACAGTATGCGAAGAGTTGTTTCAAGTAGCATAAATAATTGCTTTTAGTTTTAATCTGTGTTTAGATTACTATTTCCACACAGTTTCTTTTTTAAAAAGAAAGTTAATATCATGCATACAAAGAATGTCTACAATATGAATATGCAATACATGAAATTAATTTAGAAATATACAGTTTAATGCCACATAAATTACTCAAACTGGTATAATTGGTACAAGGTACAATAAGGTACGTGAGGGTAATAATGCCGGTAGGATAATAACGCCCACCTTTGAATTTGGCGGTTTAGACTGCAGCTATAGTATGAAGCGCCGTTTGGGTCTTAATTAAATGTGGGAAATATTTATTTTTGCATCGTGAGAAATATATTTTTTTAAGAAATAAATAAATATACTGAGAAATAATTTTTATTTCTTAAATTATTTTTTATTTTGTGCGCTATAATGAAATGAGGGAAATATTTATTTTTTAAAATATTTCTCCCGGTCGACACAGGGCGTTTCGGGAAAAATATTTTTCAATATATTTCTCCCGAACGATGCCGAGCTTTTCGGGAGAAATATTTTTTTAAATATTTTTTTCCCGGTCGACGCAGCGCATTGCAGGAGAAATATTTATTTAAATATTTCTTCCGGTCGACGCGGCGAGGGTTGCTTACACCTGAGATGAACGAACTAGAATTTACGGTATTAAATTTTTTAAATACAACCCTGAATCCTGTTTCTGAGGTCAATTTAAATGCCTCCTGGTATTGAGTACAACTCTAATCTTCTGTAACGGAAGGGTCAGTTTCCTTTCAAATGTTTTCAAAAGAAATCACATTTATTAAATAATCTAAACGTCAACTTTCATTCGCTAGTCATACTATACTATAAATACTGCGTAGGTTTAACTGAAAATGATTTAGAATTTGAATGCCCGCAGTGGTTATGAAAACAAAGTTTTTTTTTTTTTGTAAAATAAGACTGAATAACTGTTTTGTTATATTGTTAATCAGTATTAGAATTATCTAATTATACAGTTATAACGTTTTATTTCTGTTTTTTAAAGTTTGTCTGATATTATAACATTATTTTTGTATGGGCGTTATTATACACCTATGCGAGAAATAACGCCCAAAGGGTACTATTTAAAAAAATAATATATTTTTTTATAATGATGATTTTAAAACAAATAAGTATTATTAAGACCAACGCGCATTTGAGCGACCGAATCGAAGGGCGGCTACGAGAAGTTTTTCCATTTAATGTATAATTATGTGTATACGCGCACTTTGGAGTAGCGAAAAGTAGAGCAAAGAGGCGACTATACACATAAGAATACATTGAATAAAAAACTTCGCTTCGCCGCTCTTCGCGTCGCTCAAGTGCGTGACGGCCTTTATAGTGTACGTTAATAAATAAAGATTATTCTGGGATAATTGTTTTTCATTTATTTTAAAAATGTTGCATATAGCAATACAAAGGTTAATATGTGGGCGTTAATACCCTCACCTACATTAGTTTATAATTTAATTTCAATATTAATAATTCATTTTTAATTCCTAAATAAGTGATAATGTTGTCTATAAAACCGATAATTTCAAATTTATATTTCCGGTTTAAATACACCTTTCTAACACAGGTGTACCAAATTCTACTATCAGGCGTAGTTTACACGTTGGACGTTCTGGTTTTGGATATATCTATACGATCTAGATCTAGATCCTATGGTTTAGAATTAATTTCTGATTGATCTATATATTCTGATAGGTTTTCTAGGTGATTTGTTTTAAATTAGTAGGTAAAAATTGTATCATGAACTAATTGTTCTGGATTAAATTGTGGAAATTAATTTCTGTATGATCTAGAAGTTCTAGTATGTAATCTAGCCGAACTATTACAAATATGTAAGTAGCTCAAGAACTACATTATGTATTGCAATTTGTAGATCAAATTTGAGAAATTGAGGGTGATTTCTTTTTGTAGTACTGAAATAGGTCTTGAAATATAATTTGAAATCAACCAAGTGAAAAGATTGTAAAACATCATAATGGTTAACACTATACAATTATAATCTAGCATAACTTGTGATTATGATTATGTCATCAAAACTTTTACTTTAATTAGTTGAAAAGAATTAAATATAGTCCGACAAGCATTAACATGAAAAATGATTCAAAAATCTAAACATACTGTGAGGATAATACATGGTGGTAGAGAATAAAAATGTTGCTGAGATTGAAACAGCAACAGAATGTAACCCTTGCCTTCATCCCGACCTCCAGACCTGTGTGATTAGGCTGTCATCTGCCTGTGTGCTTGTGACAGCAGATGAACGCTCCATGATCAAAGAATTTAATTTTTGCACGTCGTGATAAATGACGCGTCGTTGTTTTTCGCATGTGATGTGCCTGCTGACGTATTAGTTAAAATGTTACCGCAGGACTCCCGGCTGCCTCATCTGTTGTAGATAATTACCTGCATGTCATCCTGTGTACAACAAAACGATGCTTTAAATCTGGCAAACACAACTAATGGGAGATATGTCTAGCTTTTTATACAGCACATGTCACACAAATAGCATTCGGAGGACTGTAATTCATCATCAGGAGTCATATTTTGCAAAAGAAATGCTGGGTTAAACCTTTTTTGTAGACACATTACAGTTAGTATGTTCGGAGAAAATCAAATTGTCAGAACTATATAGAAGTTTCGAAATACAGACAGTTGGTGGTGATAGTTTACATCTTATGGGGCATATGATTCTTCTAATTGCAATAAATAAAGTAAATATGCCATCACGGCTTATTCTCATTTCTGAGTGTGTCAATCTGCTTTTATTCGCAGATTTCAGTAATGACGATACGGGTCATGTCCAAATTTCTAAATGTGCTAGAATAGGTTGTCTTTTGTAACACATACTATGCAAGTTTGGCGTCAGTCAGTTTCGAACCCTGGCCAACCGAATCTCAATCGGCCACATAATCCAATTTGTTGAAAATTTATTTAACAATAGATTTGTTTTGCATCCCTCCCGTTTTTATGGTTTTCTGTTATTTATTATTATATAGCAGCTACGCAGATACCGCCACATCTAAATAATAATAAATTGTTTGGAACGTTGTCCTAATTCACTCTTCTGGCAGTCTTTTAACCACACGATTTGAGAAGAAGTTGTATATCGGCCCGGTATGAGTTTGATCTCTGCATAGCTTTAAAGAGTGATCTCGCAAATACAAATTATTTTCTTGTTAATTTTTTTTACAATATTCGCGGTAGTTTTTTAGTACTAATGACTTTCAGCTTTTATACCGAGAACTATGTACGTAAGAAAGTTGTATTGTAAAAATTTCTAAAGAACATTTCAAATACTTTATACTTGGCAAGATATTTATTATAAGCCGTTTTCTTTCGGTAAGCGATCCAATCCGATCTGATTGAGTATATTACATCACAATCATATCTCAAAAGAATTAGCCGCATAATGATTGCATTTATAAAGTATTTTGATAGTCATTTTTCTGTCACCCTCTCTGAACAAAAATAAATTTAAATAATTGGTTATTTGTTGTAATTAAAT
Organism: Harpalus rubripes; assembly: GCA_963082715.1. NCBI lineage: Eukaryota > Metazoa > Arthropoda > Insecta > Coleoptera > Carabidae > Harpalus > Harpalus rubripes. The sequence continues at coordinate 30,669,933 of OY720449.1, read as the reverse complement.
GATTATTGTTAACATAAATTATTGTATACTGCTTGTCCCTCGGTATTTTCCATTAAAAGTTCCTATATCGACAAACTTATATTACAAACAAAACGAAAGAAAACTTTTTATATTTATTTTGCGTACAAACACAACACATAAATAGTAAAGTAAACTAATACCAGCGGACCTTCCTGTACCTAGCAATCAGAGCAATCACAATCCAGAATTTTGTGGTGGAGGTATATGATCAAAAACCGAAAGAAAGTATGCGATCCTATTTGGATTGCTCATTCCGATTTTTAAAGGCCGAAAAAAAGAGACAACGAGTACTACATCCTCTAATATAACTTTAATAATTATTACGCCTATGAACTATAAAAATCTGATGTGGCCAGCACATAACCTCTCGTCACATATTTTACCTGGTTGTACGCATAAAACGAAAAATATTTTTAAATACAAATACATATTCATGTCTCACTACAAAATAATTCTCACATACATATATTTGCAAAATCTATGGGATATTTTAATATAAATTATGTACAATACATACATTTTCTTTATATTCAATATACTGAATTTTTTTTTGTACTTTCCTTTTCTTTTTCTTTATATTCGTCATTTTTTCGAAAATACCTTTATTCTTTCTTATGTATATTCTTTTGCGTTGTTGACTTTTTTTATTTTTATAATCTTCATAATGATGTACAAATATTTTTGACAGTGGCATACAAATATTTTTAACAGTGACATTTATGTGTCAATTACAAACATTTGAATTTCTTGCCTTGAAGTAGTTTGATCTGTGAATTTTTACATCAAATTATTTTATATACATTTCTTTATCTTTAAATCTATAGAAGATATAATAATGAATTTATATTTATCGAATAAAGAATTTAACGTTCTTTAATATAAGTATTTACATAAATTTTTGGTAAATAATATTTAGACGATTTTTTTCTTGTAACTACAACTTCCGGTTATCCAATTGTTACCAAAATTTAATCAACTCTTCCCATTATTGTTAGATTGAGGAAGCCGCAGTTAAAAATGTCTTAAGTCTTATAGTATTTGAGAAATCACATCCACACACACACACACACACACACACACACACACACACACACACACACACACACACACACACACACATACGGACATCATCGTAAAAATGTTATAATCAGGGACCTTAAAACGTGCTTATTCACTAAAATTTGGATATGTAATTTTTAGCATGAATTCAATACTTCTCTTAGCGAGAGATAAAAAAGGTACTTATTAAACTTATTTTAATGTCTTGGCAAATTGTTGTCCACATACTTTTTATTATCTGTTCTACTCACGACGTCTTGATTGAGATTATAATTGTTGTGGAACCGTTTGTAAGACAAATCGATGTCGGAGGCTAAACAAGAGCAACAAACAGACACTAACAAATCCATGTTAGCCTCGCCTGATCCAATCTCAAATAAAACGTCAAGTGGCCGTTAGGACGGAATGTACAGGAGAGAGCCGTAGCCGTTGGCTTCACCCGGACAAACATATAACTCACACGCTGACCTGACCATCCATCCGGACTCGGCTTATCCTGTGATGAATTCCGGACGCGGGCGCGACGTACAACCATCAAGAATTGAAAGTGGAGAGAATTTTTTCCTTTTGTACCATCATCACCAAAGAGAGAATTTGTCAGAGAAAGCTTTTCGATTATAATGATAAACAAATGTTTTGGTATAAATTGGAACTGATCACATATATATGAATTGAAAGAAATCAAATTTTCATAAATATTATATAAGATTTATACATGAGAACGTTCTATGAGTCAATCTTGCTTTTAGGGAACATTTGTCTTATGCAGTTTCTCTAAACATACCTTAACAACACAATACTAAAATCGGTTTGTTTTTATGTAAATTTTCTAACCTAATCTAATGCAAAAATTCCCACTTGCAAAACTTGAGGTGTTATACTTGTTTTCTAGATATGTAAGTGTACCGGGTCGCAAAAGTGTCCTATTAATTTTAGATAATAACGCTTCAAATTATTAAATTCTGCATCAAATTCATTAATCATATTTTATTTTACACGTTCCGTAACCGAGGAAATTTATGCTGCAATTCTGAACAAATCTGTAAGTCATACAGATCTGTAAATCTGTAAAAAACTGACAAAAACGGATCTATTTTTGTTGATTAATAAAAAATTATACATAAGAGCGGCAGCTTTCGTTGCGATTTTAGTCATTATTTACAGATTTACAGATCTGTAAAATTTACAGATGTGAACAGAATTGCAGCAATAGTTTAAATTTTTATAAAAGTTACTTTTTTATAGTGTTAGCCATGGTACTGAATTAAAATCACAAACAAATATAATGAAATAACCTCTTAGAAACATATCTGTTAAATTTTCTGTATCTGTTGGTCATTATTATTGAAAAAGGAAAATTATTCACTCCACAAATTATTAAAAAATTTATTTTGATGCAAATTATATTTTATAATTTCTAACTGGTAAAATATCATTACATTTATTTGTGATTTTAATTCAATACCATATCTAATATTATAAAAAAAACACTTTTATAAAATTTAATTTACTCGGTTAAGGAACATACAAAATAAAATACGATTTATGAATTAGATGCAGAATTTAATTCTCCAAAATATTTATTTGAGACATTATTTTAAATGGCAAAAAAATTCACCCCCTCTCCGCGCCAGCAATGAGTGCCCGTGAGGTGACGCCTGGTAAGCGGCCGCACGGTGCAAATATTTCATCATTACCGAATTCTGTATACAAAGCAGATTGGCACACCCAGCAATGGGTAATAAGCCGTGATATATTTATTTATTGTCTAAAATTATTAGACCACTTACCACTTTTGCGCAAGGAAAATCTGTTTTCCCATGTTAAACGCCTACGGCCCGCTTTTCGTGTTACACCCAGTATAAAATCGCAATGTATTTTCTTTGTGCAATTAATTTTCCGGATACGGTCAGCGTTATTAGTTTTATAAAATTTCAGACATGAAATGTAAAGCCAAATATATAGAAAAATTTTTTTGAAAAAAGGTTTATACAGGTACTCGTAGAAAAACCTTTGTACTACAATATTTTGGATACATTCGTCAAAAAACCGTAAATGCTTAACATACGTTTAATAGTTTAATGGAAACGAATAAGAATAGTAGTAAAAGAAGAAGTAGATTTTGTATAATGTAAAAATGACTCTTAAATCCCAATGAATTTAAACGTTTCAGTTGTATTAAAAAAAAACTGTGACATTTTTTGTTTCAGTTTAAAATCAATACTAAACAGAACGGCTCGTACCACGATCACGGTTTTAACTAAAACGCTGTTTACGAAATGTCAAATTTCATTATTTAATAATAATAATAAATAATATAAAATTTATCAAAATATGATTTTAAAGCAGAACATAGTTTGTATTCAAACAAATATTTAAAAAAAATCATTCTTTAAACATAAGGGAGAAATTAAATATTGAAATTTGAATTTGACATTTCTTAAAACAGTGTTTTAGTTAAAACCGTGATCGTGGTACGGGCCAACATTTTTACTGAATTTTTTGTTTCACTTGACTACGCTTACTCTTTCATTGTATAAACAAAATGTCTGAGGTACAAGTGAAATGCATTCACAACAAATTTTTGATCTTACTATTGTATTTATGTAGTTTTAAAGTTGATGTTTAAATAAGTTAATAATTGTCGTTTTTTTTCCGTAATTTGTATATTTATTTTAGAAGAAAAGATGTGTAGAAAACAATAAATTTCTAAAAGTTTTTTAAGTTAGGTACAAACAGAATTTCCAAATCTTGATAAATTCGTAAATTTATAGATGAAGTATAAATCAAAGGATAACAGAAACATAACAGAAGTTATTGAAGAACACTTAGTAAGTGGTATGTAAATATCAAACTGCAAAGAAGTGATCCTAAAAATCATATTATAAATTACAATATTTCCAACAGTTTAATATTCTTTTTGATATCTTCTTCCCCTGTATAAAACTTTATTTCTTTATCCCTCATTTTGTTTTGAATGCTAGTAAAAAACCAATCGACACTTCTATTGGCAAAGTATAAAACAATAAGCAATAAAAATGCTCGTAATATATCCATATAAGCATATTTCATAGCATATTGTAGCCCGGCTGCACCGCTATAAAACTATAGACTGAATGGGAAGCGTATGATATACATTGTTTAGATACAGCCCTCTCGGGAGCTGTAAGCCATTGCCACCACTGCAAAGTGCCGGACCTACGGCCCTTTAGCCCGGAATCAGATTGCGAGCGGTGATGGTCTTACACATCATCACGACGAAAGAAAATTATAAAAGTGTAGGTAGCTTGTTTTAAACTTTATCGTTTTTGGTGAAATTTCTTTCAAATATCGTAGTGCCTACACGTGATTGTCGCAAAATGTTGCTCTTTCAATTTTCAATATACTCTTTCATTTTCGGGAAGAGAAAAACACACAAATGGTAAATGCAGTCACTGGGATCACGATGGTTTTTTTCTATTCAAAAAAAGAAATGTGAATTGTAACCCGGTGCTTTGTCGTGGAGGAAAATTCAGGATGTTATTTGTCATTAATTCTTTTCACACAAGCGATTCATAAATTACTAGTCTCAATTTTTACCACATTTTCGTCGGTGGTTGATGCCTGCTCAATGCGTCACGCCAAACTATGAGGCCAGCGTACTTGTCTAGCCTTCTAAAAACAGTCGAACTACAGCCTTCATTGCGAGTGGACGCACGGCATAGCGCTGCACGGAACGTCAAATTTCGATTGTTTTTCGTTAAAGGATATTGCAAAAATGGTTTTAAAATGCTTTGTGCTAATGTGCAGGAGCAATTACGCTAATTAGAAGTTAAACAAGTTTCCTAATATATGGTGAATGTATATCATGCAGATCATCAATTTAGTTGTTCTTTAAAAAAATTTAAGGGACATTCAGTAACATTTTACTAAATAATTATAGAAAAAACTGTAAAGAACAAATTTGTAATAAAAAGCAGTTTAACAAAAAAATAAAAATAGCGAGCACCTAAATGTATTTTATTCCAAAGTAATGGGTATTTTAAATACGAGTATATAATATGCGTACCTACATATTATCATTTATTTTAGTTTCATTATTATCATTATCAATTATATTCTGTTATAATATTTTCATTTGTTAGCTTATCTAAATAATTATTAATGTTATTATTATTATTTCTATTATTTTTATTATTTATAGTATTATTTACACAACAATAAATAATTTAAAGTAAAACATGAGTTTATTTGTATATTTAGGCCATTTATAATTCGTTTTCTATTTAATTTGTTTAGTTATGTATATAAAATAGTTATTATATAATATTTGAATAGTTATTTACGCTTTTTTATAAATTACATTTTACAATCATATTTGTTTAAAATTCCGTATATTTCCTATGGTTACATTGTTGTCGTTCAAGGCGTGGCGTTACAGCAAGATGCTAGCTGTGACGTCACGGACTGACCATTCAGGCCTATATTCTCGTGTGGCCTCGACTAGGCTAAAACGCCCGGCTCTGTTGTTATCTTCCAAGACTTCACGGCTCTCTTGAAAACGTTTGTACCATTCACAAACTTTTAATTTTGACTTAGCCTTTTCGTCATAAGCCTTCTCCAATTTTTGTACCACTGTACTGCACTTTATATTATTCTTATTACAAAATTTAATATAAGTTCTATGCTCCGTCATATTTTAAAAATGAGCTCAATCGAAAACGAGTATCGCAGAATTCAAAATTCTCTTTACTTTTTGATCAAACCTCGTATGTATGTAGGTGTAGGTAGACGTCCAATATGTAAGTTATTGGATGTTATGATGGTGTGCTAAGAGAGGTAAATAAAAAGAAATAGAAGAAGATGTACACACAGTCAATGACACAAAAGAAAAACGGTCTGAAGAATGTTAAATTCTACCAAAATTTCTGTTAAGCTGTACTACGATTAAAAATATTTTACTATGACTTGTTATAAGCAATACATGAATCGCTTTATCGATTAGGATTAACTGCAACATACCAGTGGCATGAACACTATTTCACAATGACGTTATTTCGAGACTAAAGTTAATCGACTGTTCCCCACTTCTCTTGTAAACTCAGTACGTGACATGCTCTCCCTTACCGCACCAGCTTTCTTTGGTTTCACGAATGTGGTCGAGGCGAAATTAGTTTGTCTTGATAGCTGTGCATATGAATTTTAATTAATAAACAATAAAAGTAATATATTTTAAACTTTTGCATGAATCTAAGGCAAAAAATCTGATGTGGCCAGCACATTATCTTCCGTTAGTTCTATGTATTTTATACAGATTCCATACGGATAGTACCTTGCGAAATATTCTATATTTACAGTACATTACCTTCCCTCAGTTTTATATATTTTGTACACATTCCATACGGAAAGTTTCTGAGAATTGACTCTATATATATATGCAGCAAAATTGCAACACAAACATACTATATCAATTGCACTTGACACTGACATCTGTCTATAAGAATTTTTAAAATTATATTAGCTGTTTCCAATGTTATTACTTAGCTGGCTGCTTTATGAAAGTTAATTTCTTTATAATTTTTAAACTCAATATCCATTGAATATGAAGTATAAAATGTAATCAAAACGTATAGAGAATAAAATATTCTTTAATATTTATAATAACATTAAATGTGAAAAAATAATATTTAACAGCGTTTTTTTAAGAAAAATTGTTAAGATCTTCAAATGTGTGTACTTCCGGTCGAGCAATTATAATCAAAATCTAATATGGATGTAACGAAGAGGAATACGGAAGAATTATAATTTTTAGAAGTGTAGTGTTGGAGTTATCGACGGAGAAAAAATTGTCTTTCACGCGCGCACACACACACACACACACACACACACACACACACACGCACACACGCACACACGCACGCACGCACGGACGCACGCACACACATATACACACACACACACACAGATATACAGACATCGCAAAAATAGTGAAATCGTATTCTAGGGACTCTTAAACGTGCTTATTCATTAAAAACTCACTATCGAATTTTTTGACCAAAAACAATACCTTCCTTACATAAAGGTATGACGGAAGGTAATAAAAAAATGTATTGTGAATCCTACGCTGTATCATCGTATCTCTTATTATTCCTCACAATATTCCTTCCTACAAAACCAATTCCGTGTGACAAATATTACAAACTAGCAGTTGAAAAATTCCTATAAACCGTGTTATTCGATCCCTCTTGGGAGTGAGATAAAACGTTTGCGTCTACGGCCAGTACTCCTTACCATAACTGGATAAAAGACTTCTTCATTTTAATTCGAAGAAACAACGGGCTAACGTTACACTACAGCCGACATTGGTTCGATTTCAAGCGGTGTCGAAAACACGCGAAATAAGATCCAAACGTAAAAGATATTTTAAAGTAGTATTTCTGCTGAGGCAGCATGATGATGTTAAATAAAATGTCATGTCACTGAACGGCCTGAATAAGTGCGGTGAAATTGCATTTCATAAATTGACAACAAGGAAGAATTTGTGAAAGACGAGACGAAAATGCCATCGCAATGTTTCACTTTTACGAGACAAATAAAATTTAAGTACATTCATAATAAATCTAAACGAAAATTGTAAGCTACATTTAGTGAACTTCATTATGTATTTTAAAAATTATTGCAACCCCTAAATTAAATAGTAATGAAATATTTGTTTTTACTACTAATTTTTAATAGCTAATTTATAGATATTTTGCTTTCAGCGCTCTCTTAGAAATATATGAGTACTTTTTTTCAAAATATTTGTAAAGATAAATTTATGAAATAGGTACATCGTTTTTGTATTCTAAATTATAGATAATTAATACTGAAACAAGGAAAAAAATCCTACCTTTAGTAGACTTCCAAGTATGGTCCAGTTTCTGTGTTTCTGAAATAATAAAAAAAGAACTATTAAAATTTATAACACATTATAATAGATAATATACAGTTCAACATTACTTTACAAGCACGATTGCAAACGAATTAGTGGCTGTGATATATCAAATGAAATGAAGAACAAATTTCAAACTTGGGAGACTTCTGAATAATTACTTATAAAAATTATGGCAGTTATGGATATAGTGAAGTAAATTTGGGACTATTATTAACGTTTTAAATTATTTCATGCATTATTGTTTGAAATTTATACTACTTTCTTCAAAGAATACAAATTGAACTTATTTTTCTTCATTCGAAACGAACATTAAGGTATGTACAATTTACAATACAATATAATCTATGTGAAATTAACCAATTATTCGTATAGAGTGTGAGTGATTTTTTGACAAAAAAAAACTCATCAATTTTGCTTTGGATATTTTCAAATTACAAAATAAAGGATTAATATAATTTTTATAATGTAAATACTGGCCAGAATGTTGGTGTTTATATTTTCAATTTTAGGTAAAGCACCTTTAATTTTAGAGATATATAAAAGTTATTTAGAAATCCCCAAGTTGTGCAAATTGTCAACTGTTATTCTTTTGTTAAATTTGAAAATGTTTATGTAAAAATCTGATGTGACCAGCACATAACCTCTCGCCAGATATTTTTTTTCTTTTTCTTTTTATTCGCCATTTTTTTGCAAATTCCTTTTATATTCTTTTTTACGTATATTCTTTTGCCAAACTTAATCAACTCTTCCCATTATTGTTGGACTGAGGAATCCGTAGTTAAAAATGTCTTAAGTGTTATAGTATTTGAGAAATCGTGGATCCAACATACACACACACACGCACACGCACGCGCACACACACGCACGCGCACGCGCACACACACACGCACGCGCATGCGCACGCGCGCACACTCATAATTGGATTCTAGGGACCTTAAAACGTGCTTATTCACTAAAATCTAGATATGCGATTTTTAGCATGAATCCAATACCTCTCTTAGCGAGAGGTAAAAAAGAGCTCTAAAATTAAAAATAGGCTAAAAAGTTGCTCAAAACACTTCATTTTCTATTAGATCTATTTAATTCCATTATTTAAGCATTTGTCAATCTGTGCAAAATTTTAAATTTAAACTAAAATTATAATGGGGGAGTTTAGTCATGTTGAAATGTAATGATTTTTCACATTACTGCAATACTATACATTCAATATTACTATTATTGCAATAAAAGTAATAAAATATAGCGTATTATTTTGTACAAACGATACTATCTATAGTTAATTAAATCGCCCGCAATACGATGACGTATGCGGTATAATTGCTTCGCCGAAGTTGTCCGCTATGAGCGCTAGTTTGGAATGAAAACATGAACATATGTGTCTACATTTGATATTAATATACGTCAAATTCAATGACAAATCGCAAAAAGAAAATTATTTGATTTTAAATATGTAAACGTAAAACCTAGAAAATACGATAAACACAGAAATTAAATTGTCAATTGCCAAATGCCAAATGTAAACAAAAACACGTGGCCGTTGTTTGCTTCTGTCTTTTTATATGAAGCACGTTTTGGACACGTATGTCGAGACCTAATTCGCACATAGTTGATGTTATGTACGCCATAATTGCGGGAAAAAAATATTGCAAAAGTTTAACATTTTTTTCTACGGTATTTTTTAAAATTTTACGAAATATACAAGTAAAAACAGTTTATATTTAATAATATTCTAACATATAAAAAAATAAAAAAATTCGAAATATCCCCCATTCCTTGCAACTTTTTAAATTAAGTGTTTAAATTTAACCAAAATAATTTAGTGATGCACGACGAGGTCAGAGTACTCTCGCATCTCGTCTTGTCTCGTTGCATTATGTGAGACGAGAACGAGAGCGAAATTGCAGTTTTATATTCGAGGCGAGATCAATATAAGAACTGCGAGAAGCGAGAAATCTAGTGTGAGTCTCGCAATAAAAAGTATTTTTAACTTTATAGCTTTGATTCATAAATTCAATGACAAATGTACCGTACAAAGAGTGGAGTGAACACTAATTCGTACATAGAAGACATGAATGTGGAAATTATATGAATTTACTATATTTTTTGAGTCTACCTAGAGTCTGTTGGTATCGGTTCCAGAGCGAGGAAATGCAAAATAAAGACAAAATCGGTTATGCGTCCAATAAAACTAGTTTTCTCCAACCTTTCAGGCCCTAATTCACCCCAGTTAAAACCGTGGTTAATAAAATTCTTGCTTCCCTTGAAAAGTAAAGGATGTTATATTAAGCGTCAATGGGAGCTAATAGGGAGAGAAACTGAGTGATTGGTTGTCGGCGGGTTACCAGTGTAGCGGTTTTCTATGACTAAATTTTACTTAAATAGTGGCATATATTTAATGATAAAGTGTAGGTACTTTTAGTAACGAAATATAATTTTTAATGTTTAATTCGTTTTATTGATGACAGAATGTATTAACAGATATTCGTATTGAAATAGTTTGGTGACCAGAATTTAGTGTTTCGTCCCACAATTTGGTGATAAATTGAATATTTTAGAGGTAGATTAAATTATAACTTATCGCATTTTCTGGTGACCGTAAATGAATAAACATTATGTTCGTATTGAAATAATTTGGTGACCAGAATTTAGTGTTTCGTCTCTTTATTATAGTTATACGACCGCAAATACATGGAAGATTGGTGCAAACTTGTGTCTTGTAGTTAAACTGTTACGTAAATACGTAGTGTGCAACTGCTTATTTTTATAACGAGACTCTCGTGCGAGAACGAGACGAGACCCAACAATGTGTACGAGAACGAGAACGAGATCGAGATTACAGATCCGAAAAGAGACGAGATCGATATTTTATATTTCTCGTCTCGTCTCGCCTCGCGTGCATCACTAGTACAATTTTATAAATTTGAGTTAAATTTTAATTCTCAACAACTTTTGTAAACTATTTTATGTATTATTAAAATTAAAGGTACTTAAAATCATCAACATTCTGACCAACCTGTTTATTATAGAAATTGTATTTGTACATTTTGAGTAGTTTGAAGACATCCAAAAAATTATGAGTAATACTTTTAGTTTGATTAATAATAAAGCAAAATCAATCATACTGTAAACTGGGACACGCTATATTGCATCTGCTTTCACTCGAACTCGGTTTATTAGAACCACAACCACTCATTTAATATCTCCGTCGATTTCATAAAGTATATATTGGTGTTTTAAAAACTGTTGGCGTTTCCCATTATTTACAGCTCGCTGTAACTGAGCCTTGTCAATATAGTTCCCAGCGCGCCCTCGGGGATGACATAACTGCGTGCGAAGCAACCTGAGGGTGAGAAGTGCCGTGTAATACTATGTGAAATGGAATTTGAAATTTTTGAGACCCTAGAGTGGTGTAAAAATACACTTCCGAGCCTCTGAGGGGCTTGAAAAACGACGTTTTCTTTTTATTGCATTAACGGAAAAAAGACGCGAGGTGACGCGGTGAAACAAAGTTAACGGAGCGCCGGTTAGCGTTCGGGGAGATGTCCTGACGCACAGATGGCAACAGTACACAACGCAATTAAATTGCAAACGCAATATCCACCAAGACAATACCCGCTGCCTGTGTTTCTTTCTTTTGCTATCATGAGAATGTGTTCACATGGAGGAAATTTGTTTTAATCTACTCACAACTTGGGACCTATAAGAGATCCGATATTGAAATTAATTCCTGTGAACTTTTCATCGATCTGCGACCAGCAATATTTCTCTCTTTAAAATAAAATTATTTTTACACTAGTTTTTGTCATACTTTCAAATTAAATGTATGAAAATGTTTGTATTAACAGACATGGATTTTTAAAAAACTGTGGGCGAAATGAATAATAGGTACCTAATTAAAATATTTTTTATAAATATATCAGAAAACTATACTCGTAAATATTATCATTTACCAAATGCTGTGTGTGCCAATCTGTTTTTTTTTGTTTTTCACGAATTTTAGTAATGATGCAATATACATACCTGTATGTCCAGATTTCGATGGCTACCAGTCGGTTCTCGGAAACTATTTTGCAAAAAATTCTCATAGAGTACGAAATACTGAAAAATATAAGATTTTAAAGGTAAAACAAATTTAGAATCAGAATGTATTAACCGTTACAATAGACCCGTTTAGTGATGAAAATGGCTGCCGCCTTGGTAACGGTTGCTATGTTATTTAAATTTGACCGCGAAACTAGTAGTGGGATATTTCCCATTCTTAAGCTGACCATAAATACCTAGAAAGAAAACGGGACATAGGAGGAGGTGGGGTTATTTGATATCAATAATATAATTTCTAATAGAAAGTTCAATAAGTTGTTTTATATAAATTGTAAACCAATTTTTATTTTACTCCCTAGTGATATAATAATATATTGTAATAAGACGAGGGTAAGAGCAATAACAGATAAATAACTTTTTATAAACTTTTCTAAATTTTAGTTTCAATAATCATATTTTAACTCTCTTTATCTATTTAAGTCAAAATTCAATTTAGATATTATGATAGTCATGACGTTTATTTGTTGATCATTAAGTTTAGAAATTATTATGTATACGTGCGTGACTTTGAAGGCCCTAGCCTAGACACCCTGTACCCCTAAGATAATTCTGTCCTGAAGATAGCGCTATGTTTTTAAAGAGTCGACATTAGTAACTCATGGAGTAAACATGTAGAAGAGTCTAGATTAGTTCGTCGAGCTGTGTAGACGTTTTGTTGTCGGAACATGTAGCGTTTTTAGTTTTGGGGCGCGTTCTAAACCCCCGCCCGCAGGGTTATGGAATGTAACCATGCATGTAAATAAAAACTTTAGTTAAAATGTTTATAACAGTAGTCAGTAAATATAAAGTAATGTCCATGTCCATAAATCTGTGTTCATCAGTGTAAAGTGTTAGTGTATGTGTGTTTTTCCTTCTCACGAAATCCTTCTCACGAAATCCTTGTCATCAAGTCGTGGACGCCAACCATCCAAGCGTTCTTCCACCAGTCACCAGTCAGTCAGTGTGTCATCGTTGGAGTAAACAGTAAGAAACAGGAGTAAGAAGTAGTAGTAGTATCATCATCTCTTCCGCACCCCCTCGTGTGTCATAATAAATGACAATTATGAAATGAGTTATTTATACTATTTTTTTTCTATTTTTCGCCTTTTATGTCCTTTTAATTAAAAAATCGTAGTTTCAAAATTTTGAGAATTTTGTGTCGGTGATACTATTGTAACGGAAAATTCATATGACGTTCAACAGCACAACTCTAACTTTATTTTTATAACACCAACTATGAGTCCTCCGCGAAAGCGGGAGAATGTGGAACTAACTCGCGGGCAGAGACACATCGTTCTATTGGTCGGTTTGGGATCATTTTCAAACTAATCCAATCGAACGACTTGTCTCGGTCCGGGAGTTGGTTCCACATTCTCTCGCTATCGCGAATGGACTATACCAACGATATTTTCTATTTCTTTTTAACTTTACTAGATACTCTATTTCTTCTCTTCTTCTTATTCTTACTTTCAACTTCAAAATTATATAATAATAAACTTCTTAACAATCGTTTATTTTCCTTTATTTGGCGAGATTTGACATTTGATATTTTTTGACATTCACCAATCTTAAAAATATAAATTGTATTAATGTATTATAGTACTCGAATGAGCTATTAACGAACTGTTTTGGGTGTTGCTATAGGTTTGTTATAGACACAAAATAGAAAAATCTTTAAAAAGCGGAGAAATCTACTAAAACGGGACAAATACGTTATTTTAACTAAAACGACGGGACGGCCGGTACATTTAAAAAAATCTGATGTGGCCAGCACATTACCTTCCGTCAATTCTATGTATTTTGTACAAATTTCATACGGAAAGTTCCTTGCTAAATTAAATATTCTATTTCTTGTACATTACCTTCCGGCAGTTGCATGTATTTTATACAAATTTCATACAGAAAATTATTATTTTGTGACGTTTTCTATATACAGTGTAATGTATCTGCAGAAATAAAAGATTTATTATTATTATTTCTTGTACATTACCTTAAAGCAGTTGTATGTATTTTATACAAATTACATACAGAGAGCAAAAGATCCTATATTTCCAATTTCACTTGACACTGACATCTTTCAATCAGAATTTTCTTAATATAGTAGCTGTTTCCATAGCTATGACTACTTTATGAAATTTAATTTCTTTATAATTTTTTAACTCTATATCCATTTAATATTAAATATAAAATGCAGTCAAATCGTATAGAGAATAAAATATTCTTTGATATTTATAATAACATCAAATGTGAAAAAATTATATTTAACATAGGGTTTTCAAGGAAAACTGTTTAAATCTTCAAATGATGGTACTTCCGGTTGACCAATTGTAACCAAAATCTAATAAGCTCTTCATATGGATGTAACGAAGAAGTACACGAAAAAATTATAATTTTTGTAACTGTAGTATTAGAGTTATCGCAGACGAAAATTTTGTCACACACACACACGCACACACGCACACACGCATACACGCACACACGCACACACGCACATACGCACACACGAACACACGCGCACACGCGCACACACGCACACGCGCACCCGCGCCCCCGCGCACACGCGCACACGCGCAAACGCGCACACGCGCACACGCGCACACGCACACACGCACACACGCACACACGCACACACACACACGCACACACACACACACACACACACACATACACACATGCAGACATCATCGTAAAAATAGTAAATTCGTATTCTAGGGACTCTAAAACGTGCTTATTGATTAAAAACTCATCATCGGATTTTTTGACCAAAGACAATACCTTCCTTACCTAAAGGTGACGGAAGGTAAAAAGGCACGGTCCCGTTCAAAAGGGGACGTATGGTCACCTTACCCATTCTTTAAATTTTAGGCTCTTCAAAAGGCGCAGATAAAAGAAATATAATTGTTATTAGTACTTGTTACGTCTTGTAAGTTGTACAGTGCATATTTTAAGATTTTATTTTAAATTTGTTTCACTATACTGATGTATTTCGCAGCTAACTTCATTCATTATAGGGAACGTGGAAATTGAAAGTTTTTTAAATTTCCAAAAGACCCATTTCTGAAGTATATGTGGATAAACTTAGTCAGGTTAGTATTTATGTACAAAAGAAGAAAACTTTAAAACTTGTTTCTAAACAATTCTAATACCAAACAAACTTATAGGTTATGAGCGCCAAACTTCAAATACTGATTTAGCATAGCAACCGCCTTTAGCAACGAAGATGTCATTTTCTTGTTTGAAAACCTTGATGACGTCACACTAAACGAGTCTATACCAATCAAAAGAGGAAAAAATAAGAAAAGATCAAATATGGGTTTCGTTTAAAAAAATATTACTTTGTGATAAATTTCCAAAATTTACCGATAATAAAATTAATGAGAATTTTGACCAGAAGAAAAGCATGCCTAAGATGATTTGCCAAAGACCAAAGGCGCAGTAAATATCCTATTAACCAAAGTCGTACCTATCTCTTATAGTTTCTGATTCTGAGATCCCAATGGTGGCCGTCGAAATTATTTATGTGATTAGATTCACAAGAATAGCAGGTTATTCAACGCATTTAGCCTTCAATCTCATTGCTATTCTAATTTTTTGGCATAAATGTTTTAAAAGAGAAAATCAGTTACTAATTATATACATATTAGCTTGTATAATACTGGTGACTAATGTTTGAATGGTCTATACAAAATTTGGACCATTTCTACGGAACTCATTTGCTGAATTTTTACGAAAACAGGTACAAAATATTGTTTCACTTCACTAAAAATAATTTTGAAATAAATATACATATATCATTTTAAAGATTCTTATACTGAAATGAAATTTAGAATCTTTTCCACGACAGTAAGTAGAATTTCTATAAATTTGGAATAATGAAAAAGTTCAAGTATTATATTACATATTTGAAAATGAATATCAAACACTAAAAAGTAATTATTTACGAGTATATTTTCGGTGATGCAATTAATTTCCCTTTTTCGAAGGTCCTGTGTCATTCTGTAGGTAAATCCGCGTAAGATCCTCAGTGTGAATATTTGATGGGTGAGGGTTAATCTTAGTGATCTATCTGGGATGAACGGGTAAGGTTGCTGGTTGCACGCGCTGTGACAACGGCCACTCAATTACCAGGGCTTTAATTAGTCCGTGACGGCCCATTGCCAGCTCATTAATATGGCAGCCGGCTCACTCCCCTGGGAACACGCAGGTAAATCACTTGTACAGGGATGAACTCATGATAGGGGTACAAATTTTCTTGGCCATTGAGAGAGAGAGAGAGAAATTGGTGTTTAATGGGAAAATAATAAGAAATGTTTTAAATATCTCCATAGATTAATTTTTAGTTTTTGTGAAAATACATAGTTTCATATCTATATGTGTGCTGTTTCAAAAGAGCATTATTATAACTATTAAATATACTCGTAATTCAATAAATAAATAAATAAATATATCATCACGACTTTTTACCTATTTCTGGGTTTGCAAATCTATTCGTAGATTTCGGTAAGATATACCTGTACCGTCGGTGGTGTTTACCAGACGTCTCCTCACGAGCTCTCAATATGTTGAGGAGAAAGCGTCAATATCTGTATTATAATTTTTTTATAACAATAATATGGCATATTCAGTAGGTATGATTTTAATGTTATATTTTTTTCTACAGTCTATATACAAAGTAGCCATTTGCGCTCTCTTTTGTCAACGCAAAATGTCACTTTGCCGCTCTAGAGCGACAAAGTAGAAAAAACGCTCGCTCCTCGAATTTCTAACTATATAATGTTAAGAAATGTTACTTGGCTACATTCTTAATGGAAACGTTTAGTCAGGAATTAAAGACACTGTAGTTACACATAACCCACTTACATAACCAAACAAAATGCCGCACTGCTGTCAAAGTAAAATAGGGCATTCATTTACAAAAACGAAAGTATAAAATGCTTAGAGTAGATTGCAGCAATAGCTCAAGAAGAATGGAAAATACCGATAAGTAAAAATTATTAAAAAATAAATTTTTGTTATGGTGGAGGACTTTTCATACATTCCTTATTGAATTTTGTTTGTTCGAGTAGCAGACATATACTATTATAAATTATCAGGAGCATACGGACAAATAATACTGAGTTCGAATAGCAGAATATTAATTTTTTACTAAAAGTTTATTAAATGTTCGAGCCGCATAGTTAGCAATTGTTTCAAATCGCTAAAAAAGACTGAGGACTATTTACAAATTTAAAATCAGTTTTTATATTCGTACGTAAAAATTTCTATTCTTTGTTGATAACTTTGAATATTTCAAGGTAATTTGGGACTGATTTCATACTACAACTCAGAAATAATTTTGACAAATAAATTTTTCATATTTGAAAATAAATTCTTCCTGAATCCACCCCTGCTGCACGATTTTGGCCGGGGAGAGCCGAGCGTATCCGAACAAGCGCCTGTCGAGTCCTGGCATGCTGACGGCTCAGCAGGACGGGTTGCGGACAGTTCGCACGTTACGTGGCTAATAGACATTTATAACGTTGCTTCGATTTATTAACTTGTGGACTCTCTCTACAACGCTCTCTCTCGCTCGTCACACAGGCTAATATCAATTTTAGTTTGAATAAATTGCTCTTGATTGATGTGATTAAACACTGAAACTGTTCATATTTCATCCGGGGGACATTCATCATGCAGAGAAATTATTCAAGGGCGTTGGGACACTACAAATTACGGAAATAAATATTCCCCATTAAAATTTTCTATTACGCAGAGTATTTAATCTTATTTATATCTTTCAAATATCAGCAATAATGTTGTGGTTATGCAATAAATTTTCTCTGGTGTCAATTAGGTTATATAATGTTAGGTTTCAAGCTGTAAGTGAAAAACAAAAACAGCCACAACAATGTTTTGACATTTTTTGAATCTATTGGGATTATGGAACATGGATCCCTTTGAATTTAAATGCTTTATTCGAATATATGTATCATCCATCATATCTTTTAAGATATGAAATTTACTTTCCGAAACTGAGTATACACGTACATATATATTCTGTATTACTAAACAGTGATACAGAGGACATATTGTTGAACGATCGCCATTAATTTATTGACATGCTCTGTATTACTATTATATGTATACGTACATGCATATGCAGATGTAATGTATTTCTCCTTGATGTACTGAAATTAATTACATGTTAATGACATCCGACTGAAACTACAGCCATATCCTGAAGGCTTGCCTTTGTCGCTTTGTTAATATCAGACCAATAAACACTAATCCTAGTATTGATTTTTGCCTTTATGCTAAAATAATATTGTTCACTGTTACTCATTTTATTATCTTTGTGGGTGAAAATGCAGAAAGCTGTTCTCACTCTTATAATTGAACAAAACATTTTGTTTCTTATTCTTGTTTACAGCTAATTAACTGAAATTGTTAATAACGTATGTAAAAAAAATTGAGAAAACGTTTAGATCTCTTTATCAAATAGAAATAATTTTTTAAATAAAAACTTGATATAAGGGTTGTTCCTATAAACTAAAGAGATTAGAAATCTAATTTTACAACACTGATACGTGACCATTATCTTCAATGCGATCTAGTTTTTTAATACTTTGTTACATTTGTCTCTGGACAATGTTAAATCTACTTTCTGGATCGTCAGAAATATTCTTGTCTGTAACTGTTGTTCTTTTGGTATTCCTTGTCATTATAGTACACTTTTCTGCTAAGAAACCCAAAAGTCTTCAATCAATCGCGCCTGAGAAACTTTTGGGGGATTATACTCGCTCTCTGTTTTTTTATAAAATGTTGGCTGTTTAATTCTATGCAGCTGGGCGGGCCGGGCCGCAGTCTATTTGGTTACATTATTTCTATTTCGAGATTTTAAAACTTTTTGACCTAATTTCTGCTAACAATCATCATCAGCACTTTGAATGAGTCTGCTAATTCAATTTGAGGGTAAAAGTTCGGTTCGCCCACTTTTTGGTAAATTAATACTGTAATAAGACGAGGGTAAGCGCAATAACAGATAAATAACTCTTCTAAATTATAGTTTCAATAATTATATTTTAACTCTGTTTATCTGTTTAAGTTATAAATGTAAAAATTCAGTTTAGAAATTCTTATCGTATTATGATAGTCACGACATTTATTTATGGATAATTAACCCTGGAAATTATTATGTATACGTGCGTGACTTTGGATGCCCTAGCCTATGCACCCCGTACCTCTAAGATAATCCTGTCCTGAAGATAGCGTTTTGTTTTTAAAGATAGTCGAGTTTATATAGTTATGGGGTAAAGATGGGAGAGTCTAGATTAGATCGTCGCGTCCTACAGACGTTTGCTGTTGACGAAACATGTAGTGTGTTTTAGTTTTGGGGCGACGCCCGCCCGCTGGGTTACGAAATTTAACAGTTTAGTACTTGCTTAGTTGTGTTAGTTATGTTTAGTTTAATACATAGTTAATAATAAGTTATAATAATCATGTAAATAAAGTTTAGTTATTAAAACCTAAGTAATGTCCATGTCCGTAGTGTTCATCAGTATAAAGTGTAAGTATATGTGTGTTCTTCCTTCTCACGAAGTCCTTTTCACGAAATCGTGGACGCCAATCTTCCGAGGCGTCCACCAGTTAAAGTTAGTGTGTCATCGTTGGAGTAAGCAGTAATCAGCAGTATTATCATCATTCAACTCTCCGCCCCCCTCGTGTTACAATACATATTACACTTTCTTCATACATCCCCGTATGGTTCGGTAAATAGTCGTCTATCCAATATTTTGATCCCTAAAAACGTTAACAATTTCACGTCTCGGCTGTGTCCAACTAACCTATAGATAGATTTACGTATTTCAAGCTTGTATAACATATTTCGAAACTTTCCAGCAATATTAATAAGGTGTATTATAAAAGAACTATTACGTATTGTGCCGAGTGACAACTAGATTAGTCCTTATTTAGTACTAAAATTTGGACTGTAAAATTTTTCTTAATAGTTTTGTTACATATGTTAGTAGTGTTCTGACTTTTCAAAACATATATATTTACATAACTTATTTTAATGCACAATATTGACGCTAGCAAAAATCAGGGGCCTCGATTTTGTAACTTTAAAATTTGCCTGATTTCAAATTCTGTCAGAATTGGGTTTTTCTCACTACGAATTCTACTGCTCCAGACCAGTAGAATTTGAAATCTGACAGAATTGAGATTACCCCAAATCTTTCTCCGAATAGATAGATAGATTTCCAATTCTACTGATTTGGAGCAGTAGAATTCGTAGTGGGGATAATCCAATTCCGACAGAATTTGAAATCAGACAGAATTTAAAGTTATAAAATCGAGGCCCTAACTGCATAAAGCTGCGGTATCATGACGATGTTGATTTTGGTAAAAAAAAATAATAAGTAGTGAATTTTTAGCCGGTGGCTTGTAGTGGCGTATATTCCTGCAGTTGTTTGCCCAAAATGTCAATAAAAATAGTTTTGCATGAGCCGTTTGAAATACCAACTTCCTCAGCAATCTCCCTTAGTGATTCGACGTTTACTAAGCATAATATCTTCAATTTTTACCAAATTTTCATCAGTAGTTGATGTGCCAGAACATCTGATTCTCTTGTCAAGTTTTACGTCATCACGGCCCCATTAAAAACCATTGATAAACGCTTGTTTTTGACACAGAGCTTCCTCGCTAAAAGACCTCTTTTAATTTGAATTTTAAATTTAATGCAGATTCTTTGTTCCGTCACTTTCATATAACAACTCTGATGTGGCCAGCACATGACCTACCGTCAATTCCATGTTTAAAATAGCAACGAGCTTTAAGTAAAGTATCACTGTTTGTAAACAAAATCTAATTTGTTGTTCCAATAAACAGAAAAGTCTGTAATACCAAATTTTGGTCTATATTTTACTATGCTTTTCCTCGAAAATCTGTTAATAGTTCCAAATTAAGTATCACTTCTGGTTTATCATATATGTTTAGTCAAAACGTTGTTTTAAATTATACACGAGTTTTAAATACCAAATTTGAGAAGTTTTGGATCATAATATATTTTTTCAAGAAAATCTGTTTATAGCTTCCTATAAAGTAGTACTTCCGGTTTATCAATTTTAGAAAACATTTATAAATGTTTTAAATACTAAAATTGAAACATTTGGATTATATTTTATTATAGTTTTTCATTAAAAACTCTTATGGGTTTCAAGTAAAGTATCACTTCCGGTTATCCAATTGTACCCAAAATCTAATCAACTCTTTATATGAATGTAGAAAACTTGAATGCGGAAAATAGAAATATTTGGAAGTTTGATATAAGAGTTATCGTGGAGGAAAAGATCGTTACGCACACACACACTTATATACCTATATATATATATATATATATATATATATATATATATATATATATATATATATATATATATATATATATATATACGCACACGCACACGCATACGCACACGCACACGCACACGCACACGCACACGCACACACACACACACATGCACACGCACACGCACACACACACACACACACACACACATCATCGTCATCATCATCGTAAAATAGTGAAAACATGTTGTAGCGACCCTAATTTGTGTTTATTCACTGAAAAATCACCATTGAATTTTTGTACCGATAACATTACCTCTCTTACCTACGGTATGACGGGAGGTAAAAAATCGCCGAGCATGTCAAAATACTTCACCAAAATGTAACTGTACCAACGTAATAAAAAAAATAAGCTCAACAGAAAACGAATATAGGGCGAATTCAAATCGAGTATCTGTCGATTTTATTCAACAACAGAAGGCTGACAGCTGACGTTATTGTATCGGTATGCATTCTGACCAATCAGAGGGCAGAATTTATTTTTGTAAACGCAATTTTCTTATCTAAAACGTCCTATATCCAGGAACATTATCACTCAATGGATTCATGAAAGAAATATGTACGAAATAAGCTGATATTCTTTTATTATAGTTAAAGTTGACTAGATAAGTTATCTAATCCTTTTCAGAATTGGAATCAGGAATTTTTTAAACATCAACTCTCTTGCGCTATCCTTGAAATATACTCGTATTCGTTGTAAATCTTTTAGCTGGTAGGGATTGTGTTTTATTCGCTTTCACCTCTGGTTGTCTCACCTCTAACCCGGGGATGACAAATCCCCCGTGTTCGGGCCCGGAAGTGGCGGTACGCCGGAGCGATATTGCCGGAGCCGCGATCCGGAGCCGCCCGGAGTCTAAGACAAACGATCGGCAATATCCGGCATACCGCCCGCCATACTTCATGCACCCCAGAACTGTCACAACATCAACAAGAATTAGCAACATTTAAACGACGATATTTGTAACTTTTTCCAACGAAATATCTAGTAGAAATCGTAAGTATCTCTTCATATTACGAGGAAGGAAATATATCTTCATATTACGCATTCATAGTTTTAAATGTATTTTCGTATCTCCGTCCATTTTGACTAGTATTACAGAACTCAAAATCGTCCAGAAATGCGCTGTTGCTGACCTAGGCCGGCAAAAGGAGTTGGCATTACTGTTATAGTGATATGTCAATTTAAGATTATTTTCAACACAAGAATTAGCACAATGTTTACAAATTTTAGGGCTAAATCTTTAATTGTTGTAACTTAAATAACTAAATTTTGTTATAAAAATAATAATATGCTGTCATTACTGACATCTCGTATAGATTAATTATAAGTTCCAACTTTATTTATTTATTTATTTATTTATTTATTTATTTCATAATTATTCAACAGGAAATAATTCCCAATTACAGAATAATATAAAAGGTAATTTGATGGGTACAGAGAATACAAAGAAAAAAACCATAATAATCCAATTTCAGACTAAACAAGTGTAAATTCCAAACAATTAAGAATAAGAAATAGGACAAAAAAAAGTTAAATATATGTACTTGCTATTATGAAATGTTATTAACTGTTTCCGTGACTTTTCTCTTAAACATAGCAAAATTAAATGAAAAATCAAGACTATTTCCATAAGAATTGAAAGCAGTACAAATACTGCGAATTGGTGAATTTAAGTGATAATTTGTACGTGAAATGTTGAAAACAAAAGTCACCGAATGCCTCGTATTACGGGGCTGAACATAGAAATTTATTTGAGATAATAAATTCGGATCGTTGATAAAATTGTTAATAAGTTTGTACAAAAAATAAAGTTGTTGTTTGATGCGACGTGTTTCAAGCGATTCTAAATTAAAGAGAGACAACAAATTATTGTAATCAAGGACTGGCCAGACACCAAAGAGACGATAATACCAGTGCTTACAAAACTTTTTCTGCACATTCTCAAGATTGAAAACTAAATAATCGTAAAATGGGTTCCAGACAATGCTACAGTAGTCTAATTTACTACGTACTAACATGATGAATAAAGTATATAGACATTGTTTATTAGAAAAATCAACAGTGGAGCGTAGAATGAAACCTAAAATTTTGTAAGATGCTGATATAAGTTGTGGTATATGAACTGAAAAGGTAAGTTTAATATCAAATACGACACCAAGATCTTTTTTAGTGGAGACTCTTGATAATAAGTTATCTCCGATTTTGTAGTCTAAGACAATGGTGTGAAGCTTTCTAGAAAAAGTTAAAATTTCGCATTTATTTAAATTGAAGTACAATTTATTTTTTAAAGTCCAATTGTAAATCTTGTCCAAGTCGGACTGCAATTTGTAACAGTCATTTATACTGGAGACTGTATGATATAGTTTAAAATCATCTGCAAACAACAGACATAGGGAGTGATCAACAACATCAACTATATCGTTAATAAATAGTAAAAAGAAAATGGGACCTAAAATGGAACCCTGAGGCACTCCGGAGGTAACGTCATAATAATTTGAAATGAAACCATCAACAAAAACATACTGTTGCCGTTTGTATAAGTACGACTTAATTAAATTTAGAAAATTTGTTGCAAAACCTAGATGATACAGTTTAGAAATTAATATTTGATGAGATACGGTATCAAATGCTTTGGAGAAGTCTGTATAGATACAATCTACTTGATTTTTTTCGGCAAAAGCATCTGACACATACTGCGTAAAAGTTGTTAAATTTGTAACAGTAGATCGTCCGGGAATAAAACCATGTTGCTGAAGGTTGATGATATGCGCTGTCTGACGCTGAATATTTTTAAATAATAAATTTTCAAATATTTTAGGAAAGATACTAAGGCAAGAAATAGGGCGATAATTGCAGAATTGAGTTTTATCTCCAGATTTAAAAATGGGGCAAATTTTGGCGATTTTCCACTGTGAAGGAAATGATTGATGCTTAATACATAAATTAAATAAATTACAAAGTATATCAGCTAAAGCTTCAGCACAACCTTTAACAATAAAAACTGGAACATCATCTGGACCAACTGACTTAGAATTGTTTTGCGCTTTGATAGCATTTATGACATCATCTCTTGAAAAGTAATCTAAAGAAACAAAAATATTATTTACTGAAGATGTATCAACATAAACACTGGAGTCATTGTCCGATGTGAATGTACTTTTAGAGAAACTAGCAAATCCCTCTGCAATGTTAGAGCCGCCCGAACAAGTTTCATCATTTAAATACATAGTTGAAGGTATACCGTTATGACATTTTTTATTTTGAATAAAGTTCCAGAAATGTGTGGGATTGTTATTCAACATAATATTGTTTTCAATTGAGTGAATGTAGTTTTTATAAAGTGATTTAGATAGTGATTTGCACTTACTACGAAGATCATTAAATTTATTATAGTGAATTAATAAATTAGTTCTAGCATATAGTTTTCTGTAAAATTCTTTGTTTTTGATAAGTGTAATAAGTTCCTTATTGAACCAGGTTGGATATTTTCTCTTCTTGCTAGTTACTTTTGGTATAGTGAGATCAAATACATTAAAAAGTACATCATAAAAAGAATTAACTGCTGTATCGACATCATTACAGTTAAGAATCGAGCTCCAGTCAGTTACATTTAAAGTGTTGTATAGTAGTTCGTAATTGCCATTTTTAAATTGGTAGTGCTTGCCTGAATTAAAGCAGGATTTAATTCTTGTATTAAAAAATGTAGAACATTCAATTTCTAGAGCTGGGTGATGCAAATCCTCAGGTAAAATCGGTTCAATACATTTAGTAGTATTACATTCAAAGTTTGATATAACAACATCAAGTAGGCGACCGTTACAGTTTTGTACTAAATTATACTGCTTCATATTTAAAATTTTTAGAGCGTTATTAAAATTAAATACATTAGTGTCGAATAAGGTGTTATCATTATATACATCATTCAGTTTGTTTAAATTGAAATCACCAATAATTATTACCTTCGAATTATTTATAAATGGGAGTGCAATGATAGCGTCATATAAAAGTTCGTATGTTACAGAGTTGACATCTGGAGGAATATATACAGTAATTAAATAAACTGGTGAATTGTTGATTAAGAGTTTGACACCTAATAACTCTATGTTTGGTGTATTACTGGGAATAGGGAAACTGGCTGGAGACAGAGTTGCTTTGGCTGCTATTAGTACGCCTCCTCCTCTTGTCTTCCCGGTTCTCGTACAGTCTCTGTCACAACGGACTATCGTGTAGCGGCAATCAATTAATTCCGAATCAAACACATTGTCTTTTAACCACGTTTCACTGAATATCAATATGTCGTAGCTTACGGTCGACACATTTGAATAAAGTTGAGACAGTTTGGAATTGATACCGCGCACATTTTGATAGTATACACTAATTGCACTAATCCTGTTATGATTTAGTTTTTTGATTTAATTATCGTAGGTACACCACTGACATACTTTATAACATAATTTTTTTCCCCGGCACTGTTAAGATTTTTTAGTTCATCTTTCAGTAGTGCTAAATGCTCTCGTTGACGAGGAGTTTTATCATTAGTAATTGATATCTTCGAGAATTTTGTGTTATTTTTTAATTTTTTTATATTTTTGAAAATTTCCTTAACGTTTCTGGAGTTGTTAAATGACACCTTCACAATACGAGGTTTATTAAGGTTGTTTATTTTCCCTAAACGCTTAAAGGAAAATTCGTTCTTGTTAATATCAGGTGTAATAGCTGAAATTATTTCAGGAACTAATTCAGCTTCCGGTGTACTAGTTTCTGGTAAACCATGAATGATAATATTATTTTCTCGATATTTTCTATCATTTATTTCTTTGATTATATCTTCAAACTCGATACACTGTTCCAATTTAGATTTATTGTTGGCGACTAAACTCTTATCAAGAGAATCAATTTTTGCCTGGAGAGTTAGTATGAGTTGTTTTAGCTCATTGATATCATTGTTGTTTTCGGTGACTATAGGCTTGGGATTACAGGTGTTACAGGTCCATTTTTCATTTTTTTTAGACCGTAGAGAGCGTGAGTCGGTCAGTGTTGAGTCAACACAAATAAGGTGGAAATATGTATTACAAACTACACACTTTATGGCTGCGGTTGAGTCGTATTTTGACTGACATGAATCACACTCGAATTGCATCTTCTGGACACGATTAAAATTTAATGGTAGGACTACAGTAGGCCAGCTGGTGAACTTGAATAATCTTGCAGCTAAGCTTAAGTCACTTCACAAACACGAGGTTTTAGAATAAATCACTAATGTCGAGCACAGAGTAGACAGGCACTGATGAAATATAGCTCACTGAATAAAGTACACTTTCCTGCACTATTTGATAGTAATATGAACAATTAAATTGAAGAAATTACCACGAAAAGTGGAATAAAACTTGCAATACAAAAAAACAAAACTCTGCAGCCGGTTGATCTAATACTTATCTTAGGACTAGTTTGTTGTGTAACTACAACTAACTTCACGTGATACAATTGAATTTCCGCCATCTCTCATTAAAAACATGCGAAAGTATGTAAAATATATATATAACTAATGTTTGTATGTTATATTTTCAATAGATATAAAATAATTACGCATTTTCAGCTCAAATGTAAGTAATTATAATTAAACTTGCAATGCAAAACCGATAAAAATACATGTTCATTTTTTAGGTAATGTAAAATAGAATAAAGTGTAAAGAAATATACGAAGAATTTATTAAGAAGTCGGTACAAAAAATCTTGTGTATCACACGCCCAGAAACTGTTTTGCGAGATCTCGTATTTGCAGGCCTCGCTTTCAGCTCGGCCTGTCAAAATAAACTCGGTCTCGCAAATGTTCAGTTTCTGGCCTAATGATACAAATAACTATTGTGTATCTAGAGCGGAAAGTAATATTTATACTCGTGTCACAGACACTGTTAAAAGTAATTCTTTGTCTCTTATCGGAGCGCGGCAATCTTTCGTAAGCGGCAATCTTTCGTAAGCGCCAATAAAAT
The DNA here is from genome assembly GCA_963082715.1 of Harpalus rubripes. NCBI lineage: Eukaryota > Metazoa > Arthropoda > Insecta > Coleoptera > Carabidae > Harpalus > Harpalus rubripes. The sequence continues at coordinate 30,642,482 of OY720449.1, read as the reverse complement.
CACTTTACGCTTGTAATACACATACTATTTTTTCGACGTCCATTCAAAAATGACCAAAAAAATGATAAAATAATGATTTCACTTTTTAGTTAGCTGTGTTAAACCGTTTCCAGGGTAATATTGTGTTGTGGGCAGGTACTCGATCAAAAAAATATAGTCTCCTCTATTATATGGAAAAAATTCAAATCGTTCTTTCAATTTCAATTTTCAAATACATATGCACAGGTTTTTTTCTAATTCCGTTTAGATTCAATATTTACAAAAAAATTCGTCATATTAAGATTGCCAAAAGTTCCAGATAAACACATTAATGCGAAAAGGAATGTCATTTTGAAATTCCAAATGATAAAAAGTTGACACTATAAAATGGAAATAGTAATTTACGTAACAAGACCTGAAAGTGATACTTTACTGGGTGAGCAACTATATTCCATGGTGAACCGTAGGCGAGCTTTGGAAGCTTATAAGCCCAGTAAAGACATTTTCAGGTCATGTTGGGTATATTTTTTTCGTGGTCGTGAAGAAAAGAATAAATAAAAATCTATAGGTAGGCATTATTTTATTTTTTATTGCGAGTAAATAATAAATAAACAACTGTGTAATGGAAAAATTGATGTACGGGATCCCTTAGACAATTTTCCGAGCTAGCTCGGTAAAGATGGAATTTCCGGGCTAAAAAGTGATCAGAAACATATTTAAGAGTTTAATATTAAAGAGCTGATTACTTTCTTCTTGTTTTTTGTTAACTGGTAGTGTTATTTTATCTCTATGTTTGACTAAACTTTTATCTATATTTAAGTTATAAATGCTAGTCACTAGTTTCCATTGGCTGTCTGCCCAACTCTAATAGACCGACATACCAACCCCAATAAACACATATACGTGTATAAAACGTTTCTTATTGCAGAAACACCATTTGAAAAATACGGGTCTCTAATACGTAGATTCAACTTTAAAATGTCGCGGTTTTGAACGTTGCAAAACACTAATATATAAACGTGTTATTTTAATACCTAGAACACGTTCATTAAACGTATTAAAATCTGAAATTTATTTCGTTATACTATAACGTTTTATATTAATACGTATTAACGTAAATTTAAAGTTAAAAATGTTTTATTTAGAAACGTGTATATTAACGTTTCTTCAACGTATTGAGAACCCTTATATATGCATATCTTTTAAATAATAAAAAAAATTGGTTACGAAATACAAAAATGACACACATTACTTACTATTTATTATTTTAATATATTATTTTAATAAAAAAACATTCTATTTTGTAATATAATATTTAAATATAACGAATTAAATATATAATATAAAAAAGCACTATAGTTACTATATTATTATATTTTACTTGTCTTTTTCTTTTTGGTGTACACCGGTTGGGGATGTATACGTTTGTTTCTTCGTCTTTTTTTAACTTCTGTTTCAATAACGGTCTTACGTTTGTTTTCAGTTATAGAGAGCATGTTTATATTAGATGGTTGCGGATTAGTCTGGAAAATAAAAACATATAATTGTAAAAACTTTAAAACACTGATTACATTTTTATTCATTTACCTTTCATCATCATCATTTTGTTCACTTCTATTTTCATTGTCATTTTTGATATTAAAAAACGGGACAAATTCATTTCTTTTTTCCACTGCATCAGACTGAAATTATAACTTGGTTAATTCAAAATAACAAAAACTTGAAAAAATCAAACTTCTAAAATTATGTTCATATCCGACAACAAAAAGTTTACATTACTCTCTTTCTAATAACGATTCTTCGTTTTCTGTATTTCGTTTTAATTCCGACTCTTCGATATTCGGTGCACCATCTATAATGATTTTACTCATTAACCACAGGAGTCTTTCTTCTAAATCGTTTAATTGTTTATTTAGTTTGGGTCCACCACCTGTCCCTTTCATATTGTCTTTTATATCTCTTGCGTTTTTCTTTGTGTTAGTTTTCCATTTGCTTATAACCTAACCGAAAAACAGAATCTCAATTAATTGAGCACTGAAAATTATATTTCGTATGAAATATACTTATACTTACATTTTTCCATTCTTTAATGGTTTTTTGTGGTCCTGTATTAGCATTATTTAGCACTTCGGCTAATTGAGTCCATTTATTTTCTACTTTGGGGAAAAAAATCGATGTTATATATATATATATATATATATATATATATATATATATATATATATATATATATATATATATATACACCTAAACACGAGCACTATCACCAGGGATAATATTGATACTCTGAGTAAACTGTACTGTAAGCAATGCACTAGTACGCAGAACTGATAACTGGTATGAACTGCAACCCTCACAACGCTATCACGCATGATCTTCCAGTAACCAATCAGGTTGTTCCGTGCTGCACAAAACGTTTAGCTACTTGCAGGCATGAACGTTTAAAAAACGTTAATTTCTTTGTTTGTTGCAACGAATTCAAAACAAAACTGTAAAACTATATACCATTTATTTAGCAAATTGTGTAAAACAGAAATTGTGTTTTACTAATAAACGGTTCTCACCGGTTGTAAATAATATTTTCCGTATTCTGTAATATTGAAGTTAAACTTTTCTTTAATTAGCTTTCAAACCATCTTAATACAATTTGTTTAATATATATGGACGCGATGTGTATACATTATTATATTAGATAGCATACACGCTGTATTATACATGTCCAAAATAAAGCTGTTGTTAAAACAATATAAACATATTTTTAACGTAAAATAAAAACGTTACAAACACGGCTTTTATTATACCTTATTTCAAAAATTCGTTAAACTACAAGTTACAATAACATTATTTGTAATGGTGTATATATAACTTACAAATAACGTTATTTGAACGTTAGAATATAATATACTTTATGTTGCTACGAAAAGTACGTTTCTATAACGTTACTATTAAATGCTATTCAAAATGTTATAGCTGCAGGCATGAATGAACGTTTAAAAAACGTTAATTTCCTTCTTTATTGCAACGAATTCAAAACAAAACGCTGCAACTATAAACCATTAATTTAGCAAATTGTGTAAAACTGAAATTGTGTTTAACTATAAATAAACGGTTCTCACCGGTTGTGAATAATAAAAGCAAATTAATATTTTCTGTATTCTAAAATATTAAACTTAAACATTTCTTTAATTATTATTTAAACCATCTTAATACATTTTAATTAATATATGCATATATGGACGCGATTGGTACATTATTATCAGATATCATATCATGCGTGTGCATGTCCAAAATAAAGCTGTTATTAAAACAATATGAACATATTTTTAAGGTAAATTAAAAACGTTAGAAACACGGCTTTAATTATACCTTATTTCAAAAATTCGTTAAATTACACGTTACAAAAACATTATTTACAATGGTGTATATATAACTTACAAATAACGTTATTTTAACGTTAGAATATAATATACTTATATTTTGATACAAAAAGTACGTTTCTATAACGTTAATATCAAATGGTGTTTACCTAACACCAAATATAAACCGTTGTTTTTTCAACGTAAAACGTTTTATCAACCAATGACACGTTTATAATACGTTTAAAAAACGTATGTGTGTTTACTGGGACATCTCAACTAGCTAATCGTTTCCGATCAAAGGTCCTACAATTCTTTCGAATTTATTTTAAATCAAAGTTTTCTAGAAATATTTTACAATCCTGCGTTCATTACATTAATATTATATGTGTTTATGATTGATTTAATTGGTGTAGAATGAGATGATGGTAGGTGGGTGTTGTCTTTATCTTGCTGAGTCGTGGTAATCTCCTGGAAAGCCGGCAGTTAGAGTAGGCAGCTCTGGAGATATTTCCCAGTCTTATCTCGCCCACAGAAATTACTTTTTATGTGTTAAATACAGTGGCGGGGTGTTTTAAAATTAGAAACGGTTGTTTAAGCGCGAGAAGTTATGGTAGTTTTTACATTATCTCATCGCGAGTAAACCTATTACACTTAAATTTTAAAACAGTCACATTTTCTCCGCGCTATCGCGGCTATTTCATCTCGCGAATGCGTTCCGCCCGGCGCATCTCTAAACTGATGACACAGAACTTTCTTATCTCTATATAAATTCCCTCCCTATGTGTACACGGGGAACGGATAATAAAAGTGCGCCGAGAATTTACTACTCTTGGCACGGACGCTATTCTCGGCTATGTATATCATACCTTATCCTCCACAACTGCACAAACTTTTACTTTATGTCCCAAGCAACTTACACCACCGAAAAATCATGGCCTCAACAATAGGAAACAAAAACGACGTTACATTCCTTCACCAGTGCTGTATCAGGTAAGAAGCATGTAGATGGTTTTTAAAGAATAGAGTATTCCACATAGGTAAATCATACTTTACACTAATTCAATCTTACAATTAGATGCACTAGTAACAAATCAATAAATTTTGTAATAAAAATTAAGTTTCTGGTACATTTTAAATTATAATTAAAATGTGCAACGCTTTGAAACGGTTTGTATATATTAGGCGCCGCAGAATGACGTCAGTATTTGCTATTACTATGTTGAAACACCATTAGATGGCAAAGCAGTAGTACATAAACCCGAATGGGGTATGTGACCAAATTTTTATTTTTTACATAATATGAAACTAGACAAAAAATAAAATACTCGTATTTTTTACATCGGTTAATTATTCGTACTTTACGAGAAAATAATTATTAAAAATTTGGGGAATGGATTTGTAACGTGACAATGGTAGAAGCGTAAAAAAAGACGGTTAGACTGGGAGGAAAAAAGATAGCTATAACCACAACTGACCATGCCACACTCTGCCACACCTAACACAACATAAACGCGACGCTGATAGGCTGATTTATAACTGTCTCTTTCCTTCCCGCAGTCTATATGTCTTCGTCCACGGTTCTAACATACTTGCGGCATATATCCCTTCTCCAAAACATTAAATTGTTAATAACAAGATAATTACAAATTATTATTTAGTTTTTATTATTTAAGCCACAGTGGTTAGTTTTTATACTTTATGACATATATATTGAAATTCGAATATGATCACATACCCCACTGTTGCAACAAGTAATATTAATTTTTAAGCGTTAAAATTAACTATTAGATAATAGAATGCTGACGTCATTATGGCGTACTAGTACATGAGTCATTATTTTCAAAAACAAATTTCAGCGAAGTAGTCATTGTTTGAAGAACAAAAAATAACTATGTATTATTACAAGAATAATACAACCATTTTATATCATTCTTACGTACTTTCCGTGAACCATATAATCGAGGAACATAAGGGTCTTGAGGAATAAAGTTCTTGATAATATCTTTATCTAAGCTTGATCGTTTTATTAATTTAGTAGTTTGATATTTAACCGTGCTTATGGGATTCTTCTTCATTTTTAGGTAAGCAGGATATTCTAATATAAGGTTGGCTCTTCGAATATAATCATCTTTATTCAAGACCATTGTTGCTTTCCTTTTATCCCAGGTAATATAATCAAATATTCAATATTTCGCAAATCTTTAAGAGCTTTAAGTTCGTTCTTCGTTAGGTTATTATTTGGTGGCCGTAACTTTTTCAAAATCTTAACCGACTCAACTCCAACTTCTTCAGCATCTTCTTCTGGTAACTTTTAAACAGCAGATTCGACAGCAGTCATAATCTCTTCAACAATACGATGTGGAGTAAGGAGTAATGACAAAATCCAGTCCTTTTGTCAAAACAGACAAAGCAGAATCCGAAAGCAGCTTATTGCTTAAATTTATAACTAATTTATTTATATTTAATATTTTAGATGTCTGTTTTGAATGTTGTTATTAATTATTTATGTATTTTCCCTGAACGTCAGGTATTTAATAAAAATACAGAACATTAACTAAAAAGGTTGTATTATTCTTGTTGTACTCCACTTTTTATCTCCCTTTCTCCCGTACCAATCTGCTCATGTCTTCCCCACTTTTCCGTATGTGTGCTCTTTACAATAAGAAATTTTCCGATTTAGACATATTCCGTTTGAATTACAATGTTTTGCGCAATACTTTGAACTCGTAATGTTTTGTTATTGACTTATCTTGTTTTGTATTTTTTGTACCACTATCCGTATTGGGCTCGTCCTGTAGGATAGTTTTGACTAATAAATAAATAAAATATGAGTTCTGGAAGATTTTTTATTAAGTGTATTATTTTTTATAGAAAAATGGTTTGAGCAGCATTTTACGTAGTGGCCAGTAACATCATATAAAATGCTATTAGCGGGATGGTATGCATAGTTGTACTTTTACTGGTCACTACTAAATAGCCAACTTGCATTATATTTAACCTGGCAGCATTGTAAAATTTAGTTGTTTATTAAGCTGACAGCTGTCAGTTCAATATGTTTTGAGGTAGAATATTACTTCGTATATTATTATAGCGTTCTTGTTATTAGATTTTGGTTTTTAGTTGATTAGACCAGTTATATTGGGTTATATAAATTTAAAAATAGTGGTTATAAGTGGATATACAGTCATCAAGTGCTGTCATCACATATATCAGAGGGAGTAAAACCGTTGTTTAGAGGTTTACCTTAAAAGTGTCTTAAACATGCGTCAGTTGGTTATTAACATTTAGTTGCCAACTAACAATTTAAATCCTACTAAATGTCACTATACATAAGGTTTTGCTTAGTGACATTTTAAAATGTTTTTAAAATGATCTTAGTGACCACTAACAAATTTATGCATACGGCTGAAAATAGTTATAATAGGTAAGGGTGTGTAGTAAGTATACTAGTATAGAATAAATAATTTTATTCGATTTGAAAGGTAGAAATCGATTATGGGGTCATCTCATCATCAGGCTAACCAGCGTCAATGTATTAAGCAGTGAAAAACTTTAATTTTAACATAATTTATATTATGGATTTTAGGGATAAATGCAAAAATTAGTGTAATTTATTCGTAAAATTCATAATATAAATTATGTCAAAATTAAAGTTTTTCACTGCTTAATATTGACGCTGGTTAGCCTGATGATGGGATGATCCCGAAATCGATTTCTACCTTTGAAATGGAATAAAATTATTTATTTAATACTAGTATACCTACTTATTACACACATTACCTATTGTTATATCAAGTATACTATCCTGGAGAATTTTATCAAACATAAAATAGTTATTTATGATATAAGTGTTAAAAGTGACATTTTATTTTGTGAGAAGGAAGTTTGGAACACGACGCGAAGCGAAGTGATCCAAACCTTCGAACAAAATAAAATCACTTTTAACACATATATCATTCACTACTTTTTCTACAAACACTATTTTTTAATTAAAATTTGTATTTCTAATAATTTTTTGACATTCACTTTTAACACTAGTGTCAAAAGTAACAATGATCTATCACTTTTAACACTGATGTCATAAAATGACATTTTTAACGCTAAACACAAACAATAAAAAGGCCACTTTTAATAGATTTGTAGATTTTTTTTTAAATACCCTATTGTACATTATGATTTAGTTTTAAGGATGTTTTGCATAACAATGATTTACGTTGTGTCTTAAGATTAGATTTGAACACGCTCTCTTGAATGGCATGCGGAAAATTACACTTATTTAGAATGAATAAATAAATTAATACATAATGATAATTATTATAATATTACGAAAAATTAAATTTGCTCAATTATTTAGAATAAATTTCTCGCTTCGAAGAACAGAAATATATAAATGTTTATTTTAATAGGTGCTAACATAATTACTCAAAATCTCAGTCATACAGCATTTATTCTTACAAAATCCACGTTTCGGTCTACCTTAATAAACGTAAATTAATGTACACATAAATCCATTCGTTCAAATATTCTGTCGTCGATTTTGGGAGCGAACAGATATGTATGTTTTCTTGCGTGTATACCGGTTTTGTAAGAATAAATTCTACATAAATGAGATTTCGATAAATTTACCCACAATTATTTATAATATTTCTTCATATACAATTAATTTAAATATGTAAAAATATATCAGTGATAGGTAATTATAAATTAAAGGATTATAAGGTATTAAAATGAGGCGCGGGTAGACACGTGATTTTGACAAGTGCTTGTAGGGCCCCACAAGGGTGCCAAGTATGCAGCTTGTGTACCTTGCCTGTGTTGCCAAATCAATTTTAGCGTAAAATTAATAAATAAAATTGTAAAACTAGTTATTATTAATGAATATCATATTGTTTTATTTTATGACACATTAAACTTAATATTAAGATATTTTTTTTATAAAAATAGAGCGTTCAACATAAACTGATGGTTTCCTCAAATTTAGTGCGCCAAAAAATATTTGTATAGTAGATGGCAGCACTAATCGCTTTATTTTTATAATAGAGTTTTTTAAAAATTAAGTTTATGTGTCAGAAAATAAAACAATATTATATCCATTAATAATAACTAGCTTTACAATTTTATTTATTAATTTTACGCTTAAATTGATTTGGCAACACAGGCAAGCACTTGTCAAAATCACGTGTTCGCCCGCGCCTCATTCTGTTAATTTTTTTATTTCTTTCTTTTACAAAAACTGTTGAGTAAAACTTTGTCATAGAATTGATACAAGCAAGACTGTATCTCTATCTATTTTTGGGTAATACGAGTATGTGAAGAAACTAATAAAGTTTGGGCTTGAAGCTTTCACATTTCAGAAGATAGTTTAAATATTCTTAAATATGCCTAATCTGTATTATTATAGTATTTATGTATATACTGTTTACTCTTTAAAATAGAATTTGGTACCAATTCTTTATAGGTAAGGGGCTTAAAGGCAGGGAGATAAAACTTTAATAGTAGAAAATATTTTCATTCGGTTGCATAATGTTTCCATTATCCGGATTGGCTTCTACATTAAATAAAACTCAACTGCGATTAGGTGAATAAATCGGGAAACAAATTCGACAGTGATCACCACTTGTTCTTTTATTAGCCCCACCCTCGCAATTTGTTCACAGATCTAATGAACAGAGCGTTTAAAATAATAATCTTGAAATATAGGTAATCCCCTTAATGGTGCCATTCGTACGGGAATTAATTTGTATACGCGGCGTTCCTGCTGATAACAAAGAAGTGATAAATATTCCTGCTGGGGCAGGGCTAATCGAAGCAGCAGCAGGACGCTGATCGTCGCCGCTGAAGCCTAACCACGCGCTGGCTTCGCATAAGAAATTGTGTCAACATATTAGCGCCGACCAACGAATACTTGTTATCTGCTCTTCGCAGAGCCACGAACCAGTGACGAGGCAACTTTATATTGCCAGGACCCTACACAGATAATATGTAACCCTAAAGACTCGTATTTCATACGTAAACTGGCTAACATATTTTATACTTGGATATTAAGTCGATGGGACCTTCATATTTTGCAAGAATTTATTTTCTATGCGAGATTAGGTCGTTTAAATCTTTATTTTATATTTTTTATGGCGTGTGTGGTCGAATGAACTTAAGTAACCAGGGGTGATTCTGACATTTTTATTTACTAAATAGAACTAAAACGTGATTGTGATTTGTGATATAAATATCATTATTAACGTATCTCACAAGTTTTACGCACGAGTGTACCTACCACAAAACTGAAGCTGGAAGGCGATTATATATGAACTGACAGTGGATTCCAATATTTATTTTTAATCGTCGGTAAATTATTTTTTGTGCCTCCGTCGGATAAAAGTACTTTTATATTACTTTACAATTTTAATTATTGAAAATACTTGGGTTTAAGTTTCACAATTATTGTATTTGATAACTAGTTTCGCTACAACATTAGCATCATCTTCCTTATTGTATAATTATATATATACAGGGTGATTCATCGGTCTGTCCTCTCTTTATCTCTTTTATTTTAAGCCAGACAGAAAAACTCTTCCAATATAATATATATGATATATTGTTGTCTATCTACATACCATATGTATTTGTATACAGAGTGTTCCGTTTAAGCGCAGCAATATGTAACTTTATATTTCTTAATGGAACAGCCTATATATATTTAATTATTTTGATAGTAAATTAGATTCCCTTTAAAGAAGTATTAAGTAATAAGGGGTCTAAAATTATAAATGAAGAAGTTATTTACGTTCATAAAAAATAGTAGTTCATAGTGGAAACAACCATAATTTAATACAAAATTTTGATACTTTTTTATTAATACTTATTTTAAACATTAGACTAATTACAAAGAGGCTATTAAAATTTAGTGACAGACTAAATAATGCAAAATTATAATAAATGCTCGAAAACTTGTCCTTCAACAATTGATCAAATTATCCATAGCTTACTTTGTTAATAATAACATTATACAAACATATCATTCAACAAATAAAGGTAAATAACTTCTTAATTTATAATTTTAGAGCCCTTATTACTCAATACTTTTTAAAGGGAATCTAATTTACTATCAAAATAAATAAATATATATAGGGTTTTCCATTAAAAAATATAAAGTTACATATTCTTGCGCTTAAAGGGAGCACCCTGTATACAAATGTACATGGTACGTAGATAGACAATAATATAACATATAAATTATATTAGAGTTTTTCTATCTGACTTAAAATAAAAGAGTTATAAAGAGAGGACAGACCGATGAATCACCCAGTATATATATATATATATATATATATATATATATATATATATATATATATATATATATATATATGTCTAAATTATATGAAATAAATATAAATGAAATGTCAATATATCAATAAATGTTTTTTTAAAATAATTTTCGTTTTTTGATTTTTTGAAAATTATTTAAAAAAATTACAAAGTTCAAAAATATTAATATAAACAAAGAAATTATTACACAAATTTTATAATGTTTCTAGAAACTTCATTAATGGTGAATTATTAAGGTTTGTCCGTTCATTTAGAATATTTTCGTTATTCTTTATTGCTTTACCAATTAAAGAAATTACTTTACAATGTTCAAAAACACTTTTTATCAGCCTAGACCGGCAAAAATAGAGATTTTTATGTTTATAAGTAGGTATTATTCTGGTGAAATGGCAACATCAGTATTTTCAAAACAAGTCTTAGCAAAATGTTTACAACTTTTAATACTAAATTGTTAATTGTAACTTAAATGAACACATATTACGCTAAATGTAAGAAATTATATGTTCGTTGATTGTTCAGTGTTAAATAATTCTGCAGGACATTAATTAAATTTAGCAAACTACACCCCCTTTAAAACTAGAATTTAACCATCCCTACCAATTTACTCTTGACGATTCCCTCACAAAAGATGTTACAAATTTGATGAAACAACTCTCCATAACAATATCATTTTACGTTGTACATTGACGTTGGTGTATTGTGGTGCTTGAAATTGTTTTATCATCCGCAGAATGGGTTCATTCATTGGCGAGCGTCACGCCTGTTTACAGGCCCATACAGCAGTCGAGTTGAGTGGGTGTCGGGCTACAGAACTGCGGTCTGCTCGTTGCGGGATATGGGTATCACCAGCGTAAAACGGGGATGCAAAAATAGCAGATCATAACACGAGATAGTAGCTGTTTTAGAGGTAGAGTTTAAACAAAATAAGTAAAAATGGCTCAGAAGGTAAATTAAATAATATAAAAAGGAACAATTTAATAGTAATGAAATGTGCGAGGTTAGTTTGCCTTTTAAATTTAAGATATTTCCATAAATTTAAATTGATAAAGCTTTTGCAGAATTTAAGTAAATAGACTTTATTAGATCCTCAATAACAGAATGTCCAGAATAACGTACCCAACATTGGGACCCTCAAGATCTACAAAAGTCGATAATTTAGTCTAAAGTTGCGCCATTAGAGGGCCATTTTGGTATGGCGTATTGTTTTTCGGAAAAAATGTATAGGTCACTAGATAAAGGCGAAATGTAAATTTTTAGAGTTTTAAATTTAACAAGCATAAAATAATACAGGTCGGCTTGGTGGCTGTGCGGATTTGCGCACATCTCGTAGCTCGCAGTGACGTCACTCGAACCATGTTCCATGCATTTAATTCCCGTTGACCGACAATGTGTGATTTGTCGTAAAAAATAAATACAGCTACTTGTATTTATCACACTCAGATGCTATAAGCTGGCCACTTTTACATCTTATATAAATGTAGCTATGGCTGAAATCCAACCGGCAGTACGGCAGTGGTAAAACACTGCGGCTCGGTAAGTCCGGTTGGAGGGTAAACGGCAACGGCTGTAAACAGGCCCTAAAATAAATTGAATGAATACTGGATTTTGGTTTGAATTTTTTTAGAACTCTTTTTGGTCCTCTTCGAATTTTATATATGTGTCAATAGAAAGTTATACCACTAGAAAGAAAATATTTTTTAACTTTGCATTTGCTATGCTCATTCGTTTCAAACAACAAAAATATAACAATTATTAATCTTAATCGGTAAAAACAATGGTAGCAAAGAAAGAAATAAATTGTACAATATGCGATTCCACCATTTTTTTTATAATTTCATCAGAAAGTATAAGTAAAACTAAGACTATTTATGAAACTGCGGTGAAAAAATTCCTATTAATATGCGAGTTTGAAAATATAGATGTGACATCACGAATATAAGTTTTTGTATAAAACTGTTTTCTTCGTGGATCTAAAATGTTCTTTATGCTATTTTAAAATTATATATATATATATATATATATATATATATATATATATATATATATATATATATATATATATATATATATATGTATATATATATATATATATATATATATATATGTATATATATATATATATATATATATATATATATATATATATATATATATATATATATATAACAAATTAATATTGTGAGACTGTACAAGTCTACATGCTTTATAATTGAAAGTGTATCAAAATTATTAAGTTTAATGCAAGAAATTTATATTCAAATAAAAACTGTTTGAGAATTGCAGTACTAGACTGATAGCCACGTATCCGCTATTTGAATTTGTCTACTTCCATTGGTAGTAGACTCAACCCCCTAACTTGGTATTCGTTATATATTTATAGGTAGTCTTTGAGTCGCCAATCAAAATAATATATATAGGTTTCATATGAGTGACGAGCTGCTACAACAAAAATCTCCTTATTTCCGAAGTAATTCAATTATATCATTTTATTTATTAATATTCATTATTAAGCATCTACTTTCATTATTTTTTACTAATTTCTCTATTATAGACTTGCCAATTTCTTAATTTAGTGCTCAAAATATTATTCGGACCAATTCATTTTAATGTTTTTACAAAGACGTCGTAGTATACAATCACATTATTCAAAACGTAGTTTGATGATGAGTATATAAAGAAATCATGATGAAAATTAAAAAATTAAACCTGAAAACAAAAAGTGATATTTCATTGTTTTTTGTCATAATCATTGTTTTTACTCAATTTATAATTTATGTGAAACGTAATTTTTTCAAGTTCGTCGAAGAATTTTATGTAACCATACATAAACACTCCATTAAGTTTGGGTCATGTTATATGGTATCATGGCAATAGATAAACACTTTTCGTAACAAAACCAATAATATCGAAGTGCAGAAGAGTAGAATTTTTTCTTCTAGATTTAATAGTTATTTATATACAAGCGGTTTAAATGACTGTTTAACGAGTAGGAAGTTTATTGCGCGAGCGTGGAGCGCGAGCGTCTTAATCCCGCGAGTTAAAAATTAATTTTAACCGCGAGTGTAATACAATTGTTTATTCAATCTTTCGCTGACCCGTCGCTACTTTTACATGAATAGTTACAAGAATGTGAAGAGCAGTCCATACTTTGGGGAAATTATCCTGCCAAAAACCGGTTTAAGTATTACAAATTTAAATATGCTTTAGTGGATGGCGCCCCGGAAGCTCTAGGGTGGTGCGGTCGCACCTTCCGCAACACCCTAGAGCCGGCACTGCGTATCCAAGGAAATAAACATGACTATAAGGCAAAATTGAATAAATACGAGTATATTTATAATTTCTGCAACGTATTCAAGATCTATAGTTACATGTTATTGTAGTGAATTTCAAAGTAACTACTTGAATACTATATGATGTTATAAGAAACAATGGGCTTCTTGCGTGCCATTTTTTTTATACGATAAAAACTTGCTACCCATATGTTTTCTTTTGGCAAAATTTTCATTAATTGGCCAGAAAAAAATTAATGAAATTTTAATATTTAAATTACCGCCGTATATGACGTAGAATTACGCCGAACCAATGAATGGCCGTAAAGCAATACCATCGATACGTCCAATAGCAACGGCATGTACGGGTAAATTAAACATATTTTTTCTTTTGGCAAAATTTTCATTAATTGGCAAGAAAAAAATTAATGAAATTTTAATATTTAAATTACCGCCGTATATGATGTAGAATTACGCCGAACCAATGAATGGCCGTAAAGCAATACCATCGATACGTCCAATAGCAACGGCAAGTGCGGGTAAATTAAACATATTTTTTCTTTTGGCAAAATTTTCATTAATTGGCCAGAAAAAAATTAATGAAATTTTAATATTTAAATTACCGCCGTATATGACGTAGAATTACGCCGAACCAATGAATGGCCGTAAAGCAATACCATCGATACGTCCAATAGCAACGGCATGTGCGGGTAAATTAAACATATTTTTTCTTTTGGCAAAATTTTCATTAATTGGCAAGAAAAAAATTAACGAAATTTTAATATTTAAATTACCGCCGTATATGACATAGAATCACGCCGAACCAATGAATGGCCGTAAAGCAATACCATCGATACGTCCAATAGCAACGGCATGTGCGGGTAAATTAAACATGACAGATCCTATGTTTGCCGTTTGAATAATAGTTTGGAGGTTAATATTTTCGTTTGCCATTTTAATCTTGTACGAGTATAAGCTAAGTTAAAATTCTTCAAAATCCTGCTTAACAAATCGAAATACGTAATAAAAGTAACAGAAACCACGCAAATTGTAAATAATAAAAAAGAGAAACAGTGACAGAAAAATGAACTAATGTCAAAATCAAATTAAAACTTGCACTCGTTCGCCATCTACAGGTTACATTCTTAAATATGCATCCCTTTCTGCAGTTCAAAATAATGACGTCAAAGAAAATCTTCTTTCTTAATTTATTAAAAACCAAATATTTTTTTTAAAATAAAATTTATATTTTTACATACGTATTCAACTTTACTTTAGGTATTTGGTGACAGATATCAGATTTCCAGTACCACTCCAAGTAGCCTATTATTAAATTTTATAATAAAATAAAAGAACGTAATTTTATTATTTCTTTCGATTCAGCGAAATTTGTTTTTCTGATACAGAGACAATAACTCTTAAAAATATTAACAATTTATTAACTGGCTGCTATATATTTTTATTGTTATGCATCGTCGATAGCATGACACAGGAATTTATTCCGTTTAGTGTCAAATTTGACTGGTGGTTGAACAGTGTAAGCTGTTGTGGGTTAATGAGAGCTTGTTTGATATTTTAGTCCTGCCTGGCTCATCACAATTCATTGTGAAATTCATTGTCGAACACGGTGACAGCAACTTGCACCCATGTTGTTGCGCGAGAGCTCTACAGCTACACTACAAGCGAACTGTGACTGAGCCCTGTGCTACAACGTGATTCATGTTTATTTGAACAGAGCACATGTTTACATCCGCCATTGTTCCGGGTGTGCTCATATGTCCGGCTGTCATTATCACCCACAAGTAGCCACTCACTAACAGGAACGATTCCCCAATTTACCCCAATTTAGGGGCACAAAATCACACAAGAATATTGTAGTATTTAGGTATACGTCAAGTACAAATTAATGATTAGATAACAATGGTTTCACTGGAATGAATTTGCAGCATTTAAGGCTGGTATGTGGCTACTGACAGTGTTTAACCAGGGAACTTAAAATATTGTAACGTTTATTTATGTGGGTAAAATGTACAAATTAGAGAATTATTATTAATTAAAATAAATGTAATAAAAGATTAATATATAATAAAAATGACGATTTCTATGATTAAACAAATATAAACACTAAGTAAGACTAGAATATTACTAAATACTTAAACACTAAGGTTATTTATTTAAACAATAACATACCAACACCAACGGTTTAATTATTTTTTTATTTCTATTTATTTCACTAAGGGCCACTTTTACATGTACGGTATAAGTGATGGAATAGTTATCCGAGGAATAAATTTATCCCTAGATTTATCGGAGGTATAAATATAAATGGCTTTTACATGTATACTATAGCAACGGAATGATTATTCCTGGAATAAGTGAATTTTTTCCTTGATTGTACGTGAAATTGACACGTCAGTAATCATTCCACAAAAAATGAATTACTTACATGAGTCTGATAGTAATAAAGAGTTATTAATCCGAATGGATAGAATGAGAGAACTAAGAAAATTGAAAGAAAGGCAATAATAGATTTTCATTTTACAGGCACAATTATTTAAATGATCTGATAGATAAAGAATTTATAAGAAGATTTAAATTGTTCCATGCATCTTCCTTTTTACTAATTGATATGCAATCTGTATTTTTGCATTCTAAAATTTCAGTAATTGAATATGTACTTTTATTATATATTTTTCTTTCTCCACTGTAAATAAAATACTTATCAAATATATTTTGGAACTCTTTAACTAAATTTACGAGAGTCTCGGCTTCAAATGACGAATAATTAGTCGTACGCTTACGTTTAAACATTTTACACAAAATTTGTGTCATATGTCAAAAATATGTGACAAATTTTATGTCAAAAATATTGACCAATGAAATAAAAGTATAACTTTATACGAGGTTTGTCCGATGATATAAGCATTGGATAAGTATTTCTATGGTAACATCTAAATTTATCCTATCTATAGTTTATCCGAGGAATGTAAAAGACATTTTGTTGTGGTATCTAGGGAATAACGTTATACTTGGTTTATACCGTACATGTAAAAGTGGCCCTAAGCGTTCCAATATTAGACTGCCGGTCGCTTGCAGACTGTTATAGACAGTCTATGCGATATTTTTTTCACTCTATTTACATCAAAAGCTATTTCATCATGCGTATCAATATCAGAATGCCCGTCTATTTTCCTGGCCGAGGTTTGTATAGTCTGGCGCCGTTTTTCAAGAAGGTTCTCCAACATTCCATGCGACAATAACATCGGATACAAAAGATCAGGCAACCGGAAGTAATAAAACAGGTCGAGACTCGTTTTTTTACTCCGCCGTTTGCTCACGACGATTACGTCTTCGATAAACTTAGACGTTGCTCAGTGTGATGGCCGTTACCCCCTACAATACTTATCATTGCAAATATTTTTTTTTCACTACCGGGAGTAGAAATTACAAATCCGATATTTTTGGAGTACTTCGTAAAAGAAAATATGTGAAAAATAAACCCAAGGACGTTTATTCGGTTGTCTAAAATAGGTTATACTTGTTATAAGAAGACAGGAGAGTCGGGCGTCCTAGTACAACAACCACTGATGAAAACGCGACAAAAAATGGAAGATATTGTATAGTTTGTTTCAAGATATTTGCAAACGTACCTGCCTCGACTTAAGCAGCCGGTGGCTTCTTAAATGTACTTGATGGGTAACATGACAGGGTTGTAACAAAATATTTGAAATCCTGCACACGAAATATTTGTATGGAATTTAATGTTTCACTTGAATTTAAAAAATACAGAACAAAGAATATGACATTACACCAAATTTTCACAAATTATAAATAAAAGCAGGTATAATAATTAACGGGATTTTGAGAAAGTATCGCTACATCGTTTTCCCAAATTATGCTAATCCTCCCCTGACATGGAAGATTGTAAATACAATGGTGTTTTGCGGTGTACCGCGTCATTACGAAGGCAGCTAGATTTGCAAATATAATAAAATACACCATACCTACCTGTGACAGTAGGTATGCGGAAAGAATTGTGAGCGCACTACGGTACAGCACCTGTTTACAGTATACTACTCATTCGTGATTTTTTTAGCCAAAAATATCACCGTATTGATGTCGCAGCCACCGTATTCACCAGACATGGTACCCTGTGACATTTTCTTCTTCAAAAGATGAAAAGGAAAGGAGCTGAAAGTTATACCACAAAGAGATCATAATCTAATTGGGAATATTTTAATGGGGGGCAATATTTATTGATATTTACGTATTTATTTTAAGAGCTCATAGAAGCTGAAGCTAGTTTCTAATGGAGAATAAAATAAGTGAGTGAGCGCGAGCATGAGCGTGACGTGAAATATGAAAGATCCGCAAGAGCATATGTCACAGCATAATGATAAATACATAAAAGGATATAATAATGTTGTCTTAGCACAAGCTTCCATTGCAGATTGGTATTTTTTATTGTAATAATTCAATTTAATGAACCAAGAAACAAATGCATTTGCTGTCACATTTTTCACAAAGAAGTTTTGGAACCTCTTATATAAAATGGCAGTCGCCTGGTTGTTAATATTTGTAATTGCAGTAGTGTGAGGATGCCGTTCCGTTGTTGGGGAATGTATGAAGAAATAAAGCGGTGGTATAGTTTATGTGGCCGTTATGGCGGCATGTTCGGTCGTCAGGTACACGAGCTAATACCCGTCAGCGCGCGAGCCGTAAAACGCGCACTATATTTCCACGCGGGGCTCTTCTTTATTCTCTTAACTGGCTCGTATTTCGTCGCGAGCCCATTCCCGCCTGCTTAATGCCCCGTCGGTCCGGGGGAGCCGTTATTGCCGGCCCATTAACGTAATTCATTGCGCGACCCAAGACGAACGAAGACTCTGTTGCTGTACACCCAAGAACGTGTAAATACGACATTCATACTTAAATATGCTGATCAGGAACGAAACCATCAAATTATAAACAACCATTAATACAACGAAGAATAATGGTTAGTGGTTGTAATATTGATAACTTGAGATCGGATCTGACCGAAATCAATTATAAATTAGTGAAAAAACATCCTTATTCCTGAAATGCACTTGCTGGATGGTGTAGTAGAAACTGAATGTGGGTTGAAGTACCAATGTTATATAATTTTTTTACTTGAAAACGTCTATAAATTAAACCCAATGTTTCAGAAATTGTGCAAGTAGTTATTTTTGTTGAATATTTTAAACTTTTAAGCTGAACGGGTTAGTGCACATCTCGTAGTTCGCTGTGACGTCACCAATCATGTTCCGTGCGTTCGATTCACATCAACTGACAACGTGTGATTTGTCGTAAAAAATAAATACAGCTACTTGTATTTATCACTCTCGCTTGCTATAAGCTAGCCATTTATACATCTTAAATAAATGTAGCAATAGCTGTAATCCAACCGGCAGTGTACGGCAGTGGTAAAACACTGCGGCTCGGTGAGTTCGGTTGGAGGGTAAACGGCGAAAGCTGTATACAAGCCCTAATTGGTAAATAGAAAATGACACTTACAGCCCTTTAAATTTAAATGATTTAATTTTTCCTGACGAATAAATAAGAATAAGTTTATTAATTCTGCATTGCTTTATGTTACGCCATGGGATAGGATTTAATATTTAAGTTTGCATAAAGTTTCTGGAAGGATATGGCGATTTGAATAACGACGAAAATCGAAATTAGTTACCAGTAGAGAGTTTTATTTTAAAAATAAATGGTCGCCATATTGAAATGGTTGAAGAAAATCTATCATATATATGGGTATCGTTGTGAAGCTAATTCTATGTACATTCTTGAAAAAAATATAAAAATACCGATTCCCTATCCTAGATTTAAACTTGTACCCATTTCCGCTAAAACCGGAAGTGATACAAAATTCTTGCAATGATCTTCTTATGAGCCCCTTAGTTTAGTCTAGTTTAAGTTTTCTTATTAACATTTTTTTGTATCTCTCAAAATACACGAAATATTCTTGGTGCCGGACTTACGTCAAACACCCTGTATATATAAATCCAATTTTTTGTTACACGGGGTGTTGACGTTAAGCTGCAAACATAGGGCTTTAACATGGAATTTTAGTTTTATCCAATTATAAAAAGAAATTTTAGTATTTAGGTTTATTCGTAGTTACAGCCATGACACTTATTTTCTTTTTTTCTAGTTTTCATAAATTATTTATAAATGTCAAACGTCAATTTGACTTATAAAAAAAAGAAATAATGAATGTTTATTCGAATGAGGAACCTATCTAAAGAAATATTATGATGAAATAGTAACAAAAGAATATGGAATTTATTTTCCATATGTCAAATTGACGTTTGATGTTTATAAATAATTTTGAAATTTCTTTTTAAAATTGTGAAGAAACTAGAAACATAATAAAAAATGGGAGTTAGGTAAAATTTCTTGACTGGGAATGGATGATGAGTAGAAAATGTTAAAACAGTTTTGTATACAACTTTTAATTCTGAATAACTTCGCACTCTACCGTTTTTGCCATAAAATGAATAGGAGAGCAGGAAATTGCAAAAAAACTAAAATCCTGTGTTAAATCACTATGGTCGCACCTAGGCGTCAACACCCTGAATCATAAAATATAGGCCAAAATAAGTGAAAAATGTTAACCAATATGCGTTTGCAAATTAACCATTTAAAAGATATGAGGTAAGAGATTTATCGTTTGCAAAATTAAAAAATATAAAGAATATAGGTACTACGATTTTGTGAAGAAATTTAGTTAACAATTATCACAATTATTCTACGTGTTTAGTATATATTTTAACAATGAAATAAAAACGACCGATATTCGATATCGAAATCATTAGAGCGGGCTTTGATTTCTTATTGTTTCTGTTCCTTTTTCATCATATTATAATAAACGAAAATAGATCGTAGCTCCGAAATGGTTACTTTACGAATGTGGACTCATGTTGATTAAACATTTTCGTCTGTACTTTCCGCTCCTAAATTTTTCGAACGGTTTTTAAACGGCCTATTATTCACAAGTTTAATATAGGGCATCCATGTAAAGTTACATTTCTAACAAATAAAATTTAATTCTATCCCTCCCATATTTCTAAATTCTACTTTTAATTTTTTCCTGTCATCCCGAAACTTTTCTTTTTATTAGTCAATAACTCCTCAGGCACATTCCCATATATTCTTTCTATATCCCTATAACGACCAAAACGTCCTCCGTTGATATTTAGTCTGCAGAAATCAAGATTAACACTCGAATTCCCCCCTGTGGAAATAAAAGCGACTGTGCATGGTTGTTGTGTGAGACAATTGATCCGCCATGGTCCTGGCACGGGAACGTTAACGACGCTGAGGGTTGGACCGGTTAGAGTTGGAGGGAGGCATGAAGGTGATAGATCACGTGACGTGTGATGTGAAATCCGCTGGACGGGTGCGGAGTCACGTGCGGATCAGCGTCGGGACGCACATCCATCAAGGAGACATGACCGAGACGCCCAAGCGTACAGTGGCGCCGGAAACACGCCAAATTATCGTGGTGGGTTTTATATAGTCTATTTTTTATGTTTCGTTTTTAAACTAGGAGTAATATAACAATCAAATAATGCAGTTTATAAAACTTCTTCAACCGGTTTAGACACCTCATGTGTCCTCTTCAGAAGCAAAAAAATTAAGAACAAAAAATTTATAAATTATGGAAAATAAGTTTCAAATTACGTCAAATTTTTTTGAAACTCGATTTTAAACAATGTTACATAAATATTAATAAAATAATTGATATTAACTCATATAATGACCGTCAAAATATAAAAAAAAATATATAAATACATATAAATTTGTAGCTCCTGAAGAAGGCACAAGAAATATTGAAATCTGTTGAGACTGAAAATAAATAAACCTCTTAATGACTGATCTTTATGGGGTCTCGTGGCCGCGTGCCTGAGTGTCGCGAATCTAGGAAACCGGGTTCGATCCCAACCGATGCCAAAAATATTTACAATTTTAAATGGCACAAAAATCGACCCTTGTGTTGCACTCTCCACGCCAGCATTGAGTGCCCCTGAGGTGACGCTTGGTAAGCGCCCGCATGGTGCAAATATTTCACCACTACCGATATCTGTGTACAAAGCAGTTTGGCACACCCAGCAATGGGTAATAAGCCGTGATGATATATGTATTTATTTATTTATTATGACTGATCTTTAAAAGTTTTATTACTCCTCGTTATCAATCCACACAAGAAGTATAAGAGTTATCACAAATTTAAATTATGGAATTTTTAATTTCAACATTACATTAGTCATTGGTACGTTAAATAATAATTCAACGATATATTATAGATAGGTGTGCCGATTTATCATATTTAACCTACAAATATCATGTTTACAAAGTTGATATCCGCCAGATGACTCAGCGTATATGAAGAAAAACGGTATTTGCCATATAATTGTCATTTGAATATGAATATTCAATAATCCAACTTTTAAGAGAATCAGTTAGTCATTTTCATTATTGTAATCAAATTTTCTTTATTGAGATACATAATAGATTTGGAGGTAAGCAATTTTTTTTTTTAATAAACTAAAGTCATATTTTTCATTGAGTTATGCCGGGTGATGGTGGCAGTTAGAAGCCACATAGAAATTTGCACTGTAAAATGCAAAGTTGTTTGTTTTATAATATTTGCAATTATAATAATTCCAGTATTTATTTATTTTTTTTGGGTAAGAGTTTACAATTTCTTTAGATTAGTTTTGAAACCACTTATACTTATTAATATTACACTTAATATTTATTAGGTAAAAACCTGTTAACCAATTATACCTGCTTCGTGGCATAGCTCTACCTAAAGTTAGACGGTCAACGGCCAGTATGGTAGAGCGCTCCAAACAATTACATGATTCTCGAAACCCAAAGTTCGGCCAAGAACCACCTCGATCACGTCGAAAATCTAGACACAGTTTCCTCTCTTCAGTGCATCCAATGACAGAGACCAAGACTGCAAGAAGACGTTTAATGTAAGATGAAACATTAAAGCCAGATGATAAAGCAATGGGTATCCTTTCAGATGAGAAACTACCACCAGGTAATGATCAGAAATGGCCCATTTGGAAATTGTTAAATCGCCTACAAAGTCAAGTAGGAAAATGTGCAGTAAACATGTTCAACTGGGGGTATCAAACAGAACTCACTTTATGTCGTTGTGGTCAAGAGGAATGCACGAGAGAAGATCTGGCTAAGGCAACACCAGCTGCTATAAACTGTGCAATTTTTTGGATGAATACTATTTAGATAGGCCACTTCTCTGCCAGTTTTGCGGACGGTTTTACCTCTGGCAAGAAGGAGAGAATCTTCGGAGAAGGTGCATCTTCTCCGTCCTAGTTAATTCCGGGTGATGCATAAGGCCTATTTCCATTATTTCCAAATTTGACTATTTATATGCTTATAACAACAAGCTCAGCTAACTCAATCCATGTGGTCAGGATACAGTATTTCGCTACCGAAAATCGGTCACTTCAGTATCTAGGGAGTGAGAAATATTTGTTGTAAGGTTTTATATATTTATTATGTATTAATTAAATTATTTATATTATGTGTATGGTTTGGACACGAATAATAATAATAATAATAATAATAATAATAATAATAATAATAATAATAATAAGTAAAAAAATAATATCAATAGGTACGTTGTAAAAAAATTACTACTGTTTCTCATTGTAATAATAAAAATTAAACATTATTTTATAATAATATTTTTATTTGCAATTGAATGTTTCGAAGAAGAGATATGGTGACGTCAGACATATTGTCTGTCTTTGTTCAGGCCATAACCTGACCAACTGACGTCATTATACCCTTACTATAATAAGAAATGATTTTTTTAAAAATAATTTTGTATAGTAGGTATTACATTTGTAAATATTAAAATTTAATCACGCACTTCTTTAAAACTACTCTTTGGTAAACATACAAAGCTTCCATCCTTCATAAAATTCAATACTTATTGGCGTAACCCAACTCTCGTGTTCCCTTTATGTAATGTGCAATTTTTTCCCTTGCCCCCTGGCGTTTTCCGGGCGTACGCCGCTGTTCCGGCGTCGTTGAGCGCGCCGAGCCGCACAATTACTCACCGCCGACGTTTGTTTCCCGCCAGCCATCAGCCTGCGTTGACAACGTGATCCTCTTTGAGAAACAAAAATAATTGACTCGTTACTTGCTGTTTGTTTTACCAGCCCCCCTTGATCTTTTATTTATTCCACTTTTTATATCATTATATTTTCCGGTGACGTGTTGCAAACAGGGAGAGTGATTAATGGATAGAGATAGTGAATTATTAATAGGGGAAGAATAGCACCCTAATAGAAATTGAATAGGACATAATGTTTCCTTACCTATTATTCATACTTAATATCATCTTTTATTAGGAAGCAGACTCATTTATTTCACTGAAATTTATGATGGTACTTATTCTCATATAAATACTTTTGACAAATTACAAATTTTATAACTGCGGATATGAAATTCCTCTTTTTATATTGTAATGTTTTCAATATAAATTCGTTAATTAAAATAAAACAATTAATTATTAATAATAATACAACTAAACTGTAACACTAAAATATTGATGTATTTATTTCTGTACATAATTTATTCAAATATTTATGTAGCTAGGTATATTTTATTAAAATGTTAATTAATTTTGAACTTATGGGTTTATATGATTTTAAATGCTTAAATCTATACAATTATGACGATATTATAATAATTTGATATAATTCTATTACAAAAATATTTTTTTGTGCAACCGGACGCGAAATAAGTATTTCGCAGCCGCAATACAGGCCGCAAAATTAAATTTCGCGACCGTTGTTATGGTAGCGGCCGCGAAATTAGGTAAACAATTACTTTGACACTTGAGAATTGCATGGTTATTTTTTTATCAAATGTTAATCCCATAGCCACCTTGAAGGCTAACTTTCTATTTACAATGAAACTGTTTAAAATTAATAAAATTTGTAAATACATATTTTTTACGGTTACACCTTGTCCGCGAAATCCTTTAGCACCCTCGTGATTGTCTTGCCTCGGCCGAAGTTCAACACCGGCTATCTCATTTTTTGGCCAAACGACTTGCCAACTGTTTATTATTCAAAATTTCGTGAAACATTTATTTTAGTTAGCCAATGTTGTAATATTTGCGATTTGCAAGCTTTCTGATGTTGAATAAAAAATAGGTTGACACCTCGTTTTGCCCAAAGAATGAAATAGCCGGTGTTGCTACTTAGGCGACGAAATATAACAAAAAATGATAAACAAATATTAACACTATTTAAAAACTAAAAATATTATTAAATACTTAAACAGTAAGATTATTTATTTAAACAATATTTATTTTACTATTTATTTATGTGACTATACTTATTTATGCTCACCACTGGTCTACTAACTGTAGACTATTTATTTGTATCACCAACTATTCATTTTACAAAGCCTGTCTATATCAGATCAGAATGTCACACTTTCTTCCCTGACGCGGTTTATATACTCCGGCGTCGTTGTTCTAGAACCTTCTCAAATATTCTTCGCAATAAAAACATCGAATGCAAAGGTTCGCGCCACCACAAGTAGTTAAACAGGCTGAAACATGTCTGTTTACACCGCCCGGTTGCCAGGGTGATTACGTCATCGCCAAGAATAGACACCCGCTCAGCGCGCAGGCGCCGGCGATTCATTATTACACTATATTTATTTCAGAACAATCATGTTTATGCTTGCCTTTGTTACTCACATTTTAAGTGACAAAGATATACATAAACATGATTGTCCATTCTTAGTTCAGAAACTGATGACCTGAGGATCACCACATTTAAAACAGAGTACATTACCAGCCCTATTTTATAAAAATTCTAACCAATAGAAATAAATTCTGTCGAACATTTTCAGGTTTTATTCAGTGTTCGCAATTATTATTGGTCATTTGCTATAGCAATGTTGCTAACACATAACAACATCCTTACAAACTAGGGGTGTATGTATTGTTTGAGAACAATATAGCATTTTTAGTGAGAAATAAATAATTATTAGTTAATTTTCTACTAGAGGTGTATACAATGGAACAAAAAATGTTCCCTTTAAATAAACGTAACGTGTAAAGGTAAGTTCCTAAGTAAAACAAAAACATCTTGTATTTAATAATATTATAATAATTAGTTTCTAGTGCGAAGTTTGGCGAGACTTCTTTCTGTAATAATAAGGAATCTCTACCTAGGTACTAGGTACAACACACTTCTATTGTTAGTGTGTTCTCTAACCTAAAGTCGACTAGTACATTATATTTAACGTGAAATTTTGATTCACGAATTTCGATGGGGCCGGGAATCGAATAAGGATGACCCATAATGTGGAATGCCTGTGGAAGTAAGAAATTTAGAGAAATATTAATTTATTATTAACAAAAATTAAAAAGATTATAGTTGTATCGTATATAATCAGAGAAAAACGGTATTAATAATTCTGTAACAGCACCTGTGCGAAGTGACAAGCAACGTGAGCGAAAGGCATAGGAACACTTATCTTTTTCGCTTTCATTTCTGGTATTACTTCGTACATATGACATCACAACCACAGAAATTTTAATTTTTTCAAATTCTTATAACATATACCTGTTTTTAAATTAAATTAAAACAAAATTTGGTTTTGATAGCACAAAGGATGAAATGCGAACGTATCTCCACTAGCTGTGAGAGCTTTTTAGATGATACTCTGTGACTGGGGTATATTTATTTATATTTATTTATTTATTATTTTCCTTCATGACTAGGTAGATTATAAATAAATTTTCCGTCGTGTATTTAATTTAATAAAATTAAATCAGTTTGAGGATTATAGACAAAAAATTAGAATTCCTTAACAATTTTTCATAATAATCAGTTTATCATCAATTTCTTAGTGTGTCAATATGCCAAGAATTCACATCACAATAAATTTTGACTGCACACTAACATCACTACAACTATTCTAATGTCTACTACACATCATCACAGCATTTAGGTCTGTGTGTGTTAGAGAGAGAGGGAACGAGACATGGAGCACTTGACAGGCGTCGTTGGCAGCGAGTGACAAGCTTGCTAAGTTGGCGTGACTCGTGACTGCTCCGCGCGCCGTTGAGCGTCGCGGCGCCACTTGCGACTGCGACGTTATCGCATTAGAACATGAGTTTGACGTCGACGCCTTAATTCCACCGTGACAAGGGACGCAGAGAGACACAGACAGCCAAGTATGAGTGCTAGGATTGTGTATGGGTAAATAGTAATTGTGTTAGGATATAATGGTTTCTCCAAAGAGCTGAAAAATAGCCACGAAGAAAAGAAAGATATAAATAATATATTATTGTGGTATATCACCCATTTCTAATTTGCTTTTATCCGCATATGCTGGTAATGAAGATATACATATTTGTATCATTGAGAGTGTTTTAACGAGTCACCTCAAGGACTCTTAGCTGTTGCGGCGAGAATACCACCAAAATTGAAAGTGTCTACTCTCCCAAACGAGGGATCGTTTGAAAAAAAGTAAAATCCCCAATACGCGCAGTTTACGCAATTTATTTAAATATATATTAACATTATTTAACTTACCGCACAAAACTAAGACCGAGTTTTGTGCATTAGGTCCCGAACCTTTCTAGTACTATACGACGCTTCATCGAGATTTAATTAGTGATGCACGACGAGGCGACAGTACTCTCGCATCTCGTCTCGTCTCGTTGCATTATGCGAGACGAGAACGAGAACGAGAGCGAGATCGCAGTTTAAAATTCGAGTCTCACAATAAAAAGTATTTGTAACTTTATAGCTTTGACTCATAAATTCAATGAAAAGTGAACCGTACAAGGAGTGGAGTTGACGCTAATTCGTGCATAGAATACGTGAATGTGAAAACTATATGATTTCACTGTATTATTGAGTCTATCTAGAG
The DNA here is from genome assembly GCA_963082715.1 of Harpalus rubripes. Classification (NCBI taxonomy): domain Eukaryota; kingdom Metazoa; phylum Arthropoda; class Insecta; order Coleoptera; family Carabidae; genus Harpalus; species Harpalus rubripes. Next base: position 30,614,572 of record OY720449.1, on the reverse strand, counting down.
TCGATTGATATCTGTTCTAGAGCGGCGAAATGCAAAATAAAGACAAAATCGGTTTGCATTCAATAGAGCTAGTTTTCTCCAATATTTCAATCCCTAATTCATCCCAGTTAAAACTACGGTTAACATTTTCTTGCCGGCCCTGAAAAGTAAAGGATTTTATATTAAGCGTCGATGGGAGCCAAAACGGAGAGAAGCGGAGTGATTGGTTGCCGGCGGGTTACCAATGTAGAGGTTTACAAAGTTACAAAAAAGGATTGTTTAATGTTTTAATTCGTTTTACCGATGACAGAATGTATTAACAGATGTTCGTATTGAAATAGTTTAGAGATCACAATTTGGTGATAAACTATATTTTACAAGTAAATTAAATTATTTGCCAACTTATCACATTTTATTGTATTGTATGTATTGAAATAATTTGGTGACCAGAATTTAGTGTTTCACCTCTTTATTATATTTATACTGCAAATACACGGAAGACGGTGCGATTGGTGCGAACTTATTTTTATAGCGAGACTCTCGCGAGACTCTCGTGCGAGAACGAGACGAGACCCAAAAAAATGTGCGAGATCGATATTACAGATCCGAAAACGAGACGAGATCGATATTTTATATTTCTCGTCTCGTCTCGCCTCGCGTGCATCACTAAATTTAATTTTTTGGATATGGTCCAGCGTTTAGGACTCTAGCCACGTCCTTAAAAATTGAATAAAATCAAATACAACCGGTCACATACAGTACTCAGCCATGTAACGACATTTCGATGCATTTACTTAATTCTTGTATGAGCATAAGGCAGGAATTTTTCGCAATACATTGACAATTTTATTTATTTTTTTCATACTAAAAGTAGCCAAACTGCAGCTTCTGTTAATGATTAAATTTTTTAAATACTTTTGAGATCTTTCAAAAAGTTTATTTCATTCAAAGAAAAAAATATTTTGTTCCCTCTCGTCACTTAACGTGAGAGAGGTATTTTTTTCCATTCAAAATAGTTCAAAATTGCAGCTTTCACCTGTCCATCGTCTTTAAATTTCTTTCCCAGAATCTCTTCTTTACTTCTTCCTTATTTAAAAACATTATGCCACTTAAAAATCAAAGTTTTCCCAAAAGTTCATTTGTTCAAAAATTATTTGAGGAGGTTGTCCATGTCTGGTAAGTTAATAAAAAATGATATTAAAAAAATACAATAAGCAGCTTTACTTTTCAAACAATTCCTTCATTCCGCAAAGATTTTGATCCATTTTAGTCTATTATTTTATTATACCATGTTCTACAATTTGTTGTATATTGAAAGTATACTACTTACACAACACTTATGTAACTTTTGTTGCAGAAAAAAATAGTAAGGCGTTAGTTGAGTCTATGAAAGTATTGAAGTGAATACAAGTAATAAATACAGTATTTTGTGATGACTGAATTATTTTATACGTGTAATATATCGGATTTCATTCTATCCTACATAGAATATAATGGTAATGATTATTTTGTTTGCGGTGCAAAGTGCAAATTATTATCATGAAACTTTAGCAATGCAAGTAGTATCTGTTTAATCATTATAAGAACATAGTATTCCATAGACCTTCTTGTTACACAGAATTTTCTACCTTTTTTATAAGAATTCCCTCAGACTATCTATTCCCTGCTAAACTATTCCCATTGTTGTAAATCCGTGTCTATTTGAAAGGTTTGTAAGAAGTAGGTATTTCGGGGTGTGAGGTCGAGCGACCCGAGCCACAAGTGATAGTTGAGGTCGAGTGGCAGTGACAGCCGGGTCGACCTGCGCCTTAATTCAATCTCCAGACTAGCGTCGGCGTCGTAGCTCCCGCTGGGCTTGTCCGTAGATACGATGTCGTGTTCCGCTCACGACAATACATCGCTACTTTATAACAACGAACGAACGAGGATAAATAGTGAATAGGATACAAGATACAAGTGTTAGAGGCTTATCGAAAGTTTAGGGGATCTGATACGTATTCAAATGTCCAATAAAGAGAAATACTTAAAACTAATATTATTTTTCAGAGTTTTGCAAAAGCACTAAATACGTAGTGTTGATTTTAATTTACAAATACGATCTTTGTGCGAGACAAAAACTCAAAGACGTTAACTTCTAATGCAGAATAAAGAAATACCTAAAGAATATCTAAAAGATACGCTTGCAGCATTTATTTAATGTCCGACTGTTAGGTATATTATTATTATCATAACAACCCTGCTTTCAGGGTAATTATATAACAAATAACGCCCAAGGATATTATGAGTTGTTGCTATGGTAATATTGTCAAGAAATTGGTATTGATACTGGAATACAACCTAAAAAACAAGCAGAAGCATTCATAGCTTACGTACTTCGCAAATTTTATTAAAACTTTCTGATCCGTAATTCATAGAAAAATTAAAGTCGGACATTAAACGTTGAAGGCACCACGGGAGTTAAACTGACAATAATGCCTGAGGTGAGTTTACTTTCCGAGGGCCTCTGTCTCGAGGTGTGTACGTTGACCCTTGATACCTTAATTACTATTTATATCAAATGCAAAAATATGTTTAATTTAATGTTTAACACAAGCCGTACATAGGTACCTTAGTCAAGTGTTGCTTTCATGTGGAACTTACAAATTTTATGTTAATTACATTTAAAAATCGATTATTCTTTGTGATCATAAAAAAGTGTGTACCTGTATCTCTGGTTCAAAGTACATATCTTTACAGACCTCAACTGCTTGCATCTCATATTCCTCGGACAGCAATTTTTTTCCTTGGCCTGTAAACTGCAAAGAGATACTTTCAAGCCTTGGTATAAAAATAATTTTATACTCCAATGTGTAAAGTTGGTACTTTACACACTGTTTGCTGTGTGTAAAGTACCAACTTTCGATTTTCCGTATTTTATTTACTTTACACCTTACAGAGATACCATCATCAATAAACGTGGTGGTATTTAAGTTGTCTTACCTAAATTTAGTTTTTTTTTTGTACATTCATATTGGTCATACTGACTAAGTACTGCAGTATTCAACTTCAGATCTGTTGTCTGTCAAATGTGAATTCGGTATTTGGTGTGTTCAAATTGTCGTCTGCGCTTCTGTCAAATTTCAAATTTATTTCAGGAATGTTATTAAAAATCGTATAAAAATCTTGCATAGAATTTACTCGTAAGTGTAAAAAAGCTTTATGACATTAGGTCAATGGCTTATGTTTACACACTTGTTACATAAAGAACTATTTTAAGATCAAATACTGTCAAACAAAAATAAACAATATCTAAAAAAAATGGATGCACACAACTGTAAAAGACAAATTAAGATGTAAGTATGCTTAGTAACCAAATTGTTATGTTTATATGACAAATAATTGACTTCAGGCGAATGTGAAATAAGATTTCAGAACCAAAACCAATCGTTTACAAATAATAGATTTTCCGGAAATAAATGTATGAAACTATTATCAAAATCGTTTGAATTTCTGCCTCCTGCTTTCCATATTACAGGAAAAAACCTCCTCATTCTCCGCCTCTTCGTGTATATCAGCTTGGTTAATAACACTAACTGATTTATACGCCGGGGTATAAATAATCCTCGGGCGTCGAGAGCGTCTTGGCGCTAAGAAAACACAAATCTGCGGCGCCGGAAACCCTAACGACTTCCGGGTCGCAAATTCTCCCGCCTCGCCTGCCTGCCAGCAGCAGGGACGGACGCTTGTTCGTGAGCAGGAATACCCCAGCAGGATTTGTCTAAGTGGAGAGATTTTTAAATAGACGACAAAGATTCAAGGATTGTTTCGAGTGTGACTATTCATAAAAATCATGAGAATAATAAGTAGAAAAGAGAGAATATGAAGCAGACTGAAAATGCTTGTAGCTGGTTTTAAAAATAGTTAGGTAATGGATAAAGTTTTTGAAAAAAATATAAGATAATTATATCTCGTTTTCTTCATTAAAATATTCTTGAATTGCAAACCGTTTATCTTTTTTCTACTTTTAATTTGAGCTTTTAAATCATTAATGAAATTTTAATTTCTTTTATATAATAAGAACTAACATATTCGTATTTATTGGTTGGTAAATTTATATTGGTTCTTTGTATTTTCAATTATAAGAATCGACTCTCTTACAATTTGGGTGTTAAATGCATTACAATTTTAATATAAATAAATATATCATCACGACACGCCATATTATCCATTTCTAAGTGTGCCAAATTTGCTTTACATATGTAAATATCGCTAATGATGATGACATATTTGTACCGTACGGGCGTTTATCAGACGTCATTTCACGGGCACTCAATGCTGGCGTGGTTAGTGCACCACAGCGAGGCCACACGAGCCCGTTGCTGTCACGCCACGTCTCGAACGACAGCAGCGTAAGCATAGGAAATATACGGAATTTTAAACAATTAGGATTGTAAAATGTGATTTATAAAGATATATAATTTGTAAATAACTATTCAAATATTATATAATATCTCTTTTATATACATAACTAAACAAATTAAATTAAAAAAACGAATTATAAATGGCCTAAATATACGAATAAACTCATCTTTTACTTTTAAATGATACAAGAAATAATAATAACATTAATAAATCTTTATATCTGGAGCTGACAAATGAACATAATATAACATGGAACATAATATCAAAATGATAACAATGAAACTAAAAATGAATGACATACATAAGATACGCATATTATATATTTAAAATAACCATTACTTTGGAATAAAATAGATTTAGGTACTCGCTAACTTATTTATTTATTTTTTTGTTAATCTGATTTTTATTACAAATTTGTTCTTTACAGTTTTTTCTATAATTATTCAGTAAAATGTTGCTGAATATCCCAAAAAAAATTCATAACTAAATTTGATGTTCTGCATGATATACATTCGCCATATTAGGAAAACTTGTCTAGCTTTTAATTTCTCTAATGTCAGGTATACCAATTTAGCCATGTTACCGTAATTGCTCCTGCACATTGGCACAAAGCATTTTAAAACCATTTTTGCAATAACCTTCAACAAAAAACAATCGAAATTTGACATCCCGTGCTGCACTAGCCGTGCGTCCACTCGCGCTGACTGCTGTAGCTCTACTATTTTTAGAGAGCTAGACTAGCGCGCTGGCCTTATAGTTTGACGGGACGCATTGAGCAGAGATAAGCATTCAGGCCTGTATTCTCGTGTGCCCTCGACCACAGTGGTCACTTTTGTGCAAATTAAAATTCAAAATAATTTTTGGCGTCAGTCAAGATCGAACAATTTTAATAATGTTCACAAAAGATGTATCACATACTATACAGAATACTTTAGCATATTATAATAAACTTTTAATACCTAATTAAAGTTATACATATTTTTGCTACCGTACAAGTAAGTAAAGATTTACATTTAGATTATTGCCAAGTCTGAGTTAAATTGAAGCATAGAAATTTAAAAGTATTTACGTTTAAAAAATATATTACATTTTTATATAAATATGTTGTATGAGAACATAAAATTACTGACTGGGATGGTAAACGGATCGTTACTGGGACCAGACATACTTCCTAACAGAATGTCTGGGAATGATTATTTGCAATTTTTGCTGAATAATTTGCCTGAATTATTAGAAGATATTCCTCTTAATGTACGTCAAAATGCATGGTTTATGCATGACGGTGCACCGCCACATTTTGCTAGAAATGTCAGACATCATCTTGACAGAGAATTTGAGGACAGGTGGATTGGTCGAGGAGGTCCCGTGTCTTGGCCCCCTAGATCCCCGGATTTCAATCCGTTAGATTTTTATTTGTGGGGTAATTTTAAATCCCTCGTCTATGATAATCAAGAAACCCTTGAAGAATTACTGCAACGAGTTGAAAATTGGGCTGAAAGAATTAGACAAGAGAATGCAATTCATCGGGCTTGTTCAATTTCTTTAATTCAACGTGCTGCATTATGTTTAGCTGTTAATAGAAATAATTTTGAACAGTTTTTGTAAAAATAAAGTAAATAATTTGATTTTTTTTCATTACATACACATCTTCCAAACTTAATTGGTGTGACAAAGATTTACGTAATTGCATAAATTAATTTCATTGTTAAATTATTTTATGTAATAGTTATAACTAATTTCACTATTCCAAATATTATAGTATCCAGGGGTACAAAAAATGTTCTTCTTAAGTGAACTACCTAAGTTATGGGACACCCTGTATATATATATATATATGTATATATATATATATATATATATATATATATATATATATATATATATATATATATATATATATATATATATATATATATATATTCGAGAGCAACAATATTTCTTAATAACTTTTATAAATTTACGAGTCGTTCCAAATATTTTTTTAATAATTGATTGCAGTAGCAATGGTTATGGAAATTTTTGTTTTAGTAATTGACAGTCCTGTCAGTTATTGCATTTAAATTTTAACGTTAGTAATAAACTTTTTTATACGGTAAAATTCTGGCGAAATGCTATTTTTATAAATAGCAGATATACAGACATTGTAATTATCTATGGTGAAGTTCCCAAGGACAACGAAGTTACATGAAAATCATCCTCTTCGTAATATTCGTAAATTTATGTTGTACCACATACAATATCGTCGAGATTACCACAGTGTCACATATGACAATTTGGAATATTTTAAAAGAGCAACAGTTACTTCCATACCATGTGCAAAAATTTCATTGTTTCCAGCACTTCAATTTTGCGAATGGGTTATATTGTTCACTGATAGGGCTGCATATGTTAGAGAAAATATCTTTAATAATGCACAATACACTTATCTGGTCACAAAAATCCTTATAGTGTAAGAAGGAAACACAATTTTCAACAAAAAATATCATTAATTGTTTGGGCGGGAATAAATTGACGAGTCATTGGTCCTCATATAATACCACCTCGTTTAAATGGATAAAAGTATGTACTTATATTTTTTGAATAACGTATTTAAACTATTATGATTTGCCGTGTTGACACACGAACATTCATCTTATAACCTCATAACTATTATGCTCTTCTCACTTCCCACGCTCTTACTCTATTCACACAAGTTCAGAAACCTGTTTTAATACACAATTTTATAATTGTATTATCCAAATTTTAAATTTCTCTATTTTTATTATTACGAATTTATTAATAATAAATATGTTTTCCGTTGATCGTTTACTAATTACTGTGTCTGCAAGTATGCAACCACCACCCGACAATTTTTGTGGTGTGTACATCGAACTTTGATTCAGACAGCAGAGATCTTGCCATTGGCGGGTAATGAAATTTTAAACAAATCTTTAAAGAATTTTAATTCAAAAAGTAGAAGATTTAGAAAAAAAAAAATATTAAGAAAAATTGTTGCTCTCGACGAGTTACATTACTGGTTAAATTTAATGCACTTATTTCATTTACACCTTGTACATTAACAAGTTTAGCATGGAAACAAAATGGATAAGAATATTAATAAGAGAAGAAGTTGCAGGTATCGTTAACGTATCGCACAACTCATTTTTTTAATTAAACAAAAAAATAACGGGTACAATATTTAAAATTATTATATTTTTCATTTATGATATCTTTCATAAACATAATCTACAATTTTGAAAGTGACGCTAAGCTTGTAACCGGTGGTTTTGATATATAGTTATATTTGATATAGTGGTGTCCTCCACTCAATTTTTTTTATTATTTTAAATGAAAGTTCATTTAATTTTGAAGCAATTCGTAATTAAAAGTCTTAATTATTTTTAGTTTAAATGTATTTGATATTTAACAAAACTTATTGTACCTCTCTCGCACCAGTTTCTACCTATAAAGTAGTACGCTGCGCGAGAAAGACAGCAATAGTGTGACGTCACAGTGGCACTGAAAACAAATTCAAATATCTCGCAAAGTATTACATTTTATTATTTTATTGTTATGGTAAAGGACCCCATTAATAAATACCATTTAAGTGCGATTTAGATATATCTATGAACATTTTAAGCTAATACACATATTAACTAAAAAAAAAATAATTGGAAAATTTGGAATGATTTGATTATAGAGCTCTGCCCATCATGTTTCTTAGTTTTTGATTTTTCCAAAAAAAAAAACTTTTATTTTAAAGTTGTGCCTGTTCTTGTAAGTAAATTAGTACCTTCCAAGAAAACAACATTAATTTTCATAACTTAAAAATGTCTTCATTTTGAAGTTTCAAAGAGTTTTTCGCAGGAAATCTACTCCGTACGGTTCTGTTCGTAGTTGCAAGTTCTTCGCGATGAGCGACGGCGTGATTTGCACTTAGTTCCGACCGGGTTTCAGCGTTCGCCCAACATTTTCTCGCCAAACCATGCATGTCTCATTAACCAGCAAAATTGTCATCATGTTTAATACAAACAAGACATTACGACCAGCGACTCACTCAACTTCTCTAAGTAAATGTCTGTTGTTTAAAAGCTTCATAAATTTCTCAGCCCATCAGCCAGAGAACACCCTGAGTAGCTAGCAATTTACACCACCAACACGAATATGAATTTGAATTTACTTTTTGCAGAGCAAGAACTAGAAATTGCCAGATTTAAACCCGAGAGTTTTGACTTTCCACGCGGCTGCGTGAAGCATTTTAGCTGAACTATTTGAAGTAATGTATTTTCTACCATAAACATTTACAAATCCACATTGTTTTTCATATACAAGCATTCAAGTGCGTGATTTATCTGTATATTTAATAGTGTTGTGCATAGTAGTTCAATGGAATATTCGGCTATACCGAATAGTATATTTTTCAACTATTTGAAAGAGTGATTGGTAGTCCCCTTTTTTTTTGGGGGGGGGAGGCTTTGTTTAAATTGAAATGTATGCCCTGTGTACCGGAGCTCGTTTATTTGATATACTCGTAGTAAACTTGATAGTGAAGATCTGAAGTTGCGTGTTTGACGTGAATGAACCAAATATTCGGTCGAATATCGAATAATTATTTGGTTTCGGTCCTATGACTAATACTTCTATTAATTTACATTTTTTAATGTTTTTTATGAAGTTCGTTGGACATCAGATTGAATTTGCTTACTCAAAAATTGCATTTTAAATGTGACAGTGAGAGTACCGACTGAAGCAATGTTTTTTTTATTTTTTTTTTTCTCACAAAATATACAAAAACGCGGCCTGCATGGAAATCTAGAGAAATATATAGCTTCATTTCCACCGATTGTCTTAATGTATAAGAGCTATAATTAATAACTAAGCGCAATGCGTAAAAATGTTTATCATATGGCAAAGTTTAGTACCATTTCCAGCTATACATAAGGCTTAATGCTTAAGAACTACGAGTAATGCGTAAGAACAAATGGTTGCAAACTCCAAGGTTTAAGGCATAATGACTAAGCGTAATTGTGAGATTATATATATATATATATATATATATATATATATATATATATATATATATATATATATATATATATATATATATATATATATATATATATATAACTGTCATCTGTCTTTCTTTATTTTCTAATCTAAATTGTCAACTGTCAGTCTATTTTATAATTATTGTTTTTTAATTTTTCGATAATGACATAGATACAAAAATTAATGTATATATGGCATATTAAAACAAAGAAGAATATTGCTACAATGGCGATCTAGTAGAGTTAAGATTAAAAAGGGAAAAATGTGACATTTCTGTCGAATTAGTCACTAAACAAAGTAGCTGGAAATGGTATCCTAGTAAATTGTTATAATGCCTTATTGCTGTATTACTCTTAACAATAAATCGACCGATTTATTGATCGACTGCGACCTTCATTTTATCGGTACGTGTAAAACAGAAAAATCGATCGATTTATTTACGAAAATAAATTGATCAATAAATTGATGAAATAGAACGAGTTCTATTTTCCGCGATTTTCCGTCGATTGTTTGGGGAATTTTTAGTTACTTTTCTAGTGTCAACTCTATAGTATTTGAGATTTCAAACTATATTTAGGGCCAGTTGCTTAAAACGTTGTTAGCTGATCATGTGTTTAACTGCACGTTGTAATCATGGATACGTATCAAAAATACATTGGAAAATAAGCCTTGTCAAAGTTAACAACGTGATTAATTTTAATAATGTTTTATGCAACTGGGCCACAATGTGTGCTTGATTCCAAGGTTATAATTACGTATATTCACTAGTTTTACTCATTTTTATCAAATACGCTACAAGAAAGACTACATTTCAAAAAACTACAAAAAACTGAAGCGCTGCTAGGCTAAGCTCTCACAAATATATAAAATAATATTAAGAAATTGGTAGTACTAATTTCAACAAAAATGAATTGATAGTAAATCGTTAAATGTAAATTCTCAACGACTTGTAAGATAAATTGATCGATTTGGCCGGCAATAAATTGAACGATTTATTTTTAAGTGTAAAACCTCTATTAAGCCTTATGCACAAATTATTACGCATTAAAACATTCGGTGGAAATAAGGCTTAAGAGATATGAAGACTGTTAAATTAAGCAAAAGGTACCTCATTAGATCATTTTAGTGATGTATCGATAGTTGAGAAAACAAAAAACAAACATAGGTCACTAGATAAAGGCGAATATGTAAATTTTGCTGCTTTTATATTTGCGAATAACTTCAGTATGAATTAATACTAGATTTTGAATTTCTCCAAGGTACGCTTTTATGTTATTTCGAAATTACAATGTCGAACTTTTAATTTTTATATATGTACGCCATACGAGCAAGTTACGCAGATGATCTGTGATAAGTGATACCCCTTTCCCTGAAATCGTAGAGCGATATCTTTTTCAGTTTCCGAGATATTCTCTTTTAAATTTGTACCATCTATTACCCAAAAATAAGTCGAAGATGGATATTTTTGGAATGAAAAGAACTTTAAAATTTGGAATTGTTATTTGAGAAGGAAGTAAAGACACGAAATTTTTTATGGAAATATGGGTGTATGTAACTCAGATTTTTAACTGTTCGAAACGTCCCGTCAAAACCCTTTGAACTTTGAACTGAAGTAAACTTTTTTTTATTGCGCTAGTTCTGTTCCGTTACGGAGTCTTAATTTACAATAGCCAAAATTTATATTTTTATGCAAAGTACGGTAAAAATCTCCAGTACCACTAGGATCGGGTTTAGGGAGATTTCTTTCCTGAAATATTATCCTTTTCTTGTAGGGTAAAGTTCTGGGGATATATTATCGTCATTCTAGTGGGTAACTTGTGTGTATTACACGTAGGGTCGTGAGAAAAAATGGAAGCAGAGTATGAGAGAAGAGAGGAACACATTCACGCCCTTGTTACCGGAAATGACCACCATCAATCATAATTTACAAACAGACGTTTGACAATGGCCGGCGCGACACCTCGCACATGCGCCCTCGCCAACTAGAGCGCATGCGCATTCGCCTGACAATTATGAAATTACATTATTCATCGGCAACGGAAAGTTGTCACGACTGGGAAGAAATGTTTGTAATAAATCATCGCGCTGTCGGCTCCGTTCGTTTTAAAATACCGAGCGCTGCCCGTTAATTAATTTTTTTTTCATTCCCGGGTCCGCGTTAACAGGCCAATATTTCTTACGCTGTTTATGTCGGCTTTTCTTATATTACCAACATAAATTATCTCAGCCAGTGTAAACATGTGTGTAATAAAACGAATGGCATTTTCAAAATTACATCCCATTTGAATAAATTTATTTTATTAATTTATCACTATCTATTCACATTTTTTATTTCGCGGTGACTTTTATGGATATGTGTAGTTTTATGCCGTGAGTGGATCTATAACTTAATATACCTACATTTATGAAGGAGAAATGTGGGTGCGCACTTTTCATCGATAATTCATGCCAAGTCGGACATATTTTATAGAGATTAGAAACTCGTAACAGGCAATCAGTACTCGTAAATTTATGTACATGTTTAGATCCTGGAAATTCCACTTCCTTCTTGGCTATCTTTACTTGCATATGCAAGTTGCCTTACAGATCTACTAAGTTTAAATTTGTTTATTTATAAAACTTCTTCTAAATTGAATGCGATCCGCGGAAAGTCTTAATAGCGGATTCCACCATTTTTTAAATATAATTTCATCAGAAAGTATAAGTAAAACTAAGACTATTGGTGAAAATCGGGTGAAAAATATCCTCTTAATAAGCGAGTTATGGTTCCCAGAAGTTTGAAAATATAGATGTGACGTCACGAATATAAGTTTTATATAAAACTGCTTTCTTCGTGGATCTAAAATATTCTTGAAATGTATGCTATTTTTAAATTATATTTATAAAAAACAAATTAATATTATAACAGTGTACAAGTCTACATGCTTTATAATTGCAAGTGTATCAAAATTATTAAGTTTAATGTAAGAAATATATATTCAAATAAAAACTGTTTGAGAATTGCAGTACTGAACTGGCAGCCACGTATCCGCTATTTGAATTTGTCTACTTCCATTGGTAGTAGATTCCACCCCCTAACTCGGTATTCGTTATATATTTATAGGTGGTCTTTGAATCGCCAATCAAAATTATATATATATGGATTTCATATGAGTGAGGAGCTGCTAAAACAAAATCCCCCTTAAGTCCTAAGTATTTCAAATATATCATTTTATTTCTTTGTTAATATTCATTATTAAGCATCCACTTTCACTATTTTTTACTAATTTCTCTTAATTCGATTGAGCTGTAATCCCCTGTTGTTGTTTGTTAAGTCGTAATAATTTTTATTTTGTGATATAGATGTTAAGCTCATTATGTTGTCAAAGTTCGTTAATAATAATTAAATTCACATATTTATCTATTTCAATACTTATATAAATATATTAAAATAGTATATTAAAGAACGAGTTTTATAAAATATGTTTTTTCGCACGCGTCAAAATTTAGAAAACTAGCTCTGGCGGGTTTTTTAAATGACAATTGTGAAAAAGGCTTATAAAATGAGTCCTTTATACTATTATTTATATTTTGCGGCTTTTATCTACTAAGATATTAAAATAAAACTGCTATATGAAATCCTGTTGAATTGAGGATATTTGTATGTGTGATGTTGTAGTTGTCACATTGGATTGATACTTATTCAATTATTTGAAAGTTCATGTCAGTTCTGATTTATGATGTTTGAAATTTAATTATAAATGAGATAGTATCAGGGTTGGCAAAAATCATAATTTAATAAAAAAAATCAAAAATCATTAATTTTTTCAAAAAAAAAAATCAAATAAAACGAAATATATAATAAAACCCCAAAGAATGCATTTGAATTTTTGCTTATACGTATAATATATAAGCGCGCCGCGCGCGTGCTTCTGAAATTTGAAAATTAAAGTAATAAAATATCATTTAATTTTTAGATGTTACTATATACAGAACATATTTTTGTTGTTATTAATAATTTTGTAGCAAATAAACACATTTTAATTATAATTTGAATCTTTTTTTCATCTTTGATTTTATTTAAAAAAAATCTGTTGATTTAAATCATGATTTAAATCAGGCCAACCCTGGATAGTACCAATCTTCTAAAACAAAAAATTATGTATTGAAATGAAGGATCTTGCGATACGCATTTGGGTTTCGTAATCACTTCATTGTGAACTCAAAATATAAATATAACTTTCTTGTGGTCAATCATTGGAAACATGCATGGATAATAAGCAATTTAATAAAATAATTAATAACAAACTACTTATGTCTTTTGATTGCCACTAGCAGTCTATACCATTCAACACATCTTTTACTTTCGTCCATTATGTATAGAGATTAGAGACTATTCAATCAATATGAACTTTTTGAAAAAGTAATTTGTAAATAATTAAAAGAGCCAAATACTGGAGAAGTTTTTATTTGCATCTCGAAAGGAACTTTTAGAGGGAAATAAATATGAATTATTGTATTGTGTAATGTACCACAAGCAACTTATAGAAACTCTGAAATACTGCAAAGTTACGTTGGTTGCCCAATTCTAACAGGGTATTCTGCGTGAAAGAAATCAGAATATTCTTATTTCATTTTTACCTCCCGCTATCCTTGGCAAGGGAACTATAGGGATCGTGCTAAAAATCGCATATCGAGATTTTGAAAAATACCATGCTTTAAGGTCCCTAGAATCCAATTTTAACATTTTCACGACGATATATATATATATATATATATATATATATATATATATATATATATATATATATATATATATATATATATGTGTGTGTGTGTGTGTGTGTGTGTGTGTGTGTGTGTGCGTGGGTGTGCGTGCGTGTGTGTGTGCGTGCAAGCGTGCGTGTGTGTGTTGTGTGTGCGCGTGCGTGTGTGTGTGTTGTGTGTGCGCGTGCGTGTGTGTATGTGTGCGTGCGCGTGTGCATGCGTGGGTGCGTGCGTGCGTGTGTGTGTGGTTCCTGTTTACACTCCAACTCAAATACTATCATTCAGAAAATTTTAAAACCTTGTATTTCTGCCTTATTCTAATATGGATAGAAGCCATTAGATTTTGGGGTAAATCAGATAACCGGAAATGGCACTTTAGTAGAAGCTCAAAATAGTTTTTCTCCGAAAAATACCTTTAAATGTTATTTTTTCGAGATTTATTTAATTATAAAAATTAAAGATTATTAAATTTTCTACAGGTATACATTAATACTTTTTCTTTATATTTTATGGATAAATTTATAAAATTATCTATAATTTAAATCCCGGAGCTTACGCTTTAAACAAACAGTGGACACAACTCATTGGTTGCGCAGTTCATATCTCAAATGTATGTAACTGACAGATAAATGTCACTGTCAAAGAACTAATCATTTCAAATTAATAATAGTAACGTATTAAAAAGAAAATAGTAAATAGAACAATAGTGATATAGAATGGGACTTAATTCTGTTTTCAGCATAAGTACATATGTAAGTATGTATATTTGAAATAATAAAAATTAAAAGGCGGGAGGTATTGTGTTAGCCACATCAGATTTTTTATTTTAAATTTTGTATGTTTGCCAAACATGAAACAATTTTTTTAAAATATAATAATTACTATAACATATTTTCAAGTAAAACTTTCACATCAATAGCGTAATTTTATTGAAGTGAGCTCCATTGTTGTAGTAGGTATTGTATATTATTATTCTAGATAAATATAAATTTCTGTTTAGATTTGATCGACCCCCACATTATAAAGTGATATAATGATTGCGAGAGAGCGCGTAGGACATTTGGCGCGTATGGAAATAGAATATAGTTTTTGACACATGAAGATATATCTGTATAATATCGGGTTTCAATATCAAACACGCGAAATAATGTATGAAGTGTAACTTTTCATTTTCCTACACTGTTTCATTTTAAACGTATCGGCAATGGCGTAAATCACGCGAAATGTAATAGCTTGTCATGCGAGCCGAGCGCTCCAGAAAAATAATTTACGGTTGTGCATAGCCAGTGACAGCGCGGAGCGGGCTTTTTATTTGATCACGTGGAGACATATTGCGGCCATCCAGCTAACCGTGAATCGTAAATAACGCAAAACCGATTCGCCGCCCGGTATAAATATGATGTTTCATATGTGTTCATTCCACCCGTTGCGCTATCACAGAATAAAACCAAAACATTGATCATTGATTTTTATCCAGATGTCGCGGGGAGTTTACGATGACTGACAGCACGTTTGCATATATACACTCAATGACTGAAACGGCTTCAATCACTATACACAATACTGCTTTTATTTAGTGGATACTATCTTTATAAAGTTAACATAGGAATTCAAAATATTAAATCAATTATTCTTTTGGAACTATACATCCACAAATTGTATAACACGAGGGTGGTCACTGAGCTGAAGAGGATGGTGATAATACTGATGATTACTGCTTACTAGAGCTTACTCCAGCGATGACACTCTAACTGACTTTAACTGGTGGACGCTTGGATGATTGGCGTTCACGACTTGGTGAGGACTTCTTGACATAGGATTTCATGATAAGGGCTTCTTGATAAGGATGTCGTGAGAAGGACTCAAGAGAAGGAAGAACACACTAACACTTTACACTTGATGAACACTATGGACATGGACAAATACTTGTGATTTACTAACCAACTGAATTTTGACTTAAATAGATAAACAGAGTTAAAATATGAATATTGAAACTATAATTTAGAAAAGTTTATAAAACGTTATTTATCTATTATTGCTCTTACCTTCGCCTTGTCACAATTGTATAAATAGTAATTTAAATAATACTTACAAAGAACAAAATTTTGCTTCAGCAACAGTAAAATGGCTCGGCATTTTAAAACTGAATTTTTCAGGTGACTGTATAATATAATACAAACAGCTTACCCTCGAAGCAGAAGTCCCGTCGTCAAATCCTGTAACAAAAAGCAAAATTCAGAATAACATAATGTACAAAATTAATTTCATTTTTATAGAAACTTCTTTTATAGCGTTTTCAGCTTACAAGTCGAGTGCGCACTGGTGCGTACTTTTATGCACTGAGCGTTTTCAGCTTGTCATTGAGTGCAAAATTTAGTCAGTTGATGCGTTTTCAGCTTAAGAAAAAGTTGCACTGTGCACTGGCTCAGTGCGATTTTTGTGCACTGACTCCCTATGCAAGTGCAATAGTGTCAGTGTAAATATGGTGGCTAAACTAGCACTGCCACCGGATGAGGGCAGAACTCGTTCCATGTGGTCACGTGATATGTTGCACTCAGTGTGCACTTGCACTGTGTAAGCTGAAAACACTATTAGATTTGAGAAATAGGTATATTATGAACGCTTTACAGAACGAATATCTGAAATTGGAACAGATGATTTCATTTCTGAATCGAAATTGGACTTGCTTTTATTAATTTTTCCATTACGTAATAATGGACAGTGGGTTATTCTATATTTCTAATTTGAAATTACATATGAATTATGAGGTATATTACTTAACGTTTTTAATTATTTGGGTGAAACGTAAAAAAAGAATTATTTTAAATTAAAATAGATGTTTATTAAAACGATAAATAAATATTTAAAAGAGTATATCAATGACGATTACTAATATTAAACAAATATTAAATACTAATTTAAGAATGTGAATATAATTAACTAGTTAACCACTAACTCTCATTATTTATTTAAACAATTAACACGACTATTTATTCATTTGATATCACTAATTATTTATTTTCACTATTTATGTCACTAATTATTTATATCACATTCAACTGCCCGACCTTCACAGCGTCAACTGACTTAACAGAGCCTGTATATTCAACAATCCGGACAGAATTCACTCCTTTCACTTCATTGTCTATTTATGCCAGTATACCAGTAACTTCCCGAGTATTCCACTCGACACTAAACTGCATACGCTCACCACGATACTGCTGTGCTACTCAGATCACTGACTTCTTACTTCTTACTATCTATGTAACTGTTCTTCCGACGGACTAACTCTAACTCTGTCTTCGCACACAAATACGTCGCTAATATAATAGCTATAACATCTTCTGGAACATTCTCGTGACGTCTCGAACGATATAACAATGCGCGGGTAATTACGCTTATCTCCCCTCGCGTTGCCTGCCTGGCCTGGCCGGGGCTCGCGGCCTAAGTGTCGAAGGTACCTACCCTTTCACGTTACATTACATTTTCTTTTATAAGGTAAGTCGGAATTTGAGACAAGAAATGAATATATAAATCCTTTAATTCATTTCTACATAGTTATTCGTACTGTAACACAATAATAAATTATATTGGATACATACTATATTTTCACTTCTATAAAGAAGATATTACTTGACTTTTAGTTCAGTTTGAAAATGGGATGATTCTGATATAAGTTGTCAAAAACATTTTTAAATAAAACGTAAATGGCAGGCCCGATTTTTTCACCTCTTGATAAAGTGTCAGTTAACATCTACAATCTAAAAGAAAAATATCGCATCATATAATTGATGTATGTATAATTTTGTCAATTTAAGCTGTAATATCGATACGATATTTTCATTTTATCTGACAGTTAAGTTAACTGACACATTATCCGGACGCGAAAAAAACCGGGCCTTATAGATTTAATATTATTAATTAAATATATTTTATAGTATTCTAATATTTAAAAGATAATTAAGATCCAAACTTTAAAAAAATGTTATTATTACTACGTTTACATGCAGTTTTGAAAATGGTTTCAGTTTTCAGTCAAAATTATGCAAAACTGTTTACATGCAGTTTTCAAAACAAGTTTAAAAATTGATTGGAAATCAGTTTCGGCGCATGCGCATTTAGCTGATGTAAATGACAGATCATCTTCACTCCAAATACTTCGTTTTTCTATTATTCCAATTATTTTTTATACTTCGTACCACTACGCACTAAAACTACACAACTGTCAGTATATTTGAATGTTAGTAACACAAAGCGACAGAAACGTTATGCTCTGTACGCATGCGTAGCATCAAAACTGAATTTTAAGTGTTTACATGAGTAGTTTTGAAACTAGTTTTCAAGTCCAACCTATGAATTTTAGTTTTGGTTTGAGATAATTCAAAACCGTTTTACACTGTATACATGGAGTTTTCAAAACTAAAAACGTTTTAAAAACGGTTTCAAAACTGCATGTAAACTCAGTATATGTGTATGATGTATTTATGATTGTTTCCAGGTATTTAACCAATAGAAAAACCGAAGTAAGTAATTGTCGTCCTTGTTGTTCCTTCTTGATGTCAACACGGTTGAGTGTGCGTGCAATTACGTTATGAATTATAGGCAGCGGGCACCATAAACCAAACACAGGCAGGCGTCATATCGTGACGGCGCTTATCGCCGCGACGCTGATTGATGGCGCCGGTTTGCGTGTCCCGGCCGCCTTGTTATAGAGTCGTTACCGCGAAATGTTACCCCGTTCCCTCAAGAACACTGATTACCATCGTATGCACCATGTCCAATTCACTCACTTTAAACAAGACTTCAAAGAGAAGCAAAGTTTCACAGAAGAAAGATTAGTAAATGGGGACGACATCAACATTTTTATTTACTTAAGAGTATAAAAATCCGACATTTAACTTTGCGAGCAAAACTAAACATAATATATCGACCATTTTTTAAAAACTTTTTCGCCGGTTAAGTTGCTGTGAATTCTAATGATTATTTCAGCTTGTTTTTTGTACAGATGATGTTTGAGAAAATGGTCTCAAAAATTTCAATCAAAAATAAGAGAGCTATTGATTTTGACCATTTCATAAATTTTCTCAATGTATAAATATTGACTGTGGATTCTACGCGCTATATTTCTTTGTTTCTTACATAGATCACTTTTTCAAAATGACTGGCTATAATCTTATAGTAATACTAAAAATTACGACAGTTTTAACTACCAGTTAGCTCTACCCAAAGGTGGTAACAACAATTTTGCAATTTAACCATATATTATCGCTAACTGTCATTCTAAAAGTAGTAGGAGCTGGCTTAAGCAGGTAAAACTTTATAATAGTCATATGAATATATATATATATATATATATATATATATATATATATATATATATATATATATATATATATATATATATATATATATATATATAAGTTGTATATTTAATTGTGCTCATAGAACGTTTTCGTGTAAAAATAATAATAGGTATATTTTCTTGTCACTTATGCACTTAGGTGTATTTTAATTTATATGTTTATACAGTGGATTTTGAACAATTTATAACATAATGTCGTTTAACAGAACAATAGCCATTAATACAATATTCCAATATGTATATCCTGTATCTATTCTATTATTATCTACTATTGGGCAATCAGAACAATCAAATGTAACTTCCAATGAATATTTCCATGACAACCGCCACATCAGTTACAATTTGTCAGAACGGAGGTCTGTGTATATATGTAGATATATTGCATGTCCTGTCCAAGGTATAACAAAGTGAGAATGTTTCTGTGCGTCTACGCATTGAAGATGTATAATTTGAACACGATTTTGTAATTTACGAATTGATGGGTAGTTGGATATGAAACACCAGTGGCGTGCGAAAATTTATTTACTATATGGACAATAGGAGAGAAGTATTTTTGTTGAACTTGCCGTATTTTATCGATGTTTTATAGTTCTGGTAACAGAAGAAATTCACAATTGATCTATTATAGTAACAACATAAGGAAAAAATGTATCTTTTGAGAAGAGATCAAAAATTTCGCAGAAAGAAAAAAAGGGTAAATTTAACAAAATTATTATTTTTTTAAATTACCTTTAACTTTAATATACTTTTCAGTTTTTCAAAAAGTTTATTTACACTTCTATAAAAGAAATTGTAACCTTTTTGTCACCTATAGCTAAGAAAGATAACAAAAACAAAAGGCTAGGGCTAAATAAATAATATAAATATATCACGGCATATTCATATTACCCATTTCTGGGTGTGCCAATCTGCGTTAACGCATATATCGGTAATGATAATGACATCCGTACCGTGTGAGTGTTTACCAGGCGTCACCTCATTGTTGAAGAGAGCATCACAGGGTTCACTTTTGTGTCATTTAAAAGTAATTTTTGCGTCGGTCGGGATTGAATCCGGGTCAACAGATTTAAGACCAGATATTCAGGCACACGGTCACGAATCAAGATACCCCAATACTGATTAATTCTAATTATTTGCCTACTAATTTTTTTTTTTTTTTTGTTTGAAAGTAAATAAATGCGTACTAAACCAACCTTTATGAGCCCAACTAACTGCAAACGTCCAGGAGAGAAAAGTACAGATATATGCATCTTTTGTACCGTTTCCTTATCGCGTTTTGCACGCTGATTGGCTGATTTTGAACGTGATACTGACAGAATAGTCAGCAATAATTTGCTTGCTTTTGTCTAATGCATGCGTATTTTGCTCAGAGCATGAACGACAGAACAAAAGGATATGTTTTGTCTCACTCTCTCCTGGACACTATTTTGCTATATGAAAGATATATATGGTCTGGACGATAAACAGGATCGACTAAAATTTAGAAGCCAAAGTCGCGAAGAGCAACCAATGCAACATGGCTGTTATGTACGGTTGCGTTGTCGTGCTAAGCAGCACACCATTGTTCAGTTATACTTGTAATTAATTTACAATATACTCCTTGTATTCTAAAAAAAAAAAATGAAGCCAGTTGTGACAAACTGACCTTCTTAGGGAGTGGTTTGCCCATTTTGTGCCACTGCATAGACACATGGACTCCTGCTTTGACTCAGACCCATAATGATGAACTCAAATTTAAGTGACAATTTGAGTAAAAAAAGAGTCGAGAACATTCAACACTCTATCGTTTTTGAAGCTGAGTGAGCTTTCTCGGTGCATTTTTGCACTTCCGTATGACAACCTGCCGAGCATCTTTTATTATAAGATGTTCAAACTTTTTGATAATTTCTGACGAAGTGGGCTCAATGTGCCCCGGACGAAGATCGTCTTCAGTCGACTCTCTTTCTTGTTCAATAGGATTATGCAATTTATAAATCATTAGTTTTCCAGGAAAAGAGTCTCTGTAAACTGTTGTGTTCAAAAATCATGTGAAGGAATTTTCCTTTCTCGTTATGAACATACGCTGATTTTCTAAATAATGAATGCCTTTTTTTGGCGATATCTCTACGACGAATTATGCAAATATGTTAATATTTGGCACATAACCTCATAATAAATGACTTTTTGACCCACCCTCATATATGAACAAAAGTGGTACATATCAAACAACGTCGTAAAAATATAATTATTTTTATTTATTTCGTGAGTCAAAAGTCCTAGTTTGAAAATGATATGTAAAAATATTCATCCTATATTAATCAAGAAAATAAAGAATGCCATAAAAATTAATGAAAGATGTCAGAAAACTAAATTAAAAAAGCTATTTAAATTAGTCTATAAATTAAAAAAGAATAACACATTCATTCTAAATATTAATAGAACGTCGACAACATTCTAAAATAGTGTGTATGTGTCATCTAATAATACGCCCGCATTATAATTTCGATTCCATTCTTTCGGGGGCTAAACACGTCGTTAGTGTCCGCTTGGGGTCATTTATCACGCACGCCACTGGTGTGGCAACCAAGCTCCAACCTGATATGTTATTCAGAGGCTGTTTGTCACTGTCATATTAATTATGACATGTTGAAATTAAATTTATTAATCGTAAAGCATATTTTCACTTCTGATCGTTAACACGCTGTGCAGAAACGAGCCGCCAACTAGATTTCTCTTTCGTTTTATATCGCCGGACTCAAGCAAGACACTCTATTAATTCTCGTTCATTTACATTTACGTTTTACTTGAAACGTCCACGATTTGAATCAGCCTTCAACGGAGAGAAAATTGCTTTTTGACTGCCATTAAATTTCCAGTAATAAATCATGTGTTCGCTTATAAATCATGTCAAATATTGAAATTTCATAACCGTTACGTACTTTTTAAATATTTATTGACTTCATTACGGTCACACGTTCAAGAGTTCTGTAGTATTTATTAATGCCGAAGTCTGTAAATACAGCTGCATTTTTAATTTATGGTTAACCAATATTAAGACACTTATCATCTGCTTAAAATAATGAAGTCTTAATTCTGTTCAAAAGAAATTATTTCGATTTCTAAATGCTAATTTTAAATAAACTGAACCATTTAAATACAGAGAAATCTACTCATAAGTGTTTTAAAGGAATTCATCAAACAATGTTTTGTAAGAAACAATAATGATAGGTGATAGGTGCAAGATGCAATTTCATCTTTTCTAATATTCTTAACTAATTTGTATAAATATGAGTCTAGTACTTGTACTTGTGGACTTAGAAAATTCTTTGTTTATGCGAGTATAATTAGTTCCCTCTTTGGCTATACATTTAACCATATACAGAATGTTATAAGAATAGAATCATTTAAAAAAAATTAGAGTTGGCTCATTGAACGTTTTCGTGTAAAAATCTGTCAGTAACAGAAAATTTAAATAGAGATGACAATACCGGATCTTAGTAAGAGTTGTTGCTCATTAAGGTGTGCAGTTTGAGTGCCATCTGCATGGGCGCCCATAGGGGGGCTCTAATTTTGAGAATTTTAAAAGCAAAGCTACCATTTTTAATTGTTTTATCACGGCTACTTATGTCGCATCCCAATTTTGATCTTGAATTAAAAATGCCGAGAGTCGCTAGTGGTGGAAGACAAATTCACCGTGCAAACTACGAAGCTAATTCTGTGCGAGAAAATTTTAAAAAAAGCAATTTTTATAAATTACTTAGATTCCTTAATTAGTTCTTTAAATTCTCGGTTTTCGAAAGATAATAATGTTGCCTTTTTGCTCTATAATTTGCATCCGATTAATTTAAAAGAAATAAACTATAATAATTTTACTAAACTAGCTCAAGAGATTCATTCATATTATAAAACTGACAATTTTTTAGAAGAAGCTTTAGCATGGCACGAATATTGGGTATCAAATAATGAAATGATTATTACTAAAGAAACTCCTGTAATAGAACTTTTACAACATTGTACATTTTGCCCATCAATCTCAAAAGCTTTAGACATTTTAATTTGTCTTCCTCCAACTACATGCACTGTGGAAAGATATTTTAGCACTCTAAGAAGAGTGAAAACATGGATTAGATCTACTATTAGCGAAGATCGGCTAGACGGTTTATATATGATGAGCCTCCATCGCGATTACATAAGCGAAAATAAACAAAAATATATAGACGAAGTTCTAAATGAATTTGCCAAAGATGCAAGGAATTTAAAATTTGCATTTTCGGAAAAAGAATAAGTAGATAATGTTGTTTATTCACAATCGGTTGGTCATATAACGATTTCTGACTTTTAAAAAGTTGGGAAGTTAGTTATTGTTAACCTTGGGGCCTTGGTCAGCTTCGCCCTCGACAGTAATAAAACACTTTCCACCCTGTACTGTAATTTTTTTCCATAAATATTTGTTGTTTTATATTTTTACGAATATACTTATTTTTATTATATTATATTTTTGTATTGACTTTGCCCCCCCCCCTGAACAACATTGTCATTTAGTTTGTTTACAGTGCTCCATTTGTCAGTCCATCTCAAGTGTGTCTTGCGATGTTTACAATGGATAAAAATATCAAACAAAGAATCTGTGTCAAAATTTTGCATTGCAAATGGAATTTCGTGTACCCAAGCGCTCATAATGTTACATAAGGCTTACGGTGAATCGACTTTATCAAAAACACGTGCGTATGAGTGGTACAGTGCATTCAAAAGCGGTCGAGATGTGGTGGAAGATTTGCCTCGCTCAGATCGGCCATCAACGTCTTCAACTGAACTTAAAATTGCTAAAGTCGTTTAAGTTTGAGAGAGATAGCCGCTGAAATTTCTGTCTCCAATGAATCAAATCGTACCATTTTAAACGATTGTTTGGGCATGAAACGCGTTGCCGCTCGACTGGTGCCGAAAGACCTGAATTTTCTGCAAAAACTCAATCGCGTAAGGATCGCTGAAGACATGCTAGAACGAGTTAATTCTGACCCCCCATTTATAAAACGCCTTGTAACTGGTGATGAGACATGGGTTTACGAGTTTGACATGCAAACCAGTCAATAAGCTTTGGAATGGCTCCTTCCAACTGAGCTGAAACCGAAAAAAGCACGTCAAAGTCGATCAAAAGTGAAGGTGATGTTGACAGTTTTTTTCGATTATCGCGGTGTTGTGCACTCGGAATTCTTGCCAGAGACAGTAACTAAAGAATATTATCTGAGCGTTGTGCGGCGTTTAAGACAGCAAATTCGTCGAAAAAGTCCAGATTTGTGGAAAGAAAACTCATGGATTTTGCACCACGATAACGCACCATCTCGCAAGGCTAACATTGTGAACGAATTTCTGACCAAAAACTTAACAAATCTTATCGAACAACAACCGTATTTCCCCGATATGGCTCCGGTCGACTTTTTTCTATCTCCAAAACTGAAATTACTACTTCGGGGCACCCGTTTTCAGTCGGTAGAAGACATAAAAGAGAATTTGCGGCGAGTACTGAAGTCGATTCGTGAAAATGCGTTTAAAAATGTTTTGATGATTGGATTATACTTTGAAGACAATACAATAAATTTGGATGAATACTGCACATTTTGTGTCTTATTGACAAATTCCCAGTACTTTTTTTGACATAGTAGTATATTAATAATAATAAAGTTATTATATATTGGTTTAACATGAACCTGACGAAACCCTAGAATAAGTAAATGTTTTAATTCTTGTATGAAATGGAAAGATCAAAGGAGTCAATCAGATGAGGAAAGTAGTTAAAGTTAGTAAAAAGTAGACAATACCTATAATAATTTTTTGTCAAAGGTTTCTTTCATTTGATAAATATTGTGATTAAGTATTTTAATAAATTATAGCCAAACAAGAAACAATAAAATAAAGAAAATAGAACAAAATCAAGTTCGAACAGAAGTATTCTAGATTTCGAAGGGCTAAGTACAAAATGATTCCTTTATTACCTTGATGGTCTTCTAAAGACGGTCTTCCTGATTATCATGGAAGGAAAAGCGCAAGGCGTGGCCGTCGATTAATATTCTTTCTGTGCGTTACAGTCCTCAACTCAGCCTGATCAAAAGATTACGAATATGGTAAAAACCAATTGAGCGAGTTCGCAGTGACGGCATTTCTAATGAGCTATACTTTACCGAGATTTATGTCCTCCGAACTGCTGGTAATTGTAATTGGATATGGAAGCTTACCGGACAACATCGGAATGCGAAAACTACTGCAATTGCAACAACAAAACCACCTGTACTACAAAAACCTACACGAGGTTTTACGATTTATGTAGGGAGTTAATTATTTCTTATATGTTTATTTCACAGCTGGAGGTTAGTATAATTCTCATCGTTCTACAAATTGGAAGTTCTATTTCTAGAAGGAAAAAACTGAAGTGTACGCACGATATAAAATAATAAATGTTCGCGTTTTTTAACAGGTTTGCGAATTGAAACATCAAAGCAACGAAAAGCGTGGGGCATGGAATATACACGCGTTAGTGACAACTCATACTTTGAGGTTTTTTTTTTTATTTTGTGAATGCGTATTACTTATAGCACCTACAAAATTTTATAAAAAGAAACATCCCTATTCTATAAAATAAACTTCACGTTTGAGTGATACATTTCAGATTTGAATACATATGAATATTCTGATTATAGTTTGTCTAAAATTTGATGTGAAAATTACCTACTATCATTATATGTTATTGGCATACATAACAATTATTTGTCAATTTGAATCATTTGAATGTAGGTAACTCATT
Source organism: Harpalus rubripes (assembly GCA_963082715.1). NCBI lineage: Eukaryota > Metazoa > Arthropoda > Insecta > Coleoptera > Carabidae > Harpalus > Harpalus rubripes. Next base: position 30,588,281 of record OY720449.1, on the reverse strand, counting down.
TCGAAATATCATATACCTAGTTAAATATTTCTAAAAACTAGTGGTTTTCTTAATTTATGATTAAATATTCAATGTTTTTTTTATAAAATAATTTCAAAAACTATAGTCCAGTCAAGGAATGGTTTCTAGACGGACTTTTGTGCGCACTTTTTTACTTTTGGGCTGTATTCGGAGGTGTTTGGAGGTGAATATACCAAAAGTCCTAGGGTTTTTAAGGGGAGTTAATTTTAGGGTACAACAAAATATGCCCCTTTTTGGTTTTTCGCTTATATCTCGATAATGATTGGTCCTAGCGAAAACGTCTTTATGCACAAAATTAAAGTTGACAAAATTTGGCATAAAATAGTTTCTATTCATTTTATTTCTTACCCCCTGATCATTTTCTAGTATAGACCTCTTGAAAGCCGTTATTTTTTCAAAAAATAATTTTCACAATTTGTATTTTTACCTCCCGCTGCCCTTGGTGAGGGAGGTATAGGGATCGTGCTAAAAATCGCATATCGAGATTTTGGTAAATGACCACGTTTTAAGGTCCCTAGAATCCAATTTTAACATTTTCACTGTGATGTCTGTGTGCATGTATGTATGTATGTATGTATGTATGTATGTATGTATGTGTGTATGTGTGTATGTGTGTGTGGATCCTCCACTCTAACTCAAATACTATTATTCAGAAAATTTTGAAACCTTGTATTTCGACCTTTTTCTGTACTGGAAAGAGCCCATTAGATTTTGGTGTAAATCGGATAACCGGAAATGGCACTTTACTAGAAGCTCAAAATTGTGTTTCTTCGAAAAATTCTTTTAAATGTTATTTTTTCGACAATAATGTTATTATAAAAATTAAAGATTACTAAATTTTCTACAGATTTGCATTAATACTTTTTCTATATATTTTATGGATAAATTTATGAAATTATCTATAATTTAAATCCCGGAGCCTACGCTTTACACAAACAAAACTCCTTGGTTGCGCAGTTATTCAAATGTACGTAACTGACAGATAAATGTCACTGTCAGAGAACTAATCATTTCAAATTAATACCTAATAGTAACTTTTTAAAAAGAAAAAAGTAAATAGAACAATAGGAAAGGAAATTAATACAGCATATGTAAATATGTAGGTATGTATTTAGGTTAATAAAAATTAACGATTCGCAAAAAAGTTCTACTTATTCTCATTTTTGGATTATAGTGAATTTTATTTTATCCCGGTATTTAAAATTTAATCTTCATTTTATTATCAAAAAAGGTAGTTACTTGGATTAGATTAGACTAAATTTTAAGAAATAAACTGCCAAAATTAGAGTAAAATTCGCTAATCCAAAAGTAAGAATTAGCTTAATCTTTTTAGTCACTTGGGCGGTACATGGCGAGAGGTATTATGTTGGCCACACCAGATTTTTTTATTCATATAATGATAATTTTCGATAAATTTATATATTTTCCGTCTTCTTAATATAAAATCTCTTTTTCTCTCATAAATGTAAAATTTCTACGAAAAAAGGAAATTCCCTTCTATATGGCTACACTGCTGAAGATCGACCAACGGCGACTGCAAAGTGGCCACCTACCGATAATTGTTGCACTTAATCGAAATTTTTATGAATTTTAAAAAGATAATTTTATCTTCTACAACTGTGGTTCTGATCACTTTTGCTCTAAATATAACGGTTTGAAGGTAAGTATAAGACATTATATATGTAGGTTCAAAAACATAGTGTGAAAATTATTTTTGGAAAAAATAACGATTTTTAACAGCTTAAAACTAGAAAACGGTAAGGGATAAGAAAAAAATGAATAAGAACTATTTTATACTGAATTTTGTCAGCTTTAATTTTGTGTATAAAGACGTTTTCGTTAGCTTCAATCATTATCGAGATATAAGCGAAAAACCAAAAAAGAGACACATTTTGCTATGCCTGAAATTAGCTCCTCTCGGAGATCCCAGGACTTTTGATATAGTCATCTCCGCACACAACCCAAAAGATAAAAAAGTGCGCATAAAAGTCTGTCTACAACCCAGTTTTAAGCATTCGTTGACTGGACTACTATACATGATATCATTATGGTATCATTAGAAGCTAAGTTCTTGCCTACACTGTAAAGTTTTGGGGTAGAAACAGGGAAGATGAATATCCAATTGAGTTGTTGAATCTTCCTTAAAGTTGATTTAGGGTAGGAAGGTCGAAACATGGTAAGAAAAAGGTAGGAAATTTTGATAGGGCAGATTCAATTCGCTTACAGGCATCTGTGTTGCACTGTAGGTATATTAGGTAGGTGCTACTACCTTTGTAACATGTTTAGACCTTTAGGGTTGATTCGAGCTGAATATTCTACTTTCAATTTGAGGTACAGTTCCTATCATAAAAAATATGGACTTGACATTAATTAGCACGTAACAATGTCATACATGAGAAATTACAAAGGAATAATAGGAAAACGACGGCAGAAATAATATAAAATATTCAGTTTTACTGAAATTTGCAAACTTATTGAACTTCCATTGTTAATACAAATTAAATTTGTTTATTAATCTTATTATATTTTTTATAATTCCGTGCGTTTTCTACGTTACTTACTAGAAAGTGATTTGTAACAAGCTATTGAATATGCATAGCATATTACAAGATAGATAAATAAATGTGTGAAATGCAAAACATAACAGATTACAATTGATTTGTAGCATTATTTACTCGTGTTCATAAAATTATAAGAAAAACTAAAATATTCAATGAAACATAACTGACGATGTGTAGACATATAGTTGTTATACAAACAAATGCAAAACAATATTAGTTATTTGAAAGATTTCGGAAATGAAAAGTGATCGAATAAGCTTTCGCATTTCTTAGAAATTGTTTGTTAGTCCAGCTAGAAACTGAAGGCCCTACGGGTTTTTCCGAAGGCCAGCATAACGGTACCGCATTTCTAGGGATTGGAAGAACACAGAGGGGTGAGAAATTTATGTCATTTGTTATTCTCTTGTCGACAGTCGAAATGAGCATACTTGAAACTCAGGTAAAATACATTATGTTGTATTTTTAATTATAAAAACTAATATCCTTCTATTTTTTAGCTCCTTCTGGTTTAGTGCGGTACGAGATTGTAAAGAAACGCGCATCTTGACAGCCATGTTCGACGTATAAAAATTAGAACTTTAAAGGTAATTTTCTTTATTTTGTTAATTTTTTTTTTATTTACATACTTTCAAAGATAATATAACTATATTTCGCGGTACATACCTATACCAAATGTTAATTTTATTTTTGTTGAATTATCATTTAATATGATTATTTTCCTGTTAATAAAATAATATTATTATTTAATTACAAGAAAATAAACATTGAAAAACTAGCAAATATTTTAAATGAAACGTTCTTTTGTTCGCAAATATTTATTAGACACAACTATATTAATTTAGTATTATTTGCTACAAGAGGATCCAAAGAAAGTGCAGATATTCCTCGAGGACCTGCAAGAATTGGAGCAATAGCCAGTGAACGTGACCTTTTTTTGAATACATAATTCATTTATAAATAAAATAAATATATCATCAAGGTATATTACCCATTGCTGGATGTGCTAATCTGCTTTGTTCACAGATATCGTTAATGATACTGGCATATTCGTATCGTGTAGGCATTTACCAGGAGTCAATATACTTTTATCTTATTTTATTTATGTATATTTTGTTTAAGCAAATAAATCCTTTATTATATATAATGTATTATTTTTCCTGAATCCCAACAATAAATAATATACTTTTCAAGGAATTTGCAATGACCTCATGCAGGGGTTCATATAAATTACTATAAAGTATTTTTAACAACCTTACAAGCATTTACTGGTAACTTGTGATACGGAAATTTCAAATCACTTTAAAGTATTTCTATAAACCACTGCGGGCATTTGCATCCCACTATATGAAGGGTCGTATCGTGTCTACCTGGGAGTAAGGTAGGTTTTACTACCCTAAACAGAGATTAGTGCATCGACCTTTTAAAAAGGAAGGATTGTTCTACCTTGGGGTTGCATATAGTTTCAACCCATAAAGGTAGTTGCAGCTACGTTAAAACTTTACAGTGTAGTAGGGAAAACATATTACTATAAAGACGGACCACTCAGGAACAGCCATTTGTCATGTGACAAATGTCATAATTCAGGCCAAACTTAGCAATTATGATAATCATAACTTTAAATCCCGAATAAAATGATAATCGGATGCACTACAGCCGCAACACGGCTGCGCGCCTGAGGTATTTGCAGTACGGCCGCATCGGGTCCATTTGGTGAACAAGCACGGCCACTAGTCCTGCTACGTGTACAATATGGCTGCCCCGGATGTGTCACTTAACGAAAAAATAAAAAGTCTGTACTGCACTACGATGCGGCTAAGCTTATTCGCCAAATGCACCCGGTGCGGCCATGTTGTTCGATTATTCACTGTTCAATTTTACTTGGTATGTTTCCTTGCCCTTACTCCTGTATTTTTGGCAAGGTCGGTATTGATTCATTCAGATGTAAGATACGAATGAAAAATACTTGCAGTGATTCGAGTTTTACCTGACAATCAAGGTGTGGTATCTGTCAGAAGGCAATAATACTTGAGTGACCATCGATGTCTGCTCATCCTTGTTTTCTGCAGGAGAACGAACTTTCTTCAAATTAATTTTATGTAATTTAAATAAAATATACATCAATAGACGAATAATTTTATAAGGAATTCATTTATTGTAAACATACAAAGGCAACATGCGGTCATTCATATACACTATTTGCCGACTAGTATAGTTACTACTTTTTGGTTGACTCTGGATGTATTGTTTTTAAAAAAATTGAAATACGTATCAGTTTCAGTTATTTTCCATCTGAAAAATATCTATTGTTGACTAATTATGCTAAGCAAAAAATGAGTTTATTTGGAAGTATTGTTCTCAAAAATGAATATAATAAAAATTGATTGTCGTAGCCTCTCTGATAATGAATTATTGGAGAATTGTTTACAGTTCTCAGTATCACCAACACCATGAAATAGTGAACAACCTGAAGTAGATTCTAGAAGAATTCAGAAATATTTATATATATTTTTTCGTTTGTTATTATTAATTTCAATTTCATTTCCTTTTTTGCTTAAAAATTTCGTCAGTTTGTAATAACTTTAGAGAGAGTACGGAATTTTTTGGATTTAACAGAAATAAATAAATAAATATATCATCACGGCATATTACCCATTGCTGGGTGTGCCAATCTGCTTTGTACGCAGATATCGGTAATGATGATGACATATTTGTACCGTGCGGGCGTTTACCAGGCGTCACCTCACGGGCACTCATTGCTGGCGTGGAGAGAGCACCACAGGGGTTAATTTAGTGCCATTTAAAATTGGAAATATTTGGCGTCGGTCGGAATCGAACCCGGTTCTCCAGATTCACGACCAAACACTCAAGCACGCGACCACGAGACCCCATTAACAGTATTTTTGTTAACAGTTCGTCGAATGCTCGTTTAATTTAAAAATACTTTATGTGGGAAAATTATTGTTACGGAAGAAAATAAAATGAATTTACTGCAGTGTTTCCAAATAATGACGCTCCTCAATTGAAGTTCCTGTAAGTGTTTCTGTTATGACGTTGGTTGTTCATTACTAGAGTAACGACAGCCGTAATACCCCGCGCGATATTTTAAACGCACATTACAAAGAGGAAGCAAGACATAAACCATGACAGATAACCAAGTTCGAAACACTAATTTCACTGGGGGTATATAAATTATAGGCAGCGTTCCCTCGAGCCGGTCCACTATCTCAATCGTTACGGCTTTCTTATTAACATGTTATATTGTCGTGTTGTAAAGTTCAAGAGCCGGCGAGGAGATAATGTATCATAGCGCTGTAGAGTAATGGCTGGTGATTAAACCCGGGAACGGTGCTGCCTGCTTCTTCTTTATAGCCACCGGGAAGATCAGGCACCGACCAAGATTTATACGACAAAAACATTTTCTTTTATTATTCACCTCTACCTAACATTCTCGAAAGAATGGCCGACGTAGGAAGTAGTGATAGATGAAAATGGGATTGTGACGTTCAAAGTTTATTTCAAATTTCTTTGAATGCACACGTACAGTTACAATTGAGTGCATAAATTGTAACCATAAGCCCTCTTCTATCATCTTTAGACTTTAGTAGGGATCGGAATACCGATATTTCGAATTCCTGAATCGCTTTTATTTTTTAGATTTCGAAAGTCGATATTTCATTATTATGTAAAAATTGAAATATATATACTCGTAAATGATTTTTTTCCATTTTCAATTGAAGGTAGTTGTATCTTTGGCATATCTACTATAATGTAGCGAAATCTAAACTTTATCCTTTATAAAGATTTTTAGGGATCGACCGATACCGATATCGGTATCGGTATATCGGCCATATCGGTCTTCTTGGCCGATATCGGTATCGGCCTAAAAAAATATAAATTGCTTAATATTTCAGTTGCTAAGGATTTTTTAAAGGAAATGAAAACAGAAATACTAAATAAAAAACAAATCAAGTTTATTCTTATTCAAAATTTAGCAAAAAAGTCATTAAAAATGTAGAAATAAAGTTACACACTACGAGCCGGTATTTTCATCTCCGGATAAAGTTCATGATAATTATCCGTCAGATAAATGATAAAATATCGCATCAAAATAAAAGCATAAATGATATAAATTATATTGAATGGTCATTTTTTGATGCGATATTGTTCATTTATCCGACAGATAAGTTATCCAGCACTTTATCCGAAAATGGAAATATCGGCCCTAAGTTAAACAAATTAATATTTAAAGTTAAGTTTTGGCAAGTTGTAATGTAACAAAATTAAGCTTTCTGCTCTTTCCGGAGTTAGACGATTTCTTGCGCTTTCATAAACATTTCCAGCTGAAGAAAATAGCTGTTCACTAGCAACACTACTTGGCGGTAGGGATTCACCAAGCCAAGCTACTTGGCTTGAAATAAAAAAGCTTGGCTTGGCTTGAAACTTCAAGCTTTTTTTAATGTTAGGCTTGGCTTGGCTTGGGCTTGATGGAGACAAAGCTTGGCTTGGCTTGAAAACTTCAAGCTTTAAATATTTTAGGCTTGGCTTGATTTTCAAGCTTTATCAAGCTTTTTCAAGCTATTTCAAGCTTTTTCAAGCTTTCAAGCTTTATAAATGCTTATACGCACAGTAGGTATATGGGTCTTGAAAACCCGTAGTAGCTGTTCGGTATCAAGATTTTAATATAAATATTCGATGTGAATTAAATTAAATATATCGAAATACCGATAAATCCGATATATATCGATGTATTGGAATATTGATGTATCAATATATTGATATGTTATGTCGATGTTTCATTGTATCGTAACGATGTATAAATCACGTTTTGTTTTACATAAATTTATTGTGGTACAATTGAAAAATATCTTCTTATGCGCAAAGATAAACAAAACGATGAAATAAAATTTATGCTACTTACACCAAGTGTTTTTTTCTTTGTAATTATTAAAATATAAAAATATTGAAATGTATATTTCAATCATTTATTTTATTTTTGAGAGTATACAATAAACATAAATTTATTATCTTTTATTAAATATTTACCCTTCAATTTTTATGTTTCTTTTATTATTTTCGTTGACTGCATTCATTCAAGTAGGCATATGCATTAGTTAGACTTTATTGTATTTTAATAATTGAAATGAATAGGACTTAAGTTCATAATGTTATTTTTACTCGAAATGACCTTCCAACAAACTGTTAGAGTTTCTCATACTATATAGTTCATATTCACCCTGTGTAAATAAACAACTCAAGCTCCAAACACGCAAGAACAGTGTTCAAATAAATACATAAATATTTTGGAATGTACAATGGGATGAAAATGACCTGAGACTGATCTTTTATTCTTTTATACCTACTTGAAATACATCTGGAAATCATAAAACCCTACAGACGGAAATTTCCCCGAAATTTTGTTTGTTCGTGACATAAATACCTACTCGCCTCTTATGAAATTTCTACAGATTTTTGAGTACAGAAACATGTAAGTTAAATACATAAATATAATTACAGTAATTATGTCCAAATTCAAATAGCACAAAAGTAAATACCCTCAACGATAAAAGAAAATTAAAAACCCCCAGAACTAGGTAATAAGCCGTGATTATCAAGGTAATATTTAAAAGAGAATGCTCTCTTTGTTGGTACATTGATATTGTCTATTATACTTGTCACAGACAAGAGCGGTTTATTAGGGATACATTAGGGGTAGAGCTAAAAATAGCATTGAAAATATTTGAATATAAATATACATATCCACAAACAGAAATTGTCTCGTCTCTATGATTCGGAAATACCAGAATAACAAAACATTGTATATAATGCAACTTTAAAATGCAATAATTATTATTGCAATTACCCAATCAAACAACAAGACCAAACTACACCTATCTCCCCACGACTCTATAGTTAAAACACATAGAGTGTAGGTTTATGTGAAATGTAATCAGATAAATTTAATAATTTTTTTTGTTTGATAATCAAATCTAATTTCTTGAAGCTTTGAGCTTATAATTAAATAAAATAAATAAATATATCATCACGGATTATTACCCATTGCTGGGTGTGCCAATCTGCTTTATCGGTAATAATGAAATATTTGCACCGTGCGGGCGCTTACCAGGCGTCACCTCACGGTCACTCATTGCTGGCGTGGAGAGTGCACCGCAGGGGTTAATTTTGTGCCATTTAAAATTAGAAATATTTGGCGTCGGTCGGGATCGAACCTGGTTACCCAGATTCGCGACCTGACACTCAGACACGTGGCCACGAGACCACATAACTTATAATTAATTCCAGTTACTTAAAAATTTAAGTATTTAATTAATTAATTTTTATACAAAATACGTTTAACTTGACAATAATAAATATTTAAAAAAATTAAATAGTTAAATATGTAATAATTGACATTTGCAATAAATTTTGTATTATCATTTTTCATCGTACATTTTATATTAATGTAGGTAAAGGATAAAACAATAAAATTATATTATCATTTATCATTATGTATTTAAAACTTTTTCAACATTTTATTTATTTTGTATACTTGATTCTGTGCGCGAACTACAATGTGCGATTTCTTGGTTCAGATGGAGAAAATAAGTGGTTTTTGCATAATAAGAATGATGAAGGGTATAGTTTCCTATTTACAAATTTTTGAAGCTTACTAGCCTGACAGGTAATGAAGGCTGGTCCTACTGGGAACTCCAATTCTTAGAAGTTCGCAAAAATGTGCCGAAGCAATTAGAAAGTACGTTACCACCATAAAATTACGGTTTTGTCGGCCTCGAAAACATTTCTTAAGAAAAGCTTGAAAAAGCTTGTTTTCGACCAAGCTACTTGACAGTCGAAGGCTTGGTTTGGCTTGAAAATTCAAGCTTTTTTAAATGTTAGGCTTGGTTTGGCTTGGGCTTGGTGGAACAGAAGCTTGGCTTGGCTTGTAAAGTCAAGCTTTTTTGAACGACAGGCTTGGCTTGATTTTTCAAGCTTTTTCAAACCAAGCCAAGCCAAGCTTTCAAGCTTCAAGCCAAGCCCGTGAATCTCTACTTGGCGGTGGTGCTAAATATATTATTGCACATCAATGGAAAAATGTCTTTTTTTTGCATTTGCTCTGCATTTTTTGTGTGATTTATTTATGGTTAATGCGTGTAACAGTAACAGTATATCATTATAAATCACTTGTACCTCATTTATACAGCAAAACATTTACTACAAAATTTTATGGCCGATATATCGGTATCGGCCGATATCGGATATGAGTATATCGGCATCGGCCACAAAAAATCATATCGGTCGATCCCTAAAGATTTTACGTAATTTTTTCTACTAATGATGAAAACTAAGTGACGTAGGCACTTGTAATAGTACTGGTAACCGAGTGATACTTCAAACAAAGATTACATCACAAGTTTAATGCGTCGGACACAATTCGGATACTTCTTCGACATCTAGCGGCGTTTCACCATAGTAATGTAAAATGATGACGCCATTTGGTAGAGCCATTACACAAACCGTTCCAGAATGATGCTACCTTTAATTGGAATTTAAAATTCACAATAATTATTTATATAACTAGTGTACTTTTGCGAGTGGGAATATATTTTGATACTATTAAATAAGAGTATTCAAAAAGCAGTTTCTGGACGTTTAATATATAAGATTTTTTGTGCCTACATCACAATCACAACAAAAGCCTAATTCAGAGTTTACATAACGTAACATAACGTATCATAGCATAACATTACATAACATAACGTAACATAAAGGAATCAGTAAAGGTTTCATAATTCTAAGTATATATTATAAATATCTGCTAACTTCATGTTAAATATTTTGCTCATATATTCAGTTCGATGTTGACATTATTTGTTAGTCTAAAAATCAAGAATACTATTATGGACACGGGCGATATTTTTGCTATTAATAATTTAGTGCAATCTTACCGGATTGGTTCATAATTACGGGTATTGCAATCAAAGCAATATTTTTTTTCTTAATATTCTTAAAATCTGGTCGAGATTTATCATATATTAAAGCATATAGGCGATGGAAATAAGATCGTAGCGTCAAAATGGCTTTTAAAGGAACTAATGTTAACGGGATAATTTGACATTTACTAATTTCATTTATGCATTACGTGTGAAATATTAAGAGATATTATATACCTAAACGCAAATATTAGGAACATAATAGATAACACTTGTGTTTATACAGTCAAACAAATGTCACATGTATAAATTATCCCGTCAATTATAGTTCCTCCAAATACCACCAGCTGTCATATTGCTTATTTCCTATCGCCTATTTCTCAACAAAAGGAATTAGTAATGCTTCATCCATCTTGACAGCAACTTAAATGTCAAACACAAACTGGAATTGACACTTCAATTGACAGCTATTCTGTTGTTTTTAAATGTGGTACACGACGACTCACACATAATCGATTAACATAACGTATCCATAAGGAAATATAATTTGGCCATATTCTACGTTTTCTTAAGTTACGTTATGTTATGTTTCTTACGAAAACTATAAAATACTATACCGGTTTACGTTATGCTATGATATGTTATGTTACGGTATGTAAACTCTGAAACGGGCTAAAGTCTGAAACCTTAAATTCATGGATGAACATGAAGGTACTCTCCACCTCCTAGAATGTTCTCACAAAAAACAGCAGGTCGTATTATTATATCGTAATTTTGTATCATAATACTAGTAGGTAGGTATTCATTTTATATAACGGTATTCTTGTCTTTAATCGATTTTTGGTATCAGCAGAGGTACGAAGAACAAAGTTAAAATATTTTAAAGAAGTTCCTTAAGTTGACCAGTTGCAGTTGTCTGATGAATCCTCACATCCATCAAAACAACGACTGCATTCATTATTTCTGTGACTCGTTCCTCCATAAATTCAATTGAATTCAGATGGGCTCCTGCTCCCCTAAATAAAAAGTGTTAGTGAGTGTGTGCGCGGCACCTGGACATAGCTGATTATATCCTAATTTGGCTTCGGCCGGGTTGGGTTTTTGTGTTGCGGCCTCATTACGGGATTCATTCACGGTGCTCCATTGCCGAGCCGTCTGCACAAAGCCGGGTTTTTCACTGACACGGCAATCCATCAATCAGTGCCGCACGGGTAATTATATACGGAGAGGTGCAGAAGAAAAGACATCAAGGAGACTTCGGTTCGATAGAACAATAGTAAATGGCAACCATTTCGGGAATTGCTTTCTAAATGGTTAGCATGATTTCATTAGTAGAAAATTGTATAATAATGCGCCGGTATTGTTAATGAGAGTCAAGTCTATATTTTTATTTCTTCTACACGTCCCTGGAGCAGCAAAACTACTGTTTCTTCCAGAACATTTTACTTTTCCGATAACCGTGACTCTAACCGGCCGATATACTAACTCCAACTTTATTTAACTAATTCAACTTAACACTAAATTGGTTCATTGTTTCTCATCAAGCGCTATTTATATTTTACCAACTGTTCCAAAATCTTCTGAGTTCTGTACTAATATTCTGGCGTTACTAGTTCATTATAATATCATATCTTGTAGCTGTAGCTGTATACCTTTGTAAGTGCCAGTTGCATAGAAGTATCTCTACTGCCTTGATTACAATGGCTACTTATGTGTATTGGAATCACTATATTTAGACATAGAGTAAAGCAGATATTTTTATCAAGGTGTAACGTAGTTGGAAAAATCTGGTAAACATAATGAACCTCTTTTTTGGTTTCTTGATGAAAAAATTACGACAAACAAATGATTAATAATTATACCAAAGAAAATGTAATTACAGTAATAAACATGACTGATAACACAAAATATAAATGTTATTAATAAAGGGAAAATAACGGAGCTGCAGTCACTTCTTGTTGAAATTTTATTGAAATTTAAACATATAACCAACGTTTCGATCACAATTTGATCATCATCAGGGTAACGTTTAAGGATAAATTTAGAAAAACATGAAAATGAAAAAGTTTTTTTTTCATGTTTTTCTAAATTTATCCTTAAACGTTACCCTGATGATGATCAAATTGTGATCGAAACGTTGGTTATATGTTTAAATTTCAATAAAATTTCAACAAGAAGTGACTGCAGCTGCGTTATTTTCCCTTTATTAATACTTTCTACAGTCGAATCATTCCTAACCATAAATGTTATTGTTTCTGTATTTTTTAAAGATATAAATGTTAGGAATGGTTGAGATAAATACAAAAAATGATAAAATCAATGAGTAAAACAAGCACAATAATTGGAAATATGCGTGGATAATAAGCAATTTTATAAAGTAATTATTAAAAAGTTACGGATATTATATGCAGGGGAAGCTTTGATTGCCACTGACCGCTTGACATAAGGATGACATATCCAACATATCTTTCACTTTCATACAAACACTGATTTTCTGTCTGGCGTAACCTCATAAATTCAAACAAGTGTTATTTGATTTACTTTTTTGTTTCGTTATTTTCTGCATTCATTTGATTATAAACGGATACCGAATTTGAAAAAGGCAGTAGCAGAGGGTATGATAGTAGTAGGTAACAACCAATAGAAGAGTAAATGTATGCCGCGTAGATTTTAATGACATTAACGCCTCGGATATTTTAAAAAGTAATAACTTTTTTTAACGTTTATGGTCCTTTCAAACATTTTTATGGTCTAGTTTTAATGTAAATGATCAGTTTTCTAATTTGTTGTCATGGTGGAGAACCCCAACCCCAATATTGTATGTCTTCAGTTCTTGCCTCCCCTAGGCAATACATACGTACATACATAAAATCACGCATTTCCCACTTAGTGGGTTAGCACAAACCCGAAACAAGAATAAGAATAATAATAATAATAATAATAATAATAATAATAATAATAATAATAATAATAATAATAATAATAATAATAATAATAATAATAATAATAATAATAATAATAATAAAAATAATAATAATATTAATAATAATAATAATAATAATAATAATAGTAATAATAGTAATAATAATAATAATAACATCAACCATGGGGTCTCGTGGCCGCGTGCCTGAGTGTCTGTTCGAGAATCTGGGGAACCGGGTTCGTTCCCGATCGACGCCAAATATTTCGAATTTTAAATGACACAAAATTGACCGCTGTGGTACACTCTCTACGCCAGCAACGAGTGCCCGTGAGGTGACGCCTGATAAACGCCCGCACGGAACAAATATACCATCATAATTACCGATATCTGCGTACAAAGCAGATTGGCACACCCAGCAATGGGTAATATGCCGTGATGATATGTTTATATTTATTTATCAACCACAAAAATAATCACTCTCTCTTCAACAACATTCTTACTAACTTCGTCTAAAAATACTTCTCACTCTTAACATATTAAAGTGACCGATTTTCGGTAGCGAAATACCGCACCCGGACCACAATAATAGTTAATGACAATGACATTGCATATTATTGTTTATATCAATATTAATAATAACTTGTTTGGCCGATCGGCCTTACACGGCGCACGGCAACATGTACAAGTAAATTTGAATCACATTTGTATTTTATAATATTCATAAATTCAATTATATATAAATTCTTTTTGTCTGTTTATAATGAAGGTAAAATTCTGACATATTGAAAAATGATGACTGCACTGACAGGACGTTGTAGTTGCCTGCAAAAAATAGAATGAACGAATCCGATGATTACCGTGCACTCATTTCCAAATAAATTGGAATCACGCGAGTTTTGTTAATTTATTGTTAACGATATTTTTGACATTATTTTTGTTTACTTTGATTTATTAACTGACATACTTTGTAACTGAAATATCAACTCTAAATAGCAATTAGAATGAATGATTTCGAAAACAGTACAGACGTACTCCAAGTTTGTTGACGTGCAGCGAAACCTAAATAGACGCGACACCTCGTATGGCTGCTATTTCTGCTTCGATGGTTCAGCGTAATCAGAATAACGAGAAGTTGAAGTATGTGGCATGTGTCACATGTTCATTCGAATTCTGAAACCGTCGACTGTCCTTTCGCATTGTTATTCTAAATACATGTATATCAACTATAAGAAATGTCAACATGTGGATTTAAATAAATTAGTATATCATCATGACTTTAATCAACGCATTACAGGGTGTGGCATTCTGTTTAATACAGGGTGAATGAAGAAATAAGGACAAATGACTATTTTATTTATTATTAATTTTAGTTTTATAGTTTAAATTATATAATTAGAGGCGAGATCTTAAATTCTATTTCCAGTTTCGCAGAAAGCAATATCATCGTTGATTTTTTTAAATGAAATATTATATACATTTTTTTATTTTCTGAAACTAAATTAGCTTTAGAGTTATGCCAAATGCTTGTAGTTGGACAAAAATAATCGAGTTATTAATTTTTTTAATTTATGGAACTAATACATTTTCAGTTTACCATGACAATGGGCCGTCCACGTCTTCGGCTTTTTAGAAATTACATGTCGCATATGAATTTTGAATATAAATAAATGAAAATGAAATGAAATTAATATTGACATAAATAAATAAATATATCATTACGGCTTATTACCCATTATTGGGTATGCCAATCTGCTTTGTACACAGATATCGGTAATGATGAAATATTTGCATCGTGCAAGCGCTTACCAGGCGTCACCTCGCGGGCCCTTATTGCTGCGTGTAGAGTGCACCACAGGGGTCAATTTTGTGCCATTTAAAATTGGAAATATTTGGCATCGGTCGGGATCGAACCCGGTTCCCCAGATTCGCGACCTGGCACTCAGGCACGCGGCCACGAGATCCCATTAGGTTAGGATATTGACATATATATATATATATATATATATATATATATATATATATATATATATATATATATATATATATATATATATATATTGTATTTTTATACCTATAATAATAATTTTATTGCCCAACAGTTTACAAGAGGTAACCAGTTACAGGACAAAGACAAAACATTTAAATATAATTAACTAAACAAAATATGTATACAGGCGAGTGCATAGATAAGAATAATATAAAGATAAAATACATTCTTCATTGAAATTTACAAAAAAATGTCTTCATAATGTAGTTCCGCATTGCGACACATGATGTGGATTGGTGAACGCTGAAGGATGTCAGTGTGGGTTTTAGCCAAATAGAAGGTCCTTGAGTTTCTAGAAACAGATCTTGGAGTGTGAAAAGGGATGCAGGAAAGCAAGTAAGGTGCATCAATTTTATTATTAATTAACATCCATAAGAATCTAGAAGTGGAAATAGTTCTTCTTTCTGACAGAGATGGCATGGAATGACGTTGAAGTAAACTACTCGTATTTTGATCTATGCCTCTTTCTGGATATACGGCGTCATGCTCAAATGACAAAAACTTTAAAAATTTACGATGTATGCGATCAAGTGCTATAGACTGATAAGAATAGAAAGGATACCAAATAATATTGGCGTATTCAAACTTACTCAGTATAAATATATAATAATGTAATTAAAGTTTTTAGCGTAAGAAGGTTGCTATTCTGTGTACAAAGCAGATTGGCACATCCAGCAATTTTTTTATTTATTTATGTTGTGACGTCAGCGTCATTACAGTTACTCTGTGAAAATGTCATTATAGAGTGGACCATGCATATTTTGCTCATAAATTCGCTATTGGCTTTACACATACTCTAACATGAACATATTTATATATAATATATATTTTGAAATGATATAATAACTATCTGGCTTACTTTATTACCATTAGCTCTTAAGATTTTTGATCACTGTTTGTAATAGATACGTATTTTTATTCTTGCAACATTTATTGTATATTACCCACTACCATATTAATGGTAACGTATGTCGGCTCTCTCTACTTATGACGGAATGACGCTAACGTCACAACTTTCGCGCCAAAACTTTAATAATTATTTTAGACGTTATTAGGTAAGCATAATTTCAAGAAAACGAAAAATACGGAATTTCTATTTTTAAATACTTCGTAATATATAAAAAATTCCAAAAAGTTGAACCTTCTTTGTTAGAGGGAAAATTTGGATGTTTATGTGAAGTATAATTTGATTTTGATTTTTTTGAACTGCCAAAGAAAATAAGAAAAATGTTTGTATTTAAATTTAATTTAATTTTATTCTTTATTGATTCTTAGACAGTTTGAATTATTGGAAATAATCAAAAACAAATGACACAATAATAAGAAAATTAAAAAAATGTATATACTCGTATCATTTAAAAACTCAACCACGACATTGCTTCCGGGGAAGCCGAAAGTAGTAATCAGGACCTTTTTCACACCAAAAAGTGACATTTGAGTTCACCTCCCAATTATAACGAAAATTTGTCCCTACTTTTTCAATTAGTTTGTATATGCAAATTTTAGTAATGACGATATATTTACTGAAGAGGTCGTTTATTTCTGACATATTTCAAATCACCAAGTTTCAAGATATGTTGGGATATTAAGATGTAAATTTTAATTACCAACATAAATTCCAATTAAATTTTTCAAATAATTTTTACTATTTGCACTCGCAATACTTACAAAGTAACCATATTTGGAATTTACGGCATTTTCAGTTTTTATCTTGCAATTAAATTAATTTATACAAACGTGAAACGCGTTAGCCGTACGTAAGTTGAAACCTTGTGTTTGTGGACAATTATAAAGAAACAATTTAATTACTAAAATATACTACGCGGTTACTAGGAATTAATTAATAAATGAATTGAATGTGTGACAGGAGACATAAACTTCGAAGGCTACACTGCTGCCGATGATATAAAACAATATTACCAAGTTATTGGCTGGCTGACTTGTTTAACTTTTCTTACGAGCTGTGTTGAGAAATTAACGATTATTTCGTAGCTATTATGGCTTTCTATAATAAATGTCGAACCGAACGGATTTACGAGCAACCGTTACGAGCCTTCGCTTCTGTTACACACACATCCAAGACTTCTTCGACTTCCTTCGATAACATTCGACAACATTCCAACGTTTTACAAAATATCCTAACAAAGGAATTATTTATTTCATGATCCACTTTACGAAAATTGCTTGAAATAGTACATATGAATAAGATATTTCAGAATTTATACTTCCTGCTGTCATGAGAGTCGTAATCCATAACTATGGATCTGGCAATATCATAGAAAGTTGTAGAAGACGAATTGAATAACACCCGAATGGAAGTAATCGATGATATGTGACAATGGCTCGTTGTAATGAATGAAGTATAACTAAATCAAAAAGTAGGGGACGGTCATTCTTAGTGATACATGACGAGGCGTCTCGTCTCGTTGCATTATGATTATGCGAGACGAGAAAGAGAGCGAGATTGCAGTTTAAAATTCGATTCAATGAAAAATGCACCGTAAAAAAAGTCTAGTTAACGCTAATACCTGCATAGAACACGTAAATGTGAAAATTATATGAATTTACTAATTTTTGTGAGTCTATGTAGAGTCGATTGGTAGTTCCCAAAACGAGGAAATACAAAATCGGTTTTGCATCCAATAGAACTAGTTTTCTCCAATATTTCAGCCCCTAATTCACCCTAGTTAAAACCACGGTTAATATAATTCTTGCCGCCCCTGAAAAGTAAAGGATGTTATATTAAGCGTTGATGGGAGCAAACACGGAGAGAAGCGGAGTGATTGGTTGCCGGCGGGTTACCAGTGTAGCGGTTTTTATGACTAAATCTTACTTAAAAAGTCGCATATATTTAATGATAAAGTGTAGGTACTTTTAGTTACAAAAAATATTTTTTTAATGTTTAATCCATTTTTCTGATGAGAGAATATACTCGTATTAACTGATGTTCGTATTGAAATAGTTTAGAGATCACAATTTGGTTATAAATTGTATATTTTAGAAGAAAATTAAATTATTTACTAACTTATCACATTTTCTGGTGATTGTAAATGAATATTATGTTCGTATTGAAATAATTCGGTGACCAGAATTTAGTGTTTCGTCTCTTTATTATACGACTGCACATACACGGAAGACGGTCCGATTGCTGCAAACTTGTTTCTTGTAGTTAAACTGTTACGTAAATACGTAGTGCCAAGCGCTTATTTTTATAGCGAGACTCTCGTGAAATTCTCGCGCGAGAACGAGAAGAAACCCAAAAAAAATGTGCAGGACGAGAATGAGATCGAGATAATTGATCCGAAAACGAGACGAGATCGAAATTTTAAATTTCTCGTCTCGTCTCGCCTCGCGTGCGATACTAGTCCAATATTAATTTATTCAGAAATTGGCATTAATAATTCTGAATCGTTAACTGCGCGAAATACGTAATATAAGCAACAAGAGCAAAAAAATAGGTCTCCACTTTTGAACAAATTTAAAAAAAATGTGTTCCTACATTATTTTCAACTCTATAGCTAATATAAAATTAAAGCATCAAAAATGGTATGACAGAATATGCCTAGAAAGTGTGCGTGCTCGAATCCAAACGAAGGAGGGCGGAAATTGACGATCGAGTACACTAAGTATATTTGGAATGTTCGAGATCGGTGCCGATAGCCGAGAAGCAAGTGCGACAGCTATGTTTTAAGTTAGAATTGGTGTTATTCAGTCAGTTGAACTACAAGAGCGAGTGTAATTTTTATTTTTCACATCCACTCATAGATAAAATGTTGAGAAGATCTATTTATATAATAAAATTAGAAGAAAATATATTTTCTCCTTGTAAAGTAGGAGAATTATAAGTAATCATGAAGCTGCTTAGAGTGTCTTGTATAGTTCTCCTCATCGCTGGCTCGACTTTCTACTTCCAAGCGGTAGTTTATCTTCATATAAATTCAAGACATAAAGCAAAGATACATACTGATTACTGATTAAAGCCGGGAAGGTACATAGGAACGCTAGCGTAACAGTTTACGACCGTCGTAAATGCCATAAACACTACGACATTCCCGCGGCGGTACGCTGTGCATGCGCACTCCATAAACCAGAACTTCACTCAACTCAAGAAGACTCGCTCAGCTGTTCACAACATATAACAAACAGGAACGTTCAAGAATTTAAATTTTAAACCATGTTGGAATAAATATATCATTTATATTAAATGATTTGTTAATAAAAACATCAAGAACATGCTGTCCTTAAATTGAAATAGTGAATGGTGTTTCAAGAGAATTGAAAATTAGAAATATGTACAACAAGGTACGGTTTAATTACATATTAATCTAATATTTTCGTATTTAATTTGGAATAATGGATTATTATTTACTGCAAATATACATTCTCAGTTATAATAACATTTTTATAAAACAAAAGAAAAACATCTGATGTGGCCAGCACAATACCTTTCGTCAGTTCTGTATTTGTACAAATTCCATACAGGATATTTCTTGCAAAAGATCCTATATTTTCAGTATATTACCATTTGTCAGTTCTATGTATTTTGTACAAACATCATACAGAAAGTTTATTGCAAGAGAATAGGTATTTGCAGTAAAATTATAACACAAACAATGACATCTGTCAATCAGAATTTTCTTAATATAGCAGCTGTTTTCATGGTTATAGCATAATTGGCTGCTTTATGAAATTTAATTTCTTTATAATTTTTTTTATTCAATTTTGACGTTTTAAACTGTCAATATTAACTCCATAGCAACAACTATAAGTAAGTGTTTATTTGCTAGTAAATTAAAAAAATTGAAGTCACTCTCACAGAATTTTAAAAATAATGCATTTAAAATAACATCAGGCACGAAAACAACACTCATCAGAATCTTTATCAAACAGATCAGCTATTTTCATTATTTTTCGTGACATAAATGACAGAAAATAAAGTTTGTCTTGTCTGTAATTTATAAATAAACGACTTGACGTCTATCAACAACGATTGGGACTGCCTACCAATTGATAAATTTTTTAATTTTGTCAAAATTAAATATTATAATGATTTTTATTATTATAACGTATGAGCCCCGCTGTTACGCTGAACAAGCGTCTAAGTATAGCGATGACGCAATCGCGTTAGCAGCCGGGCTACGTAAACAAACAAGCCGCGACCTGTTTAATTACTTCAGGTCGCTTGAACCTTTTGTGTTCATTGTTATTATGCGGTCGAACGTTCTAGAACTTTTCTAGAAGATAAAGACAGCTGTATAAAAGAGGCGCAGCTATGCTCGGGAGTTAGTGAGTTACATTCAGAGACACAGAGATATTCACATAGAGTGATAGTGAGTTTCAGAAGCACAGCAGTATCGTAGTGAGCGTATGCAGTAAAGTATCGAGTGGAGTAGGTACTCTGGAAGTTACTGGTATACTGGGATAGCTAAGAATGTGAATACTCGGTAGTGTAGACGAGTATTGGGAAGCTATAGTGTACGAGGACAGTAACGGCGAGTCTGGAAGTTACTGGTATATTGGGATAGCTGTGGAAGTGAATACTCGGTAGTGTTGACGAGTATTTTGAAGCTAGGTATACTAGGACAGTAACAGCGAGTTGGAGTGGATACTCGGCATTGGTGTTGAAGAATTGTGGTATGCGGACAGTCGGTGATACTGAGGCTGTGGAAGTTAGACAGAGAGTTACATAAATAGACAGATCGCGTTGTAAAAGATGTGACTTCTGTCCGAATAGTTGAATATACAGACGCTGTTGAGTCAGTTGAGTATATAGACCAGTGGCGTAACTAACGGGCACGCAGAGCCCGCATTGAATCCGGATTAAAAAATTTCCTTGGGGTGCATAGATACCTGAAAGTTGCATCTATGCACGATTAAGATTTTTTTAGGGGTGCATAGATGCTACCTGAAATTAGCATCTAAGCACGATTAAATTTTTTTTAGGGATACATAGATGCTACCTGAAAGTAGCATCTATGTCCGATTAAAAAATTTTTTGGCGTGCAAAGATGCTACATGAAAGTAGCATCTATGCACGATTAAATTTTTTAAAAACTTTTTGGGGTGCATAGATGTTACCAGAAAGTAGCACCTATGCACGATTAAAAATTTTTTTGGGGTGCATAGATTCTATCTAAAAGTAGCATCTATGCACGATAAAAAATTTTTTGGGGTGCATAGATGCTACCTGAAAGTAGCACCTATACACGATTATACTACCTGAAAGTAGTATCTATGCCCGATTAAATTTTTTTTTTGGGGTGCATAGATGCCACCTGAAAGTAGCATCTATGGACGATAAAAAAATTTCTTTTAGGGGTGCATAGATGCTACCTGATAGTAGCATCTATGTACGATTAAAAATTCTTTTTAGGGGAAAGTAGCATCTATGCACGATTAAAATTTTTTTTAAAGGATGCACGATTAAATTTTTTTTTTAGAAATTCATACATGCTAATTGAAAGAAGCATCTATGCACACAGTAACAGCGCACAAAAAATGTTTGTTTAAGTAGGAAAACAAAGTTCCCGTCATTTGACATACGTAGTGCAGTAAAGACGTTTTGCTTTGTTTATATTTATAATTTTTAGAAATAAATAATTATTTACAATGGCTGTGAACATCTCATATATGTTGGTGGTAGAATTCGTCTCATTTTTGCAAACTCCCTTCTCACAAAATAAAATGTCACTTTTAATTTTTATATTATATTATAATGTAGGTCCGTTACCATTAACAATAATAATCTGATTGGGTGTTGCCAAGCAATAACGTTAAAATTTAGGTCAACGTGGTTAGTACAAAAACTCCCTGATACGTATACTACTGAATATCTGAGTCAACAGTCTAAGTCACTTCACTCCATTAAAAGTAGTTACAAAGTAACTCAAGGTAACTAAGTTACTTTTAATGAGTAACTAGTAAATAACTTAGTTCTTTCATCAAAGTAACTGGAACTTAAGTAACTTAGTTACTTTTTTTGAGGTAACAGTAACTGTAACTAGTTACATTTTAAAAGTAACTTGCCCTAATACTATATTTTGTCCAAGTTTTTTCATTTGGGATACAAAAAATGTATGAATCAATTCTCTGTAACTTTCAAAAGTGGACTGTGCCACCAACTCCAAATTAAAAAAAAAAAATACGGGCCAATGACATTTTCATTGTAAATGCCACAACATATAATGACTTTGGTGGGATGTACAGGTGCCTAATCTTGAATTTTCCCATATTGGTTATTTTGCTTCTTAACATGTCAACTCAGATGAAAGTGAGCCTAGTCACAATATTTACAAGATCTTGTGGTATGTAGTTCCTCATGATAGTCATGATAAACGCTATAATTAAAACGGGCCCCCGAACTCTTAGTTACGCTACTGATATAGAGGCTGCGGAGGTCGGTAGGCGGACAGTTGAACGTGATAAGTATATAGTGATATGAATATCGCGTAACAGTCTACAAGAGTCTGCAACAGACCGGCAGTCTAAGATTGGAACGCGCAGTGAAATAAATAATTAGTAATATCGTGGAAATAAATAGTAGTGTTAATTAGTTAAATAAATAGTGTTATCTAGTTAATTATAGTTTCAGTCTTAATTAGTTTTTAATAATTGTTTAATATTAGTAAGATTAATTTTCATTATAGTTTAATAAACCTATATTTTAATTAATAATAATTGACTAATATTTACACTTCACCCAAATAAATAAAACGTTACATTATTTTGTTTGTTTTGTTAAATTGAATAAAATATTGTATAAACAACGTGAGTTAAGATAATATTTATTCACTAAACAATTTAAGCCATGAGCCCTAACTCGCTTGGTGTATAAATATCTATTAACTGTATATGAAGATGAAGTATAAAATGCAATCAAATCGTATAGAGAATAAAATATTCTTTGATATTTTATAATAACGTTAATTGTGAAAAAATGATATTTAACAGCTTTTTGAAAGAAAAACTATTAAAATCTTTAAATGAGTGTACATCCGGTTGACCAATTATAACCAAAATCTAATGACATCTTCATATGGATGAAAACTCGTATTCTATGGACACTAAAACGTGCTTATTCATTAAAATTTATCATCGAATTTTTTGACCAAAGACAATACCTTGCTATAGATGCCGGAAGGTAAAAAGAAATCAACTGGAATAAATTATACTTAGACGTAGAATAACGTGTTGTAACGTGGAACGCCCACCTTCGTCGCCGCCGCCGCCGCACCGCCGTCACCGTAGAGCCTCCGTCGCCGCCGTGTGAGCGATTGTCTATTTTTTGCGATGACGCATTAGCCATGGACCGTTGTGCGTTGTAAACAGACCTGTCCGAACTGTTTAATTACTCGGGTGACGTAATCTATTTTATTTAATGTTTTTATCTGGAATGATGTTCTAGTAATTTCTCGAATACAAACGCCGGAGTATATAAGCACTGTTAGAAAAGGAATTGGACAGTCTGATATAAACAAGCATCGTGAAACGAATAGTTGGTGATATAAATAGATAGTCGACAAGTGGTGAACTTAAATAAATATAGTTATATAAATAAATGAGTTATATATTGTTTAAATAAATAATCTTAGTGTTTAAGTGTTTTATTTGATTCACTACTACATACGCAATAAGTAGAATTATTAGAATCTTACATTTCGAATAGATTATTCAGAATAAAACAAGACGATGAATTTTCCCAACTAAAAGAGATAAAAGCAGGTGTCCCGCAAGGCAGTGTTTTGGGTCATATGCTGTACCTCTTATACAAAAGCGATTTACCGCAAACGGAAGGTGTTACTATAGCCACGTTTGCAGATGATAATGTCATTTTATCTTCAGCAAAAAGCGTATAAACAGCTACAAATAACCTACAGAAAGCTTGCGATCAAAGCACTAACTGGACAAAAATATGGAGAATTAAATTAAATGAACAGAAGTCTGTACATATCAATTTTACCAACAAAAAATGTGCAAATCAACAAATAACAATAAATGGCAGTATTATAACGCTAGGTATCTCGGGATGACTCTAGATGTAAAGTTAAAATGGGTGGAACATGTGAAAAAGAAATGAACTTGATATAAAATATAGAAAAATGCACTGGCTCCTGGGAAGATATTCTGCATTAGCAATACCCAACAAAATTTTAATATATAAACAGATATTAAAACCCATCTGGACCTATGGTATTCAGCTCTGAGGCTGTACCAAACAGTGTCATAAGGAAAAGATTCAAAAATTCCAAAACAAAGTATTACGAAACATAGTAAATGCTCCGCGATTTGCCCGCAACATTAACACGGTGATCAAAAGTTTTGCTGCCAAACATGAAGCAAGACTCCACCATCACATCAACGTAGAAGCAATCCAACTTCTGGACAACAATGATATAAAAAGAAGACTTAAAAGAATCAAGCCTTACGAGCTGGTGCAGTGAAACTATAGAATACCGATGGGTAAACTATAGATTTAATTAAGTAGTTACAAGATTAGAATAAAATTAATGGTTGGCCTGATAGACCAGTTTTAATGTAACGAATGTATTACAATGTAAGCGTTCATTAATAATAATAAAAATTAATAAAAAAAAGTGTTTTATAATATTCTTAGTCTTAATTAGTGTTTAATATTTGTTTAATCATATGGTTAATTGAATTTATTATCTTTTAATATTTATTTATCGTTATAATAAACTTTTATTTTAATTAATAATAATTGTCTAATATTTACACTTCACCCAAATAAATAAAAACGTTACAATATGTAAAATTACGTTTTACTCCGAATGACTAATATACGTAACTGAATCGGTAAGACTGGGGTCGGTCATTAGGGTGCTCGATACAAGTAAAGTTCCCAGCCTGTTCACATAACCAAGAAGTAAGCATGAAACATAATTTAGTGAGTAATATTATTTAATTAAAACAATCAAATATAATCATGTTGGAAAGCATAATAATAACATATCCGTTCAATAATTATACACCAGCAAGACAATATGCAACACACACAGATATCAAGCAGGCAGCAATTACAATTAGGATTTATTTATAATGAATATGTATATGCATATCAGTTGTGAATTGATTGAGTCAGCTATTCGATTAGCACACAGTGTAATTGATAAGCGGTGTCTTGGTGCAATGGTAGTGGCATTGCAATGCCTCCTAGCTATACTACACTCAAGCCAACACCTGATGGACGTAATCACGACAACATGTAAATTAGTTTTCTCGATTAATCATTTCGCAAGAATGAGACAAGAATACGTATTTAGGTCGTACAATTAGTCATCGACAGCCACAAGAACAAAGAAGAAGGTGACAATTTATTTCATATTACAGACACGGTGCGACAGAATGAGGTTTCGTACTTTAATTCAACAAAAGATTATATATCTGAATTTTTATTTTCCATTGATCCTTATTAAAGAAGAAATTGTCTTTGAAAATGTCAATGTTGAAAATGTAGCTAAATTATGAGACCTGTTCCGTTGGCCCGACTGCCTTAATTTCATTTTAGTCAGGCGCTAATGGTTTATTCGCTTGCAAAAATAGAAGAAAACCAGAAAGAAATTTGAAAAGAGGTTTGGGTAAATAAAGTAATTATAAGAATTACGATATTTATTTAAATAAGTAACGTAGAAATTTCTAAGCATTTAAATAATTGGCTATTGTTCTACGGCTCGGTTGCGCTGGCATTCCGTGACCATACGCTTGCAACCTGTACCACATATATGGAAGTTATATGCCTAAATCGTTAAAAAACGGTCCAAAAACTATGAAGAGATATATTTAATTTAAAATAAAAGGCGATGTTATTCAATGGTTATAATTGACATATCGATTTGTGTTATAGCCAAGGATGTTCTAATAAAACACTGGATAGCTGACATACGTTTAACAAGTGAGGCAAGTGGTGGGGGTACGGCGCCATATGCAGAAAAGGAAAAACGTCAAACGTTCGTTAATCTATTATTGCATTCTATGGTGGTTTTCTTGAATAAAGTGGTGTTGTGTTCTTAGTGAATAAATACTTTAAGTGAGATATTTTCGTAATAAAAGGCAATATGCCGTCTTCTTGTAGTACTTTTGGGTGCACAAATAGACATAGCAAGGATAACCCTCGACAATTTTTCAAGTAAGTATTATTGTACATATATGTGCATACATATTTATTCATACTATTGTTTTAAATATTTTACAGATTTCCTTTAAATAATAGTGGTATATTACGATTGTGGATAGATGCTAAAAAAGAAAAGATTTTACACCTACAAAAGCATCAAAAATTTGCAGTGATCATTTTCTTGAAACTGATTATTTGAAAAGACCTGGAACATATATAAGAAGATTAAAACCAGACTCAGCATCTTCTGTATTTCCAAAAATCGAAAATTAACCGATCCAATTTTCTGTTATAAATGAAAAAAATAGTTATTTTATTTATAACAAAAAATTGTGTCGCTTAATTTTCGATTTTTCTATACTTGCGTAAAGTTTCATCATTAAAACAATATAATCATTTAAAATATATCGTGTTCTGAACTACGTTTGAACGCGCGCCATTGGGGTCACATTATTCGTTAAATTTCTTTTCTTTCCTGAACTAATTTAACTGTGTAGATAATATCTACTGTGTGTGTTTTTAATACATTCTAATAATATTAAATTGTAATATATAAGTATTTTATCAGTTTTCAAAACCTAAAGGAAACTTTCCGGCAAGTTTCCACTGAATTTACTGGGAATATTTCCCAAAAAATAAATTCCCGGGAATTTGCCAACACTAATATTATATTATGTTGCAAGTTTTATAAACGACTGTTTAAAGAGTATTGTTACGTAATTGTTACAAGTAATCAACTAAGAAAGGGATTAGAGGCACTGGCGCAAAAAAACATTGTCATTTAAAACAAAATTAAGTACTTCTGTATTAATTTAAGTATTTCTTTGTAAACAAATTAAGGATGCAATAATAAAAACTCCTTAGCAATGAGAAAAAACAAAAAAACATCATGACAAAAAGAGTCGGTATCGAACCAACAAGGTTCAGGCGTGTTTTTGTCCGCTCTGCACCATGAGCGGTCATTTTTATTATATTTCATATTTATTGCATTCTTGGTTTCATTAATGTTGTAATATTATTGGAAATTAAATACTCCGTTTTTTCCTAACGTCTTCGTCTGTTCAATGGGGAATTAGCAATTATCTTTCAGCGCGATTATTGTGCAGTGTTGTGTATAGAGTTGTGCTTATCCCTGTGTAGGCCATCTTGGGCTCATTCCTTGCTGTTCTGAAGCTATCAGAACCTGCCGACATACCAATTCGGCACAATCGTCGCAACCTACGAGTACAAGAGCCCTTTCTACCACGAGGCGCGTTAGGCGCCCAACGTCGAGTACCGCCTCTTCACGACAACATTCGTCAGTTCCCGCCTCCAAGACTTGGTCGTCACCGATCGACCATCTACTACCACTTCAAGGACGCAATCGGGCGTCATCTCCTGGAGCCTAATCCCTGCCCAGACAATTCCAGTTCCTGTTTTCGCTGCGATAAGGTCAGTCCTCTTTTCCCTTTGTTGGTTTTTCTTTTAACAATTACGTGACCTCTGTTCGATCCGTTTTTACTCTACTTAATTTTATAGAATGCCAGCTTTCAGCTCCAGCAGCCTTCAGCCCGCGCTGTGTCCAATACGACCGAAACCACAGCTTATAAAATCGTGATGTTGTTTATTGTTTAGCGCCATGAACACTAGTACGTTTAGACACATTTTAACAAAGGGAATAGAAAGACATATTTAATTACATTCTAAAAAAATCTGATGTGGCCATGACATTACATTCCGTCAGATCGTGGTCAGATCTATGTGTATTGTAAAAATTCCACACAGAGTTTTTCTTGTAAAAGATTCCATATTTCCAGTACATTACCTTCAGTTCTATGTATTTTGTACAAATTCCATACAGAAAATGTTTTGTAAGAGATTATATATTTCCAGTAAAATTATAACACAAACATACTGTCAAATGCACTTGACACTGACATTTGTCAATCAGAATTTTCTTAATATAGTAGATGTTTCTATGTTTATAGCACAGCTTGCTGCTTTATGAAATTTAATTTCTTTATAAATTTATTACTCTATATCCATTGAATATGAAGTATAAAATGTAATCAAATCTTATAGAGAATAAAATATTCTTTAATATTTATAATAACATTAAATGTGAAAAAATGATATTTAACACCGTTTTTTCAAGAAAATCTGTTAAAATCTTCAAATGAGGGTACTTTCGGCTGACCAATTGTAACTAAAATCCGATCAGCTCTTCATATAGATGTAAAGAAGAGGAATACGCAAAAATTATAATTTTTGGAAAGGTGGTATTGAAGTTATGCGATCCGAAAAAATCGTCACACATACATACATACATACATTCATCCATACATACAGACATCATCGAAAAAATAGTAAAATCGCATTCTAGGAAACCTAAAACATGCTTATTCATTAAAAACTCATCATCCATTTTTTGACCAAAGACAATACCTTCCTTACCTAAAGGTGACGGAAGGTAAAAAATAATAATAGTCAAGTTCCCTTCATACTATTATTTAATAAAAGTGTTCCAAATTTCATTAATCTTCTTTCTAAGATCTGCTTTAATTCATAAGAAATTTTTCTGTAATACTTTTTTTAAATTCTTATCTCCTCACCCCTCTCCAAGTTATCAATATATTTTAATTTATTATTTATATTTTTCATTTGTTAATTTTATTGGCAATTATAATATTATAATTATTATTTCCAATCCGTTACAAAAATTTTAGTAAGACCTCATTCATAAGAGAATTGAAATAAAATTTATGTTCGGTAATATTATCGTTGACGTTTTGATTAATTTGCGTGTGAAGTAGTAAAGGTCAACTTATTGGCGTACATAAAAATATCATTCTCTGGGCAATAATTCTTGTTGGGTGAATATTAGAGATGTAAAGCGTTGGAGGAATAAATTCCGTCGGTTCAATAAGGCCCGAGGGCAGAGCGTTATTGAGAACATAAGTTAGCATCAGGCCGGCTGGCAGACAGAAACGTGTCACCTAATCAAATTTACAGCGCTGCAGCAGCGGAGCCGAAGAGCTGCCTGCTAATTTGTCTGTCGGCGCGAGGCCGTATTTCTTTATTTAGCCAATGTGAGCCCTGAAAGGTACCATTTAACCCGCTCGTCTTGCCCGCCCGCATTTAGCCCCGGTTGCGGGAAAACAACCCCCACATACAAAATGTTTTTCCAATACTCTGCGAACAGCTGTGATAATTAGTATATTTGCGATTCACTGGTACAGGTAAATCCACAGTTTCTAAAAGGTATATAGTGAGTTTTTAACCACTGAAATATGTTGATAGAATGATATATTTAATTCATTTGTTATTTTTGATACAGGATATATTCGTAAAGCTTATGATCCCTTTTGACCTTTTCTGCTATTATTTTTGTAAAACCCCCCAACAGGATTAAATTCCAATTAAAAAGAAATATTTTCGCATATATTGTGTTAATAAATTACTGTTATTACTTAAGGATCTGCAACTAACAATATTAGACCCTACTAAGTATATATTGGATATCGGAAGTCAACTAAGAGCAAATTTATACTTTCCTGAGTGACATACAGCGTATAGTTTCTCCTGTAATACTGTTGGATGCTGAATTAGATTTTACATTAAAAAATAAAATATTTTTTCTACGTAAGTGAGTATATTACCGTATCGAGAAAACAATTTAATTCCAGTGGTGCCTTGGGTTTCGATTTTTGTCCCTTTGAGGATGTCGTTGGACACTGATAACACAAATTAGTTTGGAGTCCGAATAAATTTTTCCTACAAGAAATAATGGAAATGAATTAATGCGGTTCCATAACCTCCATGAAAATATCTAGTTCGATAAACTTAAACAATAAATTATAATTTATGGTAAAAATAACATAATTAAATGCCCTAAATTATAAATTAAAACATGAAGGCAATAAATAGACCATAAATTTCGAACGCACAAGTATAGTTCGAACTCTGGATCGAATTTCTCTCGAATTTAGCTTTATAACTCTGGAACACTGGAAGTACGAGGCTTCACTGTACTTTTCGAATCGTTTAGGCACAGATCCTTTCTAGAGACTATTTTCCTTTTTTGGAAGGTCTGATTATCCTTGTATTTTGATGCGCCAGAGAAGAGTTCAATCAAATAGCTTTTAATGTTTTTATATAAAATATATTGAGTCGCGTAGTTGATTGTGTTATGTTTCAATCGAATTGGAGTTAACTAGAAAATAATTTTGAAATAGGTAGCATAAAAGCTATCTCTCATGACAGCTTTGACAGCAATTACTGGTAACCGTCTTAAACGATTCATCATTACCAAAATCTGCGACTAAAACTAAATATTATATTGTAACGTGTGAGCACCGCCGCTGCGCTGAACAAGCGTCTAAGTATAGCGATGACGTAATCGGCTTCAATGGGAGCTATATAAAAAGGACGCAGCTATGCCCGAGAGTTAGTTACAGAGTTATATAGTTAGTTACATACATAGTTACATAGTCAGCTGAGTTGAGTTGACGAGTTAAGATCCGTTAGTAAATTCGGGCAGTTACATAAATAGTCAGTAAGAAGTTCAGTTGAGTTCCTGATCACATAACATTAGTTATGTGATCGGGAGTTGAGTTACATAGAGAATTCCGTTAGTGAAGACGGTCAGCTGAGTGAGCTGACGAATGAAGACCCGTGAGGGAAGGTGAACTCGGGCAGTTGTGTCTACAGAGATTGTGGAGCTCAATTGTTTATACAGAGGCTGTGGAGCTCAGTTGTGTATACAGCGGCTGTGGGAGTTCTGTTAGCAAGTTGCATAGAGTAAGGCAATTGATAGTGAGTTTAGTAGCATAGCAGTATCGTGGTAAGCGTATGCAGTATAGTGTCGAGTGGAATACTTACTAGTATATTGGGATAGCTGTGGAAATGAATACTCGGTAGTGTTGACGAGTATTGGGAAGCTATAGTATACGAGGGCAATGACAGCGAGTTGGAGTGGATACTCGGCATTGGTGTTGAAGGCATATGGACAGTTGGTGATACTGGATCGGACGGTTGAATGTAATGAAAATAAATATGCTGATATAAATATCGCGTAAACAGTCTACAAGAGTCTGCAACAGACCGGCAGTCCAAGGTTGGAACGCGTAGTAAAATAAATGAACAGTTAGTTAAATAAATGTACAAGAGTTCAGTAAACTAAATAGCGTGAAAATAAATAGTCGAGTTAATTGTTTAAATAAATAAATAATCTTAGTGTTTAAGTAATTAATTATATTCTTAGTCTGAAATTAGTATTTAATATTTGTTTAACCATAGTAATAGTCATTTTTATTATCTTTTACTATTTATTTATTGTTTAATAATTTTTTTTAATTAATAATAATTGTCTAATATTTACACTTCACCCAAATAAATAAAAACGTTACAATATTATTATTGATTAAACTATAATAATGTAGAATATTGTGCATTCTCTTTCCTCTGTCTGAATCTTGGTGAGGGTTGTTCATCCCCGTCCTTGTTGAGTCTGATGCGTCGGGGCTGTTTGCGGCTGAGAGTGCGAGCCGGACAGGTTTACGACAGCCGAGCACACCGCCGAGCATTTCTCTTCATCAACCCGTGCGAGCTACACGTGTGATGCTACCTGCCAGCCTTACTCACCCCCACACAGAATAAAACTTTATGTCGCACACCCCCTAAACACAAGTGTTGTTTATTATCCTCTATGCGTCACCCGAGGACCAAAACTTTTCACAGAAAGATAGTGAAGTTGACAATAACGGAGGGAGTTATAAGCTTTTTATCTCTATCGTAATTCTGACATCGAAATGGCAGTGGGGGTTATCAAATATTGTTCATTTCGAGAGAAAATAAATTTTTGAAAATCTGTTGCTGTAATAAAAATATCAAGGAAATATTAAGGATCTGGCTGAAATAAGGAATATAAGACAGGATTCATATTTAGCTGATATATTGAAATTGGATAATGGAATATAGTAACAATTCATCTAACAGATGAGAATTGTCCTTTTAGATACATTTTCGCTTTCAGATGATATTAAATTTTTTTCTGTTTTTTTTTATTTTATAGTCATTAAGGCTTTCAAATACCTGCATTCTTATTGAATTTATGAAGATGATTGGTCAGTTAAAATTAGGTTTTATTTTTTATTATTAAATTTAATTAATCGAACACAATTTCTCATAAAATTCTGAGTTTCACATTTTTCAAAAAGTATTTTAAATTGAAGTTTATGCAATATTTTTCTTAGTAATTATTTTTATTTTAATAATTTATTTTTGTAAATAATTAAATAAAAATATTTGCGCCAAAATAGTCATAAAAAATCTGATGTGGCCAGCACATTACCTTCCGTTAGTTATACGAGGTATTTACGAAAATTCTACCGGTGAACTGTGACTGGTAAACAGCTTTTTATCAGGTTAGCTTCCGGAATCGATATTTTAAGAACGCAAGTGGTAAACAGGGTAGATCCATAACCTATGAAAAAAATTGAAAATTTAAAACAGGATAGAAATTTGACGTAGTTAACAAACTGAGCAGAGTCCTACTTTGAAATCATTTCCACTTTTAAGCGCGCGCTTCGCTTTGTATCACTACCTTTTTTTGAGATTAGATTCTTCATGAATCTGGTAGATACTGAACAATTTTCGAACACGGTAACTTTTTACCACTCGTGTTTTCGAACACAGTCTGTAGATGCGGTATCTACCGGTAGAATTTTCGTAAATGCGTACGTATTTTCTATACAATCCATACAGAACGTTCCTTGCAAAGGATTCTAAATTTCTTGTATGTACATTACCTTTCGACAGTTGTATATATTTTATACAAATTCCATTCAGAAAGTTTCGAGCAAAAAGGTCCTATATTTCGAGTAAAATTATATTACAAATATACTACGAATATGTCAATTGCACTTGATACTGACATCATCAGAATTTTCTTAATATAGTAGCTGTTTCTAGCATAGCTGGCTAATTTATGAAATTTAATTTCTTTATAATTTTATAACTCAATATCCATTTAATATGAAGTATAAAATGCAATCGTATAGAGAAAAAAATGTTCTTAAATATTTATAATAACATTAAAAGTGAAAAAATGATATTTGACATCGTTTTTTCAAGAAAAACTGTTAAAATCTTCAAATGAGGGTACTTCCGGTTGACCAATTATAACCAAAATCTAATCAGCTCTTCATATGGATGCAACGAAGAGGAATCCGAAAGAATTATAATTTTTGGAAGAGTAGTATTAGAGTTACCGTAGACGAAAATTTTGTTACACACACACACACACACACACACACACACACACACACACACACACACATACAGACATCATCGTAAAAATTGTAAAATCGTATTCTAGGGACCTTAAAACGTGCTTATTCATTAAAAACTCCTTACCTAAAGGTGACGGAAGGTAAAAACAACCCCCCACCCCTGTGACGTCATAGTACTTACATTACGTCATTATTTACAGCCAGTAGGAAAAGAGTTTGTCCATCACCTACGTTTTTAAATAAATAAAAGTAGGCGATGTATATATTTTGACGTCACATTCTCTTTCAGATCGGGTAACTTTTTCAAAATATACAAATTTCAAAAATTAATTGTAATCTAATGAATATTTTGGGATATATTCAAATTTGGGACTATTTAAATAATAAGAACAACAACAACAATGAATTAAGGCCTTCAAGATATGGAATGCAAGTAGATTTATTTTAAATTCGCATTCACATTTAAGGATAGATACATTGCTCTAGAAAGAGTAATGACATCTTCACAGAATCCAAATAAATACATGTGCCTAGAATCCCTTCTGAAAAAAGTCACCCAACAAACATAGATTTCCATTTGAAAAGGTGGGAAGTTAACTGGACGTTAAACAATTTTTTATGTTTGTTTGTAATTGTTGACTAGTGTGAACCAGAATAATACCATTTTTATTTAAATTTAACTATTCTTGCAAACAAATAATTTAAAATTAATTCACAATGTGTTATAAATATTTATTTTTTGATATTTATACATGTCAATAACAAACATTTAAAAACATCATCTGAAATAATGTAGCTTGTCAAAGCTTCATCGCGAAATTCTGAATATTATACTTGTATATCATTATTTTTGTGTATTTTTAAAAATTGATTCATGATTTATATTAAGCGCTTTAAAACAAGAGGCCTTTACTATTTTATAATTTTAGAAAGTTACGTTTCGGGTATCACAAAGTGCATTGTTAAGCCGAAGTCACACTATCATTCATATGAATGATGGTGAATGAGAAAGAAGAAGTGACGCGTGAAAGATGAATTTTTTACCGAATATATACAAGAAAATGAAGTTGCTTATAGTGCTCTCATGAGTGAAATTAGCAGTGAGTGATTGTGAATTACGAGAAAATAGCGGCCCGCAAAATTCTTCTTTCTAATAAATAAAAGCCAAATTGCGTCCGCTTTTGAGGGCGAATAAACAAGTTCATGATTCCAAAATAAAATAAACACATTTTTGTTGATTAATATAGCAGCTATCGTTGGGATGTTCATTATTTACAGATTTACAGATCTGCAAGACTTGCAGTTTTGTAAAGAATAATGCTATTAGTTTTTGTACGAAATGCTGTGTCGTCAATGTTTTAGGATATTAGGCCACAAGCAACCGTAATCCAGTTGTATAAAAGAAAAACCTAATATAAATTTCTTTTGAGGCAGTTAGGGCACATTAAACATTGAAATATACATTGTAAATAGAATATGACTTCAAAGGATACCTACTAAATTCTTGCTAAGAGTTCGGGCAGTATTATTCTAGGCAGGTTAAATCGCTATTAAATGTTGTTTGTCATACGTCACAGATAAGATAATATAGGCATGCTGTGCTACACTACACTTAGTGGCAGTGGCAGTAGACTGTGTGTTTCCAACAAGGTGGCTGGCCGCAACGAGATGCAGCAGCGCTAAAAATTACGGAGTGATAGAAATGCACGTGATATGCACATAATACCCGTTACAAGCCATTATGCATGCGAACCAGTCAGGTTTATAATCCGGCCATTTCAATTCAAAACATGTTTCATTCGCTCCACCAACAAAAAACAACTAACACTGTTCTCCACGTCACAATAAAGAAGTGGCGTGGTCACAGCAGCTTGGGTGGCTACGAGGCTACGCAAAACACTAACAAAAAGAATTCTTCAACACCCTCATCATTCACCGCACATTTGTAAGCGGTAGAAATCTCTAGAATTATAAAACGTTTAATACGAGAATGAGCAAACTTTTGATAAAAAAAATGTAAAAGATTGAAAACTAGATAAAATGAAATTTATTAATTCTTTTCTACATAATTTTAGTTTTTACAATAATTAAAAGAAGAAAATCTCAATCTCAATTATGAAAAAAACATTAACATCTACCAGTACTGACCATTATTAATAGCATATTATTCAGCAAGCGTGTTATGATAGGTGGACGAATTTTACAAAACGACCCGCAGGCGAGTGTTGTAATTTGTTCGAGAATAAAATACCTACTACTGTCGATACTAATCTTTATCTAGAACATTTTAATAACCTTTCAAGCTTTTCGGTCTCCAAAAATTTAAAAATTTTGACATTTTAAAATAAATATGACGGCAGGCCATAAATATCCAAATAGATACGACTATGGTTTTTAATATCAGCAGTATTTTTTTACAATTAATGATTGTTACTATGGTTACAAATCTGATTGAGTCAGAAATGATGCAACTAGTTATGAATTGTAACTACCATATTAAGAAACAAAAGTATAATGTATGTATAAATTAACAGGATTATATAAAGAAAAATGACTGTGATATAAAATAAAACAACTTTTAGTTTAAGTTCTGTTTATATTAATCCAAACCAACGTTTCGGCAGCGAGTCTTCTTTAGGGTAAAAACATAAATAATGTAAGGTAGAGCGCCCGCCGTCGCCGCAGCGATGAGCGAGTATCTATTTTTATCAATGAAGCAAGAGCCGCGGACGGTTGTGCGACGTAAACAGACTTGTTCAGAATTGTTTAATTATGTGGGCGACGTCATCTATTGTACTCGATGTTTTTATCGTTCCGAATATTTTAGAAAACGAAGACAGCTGGATAGTCTGATATACACAAGCGTCGTGAAGTGAATAGTTGGTGACAAAAACAAACAGTTGACGAGTAGTGAACATAAATAAATGTAGTTATATAAATAAATAAGTGAGATAAAAACTGTTTAAATAAATAATCTTAGTGTTTAAATGTTTCATAATATTCTCAGTCTTTAAATTAGTGGTTATATTGTTTAACTATAGTAATCGTCATTTTCAATTATATTTTTAATATTTATTTATCATTTAATAAACTTTAATTTTAATTAATAATAATTCTTTGATTTTTACTCTTCTCCCATATAAATAAAAACGTTACAATAAGATATATTTATCTGCTATCGACAACATTTTAAAAACTGGAATAATTACTGAAATAAGACACGAAAGCACATTGTATAGTACTAGTTGAATTTCAGGATAACTTTTTTAAAATGTTACTCTCTCATCAGATAAATATCCAGGAAATATCTGTTTGTCGATTGAAGAAAAAAAGTTATTTATTATTTTGGCAAAGAATTTATTTAAGAGAAAAGAAACAAATAGAAATAAATTCAAATAATTACATAATATGGAGTAGCGTGAGTAAATGTGTTATGTGATACGTTCGGTCGATTCTACGACAGCTTTGAAAGCTTTCAGATATATAGTAATAAACAATGATGGTATATTTATATTTGTTTATAAAATTAATCATTAACTCTTATTATAACTACAAATAAGTTAGTAAACACCTGTTGTAAAAATATTCATTAATTTCAAAATACGATTATTCTTAATGCAAATTAGCACAATGGATTAAAGCCATCATTTTATAAAAATTATGTGTCGTCAAAAACAGACGGAAGTCTTGGTTAATAACAGTCTATTCGTCTATTGTAACAAAAACTATTATTATCCTCTCTATGGAATAATTTCAGCGCTGTTTTTTTTTTTCGTAATCGAACGCTGTTTTAATTGCACAATTCCACAGGGCAGTAATTCACAGAAAGTGATTACTGGAAATAATGAAGCAACTAATCATCGGGCGATTAAATCAACTCATTTCTATAATTGCGTCATAAACATGCCTAGGCTACGTTGTTCTATCACCGATCGAGATGCAATGACCGTTGCTTGACTGTAATCACTCAATAAGGTAATCACTACTTGCTATACGGAGACGGTGACGTATTTTTACGACATGATGCAAGGAAATGCTGTGTACTGTATGAGATTCCGCAGAAAACACAAAGAAAGAAATATTTTCTTTTAAAAGTAGAATTCAGTTTGGGATCTTCAAATTTGGTATCAGCAGTGGGATAAAAAATATTCTACCGCTTATATAAAAATATCCATTTGCATTTCCAGATTTCATTTTTCGGTTATATTTTAAATTTGTTGAGTTGAGTCGATATATTACATTTAAAAAAATCTGATGTGGCCAGCATATTACCTTCTGTCAGTTCTATGTATTTTGTACAAATTTCATACAGAAAGTTCCTTGCAAAAGATTCTATTTCTTGTAAATTACCTTCCGGCAGTTGTATGTTTTTTATACAAATTCCACACAGAAAGTTTCTATCAAACGATCCTATAATTCCAGTAAAGTTATAACACAAACATACTATGTCATTGCACTTGACACTGACATCTTTCAATCATAATTTTCTTAATATAGTAGCTGTTTCCATAGTTATAGCATAACTGGCTAATTAATGAAATTTTATTTCTTTATAATTTTTTAACTCTATATCCATTTAATATATGAAGTATAAAAAGCAGTTAAATCGTATAGAGAGTAAAATATTCTTTAATATTTATAATAACGTTAACTGTGAAAAAATGATATTTAACATTGTTTTTCAAAAAGAAAACTGCTAAAATCTTCAAATGTGGTACTTCCGGTTGACCAATTATAACCAAAATCTAATCAGCTCTTCATATGGATGTAACGAAGAGAAATACGAAATAATTATTATTTTCGAATGCGGCACGCGCGCACACACACACATCATCGTAAAAATAGTAAAATCGTATTCTAGAGGCGCTAAAACGTTTTTATTGATTAAAAACTCATCACCGATTTTTTTGACCAAAGACAATACCTTCGTTACCTAAATGTGACGGAAGGTAAAAACATGAAAACAGAATTAATTTCTTTTGAAAGTAGATTTAATAATAGTCGAGTATGACAGAAATGAATATGTTTATCCAAAATTTTATACGTTATTTTTTCGATTTAATGAGGTCATGAAAAAAAAATTGTTCGTTTTCTTTGTTTAATTCGAACAAGCATAGTCAAATTTATTTTTCTGTACTATTAAATTATCTTTCACGTACATTTTTTGTTTTATAAAATCGTTTTAAAGTATGACATTTTTGAAAAGTTGTAAGAACCAGCCATGTTGTGACGTCAGATGTTCACACTGCAAGTTCAGACTCATTTTATACAGACTTATTATATCGACACAGAATTGCTAAAAGAAATATATATATATATATATATATATATATATATATATATATATATATATATATATATATATAGACTATAAATTGAGAATTACATATATAAATATTTGATAGAAATGCTATAATATATTATTATAACATCATTCTATTCATTTATATATATATATATATATATATATATATATATATATATATATATATATATATATATATATATGTAACAGCTGTCAGCTGTGCTTTTTTCGTTCTTTCCGGGTTGTTTCTTCATTATCAATATTGTATATTGTCTGTGCTCACTATTTTCACTAGTATTTTGGCACAAAACAAAGTTTCACCGACATGTTTACTTTCGTAAATATCAGGTTATCTTTAAATGTCACTTTGACGTTTAACTTTGTGTGAGAATCAAAATGGCCGCGTTGATAAACATCTTAAGTCACTGTGCAAGGGACGAGGCGGAGAAAAACTGCCGCGTTTTGAACAATGTCATTTTTAATTGCAATTTTTCATTATTAAACATAGATTTGAGGATAAATAAAAAATACCGGTATATTATTTTTCATCACTCTATCGATTAAAGTTAAAATAAAAAATTGTGCATGACCTCATTGAAGAAATTTTGTAGAATTCCAATTATGTTTTTATTTAAAATTGGTTTATATTTTGACTAATTTACCCGTTCTACTTCCATCTAGAAATATAAACATTTGTTCCAGAGCAATAATTGATTTTAACATATGGTCTAATGCGGTATGGTAAAAATAAAAAGAAGGTTAAGTACCATTTACAAACCAAAACGTTCTGGATGATATGAATTTGAATACGGATTATTACAACCACAACACTGAGAACATAAATACACCATCTTTAAATAAATGAATTGTACTATCAATTGTATTGTACGTGTATACTTAAATACACTGAGCTACAGTTGCTCGTATAATTTGACGCGAATTCGAAGCACATAGCCCGTGCAGTTTGAAATGTTCGTATAAGTATTGCATGAACAACTCATTTTCAGATATCACCGGTGCATACACGTGTCAAACTGAGAACAATTTTTACTATATAGTGCCGAAGAAGTACTCCGTTTAGTCAACCGTTACTAACCTAAAACTATTTGTTACGGAATAAAATAAAATTTTTCATTTAGATACGGCCAACGAAAAAATATTGTAACTAACACGTGTGTTAATTGGCGATTAATGATCTCAACAATTAAAATGTAACAATCATTAACCGCCCTTATGAACACAGTAGTTAAATAACTATTATGCGATAAATAATTGCTGAAATTCCCATGAAGTAATTTCTACTTCAATACATTTATATGTGTATTTTGATTTATTTACCTGCATACATTATTAAAATATTTCTTTTCAATATGAAATTCCTTTAACTTACTACATAAACATAACAATTCCTTCCACCAGGAGGTATTTGTTAAGTCTCTGACAGATGTTTCGTATCGTAAAGAATCTGTTGGATTCTAACCTACAGCGTAGTATCTCGGTTCTTGATTGATTCAATTATTGTGACACTAATCGCTAATCTTACAAATGCCCACGGTAATTATGTGTTAATTAATTATGCTTTTAACATTGGTTTGGACTTGAAGTGATAAATTAATTACAGGTTTACCTTGAGAAAGTTGACATATCGACTTTCTAAATTGATCATTGCTGTGCTAATTTTTCACAAAGGAGTGATCAGACAATCTGCAGAATAAAAGATTAAGCGCTATATAGACTTTTTTCCCAAATTAGTTTATATATTTTCATTTATTTTACCAAATTCGGTGATCCAATAATGCCAAAATGGTCCGTATGCCGAACGTGACTTTATTACCATTTTTATTAAAAGCGACGTTTGTCACTTTTACCCCATAATATAAGCTAGTGATTAATTTATGACAGGAAGCAATACTTTAGGTACCTAAATAGGAGTACACCATGGAATTATACTTGAATATGTCCTAAAGCGAGTGAATCCGAATCAAATGAATGGATATTGCCGAGTGAATACAGTAGGAATGTTCTGGATCGGTAATTATAAATGTGCAGCGAATATTAATTCATAACCAAATAAAAATTGCTGTTTTGGAAGAATTGCGAAAATTTGCAACGGGCGTCATCTTAGAACACGAATTTAATGTTAATTTTATAATAATTTACACCGTAGAGGAATTAGAACAAAATAAAATGCATATTTTTGGACTAAATTTTTCCCTTTTTTTCCAAAATTTTCCGCAATCTCTAAGTCATTTTTGACACATTAAAAATATTAATAAATCAAAACGACCCTCCAGAGTTCATCTTTGCAAGAATTAACACTCTTTAACAGAAATTGAGATATTGACCGATTTTTAACCTCACATTTTTGCTAAAATTTACAAATTTTTAACCCGGATTTGAGAAGTTTTAACTGGAAATTTAACCACTTTTATACCGAAAATATACAAATTAACTCTCTAAAGTTCATTTTTGCAAAAATAAACACTATCGATATCGTGATATTGCATTATTTTTGAATGGTTTCAAATATTTTGTGATTAGCACTAAAATCGGGTTGTATGTGGTTAAAATATCAGCTAGTTATTTATAACAGTGAAGATCAAATCTCTAAATTGTATACCTAGGTAAATTAATGCAGATTTTTTTTCAAAAAAAAACCTGTCAACAGGTTAAATCCCAATTACAGAGAGGTTTACATATACAAACATCCATGCCTTAGTGGAATTCGAACCCAGAACACCCAGCGTACTCATGACTACGAGCCGTTGCTCTAACCATTGAGCCACCGGAGCTGACAATTCAGTTGTTTCTGATAATTCTATTTATTATATACCTTTCATTCTTAGGATTGTCAAAATCAAATCGTTAAATTCTTTGATGTATTCCTTTGTTCTTGCTCCCACAGGTCATTCGCTCTTTGGGTCATAGTCAATTGATTTCCGGCTCAATCGATATTCAGCTCAATTCTGTAAGGAAGTTGCTAACGTTTAGCGTTTAGCAACCTCAAAAATTGGTAAAGTACCACGTGGCTTGCTAGCTTAACCACGTTGTTTACATTTCTTATTTTATAAATTGTTAGTAAATAGATGTTATCGCAGTTGCTTATTCTGGCAACAGCTTGTAGGCTATTGCTAAATGGTTAGTAACTTTCAAATACCTTAAATTTAATCCGTATTTGTATGGTAATGGACCCCGCAGGTTTTTTCTTTCATTTGAACTTTCTTTATGTTGCCGAAGAAGTTAGAGCAATAGGTCCATAAGTATAAATTCTACCTGACATTATTGAAAATAAAGTCTTTCCTGATATGGACCAAATATACATAGGAGGCAACAAATGTTAGTATAATACCAATTTCAGGATACCGGTAACCCGATTGATTTTGATCTTATAAGAGTAAGAGTAATAATTAACACTGCTAAATTTCACATTTAATTTTGTTTTCTTTAATGCGATTTCGACTTTTACAGTAGGTACCTTCAGAAGACTGATGAACGTACAATATAATTACTCTATGAATGGTGTGTGGTGACAAATTATTAAAGCTAGATACAACTGGAAATACCGTTATTAATATATCCAACATTTCCATGCGAAATATATTTGTTTGGTCATTCATAAGTTTCTCATGGCTTCTATTTCATATTTTTCCAACAAATTTAATTTGGATCCTTCTTTTTGAAACATATGAAATCTTCTTTGGATAATGAGTAGGTATAGGATACAAGGATCGTTACAAGTAGAATGCGAATATTTTAATATTTTCCGGGTGATTAGAATAATTTGGCATTATGCTATATCAGTACATGTACCCAGCATGTATCCTTTCTGTATAAAATAAATACTATGAATACTAGCTACAAAACAATATACTATCCACAAACCATTCATAAATTATGACAGCTACATTGAGTATGTAGTTCACAAGCACAAGTCACTCATTTCACACCGTTATTTAGCCACTATTGGTTATTTTTTTTTTAGCAAGGTTGCTAACATACTTTTTACGGAATATCAATTTTCGGTAGGTTGTTAAAAGAGTTGTTAAAATTTTATAATTTAGTAACCATGCTAGTAAGCAATTTCATTTAATAACTTTCTTACAGAATTGGGCTGATTATTCACACATTTCACTGTGAAATAGGATAGGCACTTTTCCATTGTTCCTATATAATATACATTAATCATCGTTTTATGAATAATTTTTGTTTCAATACCTTCTTCTGCCAAGAATTTTACGAATATTACTGTTCTTTATTTAGTATTTTCTTTTACTCAAACCTCTGCAAAAACTGCAAAACTCTTTTAATTTGAACAATAATTAGTAAATAAGCCAAGAAGTACATGAACTTGAAAGCAAAAAATTCTCCTAATGTATGACAAAACTATGTTGAGTTTCTATACTGCAAGAAGTTCTCAATTCTCAGTCATTTTTCTTCTGCAAT
Organism: Harpalus rubripes; assembly: GCA_963082715.1. Lineage (NCBI taxonomy): Eukaryota > Metazoa > Arthropoda > Insecta > Coleoptera > Carabidae > Harpalus > Harpalus rubripes. The sequence continues at coordinate 30,544,651 of OY720449.1, read as the reverse complement.
GTAAAATCCTCGTGTCAACTGCTTCTAAATCTTTAGCTGTTGGCCTAATGACAGACAAACGAGGCTGCTCTATAACAAGGCGTAAATACTTCAGCACAACATGCTGCCTGTCTCGACGGTACAATCAGCACCTCATCTAAACATCATCGCTACCATCTTAGAAATTTAAGCACAGTGGTGGCCCGGTTAAAATTAGATCTTCTTAAAAAAGAAGACATAAAAAACTAACAGAATTTAGAATATCAAATATGAAAATATGATGGCGTTTAGAGTTCAACAGTATTTATTGAATCGTGTCAGGAATTATACAAATTACTTGTAGTAAATTATAGTCCTCTTGATAAATGCCCGTATTAATTCTGTATGGTCGGGCGTAGAGAATGACAAGCAAAATAAAGTCTCCCTGTGCGATAACCGTAGCAATGCAACGGAAAACAACACGCCATTATTTAAATTGATCATAATCTAAATTGAGTATCATGCATTTATTGCGCAGATAGACGTTGGTTAATGTATCGTATCAAATGATGGTCCATAAATATTGCCTGTCATGTCCGTTCCACGAAGAGGGAGCAATCATTCGATTAATATTTCAACACCCTACGTGATCATTCAAAGAGGTTCATTCTCTATTAATATTTAACCAACTGACAAAACTGCCTAAGGTATCTCTTTAAATAAATAAATTAATAAATATATCATAACTTTTTACCCATTTCGTGTGTGCCAATCTGCTTTATTATTCACAGAATTTTTTCTTTGCACAAAACTTTATAATTAATTTTATAAAAAATGTTTCAAATAAAACTCGTAGACAATTAAATTCTACATTTAAATCACAAATTAGATTTTATTTTACACATTTTGTAACTTGTAAAATCGAATTTGAAGTTTTATAAATATTGCTAATACAGCCATGGAATTGAAACAAAATTACAAATACATAAATGCATAATGTTTGAACAGTAAAAAATAGTATATTGAGTATTAAGGACGGTAAGAATAGTTTACCAATTGAAGACAATGTTTGAGGACTTGAGGTACATTATTCATTGTGTTTTGGTTTAAATATGGTTCGTTTTTGCGACAAAGACAAGCTGCAAATAATTGAATGGTACTATTCTGATACTTCAAACCTTATGCATTTATTTGTAATATAATTCCATTTCATGACTATCACTACAAATGGGCTATATATAAGGTAGGTGAAGTTGGCCCCCCCAAGTCGGAATTAATAATAACAAATTAATGTGACCAATTGCGCCTTTCATGCGCTTGTATGCACCACCTTTACTTTTTATGCGCTCTTATAGTTTCTGTATTTCTTTATTTTTTTTAATGGGGCGGCCAACTTAATGGGTAGCCCCCCCAAATTGATAAATATGTTTTTTATTGTTATGTATGGCTTGATAAACATATGCGCTACTATGCGCCAGTGCAAACTATTAATGCGCCAATCATGTTCAGGATACATATATATTTGAATCTCGGGGGGGCTACATTAATGCTGATTTTTTTTTAATTTTTAGAAATTTGAAGGTAGCTACTGTATTTGAATACTTATGCGCTCTTAAGCGCTACCACAAATTTTCATTGCGCTTTTTCCATTGAAGAAAGAGAATGATGGGTGATCAAGATAATGATATATTAAATATTGAAAATTATGAATTTTATTGTAAATATTACGCTTTATTATGCACCAATTAAATGTTTTTATATGCTGATTTAGTTTTCTATAAAATAATACTATAAATGGGGGGGGGGGAGGGGTGGCAAACTTAATACATTTTTATTTTATTTATTTTTTTATAATTGAATACAATAATGGTCATATATTTGTATGCGTTTTTATACACTATTACAAATTTCCTCTGCGCTCGTATAGTTCTGATAAACATAAGCAGACGTTAAAAGGACTAGTAGGAGTTTGTACCCGGGGTCTGTCTCCGACAAAAAATTATTTACTCACTGTGGAGTTGTCAGTCGCTTTCTCGCTGATGATTTAATATAGGCTGACAAAGGTTTTTTTAATAGCCGAACTTTTGCCACCAGGTGTTAATTTAAATATACCACCATTTTTGACGACACTACAGTTTACAGTGGAACAAATTCAAAAACCAAAAATATTGCAAGAGCCTAGAATTTATGTAAAAAGGGCTATAGGAAGAATCAAAAATTTTCAAATATTAAATATAATTCCATCATTTTTAATGCCTTATGCAACAATAATATTTAAAGTTTGTGGGGCATTGACAAATTTTCAATATCCGTTAATAAGAGAAGAAGAAATATTCTACAACAATGTACAAATTGAAATTCAGTAATATTCTGTATATTGTTTATATTTTATATGACAAATATATTTTTATCTGATATTTTACTTTTCAAATTTTTCATACTTACTCTTATATTTTCCTTCCATTCCTAATGCATTTTTAACTTTATCAATACATTACAATGTAAATCTTTATCATAGTGCTATAAAAATAGCTTTATACGTTAGTAAGAGTCCAACAATTTAATTATTTTTGATTATGTTGGTGAATTTTCTGATTCTGTATATTAAAATTTAACAAATTAAATTAATAAAGAAAATATTTGATCGTACATAAAACTATGTACTGTATGCCACGAGTGTAACATAGAGCTTATAGAAATATTATGTCTTGCTAATATAATAAAGTAATAGTATGTTTCAAATTTAGTATTAGATAATCATAAGAATAAGAATCACAAAAAAAGAACACAAACTAGAACTACAAATGAGCATGATATAATCATTAATTTTTAAAAACTTTGTATTACAACGCCACCTTTCGGTGTTACAATAAATTTAATCAAAGCTAGATTAATAATTATGATTCCGAAAGTGATGATGTCAAAATTGAGCGGGAATTACAAAACCTGAAAGTAGGCTTCCGGTTTCTCAAATGCAGATTGTTATGAACGAATCGTAATGCCCCAAATTTAAAGAGCTGTCATCTGTCACGCATAAATACAAAACTTTGTTAAAATTAAAAATTCATTCGCAAAAAGCTAATTTTATAAGAATATGATAATGTTTTATATTGTAATCTATTGATAAAATTAAAAATGCATTAGGAATGGAAAATAAAAGAGCAGGTATGAAAAAATTGAAAAGTAAAATATCACATAAAAATATATTTGTCATATAAAATATAAACAATATACATAATGTTACTGAATTACAATTTGTTGATTGTTGTAAAATATTTCTTCTCCTATTAACGGATGTTGAAAATTTGTCAATGCCCCACAAACTTTAAATATTATCGATGCATAAGGCATTAAAAAAAAATTGATTCTTCTTATGGCCCTTTCTACATGAATTCTAGGCTCTTGCAATATTTTTGGTTTTTGAATTTGTTCCACTGTAAACTGTAGTGTCGTCAAAAATGGTGGTATATTTAAATTAACACCTGGTGGCAAAAGTTCGGCTATTAAAAAACCTTTGTCAGCCTATATTAAATCATCAGCGAGAAAGCGACTGACAACTCCACAGTGAGTAAATAATTTTTTGTCGGAGACAGACCCCGGGTACAAACTCCTACTAGTCCTTTTAACGTCTGCTTATGTTTATCAGAACTACGAGCGCAGAGGAAATTTGTAATAGTGTATAAAAACGCATACAAATATATGACCATTATTGTATTCAATTATAAAAAAATAAATAAAATAAAAATGTATTAAGTTTGCCACCCCTCCCCCCCCCCCAATTTATAGTGTTATTTTATAGAAAACTAAATCAGCATATAAAATCATTTAATTGGTGCATAATAAAGCGTAATATTTACAATAAAATTCATAATTTTCAATATTTAATATATCATTATCTTGATCACCCATCATTCTCTTTCTTCAATGGAAAAAGCGCAATGAAAATTTGTGGTAGCGCATAAGAGCGCATAAGTATTCAAATACAGTAGCTACCTTCAAATTTTTAAAAATTAAAAAAAAAATCAACATTAATGTAGCCCCCCCGAGATTCAAATATATATGTATCCTGAACATGATTGGCGCATTAATAGTTTGCACTGGCGCATAGTAGCGCATATGTTTATCAAGCCATACATAACAATAAAAAACATATTTATCAATTTGGGGGGGCTACCCATTAAGTTGGCCGCCCCATTAAAAAAATAAAGAAATACAGAAACTATAAGAGCGCATAAAAAAGTAAAGGTGGTGCATACAAGCGCATGAAAGGCGCAATTGGTCACATTAATTTGTTATTATTAATTCCGACTTGGGGGGGGCAACTTCACCTACCTCTATATATATGTATATTAGTCCTGTAAACGGAGGTCGAAAAAGGGGGTTACATTACAAAAGGTCGGGTAGTTCTGAATTTTTGATATGTTGTATAGGTTGTATAGGTTGGTTAATGAAAAATCCAAATTTCCACAAATCCCCTTCCTCCGCTCCCTCCGCCATCTTTAAAAACCACAAAAAATCGGCACTTTTTTCAGTTTTTCGCCTATAACTTCTATCTGGTGAATTTTAGCGAAAAAAAAAGTTATTTGCCGACTTGCAGAGGATAAAATTTTTTAAAAATTCGATGCAAAAGGTTTTCTTCCACGATTCATAGCAACGGAGATATGAAGCTCCCAAAAAAGGCAACAATTGCGCACTTAGCAAAATTTTGAGTTTCCTTCCACTTTACATCGCAATAACTCCGTATCACTTCATTTTAGCGTAAAAGTCCTCATGTCTCATGTAGAGAATTTAATTACCTACAAAATCCATTTATTAATTTCGTTTTACGACCAATGCAACAGAGTAGGGGTAAATTTACAAAAAAAAAAAACGAAAAATTGTGTTTTTTTCAAGTTTAGTGCATCAATAGTCTTTGGCTCATTATTTCAAATTATACAACTATTATTTCAAACAGAATATCCTATATTGATGCAAAATAAACGCGCCGATTTATGGTGGTTTTTACAAGATGGCGGAGGGAACGGAGGAAGGGAATTTGTGGAAATTTGGATTTTTCATTAACCAACCATCCTATACAACATATCAAAAATTCAGAACTAGCCGACCTTTTGTAGGGTAAAATCCTTCATTTACTGGACTATATATATATATATATATATATATATATATATATATATATATATATATATATATATATATATATATATATATATATATAATTTTACAATCTGATTAGTGATTTAAGTGTAGAATTTAAATATTTATAACTTTAATAAATTGGGAAATTCTGCGTAAGGAAATACTTATTTTTTCTGTTCAACGCTTATAGACCGCATTTTAATAATTTACATATTTATAAATTAAATGGAATAGATTATCAATTTGCAGCTTCTATACAGGAGCGTATAAATATTAGGCTACTACTTCTGAACTAATGAAAAATACGTTTTTTTCTTAAATATTTTAGCAGTTATGTCTGACTAAAAAATGAGCATACTTTTTGCACTTAACAACTTTTCATATTCTTCATATAGACGATTGTGTTAGGAATAATGAGTCAGACTATTAAGCTTCGAATGTCAGAGCTGACCCCGATCCAAGCTGCATGATTTATGTCCTGCGAATACAATTGAAAACCGGAGCTAATTTATATTTATCACTTCAATTAACAGCGTTTTGTACGCAAGACAAGAAGCCGTACCTCGGCAAAAACGAATTAAACGACACTTTTCAACTCGGCCTATTTCATCCTGAACAAAAGAAAAGAGGAATACTTTAGTATTAGGAGTTCATTTTAGTAAAATACTTGCAGACTCAAAAAGTGATAGAAAATGGGTTTACGTCATCGTTTGGGGAATTTGTGTTAGTAAAACGCAGATGAAGCTATTAGGCAAACTTATCGAAGAAAGAATGAAGGAAACTGTAAGTAAGACAGAGATAAATATACAATTACTTGTTCTTTTGCGGTTTAGAAATCAATGGCGTGAAGCTTAAGTGATCTTAATCGATGTATAATAACTTATTTCTCTCCGTAATAATGATTTGTATGCATGGAGGCAACCCACAAATCATATTTTAATCCATTTTACATGCTCATGTAAACTTATTAACATATGACGTCATTGTTTCTAGTGACATTGTTGTAACGTTTTATATTTATTTGAGTGAAGTGTAAATATAAGACAATTATTATTAATTAAAATTAAGTGTTTATTAAACTATAATTAAATATTACTATTAGTAATATTAAACAATTATTAAAAACTAATTAAGACTAAAATTATAATTAAATAAGTAACACTAACACTATTTATTTAACCAATTAACACTACTATTTATTTCCACGATATTACAAATTATTTATTGCACTACGCGTTCCAATCTCAGACTGCCGGTCTGTTGCAGACTCTTGTAGACTGTTTACGCGATATTTATATCCCTATATTTATATCACTATATACTTATATCACGTTCAACTGTCCGCCTACCGACCTCCACAGCGTCTATATACTCAACAGCGTCTATATATTCAACTGCTCGGACAGAAGTCACCTCTTCCACAACACTATCTGTCTATTTATGTAACTCTCAGTCTAACTTCCACAGCCTGAGTATCACCGACTATGTACGCCACAATTATTTAACACCACTGCCGAGTATTCACTTCCACTTGTCGTTACTGTCCCCGTATACCTAGCTTCCCAATACTCTTCAACGCTACCGAGTATTCTCTTTAACAGCTATTCCCGTTACTGTCCTTGGACTCTATAGCTTCCCAATACTCGTCAACAGTACCGAGTATTCACATCCACAGCTCTCCCAATAGACCAGTAACTTCCCGAGTACCTACTCGACACCAACTGCATACGCTCACTACGATACTGCTGTGCTTCTCACTAACACTCCATGTCAATGTCTCTCTGACTATGTTTGTCACTAACTGTACTAATGTAAGTGTCTGTCCGTCTTCACTAATGGAACTGCACTATGTAAGTCAACCCATTAGTTGTGTGATCAGGGACTCAACTGAACTAACTGTGCCTCTCGAGAATAGCTACGTCCCTTACATACAGCTATCATTATTTTCTAGAACAGTTCTAGAATATTCACACATTATAACAATGAACACTAAAGGTTCAGCGATCGAAAGTAATTAAACACGTCGCGACCAGTCTGTTTACATCGGCCGGCTACTAGCGCGATTACGTCACCACTATAAATAGACACTCGCTTACAGCGGCGGTGACGGCGGGCATTCCACGTTACATTATATTTATGACGTTAACCCATTGACTGGCTGGATGCCCTGTATTTTATTGTATTTTAATATGTAGCCATTGTTTTAATGGCTGTCAATAAGGTGATCCGCTAAAATCGTTTCAAACAACTAAATTGTCATTTAAAACTCAGGCATATTTACACCCAAACACAAATATATTATCCATTTTGATATGGTTAAATGCATTTTCACATAATCTCTTTTAACAAGTTATTTACATGTAACTTTCAATCTGTAGTATTCGAGAAATAAAATTAATTGTACAATATCATTTTGTTGACATTAAAAGTACCATAATTAAAATTTGTTGTAAATATATTTTTTTTGAAAAGTAGGATTTTTAATGTTTGTTGTTATGGTTAAAAGTCATTCATGCCTGCTTGAAATGTACGGTTCTTTTCTGTAGGGGATGAAATATAAAACCCTTCTTAATACAGGTTTAATATCTATCCCAACAAAGCTTTATAAATGGCGAACAAAAAGTCCAACAATACCCTGACATTTGTCCCATCGCTTGACGTAAGAAATGAGAAAAAATTGATACGGTACAATGAAAAATATGTCTCTTTATGACGAACGATTGTGTTTATATTACCCACATCAATTTACTGCTAGTCGTTGGAATATTTTTGCGATTTGCTTGATAATTAATTATCACATTTCTTTGTATAAAATTTCTTCACACGGAACGCACAAGACAACAAATGAGGTGAAGCGAATTTTACATATAACAGCAATTACATGCTATGTAAAATGGAAAGAAAATATATTGCATCTTCACACCAGAAAATTATAATAATAGTCAACAGACATCTAACTTCTAACACAGTTTGAAAACATTTTAGTAATGACTCGGTTTTGGTCTTTAAAATTTAATAAAACAGTGACTCAACTTGCACTGCAAAAATCTACATTAAATTAGATTATGGATTAAGAGAGGAGAGTCTTTGTAAATTTTTTTTTTTTCTAAATAAATACGAAACCTATGAGTACATACTTATCTAATTTTTGAAAGCCCACTATTTTTCCACATTCCTTTAAATAATTCCTATAATTATTTTCAAAACAAGATATGGTTTTCCGTTTGCGGAATTTTGTATGCCAACATTTGTACTTATAAGAAAACATTTATATCTAGTGATGCGCGACGAGGCGAGAGTACTCTCGCATCTCGTCTCGTCTCGTTGCATTACGCGAGGCGAGAACGAGATTGTAGTTTAAAATTTGAGGCGAGATCAATATAACAACTGCGAGAAGCAAGAAATCTCGCGAGATTCTCGCGAGAGTCTCGCAATAAAAAGTATTTGTAACTTTATAGCTTTGATTCATAAATTCAATGCAAAATACACCGTACAAGGAGTGGAGTCAACACTAATTTATGCATAGAACACGTAAATGTGAAAATTATATGAATTCTCTATATTTTTTGAGTCTATCTAGTCGATTCGATTAGTATCGTTCCCAGAGAAAGGAAATGCAAAAATAAAGACAAAATCGGTATGGCATCCAATAGAACTAGTTTTATCTTATATTTTATCCCCTAATTTACCCCAGTTAAAACCACGGTTAATAAAACTATTGTCGCCCCTGAAAAGTAAAGGATGTTATATTAAGCGTCGATGGGAGCCAAGAGGGAGAGAAGTGGAGTGTTTGTTTGCCGGCGGGTTACCAGTGTAGCGGTTTTTATGACTTGATCTTATTTAAATAATGACATATATTTAATGAAAAAGTGTAGGTACATTTAGTTACAAAAAAATAATATTTTAATGTTTAGTTCGTTTTACTGATGACAGACAGGATGTGTTAACAGATGTTCGTATTGAAATAGTTTGATGAACAGAATTTAGTGCTACGTCTCTTTATTATAGTTATACGATTGCAAATACATTGGTGCGATATTGTCTCTTGTAGTTAAACAGTTACGTAAATACGTAGTGCGCATGCGTTTATTTTTATAGCGAGACTCTCGTGCGAGAACGAGATGAGACCCAAAAAATGTGCGAGACCGAGAGCGAGATCGAGATTACAGATCCGAAAACAAGACGAGATCGATATTTTATATTTCTCGTCTCGTCTCGCCTCGCGTATGTCACTATTTATATCGCAAAATATTTGTACGAGTGGAAATTTGTACGCCAAATACTTTATACATCAAGCATTATTATGACTGTGTATTTTATACGGTACATTTGGTATACCACATTTAACAGTACAACGGCCCGAGTTTCATTGTTATATGTTAACTAGAACTGTCGAGTTATATGAATGAAAATAATGAAAGTAAAGATCCCAGATTTATGCATTAGTGTTTAGACTCCATTATATTACGTCTACAAATTAAACATTGATTACATCGAACGTAAAAATTACATACTAGTAAACTTGACCTATAAATATTTTGTCGTATAAATGATGGTGTATAAATTTTCGTCGTACAAATGTTGACGAAAAATTTATGGACTGTTTTTCAGAAATTTTTGTCCATTTATTTTACAACCTTTTGACAAATTATCTCTTTCTTTTACTATTAATAGGTACTTTTTAGAGCTTTAGATAAAATAAAAAAATGTTGAAAAATTTAACTTTTACTAAGTATATCGTTTATGTTTTTTCTATCAGTCATAATTTTTGTATCAAGACTGGAGTTAGGACTCTGAAGAAGCCATGGGAAAATATTAACATTATTTTCATATTAAAGTTTAATTATAATTCTGAAAAAATGTTACAGAAATGTTATCTTCAATTTTAAAAGTTACTTCTTCTTATGTGAAATATTGCCTAAAATAGTTACATTTTTCTAGATAAATTTTACTTGAATTTCTATATAGCTTTGCAATGTTAATAATTATAATTTGTAGTAGTCTTTGAACCAGGAAAAAGTTTGACGTAGAGTTTTTTTTAGTAGTTCGCAGGATGCGAAATTTGATTTTATATCTTTAAATAGTTGAGGAAGTGTTCTGTTTACTTCAGTGTACAAGTTTTTCTATTAAAAACCGTAGGTGTTAGCTTATTTTATATACGAAACATAAACATCCGAAATGTCATTGACGTCAACCAATTTTTCACACTAACATATTTCTTTTCTCACATTTTTAACTTTTGCGCAATTAAATTTCAATCTATGTAATTCAGTTTGCACTCTTGTAGAATCCTTGGAGTAGTTAAAAAATAAATCACTGTAGTCGTATTTCACGTGGAGTAAACACGAGGAGGGCAGAGGCCACGACTTTGCCGGCGGAGTAACCGTGCCCGATAAATCACCAGTGCCCGATTAATGGCCGAACAAATGTGTTCGGACGCCCGGCGTCAGCCTCAGGCGTCCAGATTTACACGGACGCTGACAAGACGAGGAGGGAAGATAGCAGAAGTAATGAATTAAATGAAGACAGCAGAATTGGGAGCAACCTAAAATTTACAGGCAAGATAGATGTTTGTTCAGATGGTTTTACTAAAATCTCTGTACAGCAGCTTTTTAACAGTGGGTAAAAGTCACTATACGTATCTATAAGTTGAAATGAAGACCCTACATCATGTATAGGTCACAAACTTGGCGCAGATGTCGTGACGTCAGTGTCTCATTCTTAAAGTAATTTTACTCTATTAGGAAATATATTTTTATTATTTACACTTATTTACTCTATTAGGAAATATATTGTGTGAGATTTCGCCATTCTTCTTCTTCTTGAAGTTTATTTTTTAATTCTTTCGTTAGTTTTAATGTTATAGATTCTTGTTTCTTTAAAGAATTTCTTGTAGTTGTTCAATTGGATTTAAGTCCGATGACAGCGGGACATGATTTAGCTTTCGTTAGTTTTAATGTTATATTCTTGCTTCTTTGAAGAATTTCTTCTACTTGTTCAATTGGATTTAAGTCCAATGGCAGTGGGTGAAGATTCAGCTTATTTTTGATATCATACAATAGCCATTCTGTGACAAGATTACAAGACGCGAATTATTTGTCGGGTCGTTCTTATGCATGATATTAAAATTGTTTCTTAAGCCTTTTTTCGGCACATAGCGTTAAAATTGCTTTTAAAATATCAAGGTAACCTTTTGCTATTCATAATAAATGCAAAAAAGCTAATTTTCTTACTACCTTTGCCTAAATATACCCCAAAACATAATGCTGCAATAAAAAATCTGATGTGGACACCACACGACTTCCTTTCCTTGTACGCAAGACCAACATGTAGTATGGACCCAATTGTAAATTGCGTGTATTTGACATTAAAAATTATTTTTTTTTGTTATTTTTGTCCTAATAAGCCTTATTACAAAAACCATAACGTATATAATTTTTAAATTTACATATCTCGCTTATGCAAAGAGCTAATTTAATAATACTTGAAGATTTCTAAAACCATTTTTTTCAAGAAATACTGTTAACAACTTCAGGTAATATATCACTTCCGGTTAGCCTATTTTAACCAAAATTTATTATGTTATTCCCATTGACATAAAAGTCTTATATACCAAATTTGAAATGTTTTGGATTATATTTTAAAATAGTTTTTTCATTAAAATCTATTATAGGCTTCGAGTAAAGTACCACTTCGAGAAATTATGTATAACCAAAAAGGGAGGTGCACAAATAGATGTCTCAATAGTCCTAAATACAAAATTACAACTTTCTACGGCGTAACGTTTTTGAGTTATGCGTGATACGTACGTACAGACGTCACGACGAAATTAGTCAAAATGGATTCAGGGATGGTAAAAATGGATATTTTCGTTGAAATCTGAAAACCGAAATTTTTTGCGATTACAATACTTCCTTTACTATGTACAAGGAAGTAAAAAAAACTATAACAGTTTTTTGACAAACTGACGGTTATTAGCCCAGGGCCCCCAAAATTCACGATCCGCCCCAGGGCCGGTAGCACTTGACAACGTTTGTTTTAAAGTAAGAATGGATTCTAATTATCTTTTAAATATTAGAAAACTATAAAATACATTCAATTTCACAGTCTGAAATGAAAGTTTTGTATGCACTTCTTGGGAAACATACTTGTATTGTACCTAAATTTCGATGAAACTTACTTGTTTGGGGCATAATATAACAGATTACACTGTTCTTGAATTCAATATTAAGACTATAAAGATGCATTTTCCCAATTACAAAACTTTGTTTAAAAACAATACACCTTTTGACAGATGTCAATGTGACATCCCAAATTATTTGCTTTTAAAAAGGGTTTTTTCAGTACACAAACAAACTTTACACCACACACGGCCGAAATCTCTATTTATCTTCAAAAAAATAACCTACATATATCTTCAAAGATAAATTATGAAGGCAAAATATTGCATCTTAAGGAGAATCGTGGATGAAAATAAAGTGATGGTACCTACAGAATGATGGAAATAAAATACAGTAATATACGTTCATCCATTGCTACATATCACAAGAAACTAAGTATTATAATGTATCAACTTGCAAATATAAACTTGTTTCAATATGAACTAAGTACCACTAATCACAATGTAAAATAAAATTTCTTTTAAAAAATACTCTAAATAGTGCATATTTTTATAAATTACGTTATTTAACACTGTAAAAATTTACCACATTGTATTATTTATAATATGCGAAATTTTACAAAATTTAGCATTGATTTCTACACTATAGCCTGTATTACGAGTTCATTTTTATAATAAAAGTTCTTTTATTGAGTACACTCTCCATAAGAATTTAACGTAATAGTGCATTCCATAAAAGCCCTTTTATTTCAAAACTGCGTTCGTAATATGGGCCATATGCCATATCATCAACCTCCATTTACTAATTTCGTTTTACACAACTAACTACAATTTGTATGTACAAATTTTCAGAATTTTTTAATAAGTGGTTGTATGTATAAATAAAATATAAAAATGTCTGAAAATGATTAAAACTGTTTTATTTTTCTAGGATAATTATATTTTTGGTTATATTGACATTGCCAAGGAAGTCGGAGGAAGTGATGCCTTGATGGCGGATCTTACTTATAAAATAAACCACTTGTACAAAAATTAGGATTATGGGTATACCTATTAAATTTTATTTATAGAATTGAATGTCAATATCGCCAAGTTTGTACTTCCACACTTCCACCCATTTTTAGTTTTAGTCATATATACTATCAAAAGTAGAAAATTTTTGCCGAAAAATTCTTCAAATTGTTACGAGAGCTGGTTGTCTAGTAAATCACGAGTTGTCAAACGAGTGATTTTTGATGTCACGAGATAAATTAGCAACAGCCTCGAGTAAAGCAATCGTAAAATTTTTCCAGGATAAAATTTAACTACGAATGCTATTCGGATGACTATTTCCAAAATAAAAATCAGGTAATCATTTATATATTTTTTTCTTAACAAAAATATTCTAATTTTTATTGTGTTTTGAGATGTTACATTTAAGTTTGTATTTCAATCTTTTTAAATAGATTCTTGTCCGAATCGACTCGTTTTTAATAAAAACTGATAACACTGAAAATATACACACTTTGACAGGTATGTAAACACTATGTATGTAAAACGTCAAAAAATTTTCGCTTATCAAAACTCACTTACTTGTAAAAATACGACATCTTATTGGCTTAAAGAGTGCGATAAAATTTTTGTGACGGTGTTTTGTCGAAATGAAACTTGGTAATTAGGTAAGGTAGAATCCTGAATTTGGATTGGCTTATAAATTTGAGTTAGTCAAACTAAAAATAAGTATTTTCAGAGTATAAACAATTTTGAAAACAGTATGTGTGACTTTTTGGGGTAATAATTAAAAAATGGGTAGGTACATATACGAACATAGTAATATTTTAATTCTAATCTAGATGCGTAAAAAATACAATTCAATTTTGAAAAAGTAAAATTTAAAAGAAACATCATTTTTGACAATTGTTATACTTTTCGTCAATTTTAATTTATACAAATGAATTATCTGGAAAAATGAAATGTTTAGAGCTTTTAATATACGAGTACTTAGAATGTTTCAGAAAATTTTAGAAACGGTAAAATTTATGTGAACCGTTGTTACATTATCAAAGAATACAAGGAGTTCAAATGAAATAGAATAATTTTTAATAATCCCTTAACAATTTACTTGTTCTTGTAAATGCACCTCCATTTCCAATTTAATTTCCATTTGATTTTCTTCCACGATTTGCGTTTAATTGCTTCTACTACAAACACTAAATATCCTCCTTTACAGTAGCATATGTATTTACCTCTTAGGTATTCTATCATCCGCATTCGCGCCGTGTCTTTTCCGGCCGGTTGCTTTACTGTGTGTTCTTCAAAGCTCGAGCTCGACTCTAGCTGAACCTGCGATTCATTACAGGCGAGTGGTTCGCCTTCGCCCCGAGAAGCGGCTGGTTCTTTTGACGGAGTTAGTTAGGAGTTACAGTGCAGAGTGCACTCGAGCGTGATTAGCACAGCTGCCGAGTTCTTTGATTGTAATGCTGTTTAAATTACGCAGCTATACCAACTCAGAGGTGTCAAATGCAGGGAATAAAGAAGATCAGCTAGAATTAACACACAATACATATTAGGAATACATACTACGTATAATAACAATATATTAACAGGGACTTTTAACAAATGCTGAAAGCCTGAAAGTTCCAATAAGATGTACTGCTGTATACTTATTTTGTCTAAGATATCATATTTAGGCAATGCAGAGTGTTTACCAAACTTATGGCATGTAAATATGACATCAGTTAACTCTGAATCTAAGTAGGACCATTATACCACAAATAGTTACTTATAGACAGAACCAAAAAATATTTTTTTTATCAAAATTGAATCTTACTTCCTTACCAAGGGTATAGTGAGATGTAAAAAAATCGTTTAAAAACGGTAGTGCAAACGAATTTTTAGTGTGCTTATTTTTTACAAACAAATTATTATACATTTTGCCATCAGTTAAGGCTGGTTTATGTTGGATTTAATTTACAAATTTAGATTTATGAATTTACATTTATAAATATAAAATGTACATATTTGCCTTTACTGGTTTATGATGAATTTAAGAAATTTATGATTCAGATTTTACATTTAAAATATCACCATATTTTATATTCTAAATGTAAATTTGTAAATACGTCCAATCATTTCACAGTATTTCAAACAATGATTTTGGTGGGGAAAATGACAGTTTCAAGTGGCAGCCGAAACATTTTAATTTTGATTTGACAAATGGATACTGAAAATATGGATATATTATTAATATTATATGTAGAACAATACAGATTGATTATGATAAAAGTGACAAATATCATGTAACTGTCATCCCATTTGTGTCAAACCACGTGACTGAATATAAGTTGATTGGGCAAATTTCATATCTTTAAATTCACTATAAACCAACAATGTAAATCATAAATTTGAAATCTAAATTTGTAAATCTAAATTTATAAATTAAATCCATCATAAACCAGCCATTATTAGTTAGCGTGCAACCGGACATTAACTGTAAAATATAATATAATTGAATTTTTTAAATTTGTTAAATATTAATATAATTCATAAAGAAAATCGGCATTAAAACTTCTGAGACATCATCTGAGAGCGAAAGAGGCAGATCTACGAGGATCTCTTTCCCTCTCGTTGCTTTATATTTAAACATGCTCAAGGTCACATACCCCATTGGTTACTTAATTGAACTATTTATATTTTTCACTATAACCATAACCGCGAAATATATATTCTCAGGATTAAAACTGATTTATTATTATGAAGTGTTATTCATTTTATCATCATTCAAGTATTAAAACACTTAAAATCAAAGGGACAAAAAATATTATGTAATTTTTTTCAATGAAGTATTTTGATTTTAATATTTGAGTATTCGAGAAGGTACCTAAGATGTCTGGTAGGTACTCGGTTTTATTATACAACCTTTCTATATAATAGTAAATTACATACTTCATTTCATTCAGATATGAATATAAATTAAATCGTATAATTATCAAATTAGTGATGTAGGCAAAGCATTATATATGTAAATAGTTCAGTTCATTCAAGTAAACCAATTTTTGTTTAATAATTTAAAATCAAAAAAATTGGACAAAATAGTTTTATATAACTAATATAATAAAAACTTGAATTTTACAAATACTCATATATATACCGGGTGGCGCTCAAAATCCGTTATATAGGCATTTATCATGGGAAAGCCGTTTTTCCCACCGCGTTGCTCCCACGAGTACCAATATGCCTATCAATCAGGAAAATCATGCGAAATGGCAATCTGCGAAGTTGTTCACCGAGCAGGAAAAGCTCTATTATCAAAAGAAATCGCTCTAGGAGCATTTCTGAACGTAGAAGGCGCATTTGATAATACATCCTTCGAGTCAATTGACAGAGCACTTGTTAGAAGAGAAGTACATCCAATTTTCCGTGGATGGATTGCTAACATGCTAAAACAAAGAGAAATCTACGCCTCTTTATGTAATCAGACAGTGGGGGGTACAAGCCGTGAGAGGCTGTCCACAGGGAGGAGTTCTTTCTCCTGTACTGTGGTGTCTTATGGTAGACGACCTCCTACTGGAACTGAACAAAAGAGGCTATACAACCATCTTGCAGATGATGTGACCATACTAGTAACAGGGAAATTTGAGGAAACAGTATCAGGAATGATGCAAAGAGCCTTGAATTATGTTGAAAAATGGTGCAATAAGGAGGGATTGTCAGTAAACCCGACAAAAACCACTATAGTACCGTTCACAAGGAAATACAAAATGGATGGGCTGAAGCAGATATATCTGTATGGGAAGAACATCGAGATGAAAGATGAGGTGAAGTATCTAGGAGTATTTCTGGATAGAAGACTTACCTTTAAATCTCATGTCGACAAAGTTACAAACAAAGCCAGAAGATCCCTACGGGCCTGCCGGCGTATGTTTGGAAAAACCTGGAGCCTATCTTTCGCGATGATTTACTGGATTTACTCCATAATGATCAAGCTAGTTATAGAGTATGCAAATCTTGCCTGGTGGCAAATAATAGATATACAGCACTGCAAAGACACACTAAACAAAGTCCAACGACTAGTTTGTTTAGGAATCACTGGAGCTATGCCGACCACATCAACAGGGGCTATGGAAACTCTGCTAAACATACCTCCGCTACACTTAATAGTAAAGGCGAGGGCAGTTAGCGGAGCTTACAGAATGAGAATTCACTCGAGAGATGATAAATGGAGAGATGGTCGAACCAAAATCTTCAAAGACATAAAAAACAACTCCATCCTTCGAATGGTGCCAGATCGGACCAGCAAAAATTTTACCATCAATAGAGCCTACAGAGTAGAAATCCCCGCAAGGGAAGCATGGGAACATGTAAATAGTCCGGTGGAAAAAGATGACATAGTCATGTATACAGACGGATCCAAAACACCAAATGGAACCGGAGCAGGAATACATGGATCTAAAGGACTGAGGCACAATCAGTCGACTGGACTTGGGACTTATACGACAGTATTCCATGCAGAACTGTACGCAATTTTAACCTGCGCAACAGAAGAATCTCTATAGTAACAGACAGCCAAGCCGCACTAAAAGCATTAGAATCCTGTGAGACAGAATCTGGACTTGTTCTAGAGTGCATCCACAGATTAAATGCACTAGGAACGAGGAACAAATTGAAATTAATATGGGTACCCGGGAATTCAGAGATCGAAGGATACCATGTAGCAGATAGTCTGGCTAAGAAGGGGACAAGTTTTTCTTTCATAGGACCAGAACCGGCTTTCGGAATCTCAAGCTGGAAATAAAAACATTGATGAATCAATGGTACAAGAATCACTGGTTCTAGTCACCAGGGCAGAGACACTCAAAGCTTTTCCTAAATGAACCAACCAAGAAAAGAACGGAACGTTTACTCCTAATGAGCAAACAAGACGTTAGATTAATAACAGGACTCCTAACAGGACACTGTCTACTAAACAAACATCTACACGCGATGGGACTAACACAAGAACCAACTTGCAGGGAGTGTGGTGAAGAGGAAGAATTCCCTCAGCACCTTATATGCCACTGTGAAGCCTTTACGAGCAGCAGATATAATATCCTGGGGGCAGAAAAGATACAGCAGGATATGCTAAAAGATTTAGATCTGAAGAAAACCCTGGAGTTTATTAAACAAACAGGACTCCTAGAATAGAAGTAAATCTGGAGGGTGCATTAGAGACCACCTCTTGTAATATAATAATAAAAATAAATGCCTCTGTAACAATTTTAAGCTGTTTTGTAAGTAATGTGCCATACGTTACCATTTAATAAACAAGGTTACATTATTTATTTAATGTGCTTGTTGCAGTGGTAAAAGCACTTCAAGATGAACCAATAACAATTATTTATTTTAATAAAGAATTATTTAAAAATCACAGTAGTTTGAGTGAAAATAACAACACTTGTCATTTTTGAAGGATTGAAATCAGATGTGGAACATAGAAAAGGTACTTTGGCGACTGTAAACTGTAAACCAAATGCATGTCAGTGTATTCTTGATTAGTAAAAGTAACTGGCATTTCTAAATATTTAAGTACTAATCTAGATATTACAAATTTGAAAACATTTATGACAAATATTGGTTTTTGGAACAACTTGATTTTTAGATTTTACTATATTCTGAAGCTGGTTGGTAACTGAAAGGCTTTATAGTGCCACAAATTTCACAACTTGACAGATTTTGCGAAATAGATTTCAGATAAGTTCTTTCAGTTCTTTTTATCATACCTTGAACTATGGCACATTACTTACATAACACCCCTCTATATATGAAAAACTTATTCCAATAACGATGTGATTTACTGGGTGAAAAATGTATGATTTGGTGTGAAATGTGTAAAATGTAATAGAGCAGTGGTTCTGAAGTGCGGTGGTATTTTTTGTTTGGTGAGTTTTAATAAGAGTCGGTATGATAAATCGGCGGCAAGTGTCGTGTTCTCTCCGTGTCAGGAAGATAAAGACGCGTCGACGTCGGGCATTTTTCTGCGTCGTCACGTGACCGAGCCCCATTAGCGTCGGCGTCGCTCGTAACTCAGCGTCGCCATCTGCTGGCCTGCCAGTGAATTACAGCCGCGCCACCAATAAAAGGATCAACCACATATCGCTTATTTTTACACTTCATAATTCAGCGCTGTTTCTCAGCCCGAATCTTAACGCGCTTTATGTGCTGGAAAATTCGAAAACGGCCCTGGCTTGACAACTTTACGACCCCGACGCAGGGCCGGCTTTTACCAAACTGCTATCGTTCATGGATGGCTGCGCCCAACACTTGTAAATCATTTTTATTGCAAATTTCTTGTTTCGCATTGCGATATTCAAGATTAAATACATAAATAAACATTAATGACAAGATGTGCAATAAATTCTCGGCAACCTCATTTGTACGTAAATGAAATTATTTATTTTCCATCGCAGCCATAATAAAGATTCCTTCGCACAAGAAATGCCATTACCCACATTTTTAACTAGTTAAATTTAAGGCGCTATAAATTTAAATACGCATTCATTTGCATTATTTTAGAAAGCTGTTAATAGTCCGTTCACGAGAAAACAATATACCTAAAGCATACTTCATTATAATATTTTATTTGCGAGGTGAAAAAATGTTCATGAGACTTAAAACACGTTAAGATTATCATTAAATAAATAAATAAAATATTTTTAATGACGCGATAAACTATATCAAATACTAAAATGCACAAATCAATTTACAAGAAAATTAATACTTCTTCTAAAATCAATAATTTGTTCTTTAGATTTATCATTTATTCCATTTATGTTAATGATATAAACTACTAGAAAAATATAACTTTATTTATTTTATACACATTCTTTAAAATCAAGTATACAATCGCATTTATTCCAAAGTTAATAACTCCGTACCTTAAATATTTACTTAAATAAATTTCGGATCGTAAAAAACTGGTTAATATTTTGTTTTAATAAGCTTCTTCGTGTTATTTTATCACAAAAGTTGTGACGTCAGCGTCACTGTAGCATAAGACGCGCGAATAGAAATACGTTACCGTTTAAATTTGATATAATCTTGGGTGTAAATGTTATTCGTCATTATTACCATAAAATTGGGATAATTTACAACAAAATTAGCATTCTTAACGATAGGAAAATAACATGGAGGAAATCGTATGTTTAAAAAAACTTCAAAATATGTAATCTAACGAATGTATAAAACGTAGATGAACGGTAAGTAAACGATATATTATTTTTTTATCTAAGGGCAACATTTTTTTCTGAAATTACCTAACCTCACGCACAAAACTCGTGCCCGCAATCATGGAGCCGTTATACTCGTTGTTTATTCAAGTTTAAAATATAGATACCTTAATTCTTAAATAACCAAACCTAACGAACAAAAGCATGAAACTAATTTAAGGCATAAACTTATTTTCTTCTGTTATATGTTAATTGTATCGTGATTTTTCCTATTTTTGTCGTGTTATATTTGTCGTTATACTAATTGTGTCGTGCCATTATCTATTTCCAACCGTTTGGTACAAGAGTTTCATAGTTAACTATACTTTTTTTTTCATAATAGGTACCCCACAAGTTTCCAATAAGAATTAAATTAGATATTATATTTCTCTTTTAACTATTTATAAATTATTTCTTCTTTTCTACTTAGGGGGTAAGATATTCATAAAGATTTGTCTCGTAGGCTGAGCTGGCCCTATTACTTCCAAAAAATAATTAAATACCTACAATTACAATTACTTTAACCAAAATGTAAATTAATTATCTACAAAAATAATTACTATTAGAGAAAAAGTAATTAAATTACTAATTATTTTTATACTTATAAAAATTTATTTATCTTACATTAATATAGAAACAGGTAGCGTAGTCGCTTCACACGTTATTAGTACCGTGTTCGAATCTCAGCTAAGGTATGTGCGTAGAAATAAATAAATATAGCATCACGGTATATTACCTATTGATTGCTGGGTGTGCCAATCTGCTTTGTACAATGTACACAGATATCGATAATGATGACATATTCGTACCGCGCAGCATTTACCAGGCGTCACCTACTCACGGGTATTTGTTGATCGCGTAGAGAGTGGACCACAGATGTCACGAAGCTACGAGACAATGTTTCATCGTCACCAGTAAATCAATACTAGGCTATATCGTATAATAAATTTAACTTATGGATATATTGCCTTCCAGCTTCCAATTAAATAAAAATGAATTTGGAAATGCAGCAAAGTGAAGTTCTCAGTAATAATATAACGAGTGAAAATAAATTGAAAATAATTTTCCAGATTTTTCTCAAACTTGTTGCCATTTAGCAATAGCCATTCAAGCCCTACGAGCTTTCGTGACTATTGCCTGACAACAAGTTTTCGAAAAAAAATTTAAATTATTTTCAATTTATTTTCACTCGTTATATTATTACTGAGAACTTTACTTTGCTGCACTTCCAAATTATTTATGAATAGAAATTGTTATAGGAACACCGTTGCATATTGTCGTTACACATCGAAAAATTACGCTGGACGCGACTTCCGGGGATTCCCTCACTTCTTGTAGTTAGTATTAGAAAAATTAATTACTTTTTAAATTCTTTTTTCAAATTTTCAAAAGTATTTTAGTACAATTACTTGTTTTACAAAGTAATTAATTACCAAAAGTAATTAATTACTGCCCAGCCTGCTAGTAGATCAAATTGTTACTTTTAAATGCTGATACATATCTCAACATACAATTTGGTAAATGGTATACTTTATATTTAATCTGTTTTTGAAGTACTGCTGTTTTTCTTTCTACTTATTGATTGAATACCCCCCGACTAAACGAATTATGAACAGCATATGAGTCGATTTACGTGCTTTCAATATTGATACGCTCACAAAAACCCCTAGAGATTTCCAGGGCGTTTTTAACGTCCGATGTCAAAACCAATTCTTCAGAGTTCACAGCTTGCCGCCGACATTGTTAATCATTGGCATTTAAACAAGCCTGCTAGCTTGCTTTGGATTTATGCACGGTAATATAAAGCAGTTTACTGCCGATGTAAGTTAAGTCTGCTGTTTAAGCCCGCAATTTATAAATGCAATAAAACACCAACTACCCTAAAAGGGTGATTACGGGAAAAGCAACTGATGAAATTAAACACGAGTTATGTGCACAATCACATTAAGACAAAAATAGTTTATTTATTTACTTATTTGTTTATTTATTTGACAACAAGTACACTGCAGATACAAAAGTCTAAATGACGCGATAAATAGAAAACTACAAGCTACAAGATATATTCTGACTAAAGCTATTTACACAGGTAAATAGTTAAAAATAACCTTTAAACAATTCTTCTGTTGGTTAAAATTTTGAAAATAAAATTTATATTAAATAACGGGTGTCAATTATATTGTATATTTATAAAATGAATTTCAGTTTAAATTTTATAAATTATCAGACGTTCACAAAACAATTTTTAATTTGGTTCAACTTTATTTATAGAAATTTTGACAGTGAAGCTGTTACGAATATTAGTTAATTTATATTTTGGACAGTTCAGTTATTATTACAAAAACTAATATCAATTTTTTTTTATTATGCAAACCATACGAATTTTATTCATTTCTTGTCAAATTTTATTTACTAATTTTTTGGAAATGTTGTGAATTTACCTTCAGCTTTGAATCACTTGAATAAAACAACTTTACAGATTTATATTAATTATAATTTAGGGTACCAGTATATTATTTTAGGAAATTTCCGCGACTGAATAAAGTATTTTTACTGTAGAGTGGCATACCATTTTTTTCCAAAACCTACCCTTAATAATATATTATGTAACAAGTTTTGTAAGAGTTGCTTTAGTCATCAATACTTTTGTCCTGAACGGGGCGAATGTATAAAAAGCAAGTTAATTAAAGAGTTTATAAAAAAGAGTCACATACTTTCCCCTTTTGACGATTGCAAATTAGGACAACAAAACAGTGCTTTAAGTATCAGATGCTAGTGGCAGCTCCACGTCGTGTGCAATGTGTCAAAAATATAGCTTAACCAGTACGTTAAATCACATTTTAACAACGAGAGTAGAAGATAGTCACGAGTTTTTGCTCGAATTTATAAAACGACACACATACTATACTTTTCTACGACTGCAAATTAAGAGCAAAAAAATAGCTCACTTTTTTTAGACAATAGCTGTGTACTGTGTTGTATTGTATGTATGGTAAGACTAGCGAATAAAAGTTGACGTTTAAATTATTTTATAGACTGATTTTTGCGAGAATTGCACCTAATTTCAATATTTAGTACCTATATCATTGTTTTAATGTACCTAAATCAGTTTTTTTACCACTTGCTAAGAGAGGTATTGAATTTATGCTAAAAATCGCATATCCAGATTTTAGTGAACAAGTATGTTTTAAGGTATCTAGAATCCGATTATAACATTTTTACGATGATGTGTGTGTGTGTGTGTGTGTGTGCGTGTGTGTGTGTGTGTGTGTGTGTGTGTGTGTGTGTGCGTGTGTGTGTGTGTGTGTGTGTGTACGTACGTGCGTGCGTGTGTGTATGTGTGTGGATGTGTGTGTGGGGATGTTGGATCCACGATTTCTCAAATACTATAACTAGGGATTCCCCAATCTAACAATAATGGGAAGAGTTGATTAAGTTTTGGTAACAATTGGACAACCGGAAGTAGTAGTTACAAGAAAAAAATCATCTAAATATTATTTATCGAAAATTTATGTAAATACTTATATTAAAGAACGTTAAATTCTTTATTCGATAAATATAAATTCATTATTATATCTTCTATAGATTTAGAGATAAAAAGAAAAGGAAAGTAGAAAAGTAAATTTCAAGATATTGAATATAAAGAAAATGTACGTATTGTACATAACTTATATTAAAATATCCCATAGATTTTGCAAATATATGTGAGAACCAGGTAAAATATCTGGCGAGAGGTTATGTGCTGGCCACATCAGATTTTTTATTTTTAAATTCCTGCTTTTATTTACAAATTTATTTGTATATTAGATTGTGGTCGTTTTATTTTATATATAAAATTTACTTTAGACAATTCAAGATATTCAGCACGATATTAGCGGCAGTAACGTTTGGATATATGTTGATGAGACGACTGATGTTACGGGGTTAAGGGGTTAAGACGATATATTGCAAATTTGATTATTGGTAAATTGTCAAATGATGGTCCAAGTGTTCCACATCTTCTAACCTACAGAGTACTTGAAAAGACAAACTATGTGACTGTTGCACGTTTTGTAAATGAATCTCTTTATAAGTTCGAAATTTTTTAAATTATATTTTTAAATCTATCATTTCATTTGTCATTTTTTTAGGTGTCTTGTGGCCCCAAGGTATACAATATGCGCGAGTAAGATTACTTTACTCTGATGAAGCATCCTATATGTTAAAAGTGCAATCAGTCTTAATATATTTTATCCCAACCTTATTTATGTCACAGGTCTGGCACTTGCATTTAATAGAGTGTGTGTAGTCATACGATCTGAATTTGACCAAGTTGATGGTCTAATTTCGAACATAAAAAAGGTATTTTTAAAAGTACCCACTATAGGGTTGAGCATTATCAGAATACAGCGTTTGGAATACCCTTGCCTCCAGAATCTGTTCGAACTAGGTGGGGTACATGGCTTAATGCAACAGTATTTTATGCCGAACATTTTGAGGACGTTAAAAGGGTATTTATTTAAAAATAATTTAATTTTATGTTTCACATTGTTTTTTTAATTGGAAGGTAGTAATGGACTTTCAAAGTGAAGAAGCTGTAAGCGTGAAGAAAGTTCAAGAATTGTTTTCGAACTCATCAATTCACAGAGATTTAATTTATATTCACAATAGGTGAAACCATCATAAAGCTATAATCTGTAGAAACTATGGAGTCAATAAAAATATTTAATAAATTACAAGAACAAATTAAATCATGTGAAGGATAGCATCTATTGTTCAATCAAAATTTATTCAGGTCTTAAATAAAAATCCTGGGTTTCACATCATGGATGCTCTGTAAAATATATATGGGGGAGGATGTAGAAATACCAGAAAATTTATCCACAAGAAATGCTAATACCATTAAATACGTACCCGTAACATCTTGTGATGTAGAGCGTTCATTTTCCCACTAAAAAATGTGCTAACAGACAAGTGATACATTCTCAATGTACAAAATATTGAAAAGATAGTAGTTTGTTACAGTCATAAAAATAAATAAGAATGAAATTATTTTAATTAAATTATGTTGGTGAAATTCTGTGAAAAAATTTTAAGATCTAAGTCTAAACAGTGAACAAAATCACAAGTAGAAAAAGTTACATAGAATAATTTTATAAATTTAATTGTAATATGTATAGTTTTCTAATGGTCAGTTGCAACGTTGTCACTTAAATTTTAAGTGTCACTTAATGGAAAAGTAAAATTTCGAAATAATGCCAACAATGTTTGTCATATATGTAATTTTTCTATCGATTTGATATTGTTTATATAAGCTAGGCTTAAAATTTAAGTGATAATGGTGCAACTGGCCATAACTATGCAAGATTTATATATTTGCACAAAATTTCACCAATATAAATTTAATAATTTATGGAGTAAATCTTAAATTTACAAAAATGTAAATCGTTAATTATAAATGTTTATCTATACCTATATGTACGAGTATATTTACAAAAATACTCAATAACGTATCAAAAAAAATATCACCTAAAAATATTTTTGGAACTTAATCCCATATATTTATTACCTAAAACATTTTTACCTCCCGTCATACCGTAGGTAAGGGAGGTAATGTAATCGTGCTAAAAATTCGATAGTGAGTTTTCATTAAATAAGCACGAATTAGGGTCCCCACAACACGTTTTTACTATTTTTACGATGATGTGTGTGTGTGTGTGTGTGTGTGTGTGTGTGTGTGTGTGTGCGTGCGTGCGTGTGTGAGTGTGTGTGTGTGTGCGTGTGCGCGTGCGCGTGCGTGTGCGTGTGCGTGTGCGTGTGCGTGTGCGTGTGCGTGTGCGTGTGCGTGTGCGTGTGCGTGTGCGTGTGCGTGTGCGTGTGCGTGTGCGTGTGCGTGTGCGTGTGCGTGTGCGTGTGCGTGTGCGTGTGCGTGTGCGTGTGCGTGTGCGTGTGCGTGTGCGTGTGCGTGTGCGTGTGCGTTTTCGTGTGCGTGTGCGTGTGTGTGTGTGTGTGTGTGTGTATGTGTGCGCGACGATAACTATTATAACAAACTTCCAAATATATCAATTTTCCGTATTTAAGCTTCCTGCATTCATAACGAGTAGATTAGATTTTGGGTAAAATTGGATAAATGGAAGTGAAACTTTACTTGAAGCCCATAACAGTTTTTAATGAAAAACTATATTAAAATATAATCCAAAACTTTTCAGTTTTAGTATTTAAGACCTTTATATAATGGGAAACAACATATTAGATTTTAGGTAAAATTAATCAACCAGAAGTGATACTTTACTCGAAGTTCTGAACAGATTCTCGAGAAAAATATATTATGATATACTCCAAAACTTGTCAAATTTAGTATTTACGACTTTTATATGCAGGGGTACAACGTATTTTGGATACAATTGATAAAGCGGAAGTGATACTTTATTTGACGCTCTAAACAGATTTTCGTGAAAAATATATTGATACAATCCAAAACTTTTCAAATTTGGTATTTAAGACGTTTATATTAATGAGAACGACATACTAGATGAAGCTATAGATTTTTTAAAAAAAATATATTAAAACATGATCCAAAACTTCTCAAATTTGGTATTCAAAACACGTTTATAATTTGAAACAACATTAGATTTTAACTATACCTATATGATAAACCGGAAGTGGTACTTAATTTGAAGCTCTAAACAGATTTTCCAGGAAAAACATAATAAAATATAATTCAAAATTTGGTTTTAGAGACTTTTCTATTTATTGGAACAACAAATTAGATTTTGTTTGCGAACGATCAACGGGAAGTGATACTTTACTTAAAGTTCATTGCTATTTCAAACATGGAATTGACGGGATGTCATCTGTAGGCCACATCAGATTTTTTAATACTTATTTATAGTATATTCCGTAACTTAACCAAGACCGTGGTTATGGTTTTCATGTGGTTCACGTGGTTAGGTTATGGTTATTGAAAAGTGGTTGTGATTCGGAACATCTTGTTAATTTGTGTCGGTAAAGTAGGGAATCGCGGCATCATTAGAAATAAGTGACAATGTAACTCTACTTGTCTATTTACTAACGTAAATATTATACATATCCGTATATATTAATAATAATTATATGTTTATACAATTTTATTTATTATATTATAAGACAAAAGAAAATGACCACAACAACCACAAAAAAAACTTTGGTCGTTGTGGTCACGAAAAAGTAACCAAAACTTTCAGGAACCACATTCCGAAATGGAACCTCAATCCTGAAATTATGTTTTGGTTACATTCCGGAACGCTTAACCAGAACCTTGGTCACCGCGGTTAAGTTACAGAATATACTATTAGGTACATAATTTTATAAATTTTACAACCTAAAATCCCATCTCTAGTTATTGCACCTTCTCATTTGCAGTATCGTTTGATAGTCAATCAGGTAAAAATCGTCTCATTAGCACGAGCTGGTCACTCTAAATTAATTACAATCAGATGCATTGTCGTGGCTTCGGTGTTATCTTCTAATCTGTGCGCACCGTAAGCATCGTATTCTAATTGGTGTGTGTCGTGCCTGACTCCTGGCTGCATATCACCATGCACAGCACTCAGTGGCTGTTCTAGCAGCTCGTTACGCCGTTTTACATGTCGCGGCCTCTATCTTCTTGTTAATCACCGAGAACGAACACGGCTCCTTAATTACCAAGAACTCCACAACTTCTTTTTGGAATGCTTAATTACAATTTTTTATTTAACGAATAAAGACATTGGAAAAGGTATCCAAAATGATTATTATAAAGATACTATGCAAATTTATTAGTAGGTATAATAATTTATTATTACAAAAATGCAGTACTTGAATTCAGATAGAAAATATTCAATAATCCATCGCGATTGCTTACGGGTCCATTTGAGTCTTCTTGCTGAATTTTCTCGATTCCATTGTCCAGTAAAGAAACTGCGTATTGTACTACTTATTCCAGATTATATTCTGGACTACAAATTCTTATATCTGTAGCATGGCAGGCGATCGTTTCGAGAATTTTTATGGAGATATTTTAATTTGGCATAAAATGGACTGATTATACGATAATGCATGTCAAAATGTTTCTTAAAAAATATAATCAGAGTAAAGGTAAAATACTCTAGAAAATCGCACATAAATGACAGACTTATAAATAGAAAAGAATAATCTATAGATAAATTCATTTTGCTAACTTCATTTCACTCCATGTTATACCTCATTTTCTATATTTTAGTATACTCAATTAAAAACTATAAGTACCTAATTGTATTAACAGATTCGGTACCATAGCTTTTCTTCGTAAGACAGTCAGGTTCTGGTTATTTTTATAAATAACTCATTAAACTAATCTAATTCCAAAAAATCTGATGTGGCGAGCACATTACCTTACGTCAGTTTCACGTCGGTTCTATGTATTTTGTACAAATTTCATACAGAAAGATTCCATTTCTTGTACATTACCTTCCGGGATTTGTATGTATTTTATACAAATTCTATACAGAAAATTTCTAGCAAAAGATGTTTCCAGTAAAATTATAAGACAAACATTCTATGTCAATTGACATTGACATTCACTGATCTTTTAATCAGAATTTTCGTAATACAATAGCTGTTT
The DNA here is from genome assembly GCA_963082715.1 of Harpalus rubripes. Lineage (NCBI taxonomy): Eukaryota > Metazoa > Arthropoda > Insecta > Coleoptera > Carabidae > Harpalus > Harpalus rubripes. The sequence continues at coordinate 30,515,616 of OY720449.1, read as the reverse complement.
CCATAGCTGGCTAATTTATGAAATCTTTATTCCTTTATAATTTTTTAACTCTTAAGCCTCATTTCCACCGAATGTTTTAATGCTTAATGCATAATAATTTGTACATAAGGCTTAACGCATTATAACAATTTACTTGGATACCATTTCCAGCTACTTTGTTTTTAATTCATTTAATATTAAGCATAAAATGCAGTCAAATTTTATAGAGTATAAAATATTCTTCAATATTTATAACATCATTAAATGTGAAAAAATGATATTTAACATAGTTTTTTCAAGAAAAACTGTTTTTAAATGAGGGTACTTCCAGTTGACCAATTATAACCAAAATCTAATCAGCTCTTCATATGGATGTAACGAAGAAGAATACGAAAGAATTATATTTTTTTTATCGCAGATGAAATTTTTGTTACACGCACACACACGCACGCACGCACGCACGTAGGCACGCACGCACGCACGCACGTAGGCACGCACGCACGCACGCACACACACACACACACACACACACACACACACACACACATACACACACACATATGCAGACATCATCGTAAAAATAGTAAAATCGTATTCTAGAGACCTTAAATTGTGCTTAATGATTAAAAACTCATCATCGAATTTTTAGACCAAAGACAAATACCTTTCTTAAAGGTGACGGAAGGTAAAAAGAAGATAAAAATCAGCTGAAGATAAATTGCTTTACAAATTATAAATATTAATTATTAATTGAGATATTTTGTTATTGAAATTATTAATCGTCGATTAAAACACCTGTTAGTTGCAAAAATATTAGGTTACTTACATTAACTTCATTTAGCAACCTAATCGTTTATTTAGAGAAAATGACATCCAATAATAAAGGATTTATGGAAACTTCACTGCTATTAAACGGTTTGCAAACTACTGGAAATTCTAATAGTCTTGCAGGTTGCATGAAAACTTAATGGCTCGTACCACGAGCACGGTTTTAACTAAAACGCTGTTTTAAGAAATGTCAAATTCAAATTTCAATATTTAATTTCGACCTTATGTTTAAAGAACGATTTTTTTAAAATTATTTCATGTTCTGCTTTAAAATCATATTTTGATAAATTTGATATTATTTATTATTAATATTAAATAATAAAATTTGACAATTCTTAAAACAGCGTTTTAGTTAAAACCGTACTTGTGGTATGAGCCAATGTGATTCAAAAACAAAGCAATTGTTGAATATTCTCGTAATTTAAAAGTAATTTTAAAATAATAATTATATTTAAAAAGAATATTTAAAAACTGTACCGGGTACTAATGACCCAGTTGTCGATGTACCAGTAAAATAAATAAATAAAAAAAAAGAGAATATTTATACAGCATTTATTAAATAATTTTGAAATTCCTGGATCATGTATTATACTGCAGCCATATATGAATTATAGTAATCTCTTAATATTTTATGTAACATTGTACACTATGTATTAGATATATGGAGGCAAGCGCCACTGTCATATATACTATGCTGAAACACATTGCTTATTGATTATAGTAGTGTCCTAATTGTTATACAAATAAATAAAATATACACAAAATAATACTTTGATATTTGTTTTGAATTCCTCGTAAAGCCGCCACTGTGTAAACGCTTTTATGGAATAATAAACTTCTATCTTCAAGTTCATCAATGTTTCAAATCTTCCGCCATTAAGTTAAACTTTATCCTTCTTTCCCTTTGATGGCATTATTGTCAACATCGTCCACAGACGTTGACGAGTCATTTAACATGGGGCGGTGACCCGGGAATCTCCACCGAAATTAACGTAGCCATTCCGCACTCCATTAATTGTAACAAATGGCCAGGGACGCTCTACAGACTCCTGTACGGATGCTGTTCATCGTACAGCGGCGACAGGACGCGTCAACGAGCACAAGTGAAGCCAAGTACCGAGGAAAAACCAATGGGGAAGACGGAAAATGGTGGACAAGATTTAGAAATTGGAGAGAAAGAAAAGGAAGAGTACATGTATAGTTTGTAGTGTTTCCTGAAGCAAAAGTTTAAAAAAGAGGTTGAGCATTGTGGTTCATTAATGCTCAGTTGTACCAACGACATTTTAACTTGTCTTATTCAGTTGGCAAATAAATTCATGTTAATTCCTATAGTGAATCTTTTTTTGATTGCTTTGTAAAAATGAATTGATAAACTGAATAAAACCAAATTTAAATTATAAGTATTAGTGGTGCAACTGGTCACTAATAGGTGCTCCACTCTATTTTTATTTTATTTTAAATGAAAGTTCATTTAATATTGAAGCAATTTGTAATGTTAAAAAGTCATCATTGTTTTTAGTTCAACTGCATTTGATTTTTAACGAAACCTGTAGCTATCTCTCTCGCACCAGTTTCTGTGGTAGGCTGCCCGAGAAAGATAATAATAGTTATGACGTAGATGTATAGATACTTAAAATTTCAAATATTTCAAGAACTAACAATTTTTTTGTCTCAGTCAGAGAGGCATTGAATTCATGCTAAAAATCACATATCCAGATTTTAGTAAATAAGCACGTTTTAAGGTCCCTAGAATCTGATTATAACATTTTTACAATGACGTCCGTGTGTGTGTGTGTGTGTGTGTGTGTGTGCGTGCGTGCGTGCGTGCGTGCGTGTGCGTGCGTGCGTGCGTGCGGGCGTGCGTGCGTGCGTGCGTGCGTGCGTGTGTGTGTGTGTGTGTGTGTGTGTGTGTGTGTGTGTGTTGTGGATCCACGATTTCTCAAATAATATAAAACTTAAATTATTTTTAACTACGGATTCCTCAATCTAACAATAATGGGAAGAGTTGATTAAGTTTTGGTAACAATTGGACAACCGGAATTTTTGTAAATACTTATATTAAAGAACGTTAAATTCTTTATTTGAGAAATATAAAATTATTATTATATATCTTCTATAGATTTAGAGATAAAGAAATGCATATAAAATAATTTGATTTAATAAATCTAAGATCAAACTACTTCGAGGCAAGAAATTCAAATGTTTGTAATTGACACATAAATGTCACTGCCAATTTTTTTGCATGCCACTGTCAAAAAAATATTAGTACATTATTATGAAAATAAAAAAAGAATATACGTAAAAAAGAATATAAAAGGAATTTGCGAAAAATGACGAATATAAAGAAAAACAAATATCTGGCGAGAGGTTATGTGCTGGCCACATCAGATTTTTCTTATCTACTTTCAATATAAGTAACATATTATTATTGGGATCTGCAGAATGTGATTCCAGCGGAATTTTAGGAAACTTAGGTATTAGCCATTAGTAGGAGATGTCAAGTACTTATGTAAACGTTGGAAATTATTGTTTCGTTTAACAAAAAAAATGTGCAAAGATAACGAATTAATAAACTGCACATTATATACATCAAAACTGCTATGTTAAAAGATGTATGACAAACATTTAAGAAACATCATTCCATAATTTTAGACATGAAAGAAAAAGTTGATCGAATGATTGAATGTAAGAAAAAGATATTTAAATAAGTACATCACAAAATTCTAACGTGATCAATAAATACACATGTCTGATCTTTGCATTTCATAAAGAATAAATTTTGCTGGTATATACTTTCAATGCATTCTTGACAGTAGGTATTGATAAATAAAATTTACATTAGGGCGTATGTAGTTTCATTTAATATGTTCTTTTTTAAAATGCGCAGAGTGTACATGTGTGAAACATTAAAACAAAATATCGCTTCACGTCAAAATCGTCGTAAGTCGAGTTTCGCTACAAGTAGTAATTAATAACGAGTTTATGACTGGCTGCTCATCTTGATAAAGGAGTCAAATGATAAACTCAAAAATCGTGTTGAGCTGAATTGTTTCTATATTCTTTTGACTGTCAGAAAGCACTCAGTCATACTCGTATGTAAACAAATCTGATGGGTCACTACGCGCCAAAATACTACTTTCAAATTTTTTCTTTTGAGTTGATTTCATTTTGGGTGTGTCAATCTGCATTGTACACAGATATCGGTAATAATAAAATATTTGCATCGTGCACTCATTTCTGGCGTGGAGAGCGCACCACAGGGGTCAATTTTGTGCCATTTTAAAATTCTAAATATTTGGCGTCGGTCGGGATCGAACCCGGTTCTCCAGATTCGCGACTTATTTATAATACATCTTTTGAGACTCCAATGATTAATGGATGTATGAACGTATAATTCAGGGAGTACCGAAAAATTAAAAAAAAAAAAGATTTTAATTCTTAAGAAAAAAAAAACTAATTGGTGAATGACCTCTGAATGACGATTTTCCTTTTTGGAAGCGACGGAAAGCGTGTGTTTATAATATTAGGTAGGATAAATGCTTGGCATAGTGGATTTATGAATGCTTTTATCGGCGTGTGGTGAGAGCGGAGCCCCGTATGATGTACGACGCGTCGCGACGCTGGATTGATGCCGGTCCTTTGTGAGCTGATGGGAAACCAAATCGCGCGCTTGCACTGAATTTATTGGGCTTTCCCAGCGCCGAAACTGTTCAATATGTCAGCGTCAACGGGAGAATAACTCAGTCGCCGGATCATCTCAAGGCGTGTGATCTCCCAGACAGCGCAATCACTCACTACACACAGGGATTTGTTACTTCAGTCACATACAATAACACAATCCTCATTTTTATTATTGTTTAACTTACGAACTGGTCGTTGTATCTACATTATCTTGTAACGATTTTATTTTTGTTTTCAGGAATAGACTTAAAAAAATATTTATTGGAGAAAAATGTTCGTCTAATAGTTATTTTTCCAACAGTTACTTAGTAAGGGACACTTTATCATTTGGTATCTCGTTATTAAAACGTCAATGCAATGATAAAAATTAATGGAAATATATCATCACGGCTTATTACCCATCGCTGGGTGTGCCAATACGCTTTGTACACAGATATCGGTAAAGATGATATATTTGCACCGTGCGGGCGATTACCAGGCGTTACCTCACGGGCACTCATTGCTGGCGTGGAGAGTGCACCACAGGGGTCAATTTTGTGCCATTTAAAATTGGAAATATTTGACGTCGGTCGGGATCGAACCCGGATCCCCAGATTCTCGACCTGACACTCAGGCAAGCGGCCACGACATCCCTACAAAATTAATGAAAATTTCTTTAAACACAAGTGAATAAAAATACAACTTTTCGCTCGGTTAAAATATGTCTTTACTCAATTGTACCATAAATTACTTAAGGTGTTTTTAAACTAAATTTAAATTTTACATTTGACAATAATGTTTAATTTTTATAGTTACCACGGGAAATTTGTTGGTTGGTATAGATACTGTATATTTAAGTCACTAGTTAATTATTAATAGTAAATTGTGTAATAAGCAAAAGTTACCTCTTTTAAAGACAAGTTCGAAGAGAGACTTAGTTGAGAGAATACAGGCTCAATAGATCTGTTAAAAATAGTAGGTATATAAATATAAAATGTCTTGGAAAACACAAAAATTAGGATTGAAAATGGATTTATGAAATAAATATGTATATCGTGGATGTAAGGTGTAGGTATATTTTATAATTACAGAAATCTGTGCTAAAACAAGAAAAAAATAAAATCTGGTGACAAAAATTATCAGGAAACAAAAACTTATTTTTCTTACAACCGTGGGTAAGAAGTACATTTTACGCTCTTTTTATAGTGCGTAAAGAGACACTTTTCAAGCACCAGTGCGTGAAGAGTGTTTGAAAAGTAAATAGGCGTTGCTAGGCAACGTTAATATTCGGTTAATTTACCTGTCAAGTATATAATTAGGTAGTAAATAATAATGAAAGTAAAAAATTTATTAAGAAATATTAGTATAGACTGTAAATGAAAGAAATGTAATAATTCTTTAACAGATTGAGTATTAATCTAATTTTTACATTTTTTTGCATCTAATGTAATTTTAATATTAAATGTAAAATTTCTACAATTGTAGAAGACTAATCCACTTCTGTCTGAGATTCCTTCCAAGTGTTTAACTTACATTTTGTATTTTGTACAGTATTATGAGATGCTGGATCCCTGTACACTCTGTATTATGAGAAACATCACTAACATTTCGGTTGTAGGAAAATTTTTGTTTGCAACACGTGTGTAAAATAGAGTTTTTGTCTCGTGCTACAATTTTCGCAGTCAGCTGCGCCTTATGCGTAAAACATCGCACTCGCCCAAGAAAGTACTACTTTACACACTTGTTGCATAAATAACTATTTTACAATCTCGATAAATCGACACAAACTTATTTTTATAATTCATATTTATAAACCTACAATCTATTAAGGCAGTGTTTCCCAAACAGTGGGGAAATTAATTGATTATTTCGAGTTAAAAAACTACTTGAAGAGGCCGAATTACGGGGGCGCAAAAATTTTTTGAAGACTAAAGGAGGGCGCGAAGAATTTTTGATACTTGAAAGGGGCCGCGAGAAATAAAAGTTTGGGAAACACTGTACTAAGGCCGTGGTCTGTCAACTAACCCTTCGAATTTGTTGTCCTTTTTAAAAGTCATGTTGGCACGGGAAGGGAGATTGCGTGTCGTATGACGTCAAATTTAAGTCTCTATTGTATATGCTTAGAGACCAAACGTAATTAATAATACAAAAATGGTGTTAACAGTCATTGTGAAAACAATATGATTTAATATACTCATAAATATATAATTACATAAAAGAATTAAAAAATATATGTAAAAGATAAAAGTTGAAAATTATTTGAAAAACTACGTCATTGTGACCATTATAAAATTTTAAACATGTTAGTTATGCAAATAAAATGAGTAACAGTAATAAGTTTTGTTGTATTCAAAATTATTAAACGTTGTTTAAACAATAAAACATAAAATTAATATTACTGAGGAAATAATAATTATTCTTTTCCGTATAGCTTGCAGAATATTGAATGCGCATTCTATTATTTATAATAAACAACTCATTAATTTGTTCTTTTAACTTAAAGTGACAGTATTTATTAGGTAGTTTTATTTTTTCATTATTTTAACTACAATATACTGGATACTGACCGGCTCTCATAAAAAATCATACTTTCATAATTTCCTGCCTAATTATTTTAAGTAAAAAGCTACAAATAAAAGTTGTAGACCATAAAATTCCGTATCTGAATCAATAACCAAATAATATTGCATGCTTTGTTAATGTTTAACAATTTACCTGTCAAGTAATTGTGTACTTGAATAATAATAAAAATAAAGTAGCCTAGCTTGACCGATAAATCGTTATATATTTGTTAATTTTTTGGTTCCATGGATATCGCTATTTTCGACATATTCATACTTAATTTTTGGGTAAAGTTGTCGATGTATTGTCTCACCTCCGATTTGATTTCATCCGACTTTGACCCCCACTTTATTATTTTTCCTATGTTTGTCTTGATGAGAAGAATATTTTGACAAAGTTTTATCCAAATCGGAGATGAGGCAGTACATCAACAACTTTATCAATTTTTGCTATTGGAAAGGAAGCATACTTAATTTTGGATTCGGAATTTTGTGCTCTACAACTTTTATTTGAAACTTTGTACCTAATATAATTAGGGCAGCAGGAAATTACGAAAGTATGATTTTACATGTTACAAGTTCTATGTTAGGTAGTTTCGTCACCACCCTGTATACTCATCCACATTACATGCTTTTGATTTATATTAAACTGTTGTCTGTTGTTAATATATTGCCCCACAATATATTAAAAATCCGCAGTGTGCCAATCAGCTGTGTGTCCAATTTATCCCATTTTCTAGTAAATGGTGTATTATGTGACAGCTGTCAACACTTTTGTTATTTATTTAATTATTCACGATTATTAAACTTTTGTATCGACAATGCATGTGGGTTATGAATATCACCTCATATAGGTACGGGTATCAACATTGCATGATAAGTGAGTCTAGGTTTGGAGACACAGCAGTAGCTGGTTTGATGGATGAAAGCAATAACCCTTTGCATCCTGGGATGCAGTTGTTGCTACAGCAGGGAGCTGTCAGCAAGGGTAATTACACATTTATCAGAAACGAGAACGGTTAGCAAGATAGGAAGTGAGAGGTCGTGGATTCGAATCCATCGCCCAACAACTACGAGTATTAACCACCACATTACCCACAGTTAAGACAAGACATTAAAGGTAATTTAATTATTAATAGATGATCTCTTGTAGTTTTAATTGTATTAATTTTAATATACAAGGTTTTTAGAAATTTGTTCTAAATATCATAGTGTTTTCTCCGTCGAAATTTATGTTTATTGGGACCACCAGAATCTGTTGGCGGCGCTGTAATCACATCTGTCATAAGTACAGTAGAACCTATCAGATTGGTTTAAATTTTCCCTGAGTGCTTTGTCACGAAAAAACAAAGGTAACAATTCAAAAACACAATTTTTGTGTTTTTTCAGTAGACTCCTTTATCAAAAAACGAAGATGTGGTGCAACAAATTATAAATTCGGAATTAATTATTACTTATATGGCGTAACTTGATCCAGAACGATTCTGATTCGGAAGTGAAGTATGTATACTCTGCACGACATAAAAAGAGATAAATAGTGGTAAAATAAATAGTTTCTATAAATATCATTTCTCAATACTGTCAATAATTGCTTTAAAAGGACATACCTATACATATTTATTTTCCATGTTAAGAGTTTTTTGATATATGTTTAAACTTCTTTTCCATAAATTCAGTCGATCAACTTTTTCTTCCTTTTCATGAGAAATCATTAGGTGCGTTCAATGAAGTATGCAAATCAAGCAAAGGTAAGCAAACGAGGCTTGTTGCTTAGTACATTGAACGGTTTGCTACATATAACCATAAACTGTCATCCACAACTGTCATCGAGAAAGTTATAAGTTGTCAAATATAACATTTGTTCCTCTCGTATCTCTTTTCTCGGTATGCGAACTTATGGAAAATGAATTTATACATTTATTTGCAGATAGTGGGGTTAATTTGGAAGAAACTATATTAATTAGCAAATATTTCAAATATAATGTTATAAACATGCATTACAAAATTCTCAAAGCCTTTTTGACATATGGTTGACAAACACGCACCATATAAAGAAATAGAAACAGTTCAAGTTGGCTTCATGTATATATAATTTATATTTCCCGGCAATATATTTGACACTTAGCAAGACAAGCGAGAAATTTGTGGCTTGGATTGCTTGCAAGCAAATCAAGCAAATGCTAGGCTAGCAAAGTCGTTCAACAAATTTTACTTCCGGTTGATTGTTTTTAAAATTTTACAGTTTATGTTTACCCGATTTTCTATTTTTCTATTTCACTCTCAGTTTCTAATTTTCTAATCATAGTACCTACCCAATTAACATTAATTACACGAATTTAATCCACACAGTCGAGAGTTTTCAAATAGCCAAAACAACGATTAGCTCTAAATAGGTAATTGATTTGGATGATTTAGTTTATGATATAAATCTAGATAATTTAAATACGATTATAGATTATTTAGACACACAACAAATACATATTCTAAGAATTTAATTTGGATAATGGTCTATTTTAATTTGATAATTTGAGTAGCTTCCAAATCAACAATTATTTAAAGGAATATGATCTAGATGATCTAGTTTGCATAATTCAGAGCATCAAATATATTTTCTTTGACTCAATGTGTCAACCACGCCAAATATCAAATTGGAAATTTGCATTTATTAAAAACAAGTAAGTAATTAAGCATAAAATTAGAGTTAAATCTAATGCAATGAATTAAATAAAAGTAAAAGTTATTTATAAAGTATGATAAAATTTATTTTATAAAGAGAATAGAAGAATACATTGGGAGTAAACAAATAATAGAAAGCAGACTATAATTTGATGTTTTGTTTTGCAAACTGTTTCAGAATCAACATCCTAATTCATAGTAATGTCTGAGGCATACAGAAGTGGGATTTCAATCGTAATTGCATGCTTACTCGCTGGCATTCTGTAGGCAGTAAAATTAATTATTTATTGGCAGTTATCTCGCCGGGATTCTATATACCCGCAAGTGAATTGCGCTGCAGATCTTATTTAAAATACTCTACACACATGCACACACATAAATTCCTGCTCTTTATGCACACCAGACAAGCGTTTACATAATTATTATTAACTTAATATTGAAATATGTTTTATATGATATCTTTATATGCTTGTTGGGATTTAATTAACTTGGATTTTTTAATACAGTTAAATGTCACACGTGGGAGGAAATATTTATTTAATTTTAAATTAAAATATACCAAGTCCTAAAACTACTACTTTATTGTTAATGGTATGTAGTTAAGTCTTCAGCTTTAAATCTAATAAAATGAATTTCCGCGTTTAATTTTTTTCCAAAAATATTAGCCTGTTTTGCATTATATATATTTTTTAAGGTAAATTCTATGATAGTTTTTAAAAAACCTCTATTTTCTTTTGGAAGGGGTCCATCGTTGGCCAAAAAAAAAAAACTACTAAAATATTTTATAAAAATTAACATAATACCCATATACTTTTCGCGATCGTCCAGAAAATTACCGGAAAATCCTTCTTTACTGATCTATGTTGGAAAATTGTCTAGAAGGGATCGGAAAGTAACTTACGACCTGAAAGTGATCGCCATGCAATCATTCATGTAGGAAAGTAACTTTCCGATCCCTTATAGATAATTTCCCGAGATAGCTCAGTAGAGAAGGATTTTCCGGTCTAAAAATTGATTAGAAGCAGCTCAATTACTGGACGATCACGAAAAAATTCTATTCTTAAAAACAACAAATAATCAATATTATAGTATTAATAAATAATAATCATTACTAGTTTTAAACCACTACCGCAATGTGTAGAGGACATAACAGTTACACACTCATTCGATACTGTTCGATTTGACAATGGAATACTTAAAATAGTTCAGTCATTCCTATTCAATAAATAAGTCTGCACTTCGGTAAATATAGATTGATAGGGTATAAACAGGGTAATCGAATTAGTAAATATGTGTAGTTAAGTACAAACAGTGTTTAAAATAACCAATTACATATTTTGAAATGAGTGAACTTTAAAATAAAAAATAAAAAAAATAGGATTCTGGGAGGGGTCCACCTTAAGAGTGGAGTATATGGCGTTGCCAACGGTGACTGGTTTAAAATGATAAAAAATCACTTGAAAAAAGTTGCTCGAGATGGTGGAAGGCTCTGTTGAAGATGAACTAGTACTGTCTTATTTTCCCCGTCCTGGATTGCCCGAAGATGCTTGTTGCTAGTGAAACTGCTGCGTCGCTACCACTATGCTTGAGGGATTGTGACAAATGTAGTGATCAGGAGATCATCAAAATCCTTGAGGATTGTCTACTCGTCTACTTGTGCTCCTTAATTATTAATAATATTTGTAGAAATATAACTAAAATAATAATATATAATCAAAAAAATTAAAAGCAGAAATTAAAGTTTTCAGAGTATTAGTTTGGCAATTCCATCTTCTGTATTATAAATCGGTGTCTGCAATTAGCCAATCATCGATTTGGATATACTCGCAAAAGCAATATACTGCGTAACGTACTTGGTGGAATAACGTAGGTATATATATGTAGTATGAATTTTGGATGAAAAATAGACACGGAGAGAGTTTCTAGTATTAAACTTGTATGTCTTATTATTATTATTGTTATTATTAATAATAATAATAATAATAATAATAATAATAATAATGTTTTCAAAAATCTAATTTCAATATTGAACCAAGAATTTAGACAGAAAAGTCACAATGTAAAACAGGTATATGATCGGCTTGCTGAGAAAACTAACCAAGTCAAAATTTATCCATTTGTGGTATTAATGACCAAATGACTAGGTTTGCATATTCAACAAGAAGCGTCTAAGTCAAACAAATTTTTGACGGATCATTTTTGCAATAAGTCCACGTTGTAGTATTACATTTTAATACCCCTTGTTGCGTGAACAAATCTCTTGTACACAATTTTCAATAATGAATAATATAATTACTACTGACGAGCACTAATTTATATTCCAAAGAGCTAGTTATAAATACTTATGTGTAATGCATAACCTATCTTTGTCGATTTCCTGTAATAATTTATACAGTAATTATAATTTATATATTATTCATGATTTATTAAATTATTTCAATGTAATTAATTGTATCTTCTTAAATAATATGCACAATTAAATTCATATGAACCTGACACGTGTTGTTATTTATTTGCATTTATTATTATACGTAATTGTAATTTAAATAGATATTGATACCCATAAATATTGAAAAATGATTGAATAAAGATAAACAGTAATAAATACAGTAAACAGAACAATGTAATAATTAGTGACAGAGAAAAATTCAGGGATGATATCAAATTAATTACAAGTACATATCAATTAATCAACATCTACGAGTACCTATAGGCTGTTTTTTAGCTAAGAGGAGTAAATTGAAAATATCTTTGCTAATACCAACCCCTGATCACATAACTTATGTGATCAGGGCTAATAGTATATAAGTTATGTTTATTCTACTGTAATAATAAATATTTAATTTTGACATTTTATAATGAGAAAGTCTTGTTGTTAATGATTTATATTCTTTTATATATATATATATATATATATATATATATATATATATATATATATATATATATATATATATATATATATATATTTGTTCTAAACATAACATTTATTCAAAAAGGTAAATATGTATAATTAAAATTTGCATTAATATACTTCTGTTTTTATGCGATGGTCAGGCTTTTATATTTAAAGTAGATACTATTTAATCACGTTAAATATATTGAGAATAATTTCATATTTTATAATATTATTTTAAATATGTTCGAAGTAATCTGCTTTAACAATAATACACTTTACCACTTTTCCTTCCACTCCTTAAAAGCCCCAACCAATTTGGGGAGACTTATACTTTGTTCCATTTAAGCCATGCAGCACATGACGCTCATACACGGCAGTTTTAACTAGCCGAAATCACATTGGGTAAACTTGTCTCTTGTCTCCAATTTCAGCCAATCAGAGAATTCAAAACTGTGCGCTATTCTCTACAATACTGAATGGCTTAAATGGAACAAGATATAAAAACTGTTAAAGCTGGCAAATTAATTGACTTAAAAACTGTCAAAGCTGTTATTAACTAATGACTAGTACATTTAAAAACTGTTAAATTTATTTCAGGCTAAATTAAACACTGTAAAAACTATCAAATTATAAATCATGTTTCGAAAATGCACTTTTGTTAATTCTATATTTTCACTCCTACCGATACTTTAAAAAACGTTTTAACTTTCAGGACTTAATTTCAAATGATAAATAACTTAAGTATTTAAAATGTGCAAATTTTGTGTTCCACAACCTATCTGTTTTCTTATTCTCAATATTTCTAGCGTGACCCACGTAGAGTAAATTTTATTTTTGTTATTATATCTTCGGATTAAACCACATACTATTTTTACTGGATTGCAGATCATTTAAAAAAGTCACAGATCAACACTAAGTAAAAAAATTCAAATATATTACAATTATAAAAATATAAAATTGTTATCACAGTAATTGATACTATTTAAAAAAAAAATGCGAATGAAACAAGTGGAATGTGTGCGCGTTGGTATGACAAATAATAAACAAGAGCAAATAAACAAAGGGGACAAAATTGGCGAATTCTCGCTGGTGTATACATGGCGAATTAATTACACAAACATATTAATTAATCAAACCGCTGTTGGGTCATTACCGGAGCGGCGCTTACGGGAATATTAATAATAACAAATGCCGTGTAATTAATGTTAAGTCAAAGCATAATGACAAGTAATGGCAGCGGGCATGCAGCACATAAACAATGGGCCCATTTAGTTCAACGCCAGACCAGTTAATATTCCTGATGCACGTTCTTTACGACCGCACCATCGGCTAATTTGTTAGGGTTAGTGTCATGATCTCGTTCGTCATACCAAATGCACGACAATAACATACTATATTGACTTACATATTGTACGATTTCATTGAATATACATATACACAGATTAAACGTCCTACACCTAAAGGAACGCACGAAAATTATTTGAAGGTAAATTTTAAGGGCTCAGCGGAAAAATAGTACAAGTGTATTATTTTACAAAAAAAAATTCGGCGGTGGTCAACTGGGAGATAGCCACGTGGGAGATGGTATATTGGCGTTATGACTTTTCTGAACATATTGTAACGTGTGAGCACCGCCGCTAGCGTCTAAGTATAGCGATGACGTAATCGCGCTAGCAGCCGGGCGATGTAAACAGACGATTCGCGACGTGTTTAATTACTTCCGGTCGCCTGAACCTTTCGTACTTGTTATTGTTATGGGGTCGAATATTCTAAAGATCTAGAAGGTAATGGCAGCTATATAGAAGGCACGCAGTTATGCCCGAGAGTTAGTTACATGGACTACGTTTACACGTATGAGAAAAATTTACTTTTACTTGACTTTCAAAAGGCGACTTATAAAAAATCAATTTAATGGTGCGTTTACACACAAAGTCAAATCTACTTCACTTTACGTTTGTTACTTGTCCTTCACTCAACTTTAACTTTGACAGCAAAGTAAAGTTTGGTTATAATACGTGGGATGTAAGTTAACTATGTAACTATTATCTTATAATCATAATTAAGAATAAATTATTTATAGAAAAATTGGATAGTAAACTACACTTAATAAATTTAAGCGCATATTTTTAAATAATATAACTATGCAGCAACAATATTGGATGACAAATAGAGAATAAAATAATCGCATAAAATATTTGAAAATTCGCGAAAATTTTAAATTTAGATGTAAAACACAACATTGTGTAATTAAATATCTAATTACTAGGAATTTGTAGATGAAAACTAGGTGTCTCTGTTAGTTAAGTAAAGTATGTTTCGTTCGTTGATTCACACGACTTTTTAAAAGTCACTTATATGAGTCAAGTCTATTTTATTTTGGACTTTAGGAAGAAAAGTAATAGGCGCGAGTGTTTACACAACGGCAAAGTCGCCTTTTGAAAATCAGAGTCAAGTCAAAGTACTTTTTTGCTATACGTGTAACCATAGTAATGGTCAGTTACATAGTGAAAGAGTTACGTAGTCAGCTGAGTTGAGTTTACGAGTTGAGTTACATAGTCAGCTGAGTTTAGTAGCATAGCAGTATTATGGTGGGCGTATGCTGTAGTGTCGAATGGAGTAGGTACTCGGGAAGTTACTGGTATACTGGGATAGCTGTGGATGTGAATACTCGGTAGTGTTGGCGAGTATTGGGAAGTTGTAGTGTACGAGGACAGTAACGGTGAGTCTGGAAGTTACTGGTATACTGGGAAAGCTGTGGAATTGAATACTCGGTAGAGTATACGAGGACAGTAACAGTGATTTGGAGTGGATACTCGGCACTAGTGTTAAAGAATTGCGGCATACGGACAGTTGGTGATACTGGATCGGACAGTTGAATGTGATATAAATAAATAGTGATATAAATAAGTAGTGATATAAATATCGCGTAAACAATCTACAAGAGTCTGCAACAGATCGGCAGTCTAAGATTGCAACGCATAGTAAAATAAATTAACATTTAGTTAAATTAAAGTACGAGAGTACAGTAAAATAAATAGCGTAAAAATAAATAGCCGGGTTAATTGTTTAAATAAATAAATAATCTTAGTTTTTAAGTAATTAATTATATTCTTAGCCTTAAATTATTATTTAATATTTGTTTAACCAAAGTAATACTAATTGTTATTAGGTTTTAATATTTATTAATCGTTTAATAAATATCTACATTAATTAATAATAACTGTCTAATTTTTACACTTCACCCAAATAAATAAAAATGTTACAATATTTTGTAACATAACCTAACGTTTTAATTCTACACAATATACAGGTCGTCCCAAAATGTACCGAAAATGTCAGGGATAAATTTCAAAATTTATTTAGCGACGAAAAGTTCATATAAACATATGTTCTAAACGTAACCTTTAACGAGTTATTGTTATTTCTAAATTTATATGGTTAAAATTTTAGTTCACCGGATTTCTGAAATACTGATCTAGTTGCCATGATTGCGTCTTTTGTTTGATAACATTTGAACATCGTTCGCCAGACCTGACTCAATTAGATTTTTATCTTTGAGGCTTTGGGGTCACATGAAACAGATTGCTTATGCAACTGAAATGCACACGGTAGAAGAATTACGCCAAAGAATAAAGCAGGCTGCCGATATTATTAGGTATAAGCAAGCAAATATATTAAGAGCGCAGCGATCACGATGTGCAGATTTATGTATCGAACACAATGGATATAATTTTGAACATGTCTTGTAAATAAAATAATATTAAAAAAAGATTTATTTCGTAAAATTCGTTGCACTAAAATTTTAGCCACATAAATTATAAAATAAACAATTACTCGTTAACGATTACGTTTAGGAAATATTTTTATATTTTTTCTACTCTAAGTAAGTTCTAGAATTCAACTTTGAAATACGTTTTGGGACACTATATAATATGCGAGGTTTTCAAATATTAATATGTAGACCATTCACTTGCTTTACAACAAATAGTTTAAATTCACCATAGATCAAAAGAAAGAAATGGTGAATGTAATAAAGAATTTGATAAAATATTATTTGTACATCAACATATTAACTTGATCTGTTAATTTTTCGTCCAGACAGGGGCGTGCTGGATGAGGTAGAGCAGGTTGGGATTTTAAACAAAAGAGCAGGATACAAGAAATACTTGAGAGTAAATTTATTTTCTTATCAACATGTCTAAGAACTTAGAACTAATAATTTTGTGAGCCATGGTACTTGTACTAGTACAGTGGGTTCAATAAAATTCCCAACTTGAAGTAGACTATGAACAGAGAAACTTTGTCTGATCATTATTCAATTCAAAAGTCAAGTTGTCAGAATTGATCTTGAAATGAAAATTAAAGAGAAAAGACAATAAAGAAGAATACAGTGTATTGGCATTCGCCATTTTCTAATTTTTTCCATTTCTAAAATAAGATTCAAGAAGAAAAGCTTTGATTTCTTTAGATAACATTTTTGACAATATCTCATGTTAAAATGATATTGGCAACTGACTTTAAGCAATATGACATCTGGTGCCATTTTCGGAACTATCGTTGATTGTGTATGTTAATGTTTTGTGACATTAGTTTGGTTGTACAAACATTAATTTTATCCATTATACTTATATTACTTACTTTTAGAAATGCAGTACTTCTTAATAATACACATTTAAGTACTAAAGAAATTATTAAATGTCAATTTATCTCAACTCCGTGAGTTCGAATTTGGCGCTGCAAGCTTAAAGTCAATTGCCAATTTAATTAAATATTTTTAAATTGACATATGTTTCTTTGTTCATAGCCTACTCCGAGTTAGGAACTTTTTTGAACACGCTGTATATTTATTAACTCGGAAAAAATTACTACACTTTTTGTTTCTAAGGAGGGGTACTTCAATCTCCTGGTAAAGTGTCAGTTAATTTAACTGCCAGATAAAAGTAAAATATCGCATCATACAACTGACACTTGTATAATTTTGTCAATTTACGCTCTAATATTGATGCGATATTTTCATTTTATCTGGCAGTTAAATTATCTGACACTTTACTAGGAGATTGAAGGACCGGCCTTAAAAAGGAGAATTCAAACATATTTTTTGCAGAAAATTATAATGTGTAAGATTTACAAATAAATATCCTACTTCTTTTTATAATAAAACAACGAAACTTCAGAATTAAATAAAGAACGTAAAAATAAATGGGCAAGCTTATGTAAGCAAATTCTCATATAGATGCTTCAGTGATCTTCGCCCATTCGCCATCGCCTGAGTAGTTGACCATGTCTGCAAATGCAAAATGGCAAATTTTTGCAAAATTCAAAGATACAAGTACCTATGTACTTATATTATCAAATTTCATAAAGTTTTCCAATAACTATGCTTTATGAAGATTTTGTAGGTACATATAAAACTTTTAATTTGGTCGGACACGGTCAATGTCAACTAGGCGAAGATGAATGGGCGACTGTCATCTGGGAAACTAGACGAAGGCCAAGTGGGCGCAAGACTGTGTGATAAAATAATAGATGTGTAGAATTTTAAAATTGTACATTAGGTTATGTTTAGAAATACCAGAGCGCCAATTATAACTAAATATTTTTCCTGCTGCAAAAAATTTCTGTCACTCAAATTACGTTCGCCCACTTAACCATTATCCGTTGGAAATCACTCAGCTGATCATAATCAAATTGACGCGTACTGTATTTTGACATTTCTGCTTATTTCGCAGATATTTTCTACAAAAAATATTGCAGTCAGTATCAACTCATTTACGTTAGGGTAAAAAATCTTTTCGTATGTGATATTTCATTCTTTTTATGTAGATTTAAGCCCGTGTAAGTTTATTGCATAAAGTTTATTTACAATAAACTGGTCATAAGTTATTTGCGGAAGAGCGAGGGTAGCGCTGACTTCAGTGTCCAGGGTCTGTTGTATTTCATCGAGTTACGCGAGTATAAAAGCGACGGGCGGGCTTATGCGCCCTTAAATCAGAGCGGCCGTCACATCAAAATAAAATATGACGTCATATCGGCCCGAACGCCAAGGCTCTGTGCCGTGCTGCTGACGTTTATGAGGGATGTATGCGAAACGCAGTGCATTCACAAAAGAGGAATAGGATAGTATATATTATGACACTGCTGAACGAATAAAAACTATATTATTGGCCAATAGACCCCTGCATTGGGAAACAAATGTTAATATGGAAAAGCTTGCTAGTTTCTTGTAAGATGAAATAAGTACAACGTTGAAAACGAGGTTGTAAACATCATCAGATGGTTAGTAGATATATTATTCTTTTCAAAAATTCATTCAAGGGTTCAAATCTATGATAGTCACAATATTGTTCTATCTTCTCACATGCCGTCTATATATAAATACTGGAGGTATTGTGTTTGATTAAAAAATCTATGGAAAATTTACATTAAATAAGGTTTTGAAGAACCTGGTTTTACTATTTTTAAGATGATGCCTAAGTGCGCAGTAATTTTTATTCTACTTCTAGTATATCAATTCCAATTCGGGTCTGTGATAAATTTTTATTTAATTCAAATTAAAAAAGTATAGTCCCATTTTATAAAATTTATTAAATTTTAGTGGAATTCGATGTCATCACTGCAAAATGGACAATACATGTCCTTTTCACAAAAATTTTAATTCCGTTTTTCTTATTCCATTAATATTTAACAATTTTTTAAAAATATGGGAAAGTATTTTATTTCCAACTCTGTATATAAAAATATTTTATCTAAATTTAATCAAGGGCACATACCCCATAAAGTCAATTTTTGATATTTATGATTTCTTCTTCTATGTGAAGAACTAATTAAAATTATTGTACAACTCTGTCAACAACTTTCTATGAAATAATATTTTTCATTAGAAGGTTTCGTACACAACTAAATGTCAAAAAAAAAACCATTCGTGTGTGACATCATGGCAACTTTTCGACATTTAATTTCGATATAAAAATTTATTTTATGGATTTTTCTTTTATTGAAATATTGAAAAATATAAACATTTACTTGATGAAAATTATGAAAATAGTTTTTTTTTATTCCATTAATATTTAACAATTTTTTAAAAATATGGGAAAGTATTTTATTTCCAACTCTGTATATAAAAATATTTTTTTATATTTTGCGTTCATAATGAAGTCATTACGATACGCAATTGCGTATCGTAATGACCTTCATTTCGATACTCAATTTTTTGTTTTAGACGGTTGGTACTAGATGACGTTTCTTTAACCCATTTTTACCTAATTTATTTTTAGTTAATTGACAATTCATTTTAATAATATAATGTCGATATTATTATTATTTTTTTTTTTATTTAGGGAAGATTATTTACATGAAAATGTACAAATATAATCATAAATTGAGTAAGTAAATGTTAATGTTCGAATTAGTCCACATAGATGGACCTAGTAGTACTAAAAATTTGTAGATTGAACCTTTGAACGATAGAAAATTATTTTTAATTAATTTTAAAGCAAGTTTTAATTCAAATATAAGAAAAAATAAAAATTTCCTATACACTGAGGCTGAAAGGGTTAAATTGTCAAACGTCAAAGCTGGAAGATAAGAAATTTCAATATAACCTCAAAATTTCTTTTACTTAATAAATCACTTTATTTAATGAATATAATAATAATAATAATACATATTTTCGTCTTATTTTGCATTTCAAAATAAGCAATCAAAACATTCTCTGTTACGCCTTTGACATTATTTTCTTTACACCATGTGTCAAAATTTGCAAATTCTTTCTTATAAATCTCGCGCGATTTTTTAGGAAGTAGATTATTTACTGTAGTCTGAGCTATATTACGTAGCTCAGGCGGAGTGCAACTGATTTCATCTTCCATGATTACACTAAATTCACTTAAATTTGTTCGTAAATATTGAAATGACATGAACTTTCAAATAATAATTGAATGTGGTCAATTCAATGTTACCAACTACAACATTTCACTTACAAATTTCCCTAAATCAACTCGGTTTAATATTAACAGTTTTTTAAAATATATTAGTATTTAGAAGGCGCAAAATATAAAAAATAGTATAAAGAACTCATTTTATAAGACTTTCTTTCGCACTTGTCAATTAGAAAACTCGCTGACGCTCGTTTTCTAAATTTTGACGCGTGCGAAAAAAACATGTCTTATAAAACACGTTCTTTAATATACTATTATCTAAATTTAATCAAGGGCACATACCCCATAAAGTCAATTTTTGATATTTATGATTTCTTCTTCTATGTGAAGAACTAATTAAAATTATTGTACAACTCTGTCAACAACTTTCTATGAAATAATATTTTTCATTAGAAGGTTTCTTACACAACTAAATGTCAAAAATATTTATTATGAAAAAAAAACATTTCATATTTCGAAACCATTCGTGTGTGACATCATGGCAACTTTTCGACATTTAATTTCGACATAAAAATTTATTTTATGGATTTTTCTTTTATTGAAATATTGAAGAATATAAACATTTACCTGATGAAAATTATGAAAATAAAGAACGATATTTTTAAACTTTTTATTGTTTAAAAAATGTCAAATCGTTATTAAAATATTTTCAAATTCAGAGGGGGGCTAATATTGTTCTTTAAAATTACAAATATACACCCGTATACTTTTTGTGCTTTGATGGATTTTTGATAAAACTTGCAGCTTACAATGTAACACGAGGAGAATTTAACGATATCGATATGGCGCCATAAAGCTGAAACTTCAATAAATGAACTCAATTTTGGTTATTTTTGTTATAACAAATATTAAAGAATATTTCATTTTCCATTAGTATTTATTCGACATTTTGTACATTATAAAAGAGTTATAGAAAAGTTTGATGAAATAATAATTTTATTTAGATAAAATCTATGTCTAGTGTCAAAATATAAAATGTAAATTCATGAAATAGTTTTAGTTCAAATAATAAACAATTTAACAAACTAAAAATTGGAATGGCAGGTAGTAATGTATAGCTCCATCAATTTTAGTTTTTTCGAGAGAGGAAAACCTTGATTCATATAGTAGTAGAAGCTATTGAAATAAGCTTAAATATGAAATATCTAACATATAAGTAACGAAGTTTTCATTGTGAATTTCTTCCCTACCAGTATTCGAATTCGCGTTGATTGTGAAACCTCCCGTTTAATTAATATAAAACTGAGTGTAGATTTACGATCACACCTTATTGAAATAAACCCGGCTGGTTGGAGTTTTATTTACGACAATACATCAGCGAAAGGACGTAAGCGGGCTCGCATTAAATCATAAAATATTAATGCGGAAAAGCACTCAGTACGGAGAACGCGCGAAGGGCGTCGTCACGTTATTACGCCGGTGATGCCCGCACAATGGGTATTTATGTTAGGCGAATAGACCGAGTAAGTTATTGCTGCCGTAATTCCCAAATTCAGAATCATAGTGCGCCACGAAACAAAGCAACGCCAAGTCAGGGACACGTCAGAAGTCACGTGTAATTGATAGGATAATGAAATGAATCTGCATATAAATTTATATTTGGCTAATCGCAGCAGGACTTTACATTGTATTTTAATATAAATGTTCATGCATTTAAATTCGTAATTTCTCATTATAATTCCATTATGTCAAATTGGAATCAAACTGTTTTATGCGTGCATTTCTATTCTCGATTGCAAACAATACAGTCCTGTAGAAATCCTGAGGTTCACAATGAAATGCAATAAGCATAGCCAATGCATTAATGTAGAAATAATGCTTTGTTTCATTTGGGAATATGCAAACGAATTTTATAGAACAATATTTTTTCATTTTGACGCTTATTTATTTAGACGTAAACTCTTCTTAGAAAATAATATATTTGTCTGTAGTATTTATGAAATAAGAAAAACCTTATTTCTTGTAAAAACAAATTGTACGTATCTAAATATAATATTATTGAGATTAAAAATTGCATAATTTAAATTTGTTGTAAATATTTTTTTCTTGTGTTTTGTATGGTGTTATGGTACAAGATTAGATATTGTTTGTCGATTCTGATAACAGTGTGTCAACCTCACTAAGCACAATTTTTATTTTATAGGCAATAATTAATACAGCCACAGATTCGGTATTTGATAAGTTATTAGTTTTCTTGCATTATAGTTTATAATACGAAAAATGTTACAAAGTGATAAAGAATATGAACCACAGAAAACTGATTTAATCTTTTGCCTTTCTACCTTTCATTATCAAGCTGGCGACGGTATTAATTTGGATGCATTTCTGGGTTACTTTTCCAATTTTTTTTTCATGCACCGCGGTCTGCAGTTTTTTCTCTGAGTACATTCGATTTTTCTCAAAGATTTGCTGTTACTTTGATTTGATCCTTTCGTTATTAGTCTGTTTTAATCTCTTTCTGTGGTCTAGCTTCATATAGCTGCTTTTGTGAGCCAAGCTTCAGCACTGCGATAGTCGTATTCTAGTCACCGTACTTTATTATCTTGTTTTCTATTTATTACCAGTTTCGTTTATCACTGTATACATCGTTTTTGAACTTATTTAGAACAAGAACTATATCTTTTGTGTCAGGAACGTTGTCTTCAGAGCAATGAAAATTTTGCTTGCTGTTCGCAATCATGCTAATATCTTTTGGTCAGTTGTAGTTGTTTTGTACTTCAAGCAATGCACTCCAATGAGCCTGTTTCTCATTTTTCAAAAAGTATTTTAAATGAAAGTTTATGTAATATTTCTTATTAATAATTATTTTTTAAATAATTTGTTGTTATTTTCGTAAATAATTAAATACGAATATTGGCGCCAAAACTAGTCATGAAAAACAACCCCCCACTCTTGTGTCGTAGAAGCACATACATTACGGTCAATAGAAAAACAGTTTTTCCATCACCTACATTTTTTTTTTATTTAGATAAATAAACGTAGGCGATAGTTTGTCACATGTTAATAACAAACTTCTAATTTGACGCTGACATTTTCCATTATAAATGAGTAACACTCAAGCTTACCGAAAATCAAAAGCTGGATGATGGCTGAATTTATATCAGAAAACGACTGTTTTACTGTTGCCGAAATAAAGAGTTAAGGTAAAATAAAATGTAAAAACCCAACCATCAGCTCTTTGACCTAGTGTTTCCAGCCACAATTTTCTTTTCTTCGCATCTTTTGGCATATTTGTAAATTCAATAGTAGGTTTGTTCCAAGCGCATTTTTGCAAGAAGGCACAATACAATACTGTAAACTACTCATTTTATATTAAATTTTGTATTGTCTAACACGAACCAAACCCAAATATTTGACACTTGGTGGCACCTTTGACAATATTTTTATCATAACATTTGTAACAAAACACAAAGAATTGACGCTATAAGGGACTAATTAGAGCCGATTAAGATATGTGTTGTGACGTCACATTCTGTTTCACGTGACTTTTTCAAAATATCCAAATTTCAAAAATTAATTGTAAAATATCTAATAGATATTTGATGATATTTTCAAATTTGAGGCTATTTAAATAATGATATCTTTTTAAATTTAATACTTAGAAGGCATATAAAAGTTTTTGCAACAGCCCTATTTTTATGTAGTACAATTTATAAACATTGTTTACGTTTTATTTTTATTTCAAATTTTAACTAAAATAACTATATCAATAAACAAATTTTGCTATCAACATATTTTCTCTTCTACTTGTATACCTACCGTTTTGTATTTTACTAGAATATTTTAAGTTCTGCACCTTATATGTTGGGAAGCCCAAACCACTCAAAAGCAGCGAAGATTGCATAATATAATTCTTATAACCGATATATTGTCAATAATAGGACACATTGAGCCGCAGTGTTTTACCGCTACCGTACTTACATTTTCATTTAATTAGGCATACGCCCTGTAGAATTATGTAAAATGCTCGAAGGACCAGTAGACTTTAAATAGTAAATAACGAAAACTCGCAAAGTTGAGATTGTGGTGACTATCTAAAACAATTAAAGGAGCACTGACCTTGACTAGGAGAAACGGAATACGACTAGGAGGCAGGAGCTCGACGGGACTTGAATGACGGGATGAATCCTGCAGACGACACTCGACGGCAGGATAAATAGCAGACGTAACTGGTCTGGAAGCGATGACGGCCAGGGTTCAGGAAGTTCAGGAAACAGGAGGCCTCACTTGGTTGTGAGGCTGGCAAAGAGTCGCCACCAAAGGGCGCAGGGCTGGATACTGGCAGGAGGCACCCGAGGGGAGGGCAATGTAGAAGTAGGGCGTAACTCGCCGGATGAAAGCCGCCAAGCGGCGACAGCACGGTCGGTCCGATCCGTAGACATGACTAGGGTTGTTTGCTGTTTAGTACAGCAGCGGTCTCGGAGCACAAACACAAATGCAGTTTACACTTACACCTTTCCTGAAATATAAATTTTCCCTACTACTCAGAAAAACACGATGTCAATAGAATTGGATTTAATTTTGCATCAAGAAATATGTTTAAGGCCCAAAAGGAAGCACAAAATGAAAGAATGATGAAAGACTCGAGGAGCTAAATGAAAATACGTCTGAACCTTTACTTGGCTCGTTACCAACTTGTTTATACTTTTGTTATGAATATTTTCATCGCTATGAAGCTTTTCATTGTTGCATTCCTTTCTTTACAGATGCCTGTGATTTTTAACAAAATAACAATACATTGCTAACTTTAGCTTTAAATTAAATATAATAACAAAACATGTTAGTCGCTTACCAGCTACTCCGATGGTTGTTTTTGACAGTCACCACAATACCTGACTTTTACAACTTTACACGCTCCTTGTGATTATGAGTTGCGTTAATTTTAAATTTTAAGTGTTATTTTATCATAGATGGCAAACTTAAAACAGTGAATAATCCATCTAAACCTTATTGAAATCCATGATCCCTGTTAAGGGAATACATATTCCCATCATTCGTTTAAAGTTGTGGGTTGATGAAATAATTACCGCAAACTGGGCTGTCTTCGCGGGTAATTAGATATATCGTTGGTGTGACAGCGACGCCTTGAGACGCGTCAAGCGTCAAGACGCCGTGCGAGCGTCGACAGCGTAATGGATTATATGAATAATAAATTGCGGGTGTCAGTCGCTGTGCAAATAGTCACATGCTTTGTGGCGCGCAGATAATGCCCCCACACACACACCAAGATTGATGGGGGTTATTCTTAATTAATGGCGCATGCAATCGGGGCATTCAAAACGAAAGAAATTATAAATTAGAATGAATAAGGAAAAAGTATGGAAATATTAGTCCAATATATTGTAGAACAGGGTTTCTCAAAATTATTTTGCCTTTTAGTCCAGTCAATGTGAACAGTAGAACCTGGTTTCTATGCAAAAGATCGGGTATCTATAATTTTTGGGTATGTTGTAAAGACCAATGCCAGTGATAAGAAACCAATTTTTCGTTTCTGCAAAACAAAAGCCCCGTGCTACCAGAGTTATAAAGAAAAAATCTGATGTGGCCAGCACATTACCTTCCGTCAGGTCTATGTATTTTGTACAAATGTCATACAGAAAGTTCCTTGCAAAAGATTCTATTTCTTGTACATTACCAGTTGTATGTATTTTATATAAATTCCATATATAAATTCCATACAGAAAGTTTCTAGCAAAAGATCCTATATTTCCAGTAAAATTATACCACAAACATACATGTCAATTGCACTTTACACTGATGCCTTTCAATCAGAATTTTTTTAATATAGCAGTTGTTTATAGAGTTATAGCATAGCTAATTTACGATTTTTAATCTCTTTATAATTTTTTTACTCATTATCTATTTAATATGAAGTATAAAATGCACTCAAATCGTATAGAGAATAAAATATTCTTTAATATTTATAACATGTTTAACATCATTTTTTCAAGAAAAGCTGTTAAAATCTTCAAATGAGGGTACTTCCGGTTGACCAATTATAACCAAAATCTAACCAGCTCTTCATATGGATGTAAGGAAGAAGAATACGGAAGAATTATAATTTTTGGAATTGTAGTATTAGAGTTATCGCAGACGAAATTTTTGTCACACACAGACAGACACACACACACACACACACACACACACACACACACACACACACACACACACACACACACACACATATATATATATATATATATATATAAATAGTAAAATCGTATTCTAGGGACCCTAAAACGTGCTTATTCATCGAAAACTCACCACCGAATTTTTTGACCAAAAACAATGCATTCCTTACCTATAGGTGACGGAAGGTAAAAAGTTCGAAATTTTCGGTCTTTTTTCGGGTTTTCCTCAATTTCTCTGTTTCTATACATCGGAGAGTAAAAGTTGCTATTATCAGTATTGTAGAAGACAAAAGCATCAGATATTTTTTGGAAATGACAAAACTCGCACATATCGTAGAAGTATTTATGTAGCCCGGATGTTAAGGACGGAAATTTGCCTCCACCCTGCATTTTGTCATGCAAGTAAGCCGTCTAGTTCACATGTTACTAGGATTATGCCCTAGCGATGTAGCCACCCGGAAATTAGCAAATTTTGTCTTCTACAATATTGATAATAACAATTTTTACTCTCCGAAATTTTTTTCCCTATAACTCTGGTAGCACAAGGCTTTCGTTTCTGCAAAATTAGTTTCTTATCATTGGCCTTGGTCCTTATAACATATCTAAAAATTATAGATACTCGACCTTTTGCAAGGACTATCGGTATCCCTAAAAGATTTTTGTATAGGGACAGGATCGCAGAACCCACATCATATACAAATATAGCGTCAAGTTTTATGAATAATTAATTAAATTATGTATTTAATAGGAGAAGGGCCTGTACACACATGGTGGAAAGAGAGAGGATAGAACAAGTACATTCCTTCAAATATCTTGGAAGCATCTTGGTATATTAATTACGAGTATAAGGCAAAAAATAGGACAGTAATTTTCCAGGGCAAGGCAACTTGCATTAAAATACAGAATCTATTAACAGCAATCAATATAGAATTACGAAAAAAGTTTGCAAGATGCTTAATGGAGTACTGTGCTTTGTGCTATATGGACGCGAAATATGGACCCTGAAGAACATTCAAAAAAGTACGTGGAAAGTTTTGAAATTGTAGTTGTGGCGACGGATGAAAAAAAATTGATGGAGATGAGATGGAGGAATGAGCATATGCTGAAAAGGATTGGAGAAGAGAGAAGAATTTTAAGAGAAATAATATAGAGGAATGGTAATTGGATTGGACATATTTTAAGAAGGGATTGTATTCAGAACATTATTCGACGGAAAAATACATGGGAGAAGGGGAAAAAGAAGAACATAATTTGGAATGAGGGTAGAAAATTATCCCTGGATGTTTAGTCAAAAACTTTATTTTCGGTCGAAAATAAAGTTTTTAACTGAACTTCCAAGAATTATTTTCTACCCTCATTACCAATCCAGTCATGAAGGACCCGCAATTATAAATTGGAAAATTAACAGATACATAGGAAGGGCAGATGGAATTACGAGGAACTCAGGAAAGAGATGTAAGACAAACTGAGGTGGAGGCAGCATTTCCATCCAAAGACATAATTCATTAATGATGATGTTACCCATGTTCCTTCGGGTTGCGATTCGCAATCTAAGTGATCATGATTAAGAAGAATCATGTTTCCTAGTTCTAACCTCACTCTTTAATTTTGTGATCACGATCACACGACACAACATCTCCCTCCCTTCTGAATAATACTTTTTTCACGATTACCATAAATGAATCAAATAAATACGATTTTAAAATTGCAGACACTAGTATTTCGCTTAATAAATTTTCAATTGGAAATTTGAATCAAACGGAATCTAATTTTCTTGCAAAACCACATTTGACCCCATTTAAAAAAATATTATCTGCTTCCATTTTTGAACGAATTTAGTTGTTTCTTTAAAATTTCTTTTTTATCACTATTTAGAAAATCACCATTTTTACTAAATAAATCATTATCAAATTCCAAGATGATCTCTATTTTGACTCATGGGACCCCAAAAATTTTGTAGTGGAACCCTCCGGTTTATGTCACTACAGATTTGAGTTTTGTTAATAAAAAAATCAGACGGGGCGAGAATTTAATTTCGAGTCGGAAGGAAAGCTCTTGGCATAACCAAGTTTCCAAAACCTTGCTAACGCTTACTATACTCACTATGATATGTCTATTATTGTAGTACTCTTGTCTAATTACCTAAAAATATAAGTTTTGAAAAGACTCTTTGAAATTCAAAAACGACTATAGATTAATGAGTTAAATATGTGAAAAATGCATGTTTTTATTGTAGTTTTATGTATTCTTGTTTGAAAATCCATAAAATCTATATTATAATAATGGAGAAAATAAACTAGCCTCAGTATATTATTACAGTTGAATTATACAGCATCGTTATTATAAACTACCTCTCGGTTTTAAACCGTATGTGGTCATTTAAGTCCACTCATATTATTATCCGAAGAAAAAATACCACGTTTTGATGTATTGCATGATGGTCTGTATAAAGTTTTACGTACATGAAACCCTTTACAATTACACTATGATATTTATTGAACCTGAACAGCAGCAATAATCACATTAATATTTATCAAGCAGACAGAAATATGGAAAGTTATTTATCACGCACCTGGATTATTTTTCTCTGTTATATATACTTTCCTCGAACCACTAATACGTATTCATTTAAAAGATGGATGAAATATTTATGTATGTCATCAATTACATAACAAAGGAGGATAATTGTTACTTGATGGAATATACAATATATTCTTTGTGGTAATAAAATTTAAATTATTTTAAATTTATGTGCAGTGTTTATAAATTATCGTGGATTATTTATGAATAAATGATTAGTTTAATGTGGTATGGAAAATACATTTGAAATGCACATAAATAAAACTTAATATCCTTCAATGTTTATTACTTTTACAAATATGCATATTTATATTTATAAAGCTACATTGTTAATAACAATTTTCTACAAAATGTTTAAATGTGAATTTACTAATTACTCTTTTGTTCCAAATATTTATCTAACTATACTGTGCTATATATAATGGCCCGTATTAATTTACTTTTATAAAGGCTCTTTTGTTAAAGGTGGCATCTAATTTCATAAGAATATAAGGTAAAAGCGCGCTTCATAATAACGCTCGCTATTATTATAACTAGTATTACTTTTAAATTTTTCAGCATAACTCAATAACACAGATTATAATCGCCCAAAATTTAAACAGCATGGGGATATCGGGAACTATGAATCGGTTAAAATAGAGACAAAAATTTCCCATTAGAAAATTTTAACGGAGTATCAAAAAAAAATCATGGATGAATAGGTGAAAATGTCAGTTTTGCACTATTGGATTGAGTTATGATGTAAAGTTTACAATTATTATATGGACGCCACAATGAAACGTTTTACCATAGAAAATAGATTTTTTTAACTTTCCAACGATGTATAATTTATATGAAAAAAACATTGATCCAATTAATATTAATATTTTTATAAGCAGACCTTCGTTTGCAACTATGGGTCCGATTCTCAACTATCACTACATTTCATTTTACAATAGTGATAATTATATATCATATCACTTGTCAGAGGCATGATATTGTTTGTCAAATGTCAACAAATACACACCCTCACGCGTTAAATTTGTATTTTCTTGTTATGCGTAGTAATTGTTGCTCACATACGGTGAATATATACAATATCACAATTTCTCCCTTATTTATCATATCACTTTGAAATTGAGAATAACGTGAAATGATAGAGTGACAATTGGTGAAAATTTTCACTACATATCACTTTGGTGATAACTGAGAATCGAACTCTATAAATACATCGACAAAATACGAGAGAAAACAATATAAACTCAAACAAAATATTTTGGAAAATTCAATAAAAATTTAGAAAAACAAAATATATTTTATAAAAACTCAACACATATCAGGTAAAGGTCAAGCCAAATATCCGAGTGTAATGCAAAATTTTGAGAGCATTTGTGTTATTTAAACTAAAATTATATTGAAAAAATATGTGGCTACCTCCCGCCATATAATTTTTATTAATTTAATATACGAGGTGCTACCCAAAAGTTACCGAACTTATTTTTTTTAAAAAGCAGTATTTTTTAAAACTTCAAACCAACAAATTATCTCCTTCAAAATAATCCTCACATACAGTTATACACTTGTCCCATCTTTTTTTCACTGTTCAAAACACTTTTTGTAGTCATTTTTTTCAATAGCATTTAGGACCTTCTGCGATATAGTTTGAATCTCTTCAAAAGCAATGTGAAGTCTATGTTGATTATTTTTTCGACTGCAAGGGGGTTGTGCACCGCGAATTTGTGCCAAGGGGTACCACAGTAACGGATAACTTATACGTGGACGTTTTGAGGCGTTTAAGGGAAAATGTGAGGCGAAAACGTCTTGAACATTGGGCAAGCAAAAATTGGCATTTCCACCACGACAATGCACTGGCCCACACATTTTTGACATTCACGCAAAGAAATGTTCTTCCCCATCCCCCTTACTCACCAGACCTTGCTCCTTGCGCTTTTTTCGTGTTCCCAAAAATGAAAACCAAGTTAAAAGGCCAGATATTTGAGGCTGTTGAGGAGATTCAAACTATATCGCAGGAGGTCCTAAATGCTATTGAACAAAAATGACTACAAAAAGTGTTTTGAACAGTGGAAATAAGATGGGACAAGTGTATAACTGTAGGTGGGGATTATTTTGAAGGAGATAATTTGTTGGTTTGAAGTTTTAATAAATACAGCTTTTTTAAAAGAATAAGTTCGGTAACTTTTGGGTAGCACCTCGTACATACTTACATATTTTCTTATGCTGAAAACTATATTAATTTCGATCCCATATAACTATGGTTCTATTTACTATTTTCTTTTTTAAAACGTTACTATTATTAATTTGAAATGATTAGTTCTTTAACAGTGACATTTATCTGTCTGTTACATACATTTGAGATGTGTAATCAAGGAGTTGTGTTTGTTTAAAGCGTAGGCTCCGTGATTTAAATTATACATAATCTTATAAAATATATAGAAAAAGTATTAATGCAAACCTATAGAAAATTTAATAATCTCTAATTTTTATAACATAAATCTCGAAAAAATAGCATATAAAGGTATTTTTCGGAGAAAAACTATTTTGAGCTTCAAGTAAAGAGCCATTTCCGGTTGACAGATTTACACAAAAAGCTAATGGCTTCTTTCCATGTTAGAATAAGGTAAAAATACAAATTTCAAAAATTTCTGAATGATAGTATTTGAGTTAGAACGTAAACAGGAAACAAACACACACACACACACACACACACACACACACACACACACACACACACACACACACACACACACAACACACACACACACACACACACACACACACACACACACACACACACACACACACACACACACACACACACACACACACGTACACGGACATGCTCACGCACACGCAAATGCACGCACGCACTCACGCATGTTTCTGGTAAAGCCATGTTGTGACACAAACATTTCAAATTATGTTCTAAACTTAGTATACGAACATTTGTTGCAATCTACATGTATAATAATTCCATGTAGGCGAAATGTTGTTGCTAATTATTATTGTCATCTTGCCTACAAGGTAATGAGTGTTTCCCTGATATTTTCTTCTTTCAAAGTGTTTTAAGAGTGGGCTCTTAGACAATAATTAACGCCTGTGTACAGCAAGTGATGAGTGTTAGCGCCAGACACCAGATGTCACTAATTTACTTAGCGGGATAAGAAGTAAAAGCCGCGATGATTTCGTTATTCCGTAAAGCAACGTCGTCCTGTCATCTCCTGTCAGGATGCTTTGTTTTCCTGATGTCTGGACACTTCCCCAGACGTCAACCATCAAGGAAAAAAATTAGAAAGCTGCTGAAAAAAGCTATAATGCTATTAACATCCACACGAACAGAAAAGATCGTCACAATGAAATTATTATTATTAAAGTGACTGATTGAGATTTTAATAAATCGCGTTCGAAAGTAGGTAATTATTTATTGCAATAAAATAACGTTTCTGACGAAATAATTATACAGCCATTACAGAGACTTGCATAAATATGTCAGATACACCCATTAATTAAAAAAAAGTTGACGAAATAGTCGTAGAAAATCATTTATTGTTTCTGAAGTTCAATAGTAAAATATTTCCTACTGCTATCTTTTCTTGATGATCTAGTGTTGTTAAACAAATTGTATAATATTGTTGAATTAATGAATTTATTAAAATAGAAATAAATTAATTTAAATTGGTCAATGATCTCTATGGAATTTGAAAAAATTAGCTATAGAGTACGTGCACGTCAAGTTGACAACCATGTCAAAATCAGCTGAGTAGAAGTAAACATCTGCTATACTCTATCCGTTTTAACTATAGAGCATTGGATGAGATAGGGCCTAAGATTCTAGCTGTCTAAATGGTTCAAACGTGAACCGAGTTTACATAGCAAAATAGTTGACGCGAAATTTAAATTTACTTGGCAACTGTATCCATTATTTTGATTTATATTATACCGTTTGACATAAAATAAATAAAAGTCAACAAAATCAATAGTACACGATTTATTACTTATTATTAATTTCTGTTCAGTTCTGTTTGTTAATTATATTATTGTTCGTTTCGTTTATATAATTTTCGTAGTGCTTTGGCGTTATATTTCATATTACATAGTTTTCGTTGTGCGCGTTTTCTTAGTTTTTCGTTAGTTTTGTTATTTTTCTCTTCGTTAATATTATGCACCTGGCTCTGCCAATGTTTTACAACATCTATATCTAAAAGGAAAGGCCCTCCGAAGTGGGCAAAAATAGCGTATAATTTATACTGCACATATCGTCCCACGAATCCATATTCCAAACAGAAGTGTCCAAATTCTGGCATCAGAACTGAGCATAGGACGATGTAGTATTTGGAAAGCTATAAAAGAAAATGAGGATAAAGGGTCATTCTGATCACCTCAGGAAATAAAAAATTTGTTTAGAATATACATATAATGTATATATTTCAGAGAGTAAATATTTATATTTCAAAGCTGAATTATATTTTTATTTTACGTTGTTTTCTTTGGCGCCAAAATTTGAATTCTTTTTTTAATACATGTAAAAACGGCCGCGCTCGAAACGACATCTAGTCTGTAGTTAAAATAGAGTATAGTAAGTAATAATTTCAATTTTTGGAATCAAGGTGCATCTGCCGGGTCTGTATCTGACGTTTCGATATAAAATCCATTCTTGAGTGACTAATACATTAAATAACAAATCTACTAAATTAAAATCATATAGTACCTAAAGTGAACTCAATATAATAAAATGAATTTTGTCAAATATCAAAAAGTCAAAAACTTGTCACATGTCAATCACATAGTAGCATATGTTTAATTGCATTTAGCTGATTTTGACACGGAATTTCAGGGAACTAAATTAATGGCGGCCACTAAGACATATCAAATATGTAGTCGTCAAAAATTATCGTTTCGTTTAACATAAAAAGATATTTTTACGCTTTGATTTTATAATTTCATTTGATAATACATGAAAAATAAGCGAATTAAAGAAAATAAACATAAGATACATCAAAAGTTGTTGGGTTGAAAGGTGTACGAGTAAAATAAAAATTGTAGACATATTCCATAATTTTAGGCAAAGAAAATAAAATTGATCAACTGAATATATGGAAAAGAAATAAATATATTGCAAAACTTTAATCTGATAAATAAATATGTCTCCTCTTTGCATTTCACAAAAGGAGATTATAAAAAAAATTTGCAGGGATGTAATTTTAATATTATTGACAGCGTTGATAAATAAAATTATTACATTCATTGATTTTACTAATATTTGTCCCCGTATACTGCAGTTCCAATTCAGAAATGCCACATGTCAAGTTATGCCACAAGTACTATTTACACCCGAATTAACAAATTGTTGCCCATCCACTACGTTTCTTGATAAAGGATTTGACTGACCAAACTAAAAAATAGTATAGAGTTGAACTGATAATAATATTTTGGGTCAGAAAACCCTCATTCAGAATGTAAACAAATTTAATATGTTCTATTGGCGACTATGACAGGTACGCGTACAGCGCCGCCAACGGATTCTGCGGGTCCCAATTTTCAAGTCTAAATTATAAATCACAATTAAATAATAAAAATTCATTCAATATCAGCACACGAATTTGTCTTTAAAGGATTATACGAGTGTAGGTACATGTATACGACGTTAATTTTATATCATCTGTACTTATACTGAATATTTATCCAATTTTGATTTACGAGCTGGATATGAATCCTATTCTATCCTATGTTATTTGCCGGAATCTTCATCTAATGTTCCCTCCCACTCAACATGTTTCGTTTTTGAAACATTTTAAAATATTTCAATTTGATTATCTATGAAATATTTTTTGTTATGTTTTTAACATTTTTGAAATGCTCTGTTATTAAAAATCTTAAAATAATGTTTTAAAAATGTTTCCAATTTGATTCGTACGGAATGATTTCTAAAATGTTTCTAAGATATTTTTCAAATGTTCCAATATTATCTATTTGATTATCGCTGAAACATTTTTTGTTATGTTTTGAAGACGTTTTTGAAATGCCCTGTTATTAATAATCTTAAAATAATATTTTAAGGCTGTTTCCAATTTGATTTAAACGGAATGATTTCTAAAATGTTTCAGTGATCTCCTCAGAACATATTTCAATTAACAATTATTTCGAAATATTTCAAAGTCTTGCGTGTGCTATTATAGAAGAAATATACACTTGCAACATTGCAGAGTCGTTACGGAATGCAACTTTACAACTGCGCAGTCGCACCTCGCACCTGCAAGTGGATGCTTGTGTTCCACCATTTCTTCTTGTACCTACTTGTAACATGCCGTTTCTGTTTTACATCTAACTGTGTCTTTCGTTTTGTACAATATTTAAGTTTAATAGAAATATGTAATGCCTAATGGAATATTGAATAATGTATTGTATTTTCCACGAGTTCATGATATAATGGTTTAAAGGTATATATCTTTTGTTTAGTTACGTAAAGCCAAGTAGGTATAATAGTTTTGAAATTTAAGCTTTTTTTTAAATCTTATGCATGGCTGTCGTAGTCTCCAGCCTAAAGAAGCTCAAATCTTTGAGTTTTACTGGAACGAGAAGTAACATATTATTATTTTTATGTTCAACTAGACAAGATGTATAAGATTTACTGAAAACCGACTGTAAATGACGATAATCAAATTGAGCTAAATTATAATTATTTCCCCCCAGCTTTATTATTAATACAGATTTGTCGTTAACCTATTTTTTATTTCATTACAGGTGCTGTTAAAAAATCCCTCAAGTCAAGTGTATAGAATACGAAGAATATTTGAAATTATGGTTTCGACAAACTCCACACCGACGTGCAATAACTGAAGTCAAACTGTTTAATCATCAATGATTTTTTAATACATATTATTAAAATTTTGTAATACAGTCTATTAATCTCGGCTCACTAAAGGTAATCCATAGTGTAATTCATAGGCTAGTAGCAGCAAAGGACTAGAAAGTTTTGTGGGTCACCAATCTATTTTTAATTTTACACTTGTATAAAATGCATACTACTTATTTATCAATAATATATTACTATGACACATTTTGTCATAAAATTAACGAAAACGCATTTTCTTAAATACCCATTTATATTTACTATTAATATTGCAGGAACATAGTATTACAACGATTTATTTACATCTCAAAAACATATTTTAATTTTTTTATAGAACACTACAATAACGTTGTATCAGGCAACCAAATAAGTTCGTGCGGTTTTTATATACAGTAGAGTACCATGAATATTTTTTAAGTTGTTGATCGATAGCAATTGTTTGATATCTGTCATCTACTTTAATATAAATACTTCTTTTGTCGGATACATACACATTTGGTGAAAATTGTTTAATTGTTTAGTTCCTAATTTGAATAATTGAAAATAGCAACGAATATAACTTTAATTCGAGGTTGTTTACTCCATGAGTACTAACTTGGTACCAAAGCTGCAGTGGCGGCCCGAAAAATTTGTACCGCATTCGGAAATGATGCCGTAAATGATCGAACAGCACAAAAGTGGTTCAAGAAATTTTCTTAGGGAGATCTCAGCTTGACCGTTGAAGCACACTCTGGGAGACAGAAGATCATTAACAACGAGGATCTTCGACAGGTTGTGGAGGAAAATTCTAATACAACGTGCCTATATCTTGCAGAAAGGTTCAATGTGAGTGATGAAACGATTCGCTTGTAACTTCATCAACTAGGAAAGACATGGAAGTTAAGCAAATGGGTCCCACATGAATTGTCAAATGATAACAAATTAAATCGACTTAGCATTTGTTCGGCAAACATTTCACGCAACGATAATAGATCATTTCTTGATCGGTTGTTAACCTGCGACGAAAAGTGAATATTGTACTCAAATTCTAAGTATTCGTATCATTGGTTATCGCCTAACACACACTCCCAAGGCTTCCTTGCACCCAAACAAGATTTTATTGTGTGTTAGGTAGACAGCAACCGGAGTAGTCTATTATGAGTTTTTGGAACGGGGTTAAACCATCACTGAAAAATTGTATTGTGAACAGCTTGAGTGTGTACAAGCAGCACTCATCCAAAAACAGCCTTCTTTAGTCAATCGAAAGAAAGTGGTATTCTAACAGGATAACGCCAAACCACATACTGCAAGATTGACCAAGGAAAAAATTTCTGAACTTGGCTGGGAAACGTTACCACACCCTCCATATTCTCCTGACATTTCGCCAAGTGATTACCACTTTTTTGTCTCTTGACAACTGTATGAGTCATAGACAGTTCAAAATTCGAGTTAATGTAATAAATGCAGTCCGTCTTTTTTTTTATTCAAAAAACTGGTATCACGTTGGCAAAAGGTCATTGAATATGATGGTAATTACTTCGATTAATAATAGTGTATTATTGTTCTTAATAAATATTTATATTTTACCATGAAAAATCGCACAAACTCATTTGGTTACCTGATATATTATTAACATTACGAAAATATATTATTAAACATTATCAGTACATTTCTGTATTGATTCAATGCATGTTACCGGGAGGTTACAGAAATATTATGAAAATATTGCAATAAATGTTCCTGACGGCTGACATAGGGAGTTCTAGCAACATATCTGGAACCAATTTGAAGACAAACAAGATAACATTAGATTCGAAATGTTCACATTCCAGAAACATTATAGAAACCAAAAATGTTTATTAAGTTATTTCGGCCAGGTCCTTATAGTAATAGTATAGTTACAAAACAATAAAACTGAACATTTTATTTTGATTCTCTCACTGATTCATTACCTACTCGTAACAAGATTTCTTTTTCATAGTTAATATTCGAGTTAATATTTTATTGAGCTTGCTTCTTAGGTCATATAGCATACAACATATTATATATTAGAAAAATACTCGAAGAAAAATGAAAAATAACAATACTGGTACCAAGAAAAGCAATTTCTCACAATATTCACAAAAAATTAGTGCTGTGAGAAGGCAATAGCTTGCGGCAAACAGCAAGAAAAATTATTACTTTGAAAGGTGCAATAACAATTTTATTGTCAGGTGTAACCATATTTTGAATGGTACAGTATATACTTTATAACCGGTTTCACAAACAAAATTTAATCACAGATTTCAAAATCCAGGATTTTGATATACATATAGTAGGTCTGTTCGTTTCGTTACTTTGCGAAACAAACAGACCTAATAATATATGCAAAATCTCGGGTTATAATTATAATCCTGGATAAAAATTAACTTCGCTTTTATAAAACCGGGCATTAGAGTTAAAAAGTAGTAAGTCAGTGAGTAGAATTGTGTCTGTAGAAGAGTCTCTAAATGGTTAAAAGAGAATAAATATTCTAGATAACTTTAGAAGAAATAGTCAATTTTTAGACAAAGTGATGAATTAATAGTGTACATGAATAGCGAATCTATGTAAAGTGCTAATGTGTACAAATAAATTTTAAATAAGGTTGATGTGTATCTAGTGTTATAATTTAGTGGCAGATATAGTGGTTAATTAGTTTTAGCTTTACATAATTAAATAATCATTACAATACCTTTGTTCTCAAAACAAAAAACATACCTTTGAACGATGTCCTGGTTCTGAAACAAAAAAAATATATATATATACAGAAACCATACCTTAAGATCATATGAAATAAATTATGAAATATGTACATAAAACAAAAAGACTATACATATTGCAAATACATGCAAAAAAATAAAGTATATAGTGGTATTATGATCAGAAAGATTATTCTGTGAATTTAAAATGTGTGAGATGTTGTCACTGTCTTGTCCGTCTTCCCAGAACATAACTTGTCCACATTCTAGTTTATTTACGGCAAAAATGCCGCGTACAAACCCACCAGCTATTTTAATAGCGCTTACAACCGACATCAGAACATTAAACTGAAATTCAAAATTCCGATTATGTCTACGATAATTTACGGTTACGATGAAATCCGAGCCAACCGTGTATAAATCGCATCTTGAATGGGAGAAGTCTTTTACAGAACGGGTACTCTCGATTTAACCTAATACAATCGTTTATAACAATAAATATAAATAAATATATCATCACGGCTTATTACCCATTGCTGGGTGTGCCAATCTGCTTTGTACACAGATGCATTG